>JANHMN010000016.1:41017527-41056812 GCA_030674055.1 Rhabdomys pumilio | reverse complement strand
CACACACACACACACACACACACACACACACACACACACACACACACTGCAAATAAAAACCTTGAAAAATTTAGAAGTCATGAACCCATGTTGTGTTGTGCTATTAGAATACATTCCAGCAGCCCTGGAATTTGCCTTGGCTCTTACTTTTTGAATTCAGAAATGTAAATCCACAATGACTTCCTTGCTTAGAATAATAGCCAAGGGATCGCCAATGTAATCTGAAAATTCCACCCTTTAGGTGGGCCAGGGTTTATTGTGTGAATGCAAGTCATGACCAGCAGAGGGCAGCAGGGCAGCACAGACCACACAGCTAGCTTTCCAAGAGCATTCCATCAAGCATACCCTGGGATCCTCTTTCCTAGGGACAGAGACTGAGTTCTGTCCTATGTACATGAAATTAACCATTTAGAACACACTCGGAAATTCGAGCCCAGGCTCAGAGGTGGAGCAAAGCAATTTTCAGATTCAGGCAAATGTCTTCGAGTCCTTAGCAGCTCCTGTTCTGTTTGCCTCCTCTGCTTCTCCAAGCACGGTTCGAAGCTGACACCCTCGGTGGCATCCATAGTGTCACAGAAAAGTAGGGCTTCAGCCTCAGACACACAGAGGCAGCGTCTGGATGTTTATGACATTCCTAGGTGATTCCTATACACAGAGAGCCTGAGGGGCTTGGCGTGCCCGCCATTCCCTCTAGGTACCTGGTACCCACAATGCCTCTGTTTCCGATGCCCATCCTCTCCCAGCCCTGCACGCTGCAACAACTTGGGAGAGTGTTCTGACTAGTTTCAGGCTTCAACATTGGGGCAAGATACCTGGAGTGTGAGTGTGTTTCTGTGTGTGTGTGTGAGAGAGAGAGGGGGCGGGAAGACTACCATAGGCAAGAGCTAGTTTGTATAAATACACAAATGTGTGACTTTTCAATATAAATTGATTGCTTTCTATTGCGTTTGTTAGATAGCAGTTTGAAAAAGTGGAAAGAAGTGCTGGCATTTTCAGGGTTTAAAAAACAATACAGGACACGGAGCCTGTTTGGGGCTTTTCTCTGGGAGCTCAAATCTCTGAAGAAGAACTCTTGTTCAGAATGACATCTCTCCCTCTTCAGCTCCTTGGTTCTAAAGGAAATGCTGTTAGTTTACTGTTGAGAAGGGAAACAGACATCAAGATGGGAACTGAATACTGTGAATTCCTTTTCCGGGGTCTGTATCCTGCAGCTATACAGACTTGAAATGATGCCTGATTTGTGGTGTCAGCCATGGCAGGCTCCTCTGATGGTCCATGCCAGTGGCTTTGTGGGATGCTTCGGGAAGAAGGACTGTGCTTAGCAGTACCAGTGGATGAGTTGGACCAAGAGACAAGCTGCTTTGCAGTGGAACACCCCCAGCCCTCAAGGCAAGGACAGGCAGGCAGGTAACAGGCAGGGCCTGGCAATTCACCAATTCACCCAGCTGTCCCTTTGCTCCCTCCCCCTGATTGATCTCCTTTTCCAGGTCAGAAGAGACATAACACAGATGGAAAGAAACTGTGGACCTCCAGCTCCCTGAGATGTGTGCATTTTCCAGCTCTCCCTCACCCAATCCTGCCATTCACTGCCTTTGGTCAAGTTAGTTTCAGTCTCTCCCTCCTCTCCTTCCTCCACCCCCTCTGTGTTTCTGCTCAGCCTCACTGGACACTTTCTGGCTTTCTCTGTGCTAAGAATCACCTGCATTATTGCACATTGTACCCCCAGGGTCTTCCTTGGTCAGCATCTTCCAGTCAATCCTTCTGTCTCCAACGTGCCATGGGCCATTTCAGATTGCCCAAGCCCCGACTCAGGCCCCGAGAATTCTCTACAACCTTCTTGTAGCTTAACCCATGGAGAACTTAGACAAACTGGTCAGGTTCCTGAATGGCCTGCTAGGTCCATCTGAGAACTTTCTTGAGAATCCAGTTTGGCAAAGAATTCTGTGAAGTCAATTTAGTAAGAACTCCTTGTCCTCGGTATCTGATTAGCTATACCTTCCTACTCTACACCCTGCCCCCAGAGGGCGTGTCTGAGATCCCTTCCCCCCCAAACCCTGTTAGATCAGTTGAGCCAGCAGCATCCTTACTGCTGGCGCCTCCCCCTTAGTAATTTTCCACTGCCAGTACTAGCCTGTTCCCAGGCTGTCCATTCCGATCTGCTCATTGGATCCAGTGCTGCAGCTGCTCCTCTCCCCACGGGTAGGAACTTGCTCTGGGACACTGTAGTTTTGAAATGATTTTCAGGAAAACTCTCTGTGGCACACTTAAACACGTATCACTACATCACTAAGATTTTCTTTAACACTATTCAACTTGTTTCATATTTTTCCGAGATAGGGTTTCTCTGCGTAGCCCTGGCTGTTCTGGAACTTGCTCTGTAGACCTGGCTGGTATCGAACTCGCAGAGATCTACCTGCCTCCACTGCCTCCCTCCGGAGTGCTGGGATTAAAGGCGTGAACCATCGCTGTCCAGGCCAACTATCCACTTTAAACTAAGTGGTTGTGGATCCACCAGCTCCCTCTTCAGCATACCTCCCTTGGAATGCTAATGCTGACCTAAGTCCCCCCACCCCCCCATCTTTCTTTTTCTTCTCCCCCTACCACTTCCTCCTTCTCCTCTTCATTCTTATTCATTTTCTTTCTTTTGTTATTATTGTTTTTTTAATCTTTTCTTTACTCTCCAAACCTTTTCCTCCTCCCAGTCCGCCCTCTGACTGTTCCTCATCCCATACTTCACCCAAAAGGATGTTCTCACCCCCCATCCCCATCCCCATCCCCATCCCATTCTTATTCATTTTCTATGCCCTATTGTTCTCTTCATTTTCTCACACAGGCAGGGCAAATGCTGTCCCACTGAGCTCTGAGCTGAATTCCTGAGGAGGAATGAGTGAAGAAGGTTCTAGTCTGCTGTCTTACTCTGTCTCTGGAGGAGGCTGGAATTAAGAAGCCTGTGATGGGAAGAGTATACAGAACATGTCACATGTATGGGGTATTGGACTCACCATACATTTCCTTCTGAATCTTCCCACCTGGAAAGGTGCAGGACCTAGGAGCGGTGATTGCCCAAAATTTCAAATGAGATACATACACTCGATGCCACTGATACGATAAGCATGGGGGTTTCAGGAGTATAAAGACATAGGAAATGGCTGTACCATAAACACATAAATCATAAATATCGTAACCAAAAAATGCCATAAACTCAAAATTATCGACAGGACATGAAGGATGGTTGACGACTTCGCACGAATGTTCACTGTGGCTGGCTTGGGTCTTCAGAATCTAACAAGCCTTTGTCAGAATGAGCTCATTTCTTTAATCAAGTTGGACTTAACTTCCTGGTGGACATTAGGAAAGTTCCGAGAATTGTTTTCAATGTTTTCAGTGTTTGTGACATTCGATGGCATCGGATGGTGATACATTAGAAAGGCGTCTTCTGGCACAGTGAATCCAAGCTCTGACCTTTGTTCTGGTTACTCGTATTTGCAGCTTTTGGTTTGCACTGAGCAGTCCCAGTAACAGGATCTTTTTGCACAGAAACAGGGTGTTATCCTTCCTGATTCCTCCAGAGGGCCTGGACAATGTCATGCATAGGGGAGGTGCAGATCCTTGGGGAATGAATGAACCCAAGGTCATATGTGTCCTGTGTTGTGTGAGATGCATCATCATTCTGACGTGCTGAGGATGAAAAGTGCCTACACTAATGGGTGGGGAGAGTTGGAGGCAGCCGCTGACACCAGGGCACCACACTGTGTTCACATCACAGCTGTTATTGTGATGGTCAGAGAGCAGTGTGTATAGAGGCTGTCCTGCCTGGTTGATGTCTCTAGTAAGTACTGTTGCCTTCCTTGCCTGGCAAGATCTCCCCACCCATTCAAGTCTGTCTTCTGTGTCCTTTTCCCCTCTGACGTCCTCTAGGTGAAATCTAGGCAGTAAGCACCATTACTTATATGTTTTCTCAACATTTAACTCAATCTGTACTATATACCTTTTCCCATGAGTCTGGGATCTTCCTGAGAGCAAGACCCAAGCCCAGTTAACTTAGTTCAGTTTCCAGGGCAAATATTCAATAATATGCATTTGTGAGTGGATGGAATAGATGATACATGGACAGATTATGGTCTGCAGGGCAGGAGCAGTCGGAAATGAGTCTACAGGTAGATACATATGTGAGGGCAGCCTGACTGTGACTTGGAGTGGAAAGTAAGAATTGTGTTAGTACAACCAAACTAAAAATCTCAGGAATTATTATAGATAGTATTCTTATAGGTAGTTACTTTTAATGAGGATCCCAAGAAAGTGTTACGTGCACATGTGGGGACCTGGTAAACACCCATAAACCAGTACCAGACCCAGGGACCTCTTCATAGAGTAACCTGCCATCTCCCAAAGCCATGGTGGAATACATGAGGAGCAGCAGCCAGCTGCAGTCCCAAGACTTCTTCTACAGGGTGATGCAGAAGGAGAGACTGTCTCCCTCAGGGTCTGGGCAGTGGGATGGGCAGGGAGTTTCTTCAGATGCTATCCAGAAGCCCTGCTTGGAAGGAGGTGTTTTTGTGGCTGGGACCTCTCAGGTTGTCCTTCATTATTGACCAATAAAACTAGGTGCAAGTTGTAGAAGTATCTCATGACGCCGAAGTAGTTTAAAAGGTTTTAAATTACTATTAAAAAGTAGTCTTGAGAAACAAAGAGTACAAGTTCTTATCATCTATGTTGCAATAAAAAGAATTCTGAGTAGGGAGACTTTGGTGAGCACAGCTTTCCAGGAACCTGGAAAAAATTGTTGATGGCTTTGCAAGGAGTGGTGTTGGCTGGCAACTCAGACCTGTAGCTGATCAAATCCCACTCTGTAATCCAGACCATCCTTGAACATATGGCAATCCTCCTGCCTCAGCCTTTCAAGTGCTAGGATTACATGCCCATGCCTGGCACAGTGCCTGGCTTAGGAGTATACTGTTGTCGCAAGGTCCACTCAGTTCTGGTTTTGAAGCCTGGCATTATGTTGTGTGTGTCTATAATTCCACCGCCTGGGGGACTAACACAGGAGAATCTCCTGAGGGTTTGAGGCCAGGCTGAGCTAAAAATATATGAGTCCTAGGCTAGCTGGAACTGTATAGCAAGACTCTGCCTCAAAAAATCAACACCAACCAAACAAAACTAGGTTTAGTTGGCTTCTTGATTTGACTTGATCATCTACAAATAAATGAGATTACCCAGGTGTCTACATTCACTAACCAGATCACACGCCTTAGACTGTTTACAAAGCCACTGAGAGGGCTCAGTGGGAGTCTTAGTTTAGGTTTCATTGTTGTGAAAGGACTCCATGCCAAGACAACTCTTATAAAGGAAAACATTTAATTGGGGCTGACTTACACTTTCAGACGTTCAGTCCATTATCATCATGCAGAAAGCATGGCAGTGTGCAGGCAGACATGGTGCTGGGGGAGCCTAGAGTTCTACATCTTGAAGGAGACTGTGTCTCACAATGGGCATAGCCCACCTCTACAGAGACACACTTTTTCCAACAAGGCCACGCCTCCTAATAGTGCCACTCTTCCTTCTGGATGATGAGTTGCCAACAAGCTTTTGGGATAGGTAAAATCAGGGCACTCTTATTTATTTATTTATCTATCTATCTATCTATCTATCTATCTATCTATCTATTTATTTATTTCATATGAGTACACTGTAGTTGTTTTCAGACACACCAGAAGATCCCATTACAGATGGTTATGGTTGCTGGGGATTGAACTTGAGGACCTCTGGAAGAGAAGTCAGTGCTCTTATCCTCTAAGTCATCTCTCCAGCCCATTAGGGAGCTTTCTTACCTCCCTGTTTTTTCAACTGACTTTGCTGTCAGAGCATCTGTCTTCCTGGTGGCATCTACATCACAATGAGCATCTCTGCTGAAAACTTTCTATTCTGCCTCCAAGCTGTTCTTTCTTTCTTTCTTTCTTTCTTTCTTTCTTTCTTTCTTTCTTTCTTTCTCTCTCTCTCTCTCTTTCTTTCTTTCTTTCTTTCTTTTTCTTCTTTCTTTCTTTAAGATGACATATGGCTCTACCAGCAGCAAACTTAGTGTATGAAGCATGAGTGGTAGAAATGGCACTGGCTGTCACAGGATGACAATTTTGTGATACCAGGTCTCCCAACAGGTAGTCTAGAGGGATAGGATAAGAGAAGGGGCATCTTCAGGCCCTGGGGGATGGGGGTGGCAGCAGTTTGGTGGCAGAAACTGCTCCCACCAGATTCCTTTTTTGTGTCCCAATACTGAAGGAAGTTTCTGGTGGAATGCCAGGACTCTGCTTGTAGCCAATCCTTTTTCGGGAACTTTAAAAAATAAAATAAAAGACTAGAAGGCAACTGTTATGCTCTTTCTGATCATATAAAACTAGAAGAGTCATGAGTCATGGGAGTAGGAATCAAAATGTCTCCTTTGAAATATTATATTAGCAATATTAATTGCTACCAGTTAGCAATATTGATACCGGTACCATGAACTTAGACCCAGTTAAATGCAACGCTTCTGCTTCAGAGAAAAGGGAAGCCGTTTGATTGCAAGGATTGCATGATAAAAATATTCTCTAAATGTTAGGCAATCAACATCACAGTCACACCTACTCATTGTTTGTTTATGAGCCTGTGTAGCCCAGACTAGCCTTGAACTCACAGTGGTCCTCCAGTGTCAGCTCCCTGAGTTCTGTGACTACAGGTGTAAGCCATCATATTTAGCTACAGCCTCTTTACTAGAGATACAGACTGCAAGTCATGCAAGCACAATTGAATTGATGCAGTTTCATCTTGAATATAATTTTTAGTTCTGGGACCACATTTGACAAGAGATTTAAACTAACTTAAATACAAGTAAATAAGAAACAACCATTAATTGATAAATAGGCCACCATGTTACAATTTTCAATGTGTTTTTTTAAGAAACATGTATATATAATTTAACCTGAAGAAGACTTTAAATTAGTTTATGAATAGTCAAGATGCTATATTATAGAACAAAGAATGCTGTGGTGAGATTTATTCTAGCAGGAAGAAGTGAGTCAGTAGAGGAAAGTTAAGAAAGTAAGGTGAAATTCCATCCACTTTCCTGAAGATCATGGGACCCCAGGGACCCCAGGTAAGAACCCACCCTATGCCTTCCAACCCCCCTTAAAGCACACCATAAACTGCACCTCCATCTCCTGGGCTTCATATTCCAAACCATAACTTTATCTGCTTCTCAGAGGCCACACCAGCACCCCAGAAAATTTCTGCCTTCCTGGACGTCATTCTAGTTCTATAGACCCCAGAGGCTACATTATTAGCACCCCAAATCCCAGAATTCATGCAGGTCACAAAAGCCCAAGGGAAGACATTCTACTGGAACTGAAGACTTGCTGGTCACCAGAACCCCAGGCCACTCAGGCCAGAAGATCAAAGGGGAAACAGAATAAAGGGGATACACACACTCACGCACGCACGCACGCACGCACGCACGGACACACACACACACACCACCACCACCACTAACAACAACAACATCAATAACAAAAATCAAACCCTCCGCCCATCTAACAAAGATAGACTTAGAAATCAAAACCTAAACCCCAAAACAAATGAGCAGCGGCCAGCTTAAGAGCATGATTAACAACAGAGAGGACGATACAGGACCACCAGAGGCCAGCTATCCTACTGTAGCGAGCCCTGGGTATTCCAACACAGCTAAAGCACAAGAAAATGGCCTCAATATCATCTTTTGAAGATGATAGAGGTCTTTTAAAGGGAAAATGAAAAAAAAATCTTAAAGAAATACAGGAAAAAACAATCAGACAGGTGAAGGAAATGATTAAAACTGAAAATGGAAGTAGAACAATAAAGAAAATAAACTAAGAGAATCCTGGAGGAAGAAAATCTAAGTAAGCTAATAGAAACTACAGACATGGACTGGGCTCCAAGCCGGTGCCAGCGCACCTGTGACCAGACTTGGCCGGGGTGCTCAGGGTCCCCGAGGAGCGGGCGGACCCAGCAGAAGCCTCGGCGGGGGGTCCTGGCCCTGGAAGCCCAGATCTGACCCTACGAGGTAGTCTGCCCTCAGCAAGGATGAACAACCTACCAGCCACACCTTCTCCTGAAGAATTGATGACCACGCAGGTTTTTCAGGCCCCTGAGACCCTGTCCCCACAACCTGAAGAGGCCAGCACAGCTCTCATTGCAGTTGTTATCACCGTGGTGTTCCTTACTCTCTACTCTAAGTGGTGACTTTGATCTTCTTTTTCCTGTACAAGAACAAAGGCAGCTATGTCACCTATGAGCCTGCAGAAGGAGAGCCCAGCGCCATCTTCCAGATGGAGACTTGACTCAGCCAAGGGCAGAGAGAAGGAAGAGTACTTCATCTAATAATCTCCAGGCTGGAGGGGACAATTCCTGGCTCCAACACTGAGACATTACCTCTGTAGTTAGGGAACATTTGCTCTAAAGCCAGTGAGTGGCATTGATACAGGCACATCCACTCACCTCCCAGGACACAGACCCCAATACTGGTGGCATCACTGACTCCAGGGTCCAGAGACACGGAGAAAGCTGCTCATGATGCTGGGCCTTGATAAGGACAGTGTTCTCAACTGGCCAACAAAGTAGGGCCATGCCTGATTTGGAAGTAAGGTCACAGGCTGGTCCTTTGTCCCCTCACTAGTTGACTAGCAAATGGCCTCAAACTCAAATTCTGCCTGCCTCTGCCTCCTGGATGCTGGGATCAAAGGCATGGTTCAGCTTTTTACTTTCTAAAGCCCTTCAGAAAATGTGACAAAACTATGACCTTCTTTCTCCACAGAAACAAAGCCCTTCCACACACTCATACGCATTACAAAATAAAATTTTAAATTAATCTCATAGGATTATCTGATTTGGAATGGGAATGGCTGTACTCTCCTGCCTTAACTTATGAGCCACTCTGAACAATTTGGTCCTTTTGTCTGGGAGGTAAACGCACCAAGAAATTTTCATTTGCCGTATGATGGCATCAATGGGACTCAGGAGTCAATGATTTTTATCAGATACATCCCTCTGAGGCCCAGGATAAATGCAACTACTTAGAATACTCAGTGCTTTAAAAGGTAGATTTAGTAATGGTACTGAGAAAGATGGTTTATGTAATATTTTTCCTTGCAGCTAAAAGCCAGTGGGAGATTTTTTTTTCAATGCTAAAGTCAGTTTTTAAAGATAATATTGTTTCAGTTCAGTCCAAAAGAGAAGAAAGTCCGCTTGTACTCGTTCTGTAACACTGGGTCGGTGAGGTCATTGTCTGTTATTTAACTTTTCTATTTTAATGAAGCATTAAATATTTACTAGTTGTCTTTGCTTAAAAATCTCATATCCCAATTCCTGCTTCAGGAAAGGAAGAATCTAGCAACAGAAGGAAGGAAACTCTGTCACTTTGGATGTGTGAGGTTTACAATAGAATGGGCTGAAATTTGGGGATAAACACATATGTGAAGGATGGTTGGATTTGAATCAGTTGATCAAACAGTGCTGGAGAGATGGCTCAGTGGCGGAGAATGCTTGCTGCTCTTGAAGGGGACCTGGCCTCCATCCAGAACCCACAAGAGGCGGCTCACAACTCTCTACAACTTAAGTTGCAGGGTGTCTGAATTCCTCCTCATACGTCCAAACAAACTCACACACATATGTACATATAATTAAAAACAAAATAACTCTTTTTTTTGTTTTGTTTTATTTTTTTTTTGTTGTTTTTTTATCTTTGTTTGTTTTGTTTTGGTGAGACAGGTTTCTCTATGTAACCCTGGCCATCCTGGAACTCACTCTGTAGACCAGGCTGGCTTCAAACTCACAGAGTTCTGCCTGCCTCTGCCTCCCAAGTACTGGAATTAAAGGTGTGTGCCACTTCTGACTGGCAAAATAACTCTTAAAAAAAAAAAAAAACAAAACAAAAAAAACGAGGATTTTGCTATCAAAAATCCAGCAAGGGACAATAGTATAAAAACTAGACAAGTCCAGAAAGCTGGTGGGTCTTCTCTCTGTCCTTGCCTGTGGTAAGAGTCTACAAGCAATCCTGTTTTTTGGTGAGTATACTAAGACAGTGGACTCTACACTAAAGGGAAAAATGGAAGTCATGACAGGCATATGCACTGGGAATGATACATTTGGAGAATAAGCCACTAGACAAGATGTGACATTCACTGAAGGCTTGTCAAGAAACTTTTTGACAATATTATGACCAAAAAGAGAATTGACTCCTGAAGTGCTCTGGCTATAAAAGATTTCACTACAATCATGACCTGTAGGCACATCAAACTCTGAAAGGATTGCTCTGATTTTTTTTTTTTTTTAAATATTGAGAACGTCTTAATCTTCTACTAGAAGTTTAGTATTCCTGGCAGCATCCTATCACCAGTGACTAAATAATTAATTCACTCAAATGACTAAATAATTAATTCACCTGAAAATAAACCATCCAGATAATCTTACAAAATAAGCCAGCTCTCTGGTCCAGTCTTCACTCAGCCAGTCAGCAGATAATCTTACAAAATAAGCCAGCTTTCTGGTCTAGTCCTCACTCAGCCTGTCAGCAAATGACTACGCAGTCTCTGGTCACTATAAGATGAATCCTTCTGGTCATTCCCTGGAGTATTTAACTTCCTAAACTTGCCTTTGTGTTCTCTTAAAAACTAGTTTTAAAAAACTGACTTTTTTTTTTGCTGTCAATATCCGATTTAAGTACGTTGTATATACTTCAAGAGTTTAATTATTAAAACTTTTCTCAAATGTTCCTATTTAAAGTTTGAATTGCTAACATGTTGAGAGAAGGACTTTTATAGCGTATGGGATCCTTGGCATAGCATCAAAAAAATCTATTGTTTCTGCTGAGAAAGCCATAGAGTCTTATTGTCATTTCAGGGATAAAGGGCAAAAATGGGAAACTCATTGAGAATTTTAAGTTTAGTTTAAGCCTCAACAGAAGAGAAGGGTAGAGTTTGATTAGGGTTGTGTAAGAATCACAACATAATGATTAAGAGGGGAAGACCAGCAAAGCAATGAGTTTTCAACAAAGATTCCAAAGAAATTTTGATGTATAAATTCTCATCAATGCTTTCTTCAAGTGAGTGAATGGATCTTCTAAGAAGCTCCTAGGATCAGCAGTGATGCTAACTATACTTTTTATGTCTATTAGGCACGAATCTTTTTGTTGTACATGTATGTATTTCTCTCTGCCGGTATGCTCACAGGTAGAAATCGGCCAAAGAGAATGTCACTTTAGAACTGGAGTCCCAGGCAGTCATGAACCACTCAACATGGCCTATGCATTGAATCCGTCCTCTGCAAGAGCACCTAGCACCCCTAACCATTGGCCATCTCTCCAGTCCGGACATGAATCCGCTGCAAGAAGATTGCTAAGGTAGAAAGCCAACTGGTTACTGTAAATGCAGCCGCATAGCATCTAAAGTGTCATTTCTCAGAATGGATATCATTAAAGAAAATAGAGAGCCACATAACTGTTTGTGGAGAAAAGATACTGTGCACATTAGTATTTTTATCAATGTTATATTAAAAATATAAAATGCTAAGCATTTATCAAACTGAATAGAAGCACATGTATACATATTCAATGATGGAGGGATGGAAAGATGAATGAATGGATGAATGAATGAATGAATGGATGGATGAATGAAAATCCAAGTTAAGGAGAAGTTGATCAAGCAGCTATCCCCAGGCTTTTCCTCCTTCTTTGCGTTCCACTAAACGTGTCCATCACCATTTGCTTAGGAATCCCAAAGTCCTGTTCAATTCCAGCTCAGGGAGAACAAAGATACATTTTGTATTCTCTTAGCATAGGCAAGTGAGGCAAGCATTTAGAAATTACTGCTGGCTACTGAGAACTGAAGGCGGAAAATAGACAGCTCCAGTAACCACTCATGTGTTCATCCCGCCAACTGGCACAGAGCAACAACAAACACAGTGCCATCCACTTCCAGGGGCAATCCCGTGGTCACCTCTCAGGGCAGTACTGCTTAGTAAGGCACACCCAGGGTATTCCCATACTAGTCACATCCACAGGATGAAGTTAAGTGCTGCTGACAAAAAAACCATCAGTCAAGGGTGGTTACTAAGACACAAGGAAGACTGTTTTCAGAGCCACTGCCTCTGGGTACTCCAGTGGAGGAGGGATGAGGCTCAACTCTAAATCCAGCATGGGCAAGCAGGAATTTAAGAGCAGGAGAGGTGTCGGGGTTGGTGGGTAGACAGCTGCTAAGAGGAAAATACCATAGACAAGGTGGATCGTGGCTAAACTGGTACAAGGACTTGTGTGAAGATGTGTGAGAATGATCAGGTATGACGTGAGGCAAGGCAAGGAGCGTGGTCAAGTTTCAAGGAAGAGAGGTCTTTGCTAAATTGGCTTTGTAAGACTCTGCTAAAACCAGACTTCATGATAAACACAGATAGGCCTAGCAGAGGTTTCAGAAGCCTGACTATTTTCGACAAGTGAAGACTCTATCTCAGCTCCTTTTCTTGCTCTCCCTTGGCCTTATCAGGCCTTGGCAGCCAGCCTTCATTGAGGTCGTCCTGAGCTTTGACTTCCAGGGACAGTAGGGATTGTTCTTCCACAGAGACTGAAAGTCTTTGTTCTGGTTTCATTTATGTTGCTGAGATAATATATTCTTTTAAAAAGTAGCTTTGGAGAGTCTGTTGGATTACAGTTCCAGGTTCCAGCCCATTGCTGTGGGAAAGCCAAGGTAGAAACGCAAAACTAGATCAAGAGCAGAAAACGAATGAGCATGTGGAGACTTGCTTGGTTACTGCTTAGCACTCAGCTAGGTTTCTCCTTCTGGGGCCTTGCCTATGAAATGGTGCCACCCACAGTGGTCTTGGTTCTTCAATTAACAATCAAGAGGCTCACTCACAGATATGCCCATAGGTCAAGTTGGTCTGGAGAACTCTTCATTAAGATGCTAGGTTGTGTCAAACTGACCGTCTCAATCTCAAGTTATACACACTAAATCCCCAAATTACTTTCTCCAGGAAGGAAAGGGGAAGCTTTGTCCTTGGCCTCATTTCTTTAGTGAACAAGAAAGCTTGTAACTGAATGAAGCAAACTGTAAAGTAACGTTCTAGAAGGGAGTTTAATTGTCCATAGCATGTTCTACATAATGAGTTTTCAACAGGCTAGAGCTACATAGTGAGATGACATCTAAAAATGAACCAATGAAAACAAAAGCTGGATGTTTACAAGTTTATATGGCTGCATCCTATAATCTAGTAAAAGATAAAGATGGAATCTGAGTTTCCAGCTCCCCACACAGTCACTCACAACTATCTGTAACTCTAGTGCCCAGGGATCTGACCTTCTGGCCTCTGAGGGCACTGGGCAGGTATGTTGTACACATATAGACGTACATGCAGGTAAAACACTCAGACACTTGCCTCCAAGATTGACATTCTGGGTTCCATCCCTGAGCTTCACATGGTGAAATATAGAAACAAACTCCTGCAAGTTGTCCTATGACACACACACACACACACACACACAGAGAGAGAGAGAGAGAGAGAGAGAGAGAGAGAGAGAGAGAGAGAGAGAGACACAAAGAAGAGGAAGAGAGAATCAATGCAATTTAAAATTTTTTATTAAGCCTCTGAATGAACTTTAATTAGTGGAAAAATCTTTTTTTTATTATTAAATTAACTTATTTATTTATTTGCTTTACAACCCAGTATCAGCCCGTCCTCCTATCTTCCCAGTACCCCCTCGTGCAAGTCCTCCTATATTTCATCTTCTCCTTGTCTTTTGAAAAGAAGAAACCCCCCTCTGTATGTCAACCCACTCACACCCTACACACATATCAAGTTGATCTGGGGCTAGGAGCATTGTCTCCTACTGAAGCCAGCGGTCTACAAAGTGGTCCATTTAGGGGTATGGGATCCATAGGCAGGTAGACAACAAACTCAGGGACAACCCCTCCCCCCCCCACTTGATAAGGAACCCATATAAAGAACAAGCTGCTCATCTGCTACATATGTGCTTGGGGCCTAGGTCCAGCCTGTGCTTGTTCTTTGGTTGGTGATTCAGCCTCTGGGAGCCCCCAAGGGTCCAGGTTAATTGACTCTATTGGTCTCCTGTGGAGTCCCTGCCCTCTTCAGTTCCTTCAACCTTTCTTCCAACTCTTCTGTAAGACTCTCTGAAGTCCATCTAATGTTTGGATGTGAGTCTTTACATCTCTTTCCATTGGCTACTGGGTGGAGCCTCTCAGAGGACAGTTATGCTAGGTTCCAGTCTGCAAGCATAACAGAGTACCATTAATAGTGTCAGAGATTGGCTCTTGGTCACTGGATGGGTCTCAATTTGGGGCAGTTGTTGGTTGGCCATCCCCTCATTTTCTGCTCTGTCTTTGTCCCTGCACATCTTGTAAGCAGGAAACATTTGGATCAAAGGCTCTGTGGGTGGGTTGCTGTCCTTATCCTTCTACTGGGAGACCTGCCTGGCTACAGGAAGCAGTCACTTCAGGATCCATATTCTCCATTACTAGTAATCTCAGCTAGACTCATCTCCATAGACCCTCTGGGGTCTCGCCCCATCCCAGGTCTCTGGCACATCCTATAGATTGCTCTTCCCCATCCGATCTTCCTTCTCTCTTCTCTGCCCACTCTACACATGATCTCCTCCCATCCCCTTTTCCTCTTCCACCCAGTTCCCTCCTTCCATCAACCTCCAATATCTGTATTTTGTTTCCCCTTCTGACAAAGATTCATCCGTCTTTAAATTTTTAAAGGAACATCTCAAAGAACTGTCCACAGTGAAGCTCTATTGTGCAATGTTCATATTTATTCTCTGTTGACTATTACGTCTCCAGCTCCACAGAACTTCTCCAAGTCTGTCTTTCTTATTTATTTATGTATTTATTTATTTATTTATTTATTTATGGCTTATCAAGGACCTGCTACTAGCCAGGACAGTGGAAAAACATGCACACATGGGGTTGTTTTGATGAACAAATGTGCTGCAATATTCATGCTATACAGCACAGTCTTCAGGATATCATAAACATGTATGCAGTTTATTGTTCATTAAAATGATAACACAAAAGTAAAAAGTATGCAAGCTACTTCATTAGTAGCAGTGCTTGTGCAGACAAGCACACGTGCGCATACACGCACACACACACACAAACACACACACCTCTTCCAGAGGGTCTATGGAGATGAGTCTACCATGCTGCTACCAACCCCTGCTGCAGACAGTGGGAACACTCTGGACTCAGTTCTTCCCAGTACAAAGTCATGTCTCAAAGGAAATGGTCCTGTCTCCAGCATCAGTGACTGGGGATACATAAGCAAAAGAGCTACCACTTCCAAAAAGCAGCCAAAGATGACATGATATACCCATAGTGTGAGATATCTCCATGTCACATCAATGCCTTAGCAGATAATCCAGCATGAAATATGCCATTTATATTGATCTGGCCTTGGCATCAAGCCTTCTGGTCATGACTGGCATGCTAGGCACAAGCCCCAAGCCCCAAGCCCCAAACCCCAATCCCCAAGCCCCAAGCCCCAAACTCCAAGCCCCAAGCAGAAAAAAAAGGCTATGCTGGCATTATGAAACTTTTATTTTCTGATCCTTTCAATCTCTTTGGGGTCAGAGAACCATTCAAGGATTTCAAAGAGTTTTGACTTCTTCTATGGGTGAGTATACATTAAAATATATACCCTGAGCTGATGGGATGGTTCAATGGGTAAGGACATCAGCTGCTAAGACTGACAGCCTGAGTTCAAGCTCTGGGACCCACATGGCAGAAGAGAACTGACACCTGAAAGTAGTTCTCTGTATACTGTGACATGTTCCCCGCCCCCCGTTAACAAAAATACATACACTCCAAATTGCACAGATAATGGGAAACTTGTGGGCATTAGAAATGTATTTTCCTACCAAAAATTATATAAATCATATACATGATTTGCAGCTAACCTTACAAATAGTGAAGCTGGCCAGATCCTTAAGAATCATTATTTTCTGTTGTTTTTCAATGAGAGAGAACATATCCCGAGCCCAGCCAAGTGCTTCCAGCTCTGCACACTCAGTGATTTTCTTTGGTGTGTGCTCTCATTCTTCAACAAAAACTCCTTGAAAAAAAAATGATGACTCAAAGTCCTCATTCTGATGAAACTGATGACTCTCACAACAGCCAACAAGACGTCTTTCATGGGTTTCATTTCCAGAGTACTTAACAGGCCCGCTAGGAGGCTGAGATAGCCCACCTCTGTTCCCACGCAGCCTTCATTCCCTTGTCCCATGTTAACTCTTCCAGTGCTGTGATTACAGCTGAAGAAACCGTGAGAGGTGACTGAATACAGGCCTTTGGACCTCTGGCTTGTGAAACACCTTCCAAACAAGCTTGTAGAGAGAAAGGAGGTCAAAGCACACAGCCCGAGCATCTCTGACAATGAGTTGGAAGAAGACAAATAGTGGATATAAGTACTTGTTAGTATATAAGTCTCCCAGGTTTCACCAAGGTTGACAACCATCTAAAGCACTCCTCTGATATTCACTCACAGTCTCCTTGGAAAAGGATAGGACCCTTTTTGTCTTTATAGATCTACACACTGCTTTTGAGTTAGAAAAATACCTCCATGTCACATTGATGCATTAGCAGAAAATCCAGCATGGACTACATCATTGATATTGACCTGGCATTGGTTGGCATCAGTCTCTGGTCAGTGCTAGGCACACGAGAAGAGGAAGAGCAAGCAGGGAGACTGCTGGTGGCTGTGTGTGAGCCAGCAGCAAGAATCATGACTTAGCAAGGCTGACGTGACTCTTACCATCGGTAGGTTTTCACTCAGCCAGCGATGGAGACCACCACACCAGGGTTCTCATCGGATGCCTCCTCTCACGGATGCTCTAGTCTGTAAAGCACACACTGAGGTGTGAATTTTATTCTGGGAACCAGGCATCACGAGTCAGGAAGTGGGAGCCACATACTGAATGCTCACTGCTATTCTCAGTAAAGCTTTGGGGACCTGTGCTGTCTATCCCCACACCTCTGCACTCTTCAGGACTAACTGTTCTGTCTCTAAAAGGAGCAATACTTTGCAAGATGATACAGTGAACAGTTCCTGGGAATTCTACTGGCACACAGCCTTCATCTTTTAGACTTTCTGATAGAGGATTGCCTTGCCCAATGTCATACTTCTTCTAGTGTGGTCCACATTCAATGTACAACAAATTTCATGGTTTGCTTTATGGTCTTCTTGGTACAACCAGGAGCATCTCAGGACCATGATAATACCATAGCTCTTAGTACATCCAAAAACTGTATTGGACCTATATGAAAATGGATTTTGCCCTATGCTTACTCACCTTCAGACCCCATCCTTTCATGAGTACTGATGTCAAGCATCCTCCTGAATGGATACCTTACATGCTGGATTCCATCTCAGCTTACTATCCAGAGAACTAAGTGTGTGACGTCACCCATGACCTAGACCCTCTCATCTCTTTTAGAGCACTACAGGCTGCTACTAACTGGTTTCTCCCCTTCCTCTCTTGTAATTTACCCCACGTCTAGGATACACATGGCATCAAGAATGACCATTCTATAATGTGTATCAGAACATAATATCTCCCTGTGGAAATGCTTCCACATTCCTGTTAGTTACATTCAGAATAAAAGCCAGGCTGAGGAGATAGCTAAGCAGATCAAGCACTTGCTCTTTGAGTGTGAGGACCTGCATTTGAATCTCTTGTAGAAGTCTTGCACATCTACACATGCCTGTGGTCCTAGTCCTTCTATGCAAAGTCCATGCTGATGGGGAGAGAGAAACTGCTTCATGGCTCACTTAAAAATGCCAAGGCACCAGCACTGGGGAGACAGTTCACTTGTCACACAGGCATGGGGACCCGATTTTGATCTCTAGCACCAACATACACGGACATCCATGGTGGCATGCATTAGTAATTACAGCACTGTGGAGGTGGGGAGGGGCAGACCATTGCCTATGGCATCTCAGTCAGCCTTGCCTAACCAGTGAGCCTCAGCTCTCAGTGAGACAGACACTGGTCTCTAAAAACAAGATGGTGGTGCCTGAGGAATGACATCTGAGGCTATCTCTTAACCTCTGCACACCCTCATGCCTCCACCACATGTGCACACACACGTGCACACACACATACACACATGCACACACAAGGCCAAGATAGGCAGTTCTAAAGTTAAAAAAAAATTTAGTTTTGCACCTGGCTTAATAGCCTCTAACACATCTGCCCCTACCCAGAGACCAGAACACCAATTATTAGGAAGTTCTGCCAGTCTTACCATGCTCTTCCTAAGTCAGAGATCAAGGTGTGTATTGTTTTCTGGCTCAGGCCCTGTTTCTCTGAAACATTACACAGTCTCTTCACTTGCCACTAAACAACCTCAAGCCTCTCACTCAGTAAGTGTCAGACACTTGTGGTTCTTGCCACATATCTGCAAGGCCTTAGAGCACGGCAGAAGTTGTAAGCCCTGGACATAACTCCTAAACTAGAGTAGCCCCCCAACTCTTCCCTGTTGGGCTGGTGAAATGCTTCGGTACATCAGAGTGCTTGTTTGTAGGCCTGACAACCTGAGTTCAATCCATGCAAACCTCATGGCAGAAGGACAGGATGGACTCTCACGAGCTGTCCTCTAACTCCCACATGTATACCATCCTCCCCCTCAAAAAGAAATAAGTGAGTAAGTGCAATTTGTATTTTTATTTAATTTAATAAAGGCTCTCTTGGGCTGGTGGAAAGACTCAGAAGGTAAAGCTATCAGTTGCCAAGCCTGACAATCTAAGTTGGGTTTTTAAGACTCACTTGGTGGAAGGAGGGAGAATCTATTTCCACAAGTTGTCTTCTGACCTCCAATACACCCTGGGACAAGTATGCAACATTTCTTTAAATTAATGTATTTTTAAAAGTCATCTTAGCTGAAATGCTCGCTTCACCTGCTCTTTCTAGAGCTTTCATAATTAGAAGCTAAAGAGACACACACAGATGTCAACTCTCAGTAATATGACAACCAGGAACTACTGCCAGGCAGTAACGATCGCCCAGTGCCAATAGCCCTGCCATGTTTCTCCGAACTTGCCCCTTTGGTGATCTAGGTGGTGTGTGGTGAGCTGGATATTTTCTTCTAAGAAAACTTAAAGGGTTAGAGGAAGACCCACACGTTTCAACAATCAAGCCATGCGTAGCGGCACACACTTGTAATTCCAGCACTTAGAGGCTAAGGCAGAAGGATCACATCTTCAAAGCCAGCTTGAGATACATAGGAAGACCAGGCTCAAAATCAACCAATCAATTAAAAAAACTAATCAAGATGAATGACATTGTAAAACAATTAAAAAAAAATCAAACGCAAAAGAAAGATCCAGGCTGAACAAAATAGCAAAGTGTAGGCTTATATTTTTCAAAACCTACTTTAATAAGGTTCTCAAATGCTCTGACCCCTCTTCTAGCCCACCGTCCAAGGGTAGGGAGAAAAGTTGGTAAAAGGACAAGGAGCTATGGACCTGTTTAGAAGTAGTTCTCTGGAACAATTCCGATCTCTGTTTGTCAGGATACCAGCAGACTAGTTCAGTAATGTCAGGATACCAACAGTCCAGTTTAAAAGTGTCACCAAACACTAATCGACAATGGTGGCATGTTCTAGAAAAAAAAAAATCGCTAGGCCTCTGCTGAATCAGCACAAGTCGGGGGTGGGGGTGGGGGTGACCAGGACCAGCCCAAATGCCAGGAGCTCTCTGCTGTGCTCTCAGTGAAGTGAAGACCAGCAAAGACTCAAGACCGATGAGTGAAGCAATGCAAGCCTAGCGATCCAAACGCCCTGTCCGTGGAGTTGTACTTAACACTCTCTCCAAACATCACGTGTCCTCTCGTGGGTCTTGCCTCAATAAAACATCATGTGAGTCTGGACACAACCAGAAACTTTGACTTCACCAAAGTTTCAAGGGAAGGCCATTTAACAACTTGGTTTGGGGAAAATTAAATCAATAAGCCTCAGTATAATCATTCTGAAAAGAGAAAAAGGAATGTCGGGAGTTGTCTCTGTGGGGAGGCTGTAGGGGTAACGGGAGTGAAGCCCCTCATTCTAAGAGGAGTGGAGCAAACGGTGGATGATGTCATCCACAAGAACTTGCCACAGCCAGGATGAGACTGAGAAAATGCACGTGTTGGTAAGCTCACCCTTTTCTGTCCGTTGTCCTCCCCTATCTGTTGGAGGAAACAACACTAACAGTTAATTGGTGATGTTTGTCCTTTAAATCTGGCCTCACAAACTCGGACAAATATTGACAAACTGGAGCCAGCACTCTGGCAGATCCATTTCCTGTATCTCTGAGTCTCATCTCCCTCGAGGATGGTGAGCGCCCTGTTTGAAGATTGACTGTGTGTGCACTGCGCTGATTTTTGTATGAACATACACACAGAAGTCTGTGCAGTGTTGGGACAAAGTAGGGGCAAGTAACATGCCCTGGGAATAGACTCTTAGGTAGTAATAGTCTCTCATCTCCATCCCCCCTTGTGTGTGTGTGTGTGTGTGTGTGTGTGTGTGTGTGTGTGTGCGCACGCACACACACACATGTTCTCTTAAGCTCTGCCCTCAAGAAATAATGCCTGTGGTGGGAATTCACTGTCTGAATATGTTAAGCTTCCTAGTACAAGAACATCTTACAGAGGTTCACTTTAAAGGGTTTTCTAGGAACTCAAAGAGACCCCCTGCCTCTGCCTCCAGAGTGCTGTGAATAAAAGCATGCTCTATCATGCCTATATTCTTTTTATTTAATATTTTTATTTATTTTGTTTTTGTTTTTCAAAACAGGGTTTGTGTAATAGCCCTGGCTGTCCTGGACCGATCTCTTTCCTCTCTCTCTCTCTCTCTCTCTCTCTCTCTCTCTCTCTCTCTCTCTCTCTCTGGACCAGGTTAGCCTCAAACTTACAGAGATCTGCCTGCCTCTGTCTTCTGAGTCCTGGGATCAAAAGTGTGTGCTATGGGGTCCCCAGTGGAGGAGTTAGAGAAAGGACTGAGGAGCTGAAGGGGTTTGTAGCCCCATAGGTGGAACAACAATATGAACCAACCAGACACACACCACCACCCCTGTCCCTGCAGTGCTCCCAGGGACTAAACCACCAACCAAAGAGTACACATGGAGACCCATGGCTCCAGCTGCATATGTAGCAGAGGGTGGCCTTATGGGACATCAATGGGAGGAGAGGCCCTTGGTCCTGTGAAGGCTCGATGCCCCAGTGTAGGGGAATGCCAGGGCAGGGAGGTGGGAGTGGATGGGTGGGGAGAACACCCTCATAGAAGCCGGGGGATGGGATAGGGGGTTTTCAGAAGGGAAACCAAGAAAGAGGATAACATTTGAAATGTAAATGAAGAAAATATCTAATAAAGTGTGTGCGACTACCGCCCAGCTATATTCTTTCTTTGAAGCAGAATTTGATACATGCCCAATAAATTTTACAAAGATTATGTAGGCAACGGGAGTTACCAGGAGACGACTGTAACAGTGTCTCAACTTTAGCGCTATGATTTCCACAGGTGTGTCTTTCTACATTTGGATAGCCCAGGCAAAATACTGAGCTTTAGAGATTCAAACATGATATTTAGTTTATTTTGCAGTAACAAAGCTTTTGCTAGATAGTGCATTTCCCTAACTGGTGATGACTCTCCCGTTTTACCACCTGTCAGTAAAGATGCATGCTTTGGTGGTGGTGGTGTTGTCCCCTCTGTCTTTTGAGACAGGATCTCGTTAAAGCAACCAGGTTGACTAAAACATCTCAGTCCTTTTCCCCTTCTTTTTCTGAATGCCAAGTAAAGAGATGTGGGCTGCTACACAGAACAAGAACATTGAGTCACAAGACATCAGCTCTTTGTGTCTGGGTCCAGGAGGTTCAAACAGCAGAGAAATCTCTATGCCAAAAGGGATTTCACAGAGGACAGGTGGTGGGGACCAGCTCACCTGTTATCTCACACAAACCAAATCCTCAGCACAAGCCTCAAATTCAAATTCTGTTATTTAGAGAAAAATTACACCAGAATTTCCACATGCCAACAGTTGCAGGGGTTTGTTTTGTTAATAAAACTCAAGTGGAAAATATCTGTTCTTTATAAATTTTCCCTGGGATAGGAATGGAAGAGTGCCACTTTTTAAGAGGGCATCGACTGGAAAATCACCAGAATGGGACCTAGAGAGGTGGGGTTCCTGACTCATTATTCAGCAGATGTAGTTGTCCGTGTTGTATAGTCAGGGGGCGACTGGAGCATGACCCAACAGAAGGAGACTGGGATGAAACAGAGCATTACCCAGATGTTGGAAGAGTACCAAAACTGCCTCCATAGTTCTTGGGGGCAACTTGAATTATTTTAGGAAAAGTCTTTGTTTTTGTACCCAATATAACTGATCAATTTGTTTAGTGGCCCCTAATTTGGAATCATTGCTGTGTGAGAATGGACTTTTCCTACTATGGGATTCTGCCTGTTCACTCTTTTTCCAGAGTTTGACCAACTTGCTATACTGAAACCTGCCAGTGCAAAAGTCTTACGTTCCAAAATCATTTATGTGTGATCCAGAGATCAAGTTTATGAGGGTTTTATAACCTAACGTTTGCTGGATTTTTTTTCATCAAGGGTTGTTGAACCAGACTGAGCATGTTCAGACACCGGTATTGGTAGAAAGCTACTACAAACGGTTATTTCCTAATATTCTACAAAACCGGTTACAATTATTTTAATAGCGGGGGTGGGGGTAGAGGGTTAAATACACCTGAAGCTTAACTTTTAATCTAAGGGGAAAAAAAACGCTCTTAAGTGCACCTGACGCCTATCTGCTCCATCAGATTCAAAACAAGATGTGTTAGGATTCCAGAAGAGTGTCATTCTGAGATTGGAAAAGACACAAACGTCTTCTTCTGGGCTCTAAAATGAAACCAAAACGTTTCCCCCAGTCTCCTTATCTCTAGTCTGCCGGTTATTTTCAGAGCGTTCAGTCTGGTGCTACAACAGCAGGCAAACACTTTGCCACGTGGGGCGCAGGCAGAGCAGCTGGAGAATTCCGTGCCGCTAGGACCTAGGGAAAGAAGCATCCTCGCCGACCCCTTAAGGACCGCCGCAGCGACCAATCAGAAGCCACCGTTTCTCAGCCCTGCACCAATCGCAGGCGTGCTTTCTGCAAGCCGTTGGGCTATTTAAAGGTGCGCGCCGGAGCCAGCGCTGCACATTTTGCGGGTCAGAGTGTGTAACGTGCAGCAATCATGGCTAGCCATCTGGAACTCAACAACGGCACCAAGATGCCCACCCTGGGCCTGGGAACCTGGAAGGTAGGTGCGCATCAGGGCGCGGTCCGCCACCCGCCCGGTGACCCTGAGCGGCCTGCGCCGAGCGGGGGCTCGGGTGGTGGGGCCTGTGAGCGCATCGGGCCGCGCGGCCCGGCGTGTGGGGCTTCGGGCGAATAGTGCGCGAGTCCGCGTGGGCACCCCAGGTGGAGACACACCCACGGGGACCTGGGTGAGAGGGACAGAAGCAGAACCCTGGATTTGTTGTCTGGCACCTGTGGCGCCCCAGCCGCACGAGTGAGTTGACCTCTCTTGGCACTCCTCTCGGGAATGAGCCACTTGGGCCAGTGGGCCTGAGATAATTAAATTAGGAGGCTTGAGTCTGTTTTCTCTCTCCCCTAAGTCGCTGAATGCAGCACTTAACGGGTGCGGAACTCCTTGAGAATCTGGCTTCCGCGTTGCTGGGTGCCACCCACTGATAAGAGGGCTCCAGGCTAGATACCCCTAAGACCCCAACACAACACAACAGGGTTGAGAAGAGGGCCTGATACATCAGAGGTGAACTACAAAAAGAAAGAAGTGATAATTAAAAACCAAAAATTATAACTGATTTGATCATTTGACAGCTAAGGAACCAGTTTTGGTGATATTGCTGAAGCAGAAAAACCTAGCTCTTAAGCTACTTGTAGGGTAGTTGTATTGTATATTGCAGACCACTGCTGTGACCTGGATCTTTAAGAACCTTGAGTATGGGTGGGCCTGGACAGTAGGCACTTAGACACAGTGAAGGAACGAGAAAATCAGGCAGGGTTAAGTTCAAATGGTTTGAAACTGGACAGAATGTTTCTACCCAAACTACAGTTAAAACTGGTATATAGTGAGTAAGAAACAGGTCATAGACTTGCCCTTCTCTGAACGTGTTTCTAAGTCAGTAGATTATCGAGTGCGGCTTTTGTTTCCTTCCAGAGGGTCCTTGGTAAAGGTGTGATTGAATTTCAACCATGATACCAGGTTGAATTCTGTGTGTTGGAATGATAAGAAATACGGTTTCCCTGTGTAGTAAACACAGCTACTGGACACAGCACACACAGGCACATGTAACTACTGTAGTTTTGTAAGTAATACATAACCCAAAATATGGGTAGGATGATGATACTTTAATTCTATCCCATTTCTCCAAAAACCAAGCTCATAACTTTAGAAAATCATCTCTCGGGCCAGCATTTTGAGTTCAGTTCTCAGGTAAATGAGGAGTAAGCGTTCATAAGCCAGTGGCTAGAGCGCATGCAACAGCCCCAGAAAGCCGGGTGTTTGTTTAAAATAACATACATTTGTATGTGTAGATCACTCTGGCTTCTTCACAGATATTTCCGTCCCTTCCCACAGTGCCTGGCTCGGAGAGTGGATTCACCAGTCATGTTGCGTTAGGGTGAGGTGAAGAAAATGCCCGCCTGTGTCTGGGGGCCGGGGGAGGTTGCTGTAGAGAATGTGGAGAGATGAAGGGTAGCAGTGAGAGGCATGAGGACAGTCGAGACTTCCAGATTGCCCCCTTTCAAAAAGAATATCAACTTAATGCTTTCCTTGCATATGTGTGGTGTCCCTTCATAGGTGATACAGTGTAACATGTCACTGCGAAGGTCACAGAGGGTGTGTGGGTGCGGTTTCTTGTTCTCCTGGTACCCCACAGACCACAGCAGGACCCTGATAGTCTGTGTGATCCACTCTTCCCTTGAGGGAATCCGTTTCTCCTGGGAGGGGAGGGTTTCAGACCATTGGGAGACACTCTTACTTGCATGGAATTTCTTCCGGGCCAGCTTGCCTACCCTCTGGACCCTAAATATATGCTAAATATACAGTAAGTATTGCATTCAAATACTGTTCAAGTGTTGTACGGACCTGATACAGACCAGGTCCTTTTACTGATAACGTTTTGACCTAGCTGAAAAATCTTTGAAGGACGTGGCCATTGTCTCTTCCACACGTAGGCCAGGAAGGTTGCTAGGAATGGAGGGACAGCTGTGTTCGCAGACTTTTTTTTCCAGTTGACGCCCTCTGTGCCTCGAAACCATGAGTCTTTTGAGGTGGACCTTTTTTTTGTTTTGTTTTGTTTTGGCCTAGTTGTACCCCAATCGGATTTCAACATCTCAGGTAAAACTACTACTATATATATGTGCACGCCCTGTGTCCCTTTCACAGGGTCACATGGTATTCTTAAGCTGTGACAGGTTTTCTTGGTTTGCTTTTCAAGTCCGAGTTTTGCCTCTCTGGGATAGTCCTTGTCCTTAGAAGAAAGCTGTGCAAGGGTCTTCCTGCAGCTTCATGAGTTAAAACAAGCATCCACTGACAGTCCTAGATCCTGTGGCCTGGAGAAGCTGCTGTGCTCACTGAAGTAGGAGTTTGGTTTCTGGGTTGCCTGCCAGTGACCAGGCTACACTCTTCAACCTTTCCGTGTTTACGATCAAAATTAGTCAAATAAATCTTGCCCATGCAGGGCCAGCCAGTCCTGGATCTACATCTCTGTGGAGTGGAGATATGTCTTAACATCAGGACAGCTTTATTGATTGATTGATTACAGTAGAACACGTTTTATTAGTGTTGTTTTAAACTAGGGTATGGGCTCTCAGTATTCTAAGGCTGGGGAAGGGTCATTCTTGAGGCTGCAGTCTTTATCTTTTGGAATTACTGTTTAAGTTCTCGAACTGTGAGGTGAACTTATACCATCAAAACAGGGGAGACTGGTTTCTCAGAACCCAACAGTGGAAAGTGCTCTTTGTGGTGACTCTGGGTAGGGCACGAAAGGTGGCACATTGCGATCATTCTGTGGGTTTTCTGTCAGAGACTTGGGGATGTGGCACATTTAAGCCTGTTTACTAAGCTGCTAGCGTTCCGGCCTGTGTGGGGAAGGAAGCCCCTGGAGGACGTGTTCTTTCTCCTGACCTCCTCCTCCGAGTCCAGCCTTAATCTGTCTTTGTCTTCCCATGAAAACATCACACAGATTTTTTTTCTGTGGATTTTGGTTTGGTGTTCGTTGTTCTGCAACACTGCTTAGTGTTCTCTGCACTCTAGCTCCAAGGAGCAGAAAAAAAACGAGGTCAACCTTAAGCAGAAGGCAAGCAGAGAAGTTGCGGTAGGGGTGGGGCCTCATTGGCTATAGCCGTGACAGTTACTAGATTCACGATTGGGATTCCACCCGGGCTTGTAAGGTAGGATATCAGAATTCAGGCATTTGAGACCCCATTCTCCCAAGGAGTTGCAAGCCCTTGTTCTCCCAGCAAATGACTGCAGCTGAGGACGATCCTTAACGGCAGCGCAGGTCCTGAAATGGAGTACCACAGCCTGGCTCACATTGTGTTCCTGCTTCTGCATGAGTGGCTGTGGCAAATGTTGTGTGGCTTTGCCCAGCCTGGACCTTGTGTCCAGCACTCTATCCAAAGCTAAGCGCTGCCAGGTCCTACGTAGGCTTAAGGCTTACTACATAGCAAGCAGAAGGGCCTCTAAGAAAAAGAGTTAACACAAGTGCCCTGGATCCTACCGGAAATTCGTTGTGTGCCCTGAGACAGGAGAACCCCAACTCACCAGGCCCCTCTTGTGTTGTCTTTCTCAGGCAGGGATTTGCTTTTCTCTTACAGCTAATATCAGCCATGGTTGTGTCTGGGTGCCCCAGAGAGTCTGTGCTGAGAGCCTATTCCTGCATAGGCTGAGATAGTTCCTTTAACCACAGAAGAAGCTACAGGTGTACTCTTAGGTCCTACAGGGAAATGAGAGGGTGCCAACAGTCTATTGGCTGCGTGGTGAAGGTAACTCAATCCTTAGAACGGTGGGTGTGGCCCCTCCACCAGGCAGATTCCTCCCTGCTGGGTGAGGAGCAAGCATCATAGCCCACGGGTGCTGGGGATGGGCTTGTTCTGGTGTTTCTTGTTTTATCTCCTGACTTTTTTGTTCCCAAGTCTCCAGACAAAACAGATGTTGGCAGCTACTGGTGGCCTTGGGGAGTTTTCCTTTTCATCTGCTTCTGCCCCAGCTCTCCAGAGGAATGTGCTGTGTTCATTCAGCAGTGCCCAGTGCAGTGTCTTGTTTGGCTCTCCAGGCTTGGCAGGGAGCAACCCAGGGATGGGGCACAGTGCTCTGCAGTCTGGGGACTGGGGAAGCTCAGGACCTTGCAGGCTCTTCCTCCTCCTTAGTGGCCAAGCTTCCCACGTTCCTTATGGAGCTCGGATAGTGATCTCCCAAGGATCTTTCTTCCCTTTCCACTCACTTCTGTCTGCTGTTAGCTCTGAAAGGCCACCTGTCTGTGTCCACCTCTGGGTCATCAGCAGTTGAGCTATTGTTCTGTGATAAATACCATGAACTATTTGAATGAAGTGATGCCCTTTATTACATAACATCTCAGCTAGTGGGTTTTTGTTTTTCTTTTCTTTTTTTGACAAGGCCTCATTGTGTAGCCCAGGCTACCCTAAACCTCACAGCTTTGAGACCTCTGCCTTCAGAGTGCTAGGATTTTACCCAGGCTTCTCATTACCTGTGCTGCTGTCAAGTGGCTGTCAGGCTCTGCTGAGGTGAAATTATGTGCCATTCACCTTGTCTCCCCCATCTGGGGGCTGACTGGAATGCTGTAGCATAATGCATGCTGGCCTGCTGTGGCCCAACCTCAGAACAGGAGCCTGACCCAAGATTACTAATCCCACTGTTCTTCCTCGGCTTTGTGCAAGCGCTGCCGTTTGGTTTGGTTTTAATCTAATGGCTTACATTCCTCCCTTTTCAGTCTCCTCCTGGCCAGGTGACTGAAGCTGTGAAGGTTGCCATTGACATGGGGTATCGCCATATTGACTGCGCCCAGGTCTACCAGAATGAGAAGGAGGTGGGAGTGGCCCTCCAGGAGAAGCTCAAGGAGCAGGTGGTGAAGCGCCAGGATCTCTTCATCGTCAGCAAGGTCTGTGAGGATGCTGGGGTCCAGTTCACCCCTAGCCAGGGGGACCCAGCTGCCAGTCAGGTCCACTCTTAACATGATGGCGGTTAGCTCTGGGTGGGAGGCAGACCTGTTGCTTATCCACCTGTGTATCTCTTTGTTGGACCTGTAGATTAGAGCCCTGTGCTAGTGAGACTGGCCGGGGGTTGACTCGTCCTTTGTAAGGAGTAATTTCAGGGACACAATTTAGTTCCCTTTACAGACTGCTGGCCTTTAGTTTTAGTTAGAGGATGTGGGTGTACAAAGGAGCCCAGATTGGAGGGTGATGCTGGCTCCACATGGACCATCTTGGCAGGGAAGTAGACCTAGAGCATGTGTTTAGCACCTCCTGATGCCTTGTTTCGTCTCTGTGAGGTGCTCTTGACTTGACCACCCCACTTGCCTTGGGGAAGTTGGGATCCTCAGTAGGAACTGGAAACTCTCCAGCCACTCCTAGCATCGTGGTTATGGGGAGAGGAGAGCGTATCCTCCACCTTGGAGTTGTGTGGCTCCCAGCCAGGAAGAGGCGTTTGCATGACAGGGATAACATGTGCCTTTGCTGGCTCCAGCTGTGGTGCACGTTCCACGACAAGAGCATGGTGAAAGGAGCCTGCCAGAAGACACTCGGCGACCTGCAGCTGGACTACCTGGATCTCTACCTTATTCACTGGCCAACCGGCTTCAAGGTGAGGAGCACACTGGGACTGGATCCGTGTGGCTCAGGGACAGTCTTCATCTTTCTTATTAGTGCATTATAGATGCTTGACTCTGCTGCCTGGGGTGTGGGCCTTGGACCAGCATCAACATCACCACCCAGAATATATTAGAAACCAGCCTCAGGCCTCTCTTGCACCGTGTGAACCATTGGTGGCTCAGATGCAGCCTTTGGAGTTTTGGGTACACTGCTGTTTTCACTCAGTGCCTCTAGAATTTAAAACTGACAGTAAATATGGCCGACATGACTACCGTTGTCCCTGTTGCACTCGGCTGTAGGAGCAGCCATCCCTGCTGCATTTCCTCCTCTAGGTGCATGCATGCAATGCTCATACATGCATGAGTCTGTGCCTCCAGTGCATGCCATTCTCACTTGTGTGAATGCATGCTCACAACCTGGTTCTCTGAGCTGCAGAACTCAGAATTACTACATTTTTCTCCTAGCCCACGGCTTGTATTTCTGCATGGTGACCCAGATTGAAAGGTCACGGGTTTTATCCTACAGCTCTGTTTTTGCTCACCTTGGTCTCTTGGGGCCTGAGGGACTTGATTTTCACCCTTTGTTTTTTATGACAAGCCAGTGAGAGATAGGCAAAGTGATAGCTTTATAGGCCCAAGAACCACTGAGATGTGGTTGCCTGAGTTTCCCTTCCCTGTCTACACACCCTTCCCCATGGCAGGCTTGGTCTTAGAGACTTGGATGTGTCCGAATCTCCATCTGACATCCTCACAGCTCCAGTCATGACAAGGATTCCCATCATCTTGGCTACCACATATGCCTCTTACCATCTTCCACAGAGTTTGTAATGCTCTGAGATTAATAGGTCTGTGAAGAATTGTCAGTGATGATTTTGTGTGTGTGTGTGTGTTGTTTCTGATAGCCTGGGCCCGATTATTTCCCACTGGATGCATCAGGAAATGTGATTCCTAGTGACACCGATTTTGTGGACACTTGGACGGTAAGAGACCCGTTTTTATTGCTGGTACCTTGTTATTGCATGCAAGCCAGGTGTGAATGATCTGCTCTGCCATGTCTTTCTGTGCATAGGTCATTCTGTCTCTATGTCTGTCTGTTAAATCTCATGAAAGCCAGGACAGTTTTCATGGCTCTCCTCTTGGCTTCTGAAAGTCAGAAGGTTCTGGCTGTGGATGGGAGGGCACATCTGTTAAATTTCTGGACACAAATATGCTTCTAGTCTTGTTCTTTTGGGGTTCATTTTAGTACCCAGATAGATCTCTCTTTTTTTTTTTAGGCCATGGAACAACTAGTGGACGAAGGTTTGGTAAAAGCAATTGGTGTCTCTAATTTCAACCCTCTTCAGATTGAGAGGATCTTGAACAAACCTGGCTTAAAATATAAGCCTGCGGTTAACCAGGTAAGTGTCCCCCAGGGGGGATGCTGGCATGCTGTTTTACCAGCTAGTCCTGATTCTAATCTGTGGACCACATCACCCAGGGAGTGGCCGAGATTTATCATGACAGACACATCTGAGAGTAGAAGCTCTGCAGAGATAGAATTTGAGGCCAGTCAGCAGAGATGTAGCTTTTGACTTGAGCCATGGGCAACTAGTGAGAGTTGCAGGCTTTTATCTATTGATAAATGGCCAAGGCCAGAGAACACCCTACAGGCTTATGACCATAGAGCACTGGTAACAAAATTATTATTGTTCTTAATGTGAAGGCCATCAGCTGGGAAATGTGGAGAGTTGTTACAGCTTATCTGGGAGGCATACATTGCTGTGTGAGGAGAAAAGGGACATTGACCACGTCACATGAACTTGTGTCCACTGCCACGGTCAACCCTCCTGCTTGTGTTACAGATCGAGTGCCACCCATACCTAACTCAGGAGAAGCTGATTGAGTACTGCCACAGCAAAGGCATCGTGGTGACTGCATACAGTCCCCTTGGCTCTCCTGACAGGCCCTGGTGAGCTTCTGTGGGGCACTGTTGGAGATTAGAAATAACCAAAGGGAATGACTGGTTGTCACAGAGAATGCTTCTGTGCTGCCTGCAGGCCCTCTCCGGGGCCTCTGGGCTTCCTGGGAGGTTGGGAGGTTGATGTTTCTAGGAGCGAGATGGATTGCCTGGTGGATCATGACCCAGCTTGGGTCTAGGAGCCTGGCCAGCCACCCAGGAGGATCAGGGCTAGTGCAGCCAGCTGCCTTGAGTGGCAGTGATGAAGACTGTTGATTTCACCATCTCTTTGCTCCAGGGCCAAGCCTGAAGACCCTTCTCTCCTGGAGGATCCCAGGATCAAGGCGATTGCAGCCAAGTACAATAAATCTACAGCCCAGGTATGAATGCTTCTAGGTACTTGTGTCTGTTGCCTGAACTCTACACTCCTGGTGGTCCCTGTTAGTCAGGAGAGGAGGGAGCTGAGCCTGTGAAGCCCTCTCTGGAAGTGTGATTTGGAGTCCTAGAATGCAATCTCAAGGGCACAGATCTAGAAATTTAGAAAATTAATTGACATGTGGTCTTGGCATAGTAGTGCCTGTTTCCACTGCCTTTATGGGCAGCACAGACGTCGACCGAGCATTTACTGGTGTTCTTGGAAGCTCATCCCTGTACAAATAGAAGAGCTCTTACCATTTGTGGTGTAGGAGATGTTCTCTTTCTCCCATGAGTAGTGTGAGTACCAGGCAGTGACTTCCTGTTGCCTTGTGATATGCCTGGAGCCACCGATAGAGCAGGACTGTAGAGTCGGATTTGGACCAGCTTGTGGCCATCACTAAGCATCTTAGCACCTCTTTACTGTGCAGTTATAGACTGAGGTGATAGCAGTGTGTGTACATACTCCATACTTCTGGGTCCACAGGTGCTGATCCGGTTCCCCATTCAAAGGAACTTGATAGTGATCCCCAAGTCTGTGACACCAGCACGCATTGCTGAGAACTTTAAGGTAAGATTCCAGCTGCCAGGCCTGACTTTCCTCCATGGTAGGTGGGTCGTGGAGGTTCTCAGGCCCCCCCTTCTTTCCCAACTGTGTGATTCCAAGCAAGTCACTTGACTGCTCTCAAAGCCTATGTTGAGGCTGTTGTGAGTCTGAAGTTGCTCTGCGGACTAGGCTGGCTTCAAACAACACTTCGTATTACCTGGTTCCACAGTAAGTGCTGAGGAAACATTGCTGTGCTGGTGGGGGGTCCGTGGACGGCCAGGAAACACACTCCTCCACTGGCTCTGTCAAGTGCCTAAGCCGAAATGAACAGGGATGGAAATGCTTGGAAACCAGTAGTGTAGGCATGAAGAATGCCCTACGACCACTACCACCACCCCAGCAGCTCAGGCTACCTGGTGAGAGGGCTAGCTGGGAGAAGAGCAGTTGCAGGATGGTCCTGGTATCCCATGAGCCTCTGTCCTGTCCAAGCAAAGGGATGCTCTGCTGAGGTCTGGTTCAAAATCAAACCCACATCATCCACATTAGACATTAAAGTGGTTCTGATGGCATAGTAATCTACTAATCCTACCTTGCCCTCGTGACCATGACCATGCCACTTACTGTGTAAAGATGTGGGAAGAGAGACCTGTCCTGCTAGAAATGGGTTAATATCTCATCGCATATTTCATTTCTAAAGTATTAGGAAAGAAAATGTAGCCAGGTGGTAATGGCGCACACCTTTAGTCCCAGTACTTGGGAATCAGAGGAAGGTAGAGCCACTGTTTGAAGCCAGCCTAGTCTGCAGAGCAAGTTCCAAGACAACGGGGGCTACACAGAGAAACTGTGTCTTGAAAAAGAAAAAAAGAAAAAAAAAAGAGAGAGAGAAAAAAAATGTAGCTGCCCAATCTCAAAACACTAATGTAGCGTTTGGATTTTGCTTGTTGTTTCTGTTTCTCATCTTACTGCACATTATCTACTTACTTTTCCGTTGGCTGCAATCACAAGAGAATATAGCAGAGCCTAGTCCTGTACATCCCGTGATCAGAATGTGCCAAGTGGGATGGGCTGTCAGGGTGGAGCTCCACTTCCAAGTCCAGCGCTGCCCAAGACCATCTGGCCTAATCGTCTACATGGCCACTGTGTACTTCTTTCCTTTATTCTGTTGTGCGGTCTCCACCAGAGAAGACTGATCAGACATGAGTTTAAGTAAATAGAAAGTCTTTATTAGCCAGCCTATGGCTACACTGGGTATTTGGGATCCCACTGTAGCCCCAAGCCTTTCTCAGGGTAGCTGTTAAGCAGAAAGCTCACATCTTGGGTAACACACCTCAGTTAACAACTAGCCAGGGGTAGAACTACAGAAGCCAAAAGGCAAGGTTAGCACAGTTAGAAACTTTTCTATAACTGTGGACTTTGATATGGATTCAAAATAAAAACAAACAAAAAAAAAATTTGGAAAGGAAAGGACATGACTGTTCCTGAACCTTGGTGCGGGGAGGGGAGGGAGAAGAGGAAAACCAAGTACAACAGCCAGGAGGCTAACAGTACAGAAGGAGCAAAGGGGTAATGAGGGAAACGTCTGGGTTGCATAGGGAAGAGCCTCTGGGGGAAGGGCAGCAGAGCACCTGGGCTGGAGAGGTCAGGGTAGAAGGCGGGGTGTGCCCGCCATACCCTGTAATTGCTAGGGACTGAAGGGTGTTGGGTGAACCTGGAGGCCAGGTCTGCTTTGATACATTAAATAGGCCCCTTAGCTGCTTGGCCTAGGTTTGAAATTTAACAGCCAAGTTAAGTCTTCATTTTGGCTGATGGTGTTGTGTACCTGCCGGGTTTTCTGACCTGAGTGGTATTTCCATCATGGAGTCAGTGTGCTGAGGTCTAGGGCCTGTTACATATCCCTGTGTCCTTTCTTTTGTCTTCATGGAAGTGATGCTGCTACCCCAGTCTGCCTTCCTTGTTCTGTATGTCAAAACCTGACATTTTCTTAGGACTTCTCACACATGGATCCACGAGGTGTCCTTCACTCCCCAGCTGGGGTGCCTTGATGGTTCCTCCGGGCACCCAGAGGCTCATGGGATACCAGGACACGGAGAGGCTTTTCTTAAATCACAGTGCAGGTCCTGGATTAATGGGTGTTGCAGCTGCTGAGGCGCCTCGTTCTATACTTCATGGGGAAGGGAGCCGGCAGGTCACTCAGTAACATTTCCCCTGGTGCTTGTCACAGTAGAGCTTCTCAGGAGCCTGACAGGAAGGAGGAACAGTGCCCTCTGCTTGGAAATCCTGGAAGGGAGCAGCCATTTCAGATATGGCCACAAGCCTGCACCTCTGGAGAGTAATTAACAATCTTCTTGAAGTCCCGTGTTCTCTCCTGTCCTCTGCACTCCAGGCAGTGGGAGCCGTGTGGAACTACATGGTGTTGTCTCTGTTTTACTGTACAGCTTATTGGCTTTGGTTTTTTTTTTTTTTTTTCTTTTTCCATGTCTGTATGTAAGGTCTTTGACTTTGAGCTGAGCAGTGAGGACATAACCACTCTACTCAGCTACAACAGGAACTGGAGGGTGTGCGCCTTGACAAGGTGAGTTCCAGTGTGACACCATTCCACCTCAACAAGTATTTAGGGTAGCAGGTGTCTCTCAGGCCCCAGAGGCCTGGTCTTCCCCTGCAGCCCATCCTGCTCTCACACAGACCAAGTCGCCTAATCCATACAGAGCAGGAAGCACAAGGCCAGGGAAGGGTAGCTGTCAGGAGACCTGTCTGGAAGCACCGTTGGCCTAACTTTAAAATTTCAGTTGCTTGTCTGAACTCAGCTGATCCCAAGGGCTCATCTGGTACCCCACCTTCCTAGAAGAGTTTGCATGTGACTTAATTGACTTAATGACCCTCGTAAGGAGTTTGGTAGAAAGACCCTCCCTGATGCTGGGCTCAGGCTAGCCCTAGCTCTGACACAGAATGCCCTAGGACTATAATGCCACTCAGGCACCAAGGGCCCTTTCAGCTTTACCTTTGCTGGTTTCTTGCCTTCCCTCTGAAATTCGGTTTATGTTCCAAGTCCCTGGGGTTGTTTGCTTTAAGAAGCAGCCTGTGTCCCCAATGCCTGCTTTGTCTTCCTAGCTTGGTTCTCACTCACTCTCTTGCCTTCACTTGCCATCTGCAGAGCTCAGGGTTTGCATGGTGGAGGCTGTGGGCTGTGGCCTCTAGAATCACTTGCCTTAGGCTGTAAGTTTGTGATTCAGGCTGTTTGCTCTCACAGGGCCCTCAGATTCTAAGAAATCTGTAAACAGAGCCAGCCCAGGAGTCGAAACAGGACTCTTTCTAATAATATACTAAGGACACTTAACCTTTTAACATGAAAATATAATGGGCAGAAGTGAACCCCTGCTTATGGCATCCATCCGCTTCCTAGAGCCCGCAGCAGCCATTCAGCCCTGCAGTTCCCTGGGGCTGCTGATGTTGACCTCAAAGCTTTTGGGGAGAGCAAACCTGTGACCCTTGTGTCTGCTTGCCTCCAGGTGCCTTCCAAGACTAGTCTAGAAGCAGACTGCATTAGTAATACTGAGTTGGCATGAGTTGCAGTTGGGGTTGAGGGAGAGGCCGGCTCTAGTGCTCCCAGCAAGCTTTTTCTAACTGTCCACATGCCATCCCGCCCGTTGACACACAAGTTACGCTGAGCTTGCTCTGCTGCTGTCTGACTCCAGGATGCAGAGAAAGGCAGTTGGGGAGGAGCTTGATTGGTCTGAGTGTTCAGTGAGCTGCATACCCGGGGCCTGGCTCCCCCTCGTCCTCTGATGTTTATCGCGGCAGAACTGCATTAGGGTCTGGAAAGAAATGAGCAGTGCACTTTTGCTTAGATTCTAGAAGAGAAGGACTACTTCAGACATAGAGAACATGCATCTTCTGAGGAAAGACACAACCTTTCTTAATTTGATTTGATTGAGAAACAACCTTTCTTATATTTGATTTACCTTCCTGCTCTCCTCCAGAGAGCACCAGCGCGCGTGCGCGCACACGAGTATGTTCAGGCTTTGACACCTTGCCTGTCTAGTTTTTCTAGTGTTCTTGCCATTTTGCTCTGATTACAAGCCACTGGCCCTACCAAATCGACTATGAGCCTTGGTTTCATGCCAGACCTACCCCAGGTTCCTGCCAGAAATCTCCAGCCACTGTTAGGTGCTCTTTTCCCTCCAGATGTCACAGAGGTACCCTCTCCTTTCCTGGGAGTGGCCGGCTGCTTGACTTGCCCTTCAGGATTCAGCACAGTACAGCTTGTAAACCCTTCTACTGCTTCCTTATCTCTGTTCCTTTGGTCCTGGGTTTGTGCTGATAAAACGAGCTGGGTGTGGTGCCGCATGCCTGTAATCCCAGCACTTTTGAGTTGGAAACAGAAAGATCTGAACTTCAAGGTCATCCTCAGCTAAACAGCATGTTTGAGGCCACACCAGACCTGTCTTAAAGGACAGCAGAATGATGACATGATGTATGATCCTGCCAGCTTCTCAGAGTTCCCAGGAGGCAGGAATCAGGACTTGCTGCCCAGTGTGCTCTGGGTTAGTGCAGAGTTCAGCCTGTCATGTGCACGCTGGTTCATGACATCACAAGACAAGAGGAGCCCAGAGGCTGAGCAGCTGCCTCAGCTGTACATGTGTGATCAGAAGGCTCCAAGACTGGCTCGGTTTACATTTCTGTGTGTTGGTGACTTGTTACAGTCAAAATCTTTTCCTTGAGAGCTGACAAGGTGGTTCAGAGTGTTTAGACATTTGGCATCAATCCTGAGAATGAACAGAGTTCTATCCCCAGGACCCTCATGGTAGGAGAGAACCAACTCCTCGCACAAGTTGTCCTTTGACCCCAACATGTGCACACCCACATATATATATATATTACACAGTAAATAAATAAGTGAACCCAATTAATTTTTGGAAGTCTTTAACTTGCAAATCACATGTGCTCTTCTGACAGCTGTGCCAAACACAAGGATTACCCCTTCCACGCAGAAGTCTGAAGCTGAGGCAGACGGACCCCTGCTTCTCCCCAAGCAGCTTACACCTGTTCTTTCTGCCTCATCTGCCCTTGCAAGTGTCCTGTGGCCTGTGACCCTCTACACTGGGTGGCACCTTGCAGACCAGATGGTGAGAGTTTGTTAGTTTGATGTAGAATCTGGAGGGCAGTACCAGTAGCTGAGGTGTTTCTTCCAGCCTTTCTTGGTCTTTCTTACCCACCTGGAGGACTTTAACATGAGTACGCTTTCCAACCAAAGAGAAGCAAAATTTGTAGCTCAAGTCATGCCACTAACACTTAAATTTGAGTGCTTAGAACTGTAATTCTATGGGTCAGACGTCTCCTTGCCTCAAATAAAAACTGCTTTTGTGGATTTGGTGGTGGTTTGTTTTTGTTCTTGTTCTGTGAAACAGTAGACCCCTTCTGCCCCATACTCAGCCTGCCCTCCCTGAGTGCCAAACACAGACCAGTGAGTGCTGTGAACAAACTGAGGGCCCTTACCCTAGCATTTCACCACATAGCGTTAGGGTGGTGAGTAGCATCCTGGTGACATGGTGAGCTTGATATGGTTGGGTTATACCCAAGGATTTTAAGGGTCTACACATGTTCTGGGTGATTGTTGCTGTGGCCATGACCTTTTGCTAGGGCATAAAGCCCCTAGCATTTTACATGCATGGTCTTCCCTGTGAAGGTCTGAGTCAAAGGCAAATACCTGAGGAGGACAACAGGCTTTTTTGAAGCCCATCATCTAGATAGGGAAGAAAGGCATAAGAAGTTGCCATCAGCTGTATATGGTGAACACTCTGAGTGACATAAATAGATTTGGGAGCCTGATGCTCTTGCTGTTCTCTATGGTAGCATGTCCTAATCTAGGGTTCAAAGGACAGAAGGCAGAAGAGACAGGTTGCGCAATGTGACCTGAGGCTTCAGAAAGCCAGTAGTAGCTCTGTTCCTGGCTTAGTTTAGTTATAGGCCCATCTGATCATAAGATGTGTACATGCTACTGATATTTATGCCGCTCCTGAAGGAAGTTGGGTGGCAGCGGTTGCTAGGCCTCTTCTGAGGAGGAATGAGGTTCTGAACCTCAACAACTGGGGCCAAGAGCTCCACCCGCACAGGCTACTGGGTAGCCCTTGGTCTGAGATCTGCTTCTGGCATCCCAGTAGTCCAGTTCCTCTTGCCGGGGTAGGTATGTCCACTTCTCTAACTGCAAGTGTTCTGTTGTCAGGTTATTGGGTGGCTAATGCTCCTCTCTAGGTCATTCAGAGTTGACCAGAAGACACTGGGAAAACTGGGGACAGTCACTAGGAAGAGAGTTTCCATTTCAAGACAAAACTTAACACTGTCCATAAGTGAAAGAGGAGATGAACCTCCAGTGTGTTTCAAACCCTGAGAAGAGCTTGTTCGCTTGTGCCAGCCTATATTCTTCAGGGCCAAGGGTTCTCTACCTGTATTCTTTGAACTACAATTCCACTTTCTCTGACTGGTAAATTATTTAATCTATCAACCTCTGTCTTCTCAGTCTATAAAATGCTTGCCTTAGGGTGACCATAAGGATTAAATGACGTCATGAATATTAAGCTTATAAAACATCATGTACGAAGCTGTTCAAACATGGCAGCCAGGCCTGGGAAATGGCTCAACTGGTAAAGCTGCCAAGCTTGACAGCCTGGGTTTGATCCCAGGGACATACATGGTGGAAGGAAAGAATGGATTCCCACAAGTTGCCCTTGACCTCCACATGCAAACCATAGCATCCATGAGTGTGTGTGTGTATGTGTGTGCACATATGAAAAAATTAATACAAACATGTCAGCCATTATTCCTGATATTAATATCATTAGCATAACCAAACATGGCAGAAGTGAACCCACAGTCCCTTTGCAGCTCACAAATAGTATCCAGGGGTCTAGCTGTGCCCAGGGAAGGGCTCTTCCCCTGTGAAACACCGATCTGTGGTCTGGGCTCTGCCAAAACTCATACACAAGAAGAGAGCTCCTGACGAACTGTATTTCCATCTCTAGGATTTTATTTAATGGCACAAAGGAAATGCTGCCTGTGATGTTTTTTATAAGGATCGTTTCATGGATGAAATTTCTAAGGATCAGTTGTTAAGTCCAAGCATAGGATATAAGAGATAGGACGGATTGTGGAGACATCTAATCTGGTGTTTTTCCACACCAGCATTTTCAGTTTTAGTTTTCGGCAGCAGACTTTATTCTGAAAAGAAATTTTGAAGCTGGGCAGTGGTGGCGCTCGGCTTTAATCCCAGCAATTTAGGAGGCAGAGGCAGGTGGATTTCTGAGTTTGAGGCCACCCTGGTCTACAGAGTGAGTTCCAGGACAGCCAGGGCTACACAGAGAAACCCTGTCTCAAAAAAAAAACAAAAAAGAGAGAGGAGAGAGAGAGAGAGAGAGAAGAGAGAGAGAGAGAGAGAGAGAGAGAGAGAGAGAGAGAGAGAGAGA
>JANHMN010000016.1:40921516-41017517 GCA_030674055.1 Rhabdomys pumilio | reverse complement strand
AGAGAGAGAGAGAGAGAGAGAGAGAGAGAGAGAGAGAGAGAGAGAGAGAGAGATTGATTCTTCCTGGACCTTCAATGTATAAACGACAGATAAAGGCTCAAGGCTCAAGTAAGGGAGGAACCTGGACATGGAGCCAGAAACATCCTTTCCCAAAGCCTCCTACCCAGGAAGGACCTGTAACAGTTTCAAAGCCCTTTTTTGTTGTTTCTAACAAACACAGATAATCTTTATTTCACAGAGTTGCTGGTATTTGGAACTCGGGCAGGTCTATGGTTGAGAGTGTCTGAGGTGTCCGAGGATGTAATTGTGAGATTCTTGACTGGGATCTACTTTCAAGATGGTGTGTTCTGCCAGTCACGTCGATGCTGGGGACAGACAGAGGTGCTCACTTGCACACTGCGTGTACTGTCTTAGTTAAGATTTTTTACTGCTGTGAACAGACACCATGATCAAGGCAACTATTTTAAGGACAGTATTTAATTGGGGCTGCCTTACAGTCAGAGGTTGAGTGTAGTGTCAAGGCAGGAGCATGGTAGCATTCAGGTAGACGTGGTGCAGGAGGAGCTGAGAGTTCTATATCTTCATCTGAAGGCTGCTAGTGGAAGACTGACTTCCAGTCAGCTAGGACGAGTATATTAAAGCCCATGCCCACAACGATACACTTCCTCCAGCAAGACCACACCTACTATAACAAGGCCACACCTCCTAATAATGCCACTCCCTGGGCCAAGCATATACAAACCATCCCCTGTACCTTTTTCAAAAGCTACTGGAGTGTCCATACATGATATCTGACTTTCCCTGAATAAATGACCTCAATATAACATAGAAGCCACAGTGCCCTTCATGATAGCATTCAGAGTGTATACAGCACCGTCTCCACAATGCCTTACAGGCCAGCCAGCCTGGTGTATTGGGTGCACCTTAAGGCTACCAAAACTTACAACCTGAGAACTGCATATTGTTTAGAGGACACTCCGAAGCATTGATACACATGTGCATAGTCTTTAAAGAATATATGTTTGGATTAGGACCAACCTAAAACCATAAAACATCCCTGAGGATCAGAGGGTGACTTACCAAAGCTCACTAGCTGTTTAGTGTAAAATAGGCCCAGAATCTGGGCCTCTGGATTTTTGTCTACTACACTGCATTATAATATTATGATACTAGATTAAAATAAAAATTATGGAAGCTGGAGAGATGGGTCGGCTGTTAAAAGCATGTACTGATGTCCCAAAGGACCTGGTTCAGTTTCCAGCACCCTTATTAGGTGGCTCACAACTGTCTGTAACTTTAGCTTCTGGAGATCTGATATTTCTGGCCTCTGTGGGCATCTGTGAGTACAGATGCCCACAGAGACAAATAATTTAAAGTGATAAGAAATAAGTCCTTGAAAAATAAAATTATAGTAGATTCAACAGATAAATGTATCACCAAGTAATCAAAGCTGACGTCTACAGTGTCAGGTCAAGTTGATGATATGAACTTTATCTGAGAGGATGGCGCTGTCACTCAGTGTCTTAGCTAAGGCTACTATTGCTATGATTAAACACCATGACTAAAAGTGACTGGGAAAGAAAGGGTTCATTTGGCTTCCATTCCCACATCTCTGTTTATCATTGAAGGAAGTCAAAACAGGGACTCAAACAGGGCAGAGATCTGGAGGCAGGAGCTGATGCAGAGGCCATGGAGGGGTGCTGCTTACTAGCTTGCTCCTTATGGCTTTCTTACACAATCTATCACCCACAGTGGGCTGGGCTCCATCAATCACATATTAAGAAAATGCTCTACAGTCCTGCCTACAGCCTGATCTTACGGAGGCATTTTCTCAATTGAGGGTCCTTCTTCCTCTGATGACTCTAGCCTGTGTCAAATTAACATAAAACTAGCCAGTACACACAGTCTACTCTTCCTCCAAACAAAAACCCTAATAGTAATTAAGCATAACAAAACAGACACATAGCAGCAGGGTACCCTCTAAAACAGGTGACCAGTTCTCAGAGTCATCAAAATAAGGAAGAACTGAGAACAGGCTAAGGAGACACCTTGACTATAGATGAGTTTCCTCAAACAGTAAATGAGCACCAGCAATCTAAACTGGCATAGACCTCAACTAACAAATTTATCAACATTGGCTCACTAGCTAGGCCAAGTCAATTGTCAATAACCGGAAAGAAGGTGTGAGGTATCTGGCAACTGGCTGGACTATCTTCACAAGATTTCTATAAATTCTAAAAGCGCCTCATAAGAGAAAAATTTTCAAACAGAAAGTAATCATTGTGAGCAAAAGGTCTAAATTACTCACCTGTGTAGGAGGAGCTAGGGTGGGAGGAGTAAGGAGAAGAAGAGGAGGAGAAAGGAGTTAGGGGAGAGAGAGGAATGGAGGCTGATGTTCATGTGTCCCTGGCAGTCAAAGGTAGTTGGTATATCTAGGTTGGGTATTGGGTTACACTTCTGATTGTATGGGCATCTTGTTATTGAGCATTACCAAACTTATAAAGCCTTTGATTACTATTTAAGCATTAGAGTCTCATTTTTCCACCAGGCCTGTGTGGTTGGTGAGATGGTCTGGGCAATGCCCAACCTTGCAGAGACAGCGTGGAAGATTGGCAGAGCTATCTCCCACGCTGGCGTCTAGTGGGTGGCAGGGCTGGCGTCTCTGACTGGCCGTTACTAGCTGCGGCATGCATGTGGCCTCTGGCTTAGCCAGTTGGCTTAACCAGTGGCCGCTTTTTAAATAATTACTGCAACACACATGTTCAAAAGTAGCCACATATATTCCTTACATTAAGCAGATAAAATTATTCTCAGAGTGTAGAACTGAATGACATCTTTACTGAGATTCTTGGAGAACTCATTTCTAAGTATAAATAAGATATTTATGAAAGTCAGGAATATGCTGAGCCAAAATGCCTTGACAAATGGTCAAAATGCCTTGACAAATTGCCAAAAATTGATATCACTTTCATATTCTCTGGCCAATGTTAAACAAAACCATAAGGTTGTAACAAAATTATTCAGAAACTATCCCCTACCACCCTAAATGCTTTTGGAAAATATGAACCAGATAAACAATCAAGTCAAAAATTAAAAAGAGTTGACAATAAATGTTAGCAATGGTACCTGCTCATTACTTATGAGTCTGACATATGTTTTTATGCACTAAACCCTCTAACAGTGATATGAAGTTTTTACACCATTTACAGATAAAGCTTCTGGGGCCAATACACCACCAGCAGCCAAGGTTATATAGCCGGAAAATGGTGGAACTGAGATTTCCAGATAACCTTCTTGTTCCTGAGCTAAGTCTAACTCTTCAGACTGCCACCTAACATAAAGTAGAAAACATATGCAGAAATATAAAAACATTACCTGTCAGACTTTGCTGTGCAGACAATATGTAGGGAAACTCATAATCTCATATCTGTGAATGAGGCTGGATGGTTGCTTTAAAATCCTTCCATAATTGAATATCTGGGCTAAGGACATAATAGCTCAGTGGAACAGTTCTTGCCCAGCAAGGCCCTGGGTTTAATCCTCAGCATTCCTCAAAATTTCATAATCAATGGATTTATATATGTATGTAACATTTCAGGTCTAGACAATGACAATCTCATGCAAATTCTTTCAGAAACCCTTTATTTCTGTTGCTGTTATAAAATGTTCTAACAAAAAAGAACTTGGTGAAGAAAAGGGGTGTTTGTAATTTCAGGTTACAGCCCATTATTGTATCATTGTGAGGAAGTCAAAACAAAAACTTCAAACAGCTAGTCACATCATAACAGTAATCAAGCAGACAAGAAATGAATGCATTTATGTTTGCTGCTAGCTCTGTCTCTCTGCTATTATATATGTCAGGAGCCCCTGTCTAGGGAATGGTGCTGCCCACACTGGGATGGGTCTTACCACATCAGTTAACATTTAAGGCAATCCCCCACTGCCATGCCTACTGGCCAATTTTATCCAGACAGTTTCTTAGTTAAGACTATAGATGACTCTAGATTGTGTCAAGTTGACAATTAGATACTAACCATTGCAAGTTTTCAAACTCTGAGTGGAACACCTCAAGAAAGAGGGGTGGCGGGGAAACACAGACTAATCTCACCAAAACCAAACATCCTGGACAAACTATAGTTAACAACATTGAATAATGTATAAAATGACTAATATGATTTTATCTTGGGGATCCATTGTTGGTTTATTGCTACAAAGTAATGCAATTCTCTGGTGAACGTGTGTGTGTGTGTGTGTGTGTGTGTGTGTGTGTGTGTGTGTGTAGAAAGATGTAAGATAAAATTGAAATGACTTTACGATAAAAATCTTTTGGTAAACAAGGAACAGGAGAACATGTCTTTAGTGTGGTAAAGAGCATCTACGTCGTTATCAGCACCAGCCTATCAGAGCACAGCCTCACGTTGTGCAAACTGTAGCCAAAGGCTTCCTTGGGAGTGAATCTAACTATATATATATATATATATACTGGAAAAATAGGAAATAAAGGTAGACGGTAAAATTCCATTTATACAAAGGTTGTAAATGGGCAAACTGAATAACATATATTTGAACTATTATAGGTCATAAAACTATACAGAACAAGGGGACAATTTTGTTAGCATCTGTGCTCAGCCTTGTTATGACAAAGGTATGTATAAGTCTCTGAGGCATTACTGATTTCTTAACCTGAGTTCTGTGAGCATGTATGTTCCTTTTCAGTCTTCATTATTTTATCTTATTTATTCTATTGTGTGTGTGGTGTAATAAGCATTCATGTGGTACGTGAGTGTCTTGTTCACTTCTGTGTGGAGACAGGAGTTGAAATTTGATGTTTACCTTGGATACTCTTTACATTATTTTTTTAAGGCAGAGAGCCTGGGGACCTGGAGTTCATTGTTTGAGCTAGATGGCCAAGCAGAAGTTCCAAGACCTGCCTGTCTTCACCCATACATCTGCCCCCAGCAATGGGTTACACAGAGCACAGAGGCACTGCTGTGGCTTCTGGGGATCTCTTTGCACAACAGCAGTTTACCTAATGAGGCATTTCTTCACTATTTTGAAGATGCTATACAGAGAATCTAGATCACACACACACACACACACACACACACACACACACACACACACACACTTTATAATAAATTCTGAGGGACAACCAAGAGCAATAGCCTGTATTGATTTGAGAGTCTCTGGGCTCCCCCAACCAACAATTCAAAGAGAGGTTTTGTAAACTGGCACAGGGACTTTGTTAGTCTATGGGTCTTGGGGCAAGTGCCATAGGTGGCATAACTCCATTTAAACTGTCTGTCTGTCTGTCTGTCTGTCTGTCTGTCTGTCTGTCCATCTATCCATCTATCTGATATATATATTAAAGTAATTTATAAAACATCCCTCCCTTTCCAAACACCTCTCATATTATTTATCCCTCCTTCCTCCTCTGACTATATTACCCTTCCTTCTCCATTCTCAGTTAAAGTCCTCCTGTCATTTCTTCCGTCACCCACCCCTTCCTGGCACCTACTATCCTACTATCCCCTTCTCTAGAACTCACTCCTACGCTCCAACCCACAGTCCTTTTCTACTTTTCTGTCTGCTGTAGTGATTTAAGCTATACATCCAAATGCAAAGATCTGGAGCTAGGAACCAAGTAAGAGAACATGTGGTGTTTCTTTCTAGATCTAGGCTACCTTACTCAGTACAGAAGATTCTGGGTCCATCCATGTACCTGCACATTTCATGCATTCATTTTTCTTTACAACTAAATAGAATTTCGTTGTATGTATGTACCATATCTCATTGTCTATTTACTATGGTCTACTGAGTGACACTTAGATGGTCTCCATTTCCCAGCTTCTATGTAGAGAGCAGCAATGGACATGGCTGAACAAGAATCTCTGTAGTAGGATAACCAATCCTTTGGTTTTATGTCAAGGAGTGGTATAGCCACATCATATGGTAGGCCTACTTCTAGTTTTTTAAGAATTCTCCACACTGATTTCTATAGAACAGTGTTTCTCCACTCGTGGGCCATAATGCTTTTCAATGACCCTTTCACAGGGGTTGCCTAAGACCATAAGAAAACACAGATGTTTACACTATGATTCATAACAGTAGCAAAATTACAGCCATGAAGTAGCAACAAAATAAATTTATGGTTGGGGATCTGCACAACCCGAGGAACTGTGTCAAAGGGTCACGGCATCAGGAAGGCTGAGAACCGCTGCTAAGAGGCTGCTCCAGTTTGCAGTCCCACCAACAGCGAATGAGGGTTTCCCTCTCCTGACATCATTACCAGTATTTGTTAGCTGTTTTCTTGATCTTAGCCATTCTGACTAGAAGGAATCTAGACAGAAAGGATGAGATCTCAGAGCATTTTTAATTTGCATTTTTCTAACTACTAAGGATGTTGAACACTTCCAATGATACTTCTTGGCTATTTTTATTTCTTCTTTTGAGAATTCTATGTTCAGATCCATAGCTCATTTTCAATAATAAAAATTAACTGTTTCTACATTTCTTTGTCCTTACACCAATCTAGTGGGATTTATGTATCGTGAATCTCACTTGACAGAAGAACTGAAATCAGAGTAAACTCAGTGAGATGCCGAAGACCTCACAACTTGCCAGCAATGCCCTCTTCTAATTCTGTGGCCTTTCCCCTGAATTTCTTACTCCAATACTGCTGTCTTAACTCTTGACATAGAAACATTTAAATGGCCAGTTTCCTATGACTCAGCAAAAGGAAGAAAGCAATTATCTTAAACTGATTTTCTCTATGGTTGTTTTGGGCTTGCTGACTCATGAGTGAGAAGCAAAATTTTCCATCAGGTAGAAGTCATTTCGATGGTATGAGGATGTGAGAGAGGTGGTCAGAGATGAAGCAACAGATTTTGAATTATCAGGGCCACAATCTTGCAGGGAGCTGAAACTCAAGGAAGAAAAGGGCAACCTTGGTGCCCTGCCCAGTAGTCAGATAAGTTCTGATGAATTTGGAGTACAAGTCAAAAGGGATCAAAGAATGAGTCCCCCACCTGTTCTTGGTTCCCACGGGAGAGGCACAGGGATCGATACAGTTCAGCACAGTGGAGAGGTCCTCAGGCCTGAGCATAGGATGATGTCAGAAGTGAGGTAGACGGACAGAACAGACCCACTTCACTGTGTAGTCTACATGGGCCTGCAGCAGTGCCTTAGTGGTCTGGACCTGAGAATCCAAGACAAAGGAGTAACTTCCCTCCCAGTTAGCATGGCTCGGCAGATTGGATTGTTGGTCTTTGTAAAAATTCTCAAGGCTCTGTAGAGGAGAGGCTCAATGACTGTGTCAAAAGCAAGCAGCTGGTCTGAGTGGCTACTTAACTGAGTCAGTTAAGACTAGGGATTAGCTTATGGACTTGAGCCCAGTGTGCGTGTGCGTGCGTGCGTGTGTGTGTGTGTGTGTGTGTGTGTGTGTGTGTGTGTTACAGCTATAAACCTGATTTAAGTTTGAATCACCTGGGAGCTGGGTTTCCAAGTATGTCTTGGTGTGTGTGTGGGGAGGGGGGTGGGGGTAATTTTGATTATTAGTTGATGTGGGCAGTACCATTCCCTGAAGTGTATTCTGGGCTGTATAAGTGTGTAAGAGGAGGGCTGAGCAGCAGGTGGCATGCACACATCCACGAGTGCCTCCTGACTGTGGATGTAATGGAACAAACTGCTTCAAGTTCCTGACCTCTTCCTTGATTTCTCTGCCATGATGGTCTGACCCACAACTGTGAGTTTGAATAAGCCTTCTCTCCCTTAAGTTGGAGTATTTTGTCACAGCAACAGGAAAAGAAACCAAGACCTATACTGATATCACTAAGATAGTCACCTACACTGACATCCTCTTAGTCTGAGCACCTCGTTTTGGATACTCAGTCATCAATTAGTGGAACAGTCTGGACTGCAGACCCACTGTTTCATCTTCCAATAGGAAACCGCAAGGAAGCCTGAGACCTCCTCTCTGGATTGGGGAGCAGTGAGGAAAATGTTGTGTGAGTTTTCTCTTCCCCTTCCATCCCCAACCTCAGTCAGACAAAGTTCTTCTTGATTACTTTGATTAATTATACACCATCTCATTTGAAAAGGGGTTCTGATTCTTTTCATTTGGTTTGGCTTTTTGAGACAGAGTCTCTTTATGTAGCCCTGACATCTGGCAACTTTCTTTGTAGACCAGGCTGGCCTTGAACTCAAGAGACTCTCCTGTCTCTGCCTCTAAAGTGCTGAGATTAAAGGTGCGTGCACCACACCCAGTTCTGGTTATTTATTATTTATTTTATTTGTGTGTGTGTGTTTGTTTATGCATGTGTGTACACACATGACACAGCAAGTGTGTGGTGGTCAGAAGACAGCTTGTGAGAATCAATTCTAGTTCCCTTCTTTGACAACGTGGGCCCCGGGGATCGAACTCAGATCATCAGACTTGGAGGTAAGTACCTTTACCCACTGAGCCATCTCGCTACCTTCAGGTTCTGATTCTTAAAAAGGGTTTAAGAAAAAAAAAATGAAATCTTCCATGAAAAACAAAGTTGGATGCCTTAATACTCCCTGCTTACTTCCTGCACTTGGGTAATGCTCAGTGGGTGTTGACTACGGAAGCCTAGCTATGTGGCCAACTGTCTTCTGCATACTAAGAGGCATGGAAAGATTGCTCTGTCTCTAGCATGCGTATCAGGAAGTGATTCCTCAGGAGTTACCTGGAAGCTGGCAGGATTTTCCTCTAGAAATAGTTCTACAAAAGACGATTAACTTACCTGTTTTATTCGCAGTGTTCCTACATCCCATTTAATTACATCTCACTTCCTGGATTTCTCTGGAGAAAAGTAGAAGAGACGGGCTAAGGTCTCTGTGCCTGTCTATCACTTCTTACCTTTCTACTTTACAGTAGAGGCCTTGTTCTCTGTGTGCCCATAGAGAGCTAGTTCAGAGTCTTGCCTGCAGGGAAACAAGAGGCAATAACTGCCTGATGGTGACAGAGGACAGGAGAGGATTCCTACTGTATGACCCCTGATGGACCCCAGGACTGTGTGGCAGGGAGGTTACATTTCTACTCACAAGAAGGCAGGCACAAAGGGCTAGGAGGAGAAATACCCGACCTCTATTCCATGCCACTGAAATCTTCCTTGACCCAGCATCCTCTCTGTCCATTTACATGATTAGATTCCTCTTGGATAGGGTGAAGTACATGGCCCTATCTCTGGTTCCTGTCTGCTCCCTGGCCTGCCTGTTTCATCAGAACTCACCTGACAACGCCTCTGTGCTCTAATTGAACTTAACTCAAGCACTTGGACTGACTGCCCTTTAGAAGGCTACAAGCCAAAGCCAAGCAAAGGCAGAAGGGAGCCTTACTCCTCCTGCTCAGGTTATGAGAAGGAAGTCCACTTCCTTGACTCCTAAGCTTATAGCATGGTGTGTGTCTCCCTCTGCTGGCCAAGCTGGATCAACACTTCTGTTTTAGTGATTGTTGCAGACTGAGAAAATCTCACGTCCTCGCAATACCAGCAATACCACTGTCAAAGCCACTAACAGAAAGAAGGCTTAGGACGGAGTGGGTACAACACCAAGCCTTTGGCGTACACCATCTCCAACCCTCACTGAGAGTTTGTGAGGGAGGTAGCGATGCTCCCACCAAACAAGAAGAAGTATTAACATACGCAGAACACGTGCAGATTAGAGGAAGGAAGGAGGCTCAGACACAGCTGTCAGACTTCAAGCTCCACATTCCGAGCCACTGTGAAGACACATGATCTCTACAGGGTGTGTGTTGCACGGCTTGCCCCGGCTGACAGACATATGACAGGCCAATCATGCCTCGCTGTTCCCAACAGTCCACACGCTAATGATCATCTCCCCCTTCTCCTTGTGTCCAGAAACCAAATTCGCTACCACTCTGGTCCTTTTTCTTTGGATCCCAGTGCAGCTTGTTCCCTTTATGCTTGCCTCACACTTATGCAGTGGTTTTGAAACCGGATAGAATTCAACAGATTTGTCAATACTGACTGGAGGGGAATGAGATTTCACGGTGGATGTAAAAATACAAAGAGAAATGATCACGTGACCTTTCACAATGGAATCCACAGCTGGTAACAACCCTATTATATCGTCTTTACTCTCTTGGGCTTTCTGGATATGCCTTGTAAAATAAAAGCCTCAAATTGCATGAGCATTCCCTCTCCTGGTGCCTATGTTGTTTAACTCTTCGGCTTACCTTCTGCCTCTTTAGAACTGCAGCATGTCTGCTGTTTTCTTTTTCTTTTGCCGACCTGGGACTCTGATGGCTTCCCCCTCTTCACTGGGCTCCGTGGCCTATTCCTGGGGTCTTCCTTCTTTTCTGGGTTCCTGCCCTCACTAGAGCTTCTATTCCTTCTCCACCACACCCTATACGCGTTTGAGTTCTCTAAGGCACTTAGTCAATGTTCCTTGGACCCAAATCCGCACTACTGGGTTAAGGGGTCCCTTTTAAGTTTGGATCAGATCCACTGATTTCCTTAAGTTACTAAAATCTCAGCAGTGATCTGGGTTCACCCATTTTCAAAGAGGAAAACTGAGGCTTACAAAAAATGTTTATCTGTACTCTCTCCCTGTTGATTGACACGTTTGACTTACCATTGACGCTCTCCAATGGCGTTCTTCATTCTTGCCTACCCATGGATCCCCCTATACTGTTGGGTTCACAGTCTTAAACTTACATGTTTAGAGGAGCGTGGTGGCTACAAATGAGAATTACCCTCTACAGGCCCAAGTGTTGGAACACTTGGTCCCCAGTAGGTGGCGCTGTTTGGGGAAGTTTAGGTGCCGTAGCCCTGCTGAAGGAGGTGTAATGCCATTGAGGCAGGCTTTGAGAGTTGACAGAGTCCCATACTTCAGTTTACTCTCTCTGCATAGGACTTGTGGTTCAAGATGGAGGCCCTTAGCTGCCTTCTCCTGGTTCCATGACTGCTGCTTGCTTCTGTGCCTTCCCACCGTGATGGACCCTTATCCTTCTATAGCTGAAATAAACTCCTTCCGTGGCTTGCGTTTGGTCATGGTGTTTTATCACAGAGAAGTAACTAACACAAGGGGTGAGAGCAAGTCTTTATAGAATGATTCTCTTTCATAACACCTTTTAGCCACAATATCCTTGATAATATAAGCATGAGGGGAGGAAAGGAAGGAGAGAGAGAGAGAGAGAGAGAGAGAGAGAGAGAGAGAGAGAGAATCCCAGTTGTTTTCATGTGCGCTGCTGTTCCAAATTTCTTAAAGTGCCACTGGGGCTCATCACCACTTTGAAATTACCATAGTTTTTCAGCTTGTCACCAGATCTGATATGTGATCAGTAATAAAAACATATTTATTACTACACTACAAATTTTCTCAATATTTTGATAGCAGACTTTCAAGACGTTGTAACTGTGTTCTTTTAATTGTACACACTTGAGATGTTCTTAGAAGGATTCCTTGGATTATTAAAAGAAAGCCCTGACAGACCTCACACATAAAGACAATGACAAAGCCACCATCCCCTGAAGCTTTGGGTCTCTGACAAAGCTCCCATAATAGAAACCACAGGTAGGAGGGTGGTTGCCCTCCAAACAGATTGACCATACGGCTTATCTTTGCAGCGAGGGTATTTTTAACTATGAGGGGAAGGCACCAACAATAACTCTGCAGAGACAGCAGGACTAAACAGGGACCTCTGGCCATTCCACTCAGCTCCCATGCATCCTAAAACTGAAGAAATACATGCAAAATACCAGGAGAGCAAAAGTGATCTTTAAGGACTAAAATAAAACCTCACCCCAAGTATGCTGCTGTTGCTATAAATGGTCTCCTAGAATCCAAGCATAATGACAAATCTGGCTAATGGAAACACATCAGTTCAGAAGAAATGGCCATGGCATAGACTGACAAACACCAGAATAGCACTCACTATGGGCCAGCTTATGTGTCACGAGGACCCCAGAGGAGGCCAAGAGCAGGATTGTCCCCTCTTCACAAATGAGGAGATGGGGAGGTCACACGGGGTCCAGATTCATGCATCTGGCTGCTGGATCTGCTCTGAGGGGCCATCTCTGAGTCATTAAGACTACTTCAGCTAGGAATTGTCATAGTTCAATGGATCCAGGGAAGTCACTGGTGGAATATAAAACAGTCTTTACTCCACAAGGACAGTTTTCATTCCAGATCTGGTTCATGGAAAAGAGGCACCGTGGCAGATTCCCACAGAGCAATCCAAATATCCTTTTAAGACCCCTGAATTCTAAGCAACCCTGGCTCCAGGAACCTCCCTTTATTTGCCCTCGGTTCCGGTAGGAGAGGCACAAGGGCCTTTCCTTTAGACCTTAGTAACGAACAGTATAGGCTCAGGTTCAAATCCAGATACCTGTTAGCTCTCTGACCCTCAACAAGACACAAAGCCTTTTGCCCTGCGATTTTCTCACTATGAAATGTGAATAATGGCAGACCCCCACAGATGATGTTGAGGAGGAATGAGCTTTTTTTCTTCAATAAACAAAAATTATCCGACGTGCATAATCATCTCAGCTCTCTCCGCTATGGTAATTTTGTCCCAGAGTTCAACTCTCGTGTCTCATTCTGGGTCCTGGAATTTACAACATTGCTTCCTCTCATCTCTCGCTGTAGTCAACTCGGCGTTATTACAATATTTGCTCAGTCAGCGTTTGCACCGCAAACCATTTTGCTGACGCCACAGAAAGCCAATGACAGGAAATGAGGAGTAGGGCGCATGCGCTCATGATCCTCACAGGCTCTCTTTCCCCTTACTGGCTTCCTATCAGTATCTGTACCAGGGCTCTTCATTTTCGTTTTGCTGAGCTGTTTTAAAGTTCTAGTTCGAAGGGTGTTGAGAGAATGCCTTGGTAAGAACTGAGTGAACAAAACATGGGCTCGATCGTTTATCACCTCGGTGGAAACAAGATGGATTTCTGTTTTCAACGGAAATTAGACAGGAACATTAGAAGGGGTGGCTGGGTTTGACTGCATGAAAAGTTGAAGCAGTACGAAAGAGAGATAATTCTATATAAAAAGGGAAGTCGCAGTCTGGGAAATATACATCAAAACAGAAAAGAGGTCTTGGCTCCAAGATGACCAAAAATAAAGTAACAAGGGGATTGTGCCCAAAAGGGCTGTGGCCATGTGCTGTCAATTCACTGTCTGATCTGTGCTCGGTGTGTGCCCAAGGGCAAGGCCATTAAAAAGGCCACTGTAGAGGCTGCTTCAGTCCGGGACATAAGCCGAAGCAAGTGTCTTTGATGTTTATGTGCTCCCCAAACTGTCCAGCTGCACTGCCGCCATTTGTAGCAAAGCAGTCAGGAGTTGATCTCATGAAACTCGGTGATCAGGCATACCGTGATTTAGACCATGGTTTAGATATTTACGGTAATAAAGCTGAGTTATAAAGCTGATATTTTAAATCTTTAAAACGTTTAAGCCGGGAGGTGGTGGCGCACGCCTTTAATCCCAGCACTTGGGAGGCAGAGGCAGGCGGATTTCTGAGTTCGAGGCCAGCCTGGTCTACAGAGTGAGTTCCAGGACAGCCAGGGCTACACAGAGAAACCCTGTCTCAAAAAACCAAAACCAAACCAAACCAAACCAAACAAAAACAAAACAATAACAACAAAAAAACCATTTAGTGTGTGTGTGTGTGTGTGTGTGTGTATACAACTTGCAAGTCGGTTCTCTCCTTCCACCATGAGGGTCCCAGGGCTTGAACTGAGAGGGTCTCAGCTGTCAAGTTTAGTGGCACGTGCCTTTGCCCATAGAGCCGTCTTGCCAGCCCAAGGCTGGCGTTTTAAAAATATTTTTGTTGCACTAAGAATATTTTTACTTTTAAAAAATATTGATTTTTACTATTCTTAATTATATGTGTGTGTGATTCTGCGTGCTGGTCTATGCATGTGAGTATGAGTGTCCATGGAGGTCAGGGCTTTCCTGTCCCTTGGAGCTGGAGTTACAGGCAGTTCTGAGTTGCCCAGTGTAGGTGCTAGGAACTGCACTCAGGTCCTCTGAAGACCAGCAAATGATCTTAACTGAAGAACCGTCTCTTCAGCCCCAGAATATTTTGTCTCATGATCTAATACATATTTACTTTGAAACAGTAAGTTTCACACACACACACACACACACACACACACACACACACACACTCATGGGAAGGAGCTACAGAGACAGACAAAGAGACAGACAGACAGAGACAGAAAGTCAGAGACAGACACACACAGAGAGAAAGATTTATTGACTGCATAAGGCCCCACTATGTCCATGCTATCCTGCCCAAATGTTCTTTGTAATACTGCTCAGGGGGCACTTCCTCCATTTCATAGTCTAATTGGGAGGGAGATATGCTTACCACAGCATAATCAATGCATTCTTGTGGTCTGTTAGTTGATTGTGACTTGCAGCTTTAAAACATTTTTTTCCTTTTTTTGTTGTTTTTCTTTTTTTCCTCTATTTTCTTTTTTCTCTTTTCTTCTCTTTTCTTAAGACTGGATCTCATTATGTAGACCAGGCTGTTCTTGAACACACAGAGATCTACCTGCCTCTGCCTCCCAAATACAGATATTAAAGGTGTATGTCACTATGTCTGGCTAAAAAAAAATAATAATAATAAATAAAATGATGTTAAGAGTTCTGAAAAATGCTGGGCAGTGGTGGAGCACGCCTTTAATCCCAGCACTTGCGAGGCAAAGACAGGCAGATTTCTGAGTTCGAGGCCAGCCTGGTCTACAGAGTGAGTTCCAGGACAGCCAGGACTATACAGAGAAACTCTGTCTCAAAAAACAAAAAACAAAAAACAAAAAACAAAAAACAAAAAACAAAAAACAAAAAAAAAAGAGTTCTGAAAAATACATTATTAGATGTAGAATACATGTAGACACTTCAGATAGGATTGAAAACAATTTCTAAAAATATAAAAAAATCTGTATAAGCAGTGATAAAATTCAATTTTTATTGATTAAATTAGCAATATTAATGAGGGTGTCTAACACCAGTGACAATATTGTAAAAGTGTCTCATTAACGTGATTATATTTGCGTGTGCCTGTGTTCAAACAAATTTGAGTGATTTATGTATGGATATTGTAAAGCGTAATCGATGGCAGACTATTGGTGTATTTGATAAGTAATTTGGTACTCCGTTTGGAACGCCATGCAAATGTTCATACCCAAATGTAATTCTACTTCTGGGAATTTGTCCCAGTGAAGCAATCCAGTAAAAAGGAATTGAACTTTTTATATCAGCAGTTAAACAGGGAGAAATGAGAAGCCTTCTAAATAGCCAGGAATAGCATAATATTTAAATAAACACACTACATCAACTCAAAATATTTTGTTACCCAATTGAGAGATTATGATGAGTATCCAGCAACATGAGAAAATGTTTATGCTAATCAATGCAATCGTTAGGAAAACAAACCCCCGTGTGTTCCAGCTACTGCGGCTGTTTAAGAAATTACCTTAAAGCGCAGTGGCATGACACCGCCACTTACTGCAGGTCAGGAGTTCCAGCTGAACAGGCAGTGGGATAGGCTGGTCTGGGCCTGCGAGGCTGGACTTAGCTAGCCTGGAATCACCGGAAGCTTCATCGAGGCCGGTTCTGTTATGTGTCTGGCGGTTGGTATTGGCCTCAGCTGAGCCCCTGGCTGGCTGTTTGCTAGGGGACTATAATTGGCTCCAGCTCTCTGAGGACATCATGGCTGAGCTCCAAGGGCAGACGTCTCTAGGAGAGCCAGGCAGAAACCCATTCGGCTCATGCCACCCAATCTTGACAATTATACAGGCCTATTTCCAACTCTCTTCATTGAAAATCACCAAGCCTCATCTGGTTGTCAGGGCGAAGGGAAAGCAACACCACTCTATGACAAAGAGTGACATGTTCCACAAGAGCATGCAGCCCTGCGAGGTCGTGGCTATTTACAGAAAATAAAATATAATGCAGCGTATGACTGCAGCCACTTAAAAATTGTAAAAGTATTAGAGCCAAGACTGTGGGAGACAAGCCGGGCAGTGGTGGCGCACGCCTTTAATCCCAACACTTAGGAGGCAGAGGCAGGTGGATTTCTGAGTTCGAGGCCAGCCTGGTCTACAGAGTGAGTTCCAGGACAGCCAGGGCTACACAGAGGAACCCTGTCTTGAAAAACCGAAAGAAAAAAAAACACCCCAAAAAAGAAAAGAAAAGACTGTGGGAGACAATTGTTTTATTTATTTTTTAATTGTTACTGTTTTGAGTATGATTATTATTATTATTTTTTTTTGGTCAAGGAGTAGAAATATATTAATATAGTTGTATCAACAAGAACTTAGGTTGAGGAGGGCTGGAGAGATGGCTCAGTGGTTAAGAGCACGGACTGCTCTTCCAGAGGTCCTGAGTTCTAATCCCAGCAACCACATGGTGCCTCACAACCATCCGTAACGAGATCTGATGCCCTCTTCTGGTGTGTCTGAAGAGAGCAATGTACAACTCATGTACATAAAAATAAATAAATCTTAAAAAAAAAAAAAAAAACTTAGGTTGACAAGGCTTTGGGAATTATCACTAGGGTGACGGCAGCTTCCCTTCGGCCTTATTTATAAAATTACATTGGTCTTCCGGTTGATAACGTTCAGTCTACTGCACTGGTGACATCCCACCCATTTTTGAAACATAGACCAAGGTGAGTCCAAGCCCCCTAGCTGTTAATCGAGTGATTCTTACCCCACCTTTATCATTCCTTCCTCTTGCAACATGAAATTGTATTCTTGTCTTCCTATGCCCTGGCTTTCTAAGCCACACTCCAGCCCCTCTCCTTGCAGAGCCAACCACCCACCCACACTCCCCTCTTTTAGCCACTTGCTCCTGAAGCTCATGCTCCTCTCTTTTGGTCCCCCTACCCTCACATTCCCTAAGTAAGTCAAAATCTCCCCACATCTTATACTTGTAACACTGTGGATTCTCCATGAAACTCAAAGGCTACACCTCAGACATATAGTGTTAGAAGGAAAGTTTTACATAAGGAAGCCTTGAGAGATGGCACCATGCTTGAGAGCATTAGCTGCTCCCCTAGAGGACTTGGGCCCAATTCCCAGCACCTACATGGTGACTCACAACCATCTGTAGCTCTGGTCCCAGGGGATCCAGTGCCATCTTCTGAGTTCCACAGGCACCAGACAGATAGCTGGTACACAGACACGCATGCAGACAAAACATCCATATGCACTGAATTTAAAAATTAAATGAGGCCTATAGCTTGTGCAGTTTGATTGGGTTGGATAACTCCAAAACTTCCTTAGATATCTGAGTCTTTCTTAGATTCAAATGTTTAGCCTTTCCAGCTGGCAAAGCTTGGCTCTGCTGGAAGAGGCTTTTGGCCTTGAGTACCACAGATGCGTCTTCTGGAAGGCTTCCCTGCTCTCCATACTGATGGGTTTTCTTCATTGTGCACAAGTGCACTCGGCTGATGGAGCCCCATCTTGAGTGTCACTAACAGAAGAATTCTCTGCTTCCTGCCCCAGCCTTCAATTTTCCTTTCTGTCTCAAAGGGGCCAGGCTCAATTCTACTTCCTTGTGAATGAAAGTTCCCCCAGAGACACCCCCCACCCCCTTCCACAGAGCCTGGCACAAGAATGATGAACTGACTCAGTGAATGTAGAGACTGTGGGATGCTCCAGGTCCAGAGGCCAGTTTCAGTTCACCATGGGGCCACCTGTAGGGGTTTGAATAGGTTTGGGCTCCGTAGATTCATCTGTTTGAATGCTTGGCCCATAGGGAGTGACACTATTAGGAAGTGTGTCCTTGTTAGAATAGGTGTGGCCTTGTTGGAGGAAGTGTGTCACTGTGGAGGTGGGCTTTGAGGTCCTTTGCCCTTCGTGAAAGAGAGTTTCTTCCTGGCAGAAGACAGTCTCTCCTGCTGCCTTCAGATCAAGATGTAGAACTCTTGGCTCCTCTAGCACCATATCCGCCTGCACATTGCCATGCTTCCAGCCATGATGATAATAGACCGAACCTCTGAAACTGTAAGCCAGCCCCAATTAAATGTTTGCCTTTATAAGACTTGCCTTGGTCATGGTGTCTCTTCACAGCAATGAAACCCTAACTAAGACACTGCCTTTAGTTGCCACGATAGCCACTTCTTGTCCACCTTGCATCTACCCTAACATCCTTGTGACTAACAGGTAGTCATCAGACACAACTTTTTAGAATACTTCCACCAGCCGAAAGGAAATGTAATCAGGCAGCATCTGAGGCCTGTTGCCTAGACTTCCTCCTTTGCTTTAACCTACCTTCCCAAAGTTCCCACCAGTGTATTTGAAAAGTACCCCACCCTGTACCTATAAAAACCCTAAACTCTGGAGCCTTGGCATTGACCCCTCTGTCTCCTATAGGAGACACGTGTCGGCCTGGAGTGATCCGACATTAAACTACCTCGTGTGCTTGCATTAAAAAAGAAAGAAAGAAAAGAAAAAGAAAGAAAGAAAAGTACCTAAAGTTACGATTTTCTTTGTTCTGTTACCATAGAGACTCCACCAAAAGGCCACAGGAACATTGAAATTTGGAGTAACCTACATCTGCATTCCCAGATTGTGGTCACTTACACTTGACTCCAGAATGAACTATCTTCCATTCCCTTGGAATTGAGGTTTTACGCTGAGATCCCTTGTGCCACAATTACCCTCTTCCAGTTTCTACTTCAGTCTTAAAGACAGAAGCAGGCCTTGTTTATCCTGAGCTGTGGAGGAACAGAAAGACAAAGGCCTTTAGTGACTTCTCTCTCTCTCTCTCTGGATAATATCTCTCTCAAGATAGCCCTGCTTGTCTTTAAATGTCAAACATAAATGTGAACTTGGCCTTTCTCTAAGCAATTCTTCTGATCTCTTCCCAGACGTTGGGCTCCTGGGCTGGCTGTGTGTAAAGGTCATATACCGAGGAAGACAAAAGAGAAAAATTGTATCCAATTTCAAACGATCCCTGGACATACATCCTCCTCTCAGCTCTTCCTGCCCCAGCCACAACATCTTTCCAAGCTCTATCGCTCCACATAAAACTATCCACTACGTATCTGCAAGCATCTCTAAGACCAAACATGAGCGTCTCTCTAACTCTGTTCTTGTTCCTATGTTCACAACACCAAAGTTAAGTGAGGTAAATGGCAGGAAAGAAGATCCGCGAATCTCCGGCATCAAAGATTTTCCTAACTCCTGCTCTTTGCCTTTTATTCATTGAGATCCTGAGTGGGTCGATGGGAATTGGCACCTTTAAGGAACATGCCTGATGCCTCTGATTCTGACCGAAGTGGCACAGAGGAGGGGGTGCATTGGGAAAATGTGGTACACGTCCTGTAAGGCCCAATGGATCTGGGATCAAGCGCAAAAAGTGGATTTCCCCTCCCCTCCCACCACTGACTCATGGTACCACCCTTTGCCCAGGGAGAAGCCTGCAGTCCTGCTGGTCTCCTTGTCTCCCTGCTGCCTCTCCTTTATCAGCTGGATAACTTCTCCACCTTCCATTCAGCTCTTTCACTTGCATCCTCCCTTGGGTTCCCTCTCCCACTGATGGATGAAATCTCTGTCAAATAGTTTGGCTGGCTACATTGTCCTGCTGAAGGGTCTCCAGGAAGAAGCCTCTTCTGTGGTTATGGTTCATTTAATCACGTCATTTCTACTTAGTAGCTTGAAGTACCATTTAAAAAAATTTATTTTATTTTTAAGTGTGTGTGTGTGTGTGTGTGTGTGTGTGTGTGTGTGTATGCGCGCGCACGAACACATTTGTGAGTGCGGATACCCAAATCCATTAATTCTAAAGCCAAACTTCTAGTAAAGAATTAAGGGAGAAGGAGATGGGGTGACCTCAGGCTGTGAGATCAGCATATGAAAGAAACCAGTCAGCTGAGGGCAAACCTTCCGGCTCCCCAACCAGGGCCACAGATAACAGTTGTGGAGCAAATCTGACCACAAAATCACATGGCACAACAAACCTCACAGAAGACATTTATTGTGAAAACCACAGGAGGGCGGCTGCCTCTGCTAGGCAGAGAAGGAGCAAAGACCTGAGCGGGAGGCAGGGTTTATATAGGGTATCTTGGGGGCGGAGCTTTCTAGGGTGGCCTGGGATTGGCGGGTTTATGTGGGCTAATCTTGAGCTTTTTACTCTGTAGGGCAAAGTTTTGCCACTTGCATGAGAAGCGGCTGGGTCCAGGTGGCTGTTGGAGTGTTCTTTGGGCAGAATCTGGAAGTTAGAGATTGTCAGGGGTGGGGCCTGGCCACGCCAGTGCCTTGAGAGGCTTACAAGAATAATTCTGGTTTCTGTGGTTCACCTTGCGGGAATGAGAGGTTGGGGGATAGGAGGGCAGGAGACGCCCAAGAGAAACTTTCCTTCTGAGCCTGATTCTGGAGACTTCACTTTGAGATGTTTTCTGAGAGCGACAGTGGTAAGGTGCAGTGCAGACCTGGTGGAGTCTTGCACTGCCATTGGCTGGTTAGAACCTGGGGAAGTGTCTTAACTTCTCTGTACTCCAGTGTCAGCATCTACAAAAGAAGGCAGCCAAAGCGTCTGGGCAAGAGAGAGTTACTATGAAGACTGACCAACCTGTGAACTGCCCACCACACTGCCCAACATGAAGCAAACGCCACAGGATGCTTTAGGCACGTCTCCGTTTTGAGGCCATCCATTAGGGTAATAGCTTCTCCTCCAAGCTTCTGCTTGGCGTCTTCACAGAGGGCCCATCGCGCCACAGTTTTTCTCTGCCCCTCTCCTGCTCCTCCACAGTAAAGGTGGAGAAATACTTCAGCCAGGTGGTCTCTCTAGGACCAAAATTTCCTGCAGATGGCCATGCAGAGGCAGTGGACTAGCAATTATGGGCATCCTCCAGGTTATCCTGAAACAGTGCCCTCTCCTCTGTCTGCTTGTCTCTTATTTAGGAATGGCTCTTCTTTCTGCCTGCTACACCCCCTAACCCCAACAGGTTCATGTCCTTGGAGCTTGACTGGCAACTGATGGGGTGTAGGGAAGTGACTGGGTTCTCTGGTCTAATCATTCGATAAATCCTTTGATGGCTTAACATGATGATGTCATCTGGAAGTGTGGGAAATTTGGAGGTGGGACCGTTTTAAACGAAGTGCTCACTGGTCAGACACATGTCCTATTTGCATCATGCCCTCATAAACCGCTGTGCTCTAACAGATGCCTTCCACATGACTTTCAACCTCATTTTGGCTCATAGCCATGAAGCCAGCAGACCACAGTGAGCCGTCTAAAACCATGCACCAAAACAAGTTCAAGTCCCCCTTCTTATATGTTCTTTTCCTGCAGGATTTAGTCTTAGCAACACAGTGTCTTGACCACAATACTGTTGTCTCCTCAGAGTTCAGACTGCAGAAGCACCATTCTCTAAGATGACAGTGCTGGTGTGATAATTTTGAAAAGGTAAAGAATGTCACCAAGTCCTGGGCACTGGTTAGAGCTAAGGAAGAGCCCCAGAAGATGGCATGGTAAGATAGAGAACTTAACAGGAGGCTAGCACCCAACTGTCCTACAAATCAAGGATCTGAGGCAGTGCTAAGGGGAGGCAGGGGGTATTCCAGTTGTGAGCCAGAGCTGTCCTGGAAAGGACCTTTGACCCAGAGGAATCACATTTCTGCTAGGCTGTCATGGTCTATTCCAGAGACAGGGTCCTGCTCAGTTCTCTTGGGCCAAATCTCTTGAAACAAAGAAGTATATGATATCAGCTGTCTATAGCTGTGGAGCACCATGGAGAGATAGGTCTCCCACAGGGCCCAATTTCTACAGTGGCTTGTCAGAGGTCAACCTCACCAGTTTCTGTCTTTCCCTCTGATGTCTTGGCTCTACCAAGCCTGGCCAGGCATGTAGTTTGAAAGACTTTAGAACATCCAAAAGACATTCCTATGGCTCTTTGAGGGTCAGGACACTCCTCCCCCCCCTTTTTTTAACTATGAACATTCTCATCTTAGACCAGCCTCAAGAGATTTTAATAATCAAGGAAGTGAGAGAAAAGTAGGCACTGGGCTATCTCATTGAGAACTGGGACATCTGAGTGGGGCAGACACTGCTGGGGGAGGGCAAACCTACCCACCCCGTCCCCATCCTCTGGTCCTAGCTCTACTCTGGAGGCATCAGAGCAAAGAGCAGCCTCTGCTGGGGCTCACCCCTAACCTGCCTCCAAGAGGGAGCTGCAAGCCACCATCCATGGAGCTGAGCCCTGTTTCTATCTTACGAATCGGATCTATTCAGATACACCAGTTGGATGCAGAATAAAATTAGGAAACCCCCGCAAAACCCAAACAACCCTGAGGGAAATGAGGATCCAAATTCTAACGGCCACTGCATTTACAGATTGAAGGGGGGAAACTCTTGAAGGACTAGGTGGTCTTAGACAGAGTTGAGTTAACAAAGGGGGAAAACAACGTGAGGCTTTTTCTGAGGGAAGGAAGGTTGGCATTTGGCCTACGGGGCTCAACCCAGTCAGAACTCAGGGTGCAAGGGAGTGTTCAATATCTTCATCCCAGTTCTCTGGAACATTTTGGAAAAAAAAATGGTGTGTGTGTGTGTGTGTGTGTGTGTGTGTGTGTGTGTGAAAGACCACAAAATATCTGGTCACTGAGCACAATGGTGCTATTTAAATCTGGCGGAAGGAAGCCCCTGAGGGTGGAGGTTTCACAGAGGAAGTGAGCACACTCATCCTGTCACCTGTTACCCTGTCACAGAGCTAATGCTGCCCAGAAGACCTCAGAGGTTTGTCCTGAGGCCATTGGGTAGAGGCCTTGGAGGACAAGTGCCTTGTTGGGCCCAGGTCTGCTGATGCTTGAGTAGTGCAGTTAGCGAGTGACTTCCAGGGCTGAGTCAGGAATATCAAAGGCCATGGGACTGAGATCTGTGTGGAACTGGAAAACTCCATTAAAATCTAGATTCCCTCCTGCAGATTGAATAGGTCTGAGCTCAGAGGCCTGGGGCTGTAAATGACCACAATGGCTTAGCTGCTCTATAATTTCTGCCTGGTGAAAGCTCAGGCCTAGGGGCAAGTGACTCTCTCAATTTCTGTTTGTGAGAGCCAGTCAGCTCTGAGACTCTTAGGTCCTGTCTCTCCTGGAACAGCCCCACCTGAGCCACACCACCACCTACAACTTCTTCAAGGAGATGCCAGTGAGCATGCAAAGACAAGATGCTGTGGGATGCCTTTCCTTGACTTCCAAAGCCTGGGTTCTACTCAGTTGGCCAAATGATGAGCAAGCTTGATTCTCTGACCCAAGAGTCCATTCTGAATCCCTAGTCTTGAGAAGCCATGGGAAGGCTTGTCCAGTTTTCAAGATACCATATGCCTTGGGCCAGCCTACAGGCCATACACAAGAGCCTACCAGCCTCGGCACCATGGGTGCAAGAGACTCTAAAGGTCTTCACTGAAAGGAGAATGCACAGGCTGGATGAGTTGGACTAGAGGGTAGCCATGGTGTTGGCTAGATCTGTCCCTCCATGATTCTAAAGCCTTCTTGAATGGTATCAGGAACAAAGGCTCTGCTTATACCACAGAAACAGGGCCCTTCAGACTCATCTCCATTAGCCCCAGCCCAAAAGTGGTATAGGAAAGGCAGAAGAGAACTCATTACCAACCAAGACACTGCTTAGGTTTGAGACCAGAGAAAGAGCCCACTGGCCCTTCCCATTATCCTGGGTCTGTGCTTCCATCATCATGGAAATCTACACTCTACCAGAATGGGGATTTTTCTAAGAACCTTGTGCTTATTTTCTACCCCTTGGGTTCTGAGGGAAAAATTCCCCTGGAAACTTCCATCTCAGCCCCAGCTCAACAAAAGGGAAAGGGATTTTTCCCACAGGGGCCATAAGTTTCTGGGAGAAGAGGCCCAGAAGTTTGCCAGGCACTGCCTAAAGAACCCTTCCTATGGAAAGGAAGTCCTGGGAAGCCTGGAGCAAGAGTCATCAAGATCCACCCCTCCCTCCCTGTTCCTCTTCACTTAGGACAAGGATGGACTTCCATACTCCTGGTCTTGCTCTTCTAACATGGGACAGCCAAGTTTCACTGCAGTGCTCATCGAGGAATAAAGAAATGCATTCTGTTACAATTCTTATTCCAAAGGAAAGACTTTCTATTAGGACTTAAGTATAGACGCTTCTGGAACATTCTTTCACCCCTCTCTTTTCCTAAGAGCCTTCTCTTTATTCTTGATTTGTTAAATATTCCCTTGCTTTTAAAGGATGAAATGTAATTCACCCCCGATAAAGTTTGCCATTTAAAAGTAACATTCTGTGGTATTTACGCCATCATCTCTCTCCTGTGACTTCCTACTCCACAGTCATCTCCCAGGAGAGATGAGAAAGGACTTGGGTGGAACTTTGCCTGATGTGTTTCCTAAGCAATCTAAGGCTGTGGTCCTAAAGCTTCCTCCAGTCATCTGGCACAGAGGCACCCCTCTCTGGAATTTCCAGGATATCCTCTCCATGCCACTGGACTCCTGCCGTGAATGGACAAGGTCGGTCTCCCAGTAAAGTTTTCCATGGCTTAGAGCCTCTTCTTGTGGGTTAGGAAGTTCCTTTACCCTGTGACCCAACAGAGAAGTCAGATCTTAAGGATGGAGACTTCAGATTCATATGTCTCAACTATTTTCTCCCCCAGATGAGGAAACAGAGGCCCAGAGACTAAGTTGAACAACTTAGTAATGACATCGTGAAGACCAGAAGCCAGGTCTTCCCATACTTTGGCCACAGCCTTCTCTACTCTCTGATTTTTTCAACAATCAACATTAAGTGGATACATTCCTCAGGGTCCAGGACTGTACTGGGTGGACTGTTCTCAGCAGCCCCATCATTGGCTTCTTCCCCAAGGTTACCCATGGCTTCTATCTTTGGCCTCAGGTTAATGACAGAATAATTATTGGCTCAGGTTGATGAAATACCACAACTAGATCCTACCAGCTCATAAGAACTGATTTTCATAATTACGGGAAACTTGCAAAAAGTATGATTGGGTTTAAAAAATAAGTTCATACATTTTTATAATTCAATATATTATATTAGAAACAGGTAATGCATACTCAAAATACCACTACTTAATAGTTTTATTACATATTCCTATTGTCTATGCTTAGGGCGTTGTTTGAGTTTGAATCTTAATGTGAATGTTCAGGGATGCCACAATGTGTCTTGAAATGGTCCACTCAGGGAGTATATAACCACAGAACTAGGCAAATGTCACCAATGGACATTTTTATCTGTTGTTTTCATTTCCCATCCACCACCAGGTCTACAATGGATGCCACGACTCCACCTGAGCAGCCTTCAGGGTTCCTTGAGACTCCCATTCCACGGTGGGTGTTCACCAGCCACACTTCACAGGGAATAAGCTGAGACCCAATGGTTCTGGGGCCTCCCCAGGAAAGGGGCTGAAGGGAGCCTACTCAAAGGCAGGCTCACTTGCCTCTGAGCACCTCCTTCCCTTCCTTGCATCCATCAAATATGTAAGTGTAGGCACCCTGCTGGTCCTGGAAGAAGGCGAACGCCAAGAACAGGCATTCCCCCAACTTTTTAAAAGGCTGATTGGAGCCCACTTGGGCCAAGGAATCTATTTACTTGGCAAGTCACGTGACTCTCCAGCTCAACTCACAAGTGTTGGGATCACATAACCACTTCCAGATATAATTCATAATCTTAATGGTCCCTTCCAGTTTTAGGTTACTGTGAAAGACTTTTATTCCCACCCGTGTTAAAGATTCCTTTTTTGTTTCATTCAAGATTCTGCTTGTATAAGACAAGATTGCTCCTTCTCCTGTCTGTCGATTTCTCGTGTTATACAGTAAGTCAATGACTCTTCATGACTGCTCACTGGCTTCTGTCCCCAAACTTAAACTGCCTGGGGTAGGGCACCCGTTAATAGTACAAACTGTACCTTCCCCACAGCTCTGAGTATGGGACCGGGAATCTGAATCTTTGCTGAAGCTCTTCAGAGCTTTTCACGTGGAAAGTACAAAACCACCTTTTCTTTTTTTTTTTTTAAATTGGATATTTTATTTATTTACATTTCAAATGTCCCCTTTCCCGGTTTCCCCTCCTCAACCCCCCTATCCCATCCCACCTCCCCCTGCTTCTATGAGGGTGCTCCCTACCCACCCATCCACTCTCGCATCAATGCCCTGGCATTCCCCTGCACTGAGGCATCGAGCCTTCACCGGACCAAGGGCCTCTCCTCCCTGTCCTGCATCAATAAGGCTGTTTCTTTTGTTCTTCTTTCAAGAGGATTCGTTTTTCCCACTATAGTCCCACTATCTTGATTGCCACTATTGCTAACACGATCCTTTGATGCTTTATTTATGCTACCCGTTTCCGTTAACCCTGTACTTTCATGGCGTGGGGCTTGGATCAGTTTGAAGCTGGGCTACCCATCAGATTGAGGAAATAGAAGAAAAACTCAGTTGTTAAAAACTGTCATTCAGAATATGAACACTTGGGGGCAGCATTGCTCTACTGTCTTCAGTGTCCAGGGGAGGCTGGGAGTTTCGACTTGTGCTGTCGGTTCGGTGTGAATTTCATTTTGATCTGCTTTTCATCCTCTGTAACTTTGTGTAATTTAGACAGACGGTGACAGCGTGAGGATCAGGTTGCCTGCAATAGAGTCTGGGTATCTTCTCACTCTCACCACGGGTTTTGGGGATAGTTTTTGTAGTGGCTTTCAGGCATGGGCAAGGATAGAGGATGAAAGACAAGTTAGGAGAGCCTGAAGATGTCTGGGTTACGAGAAGTCATTTGCCTGCTTTCTGGCCAGGACTTAAAACGGATTTTACAGACAGTGGAAGAGAGGTCTATAATTCACTGATTATTTCCTCAGGGCTAAAGCTTCTCGTTTGATTATTTTTTAAAAAAAATTTTTAAAGGCTTTACTTATTTGTCTTATTTTATATGTCAGAGTGTTTTGCGTGCATGTCTATATGCACACCACATGCATCCCTGGTGTCCGTGAAGGCCCAAAGAGGTGTCAGGATCCCGTGGAGCTGGAGTAACAATCAGCTTTAAGCTGACTCATGGGTGCTGGGAACAGATCCTGGGAACCTGAGTTAGCTATAAGTGCAGTAAGTACTCTTAAGCTTTGATCTTACCACAGTCATTTATTCAAGACAGAAAACTTCAGGCCTGGGGACAGTGAACCCCAGGGAGATCTCCCCAGACCCAGCATGCTCTCCTTAGACAACGCTGTTCACTGGTCAGCATTCACATCAAAGCCCATTTCCTAGTGGTTTTCTCGTGGCAGGCCAGTGGGTTCTACAACATCTGTCTGCACCCAGGAAGGAAGGCACTAGGAGCCTCTGTGCTGAGCAGCAGAGACAACATAATTCACTGCCACTTCCAAGGGCAGAGCAGAGAAAGACATAAAGGAGAGGAAGGGAAATGAAGCGTTTTCAAGTGAATGGGCAAACGCAGTCCCCACTGTAGTTAAAATCAATGAAGTAAAAATAGGCTTTGAGCAAACCCAGAATGAAGGTCCCCTGGGCTCAGAAACTCACGTCTTCAGTTTCCTAAGGTCGTCTACTGTCCCTCTTATATCTGCAGACTTCCACTGTGACTCCAAAGCTGCTGGAGGGACCTGCAGCTGGAACCACACACCATACACGAAACACGCAAAGGCCTGGCTCTTTCTCCTTGCTTAAGCTCAAGGAGGACACGGACAGAGCAGACCTCCAGAGGGGTGAAGACACAATACACAAATGGAACCTCAGAGAGCTGAGTTTAGAAATTACACAGTGTCACTCAGGGACATGTTTAGCTTCACAGGAGCAGAGTAAGAAGGAGGACATCTGAGTAACACTGTGATGGGTAGATGTTGAGGCTATTGAGTGAAGAACAGAAAGCATCGTATCGATTCTGTTTATGCAGCCAGGTATTTTTGTACCTAATACAATCTGTTTGTTATCAGTCTGCATACGTGTGTGTGTGTGTGTGTGTGTGTGTGTGCACGAGTGTGTTTGTGTGCATGCCCGTGTGTGTGTGTGTGTGTGCATGCCTATGTGTGTGTTTGTATGCATGTGTGTGTGCATTTATGTGTGTTCATGTGTGTGTGTGTGTGTGTGTGTGTGTGTGCTTGCACATGTGCATGTTTTCATATATTGGGAAGAGCTTTTTCAGACTGTTGGAAGTTACTCACTTGGTCTCATTCTATGCCACATGAGAATTGTGTTAACCTATTCACTACACCACCAAGAGCCCTTCTGTAGCTGTCCTTTGAGCTGGATCCCCGTGCTTTCCTACCATAGCCCACGGTAAGGGATGAAAGACCAGCAGACACATAAACAAGGGGAAGAAAAGAGGGAGAAAGGAAGGCAGAGGAGAGAGGACCAAGACGGCTCCTTAATGATAAATGAAGCCATCAGACCCTGTTTAATGATCCTCTCTTGGGTCTTTATTTTCGAAAAGCAGGGGAAAGAAAATAGAAACGACAACAATAACTTCTATTGACTTTCTAGATTTCTGCTTTCCCCATGCATGGATTTTCTTGAACAACTCAAGAGAACATATTTCTGAGTCTCTTTAAGGTCTATTAATTTTGACACGGGCAATCAAAGACTATCATCAGTCCGTTTACGTGAGTTGTTTTGCTGGGGAATTGAGCCACCGTCTCCTGGGTCTTCTCCCTCCTTGCCTCTCTGCAAAACTACTACCATTTTCTTTTCTCATACTGCCTTTGTTTGTACTTCCTGTACATGGAAGGCTGCAGTACTGTTCAAGCCAAAGGCAGCAGGACGTCTATGGCTGGTTTCAAAAACTATGGTAAGAAAAGATACTTCATATTAACTTAAAGCTCGAAGGGACCATTACGATTATTAATTATGTCTAGGTGTGGTGCTGTGATCCCAGAACTTGTGAGTTGAACTTAGGAAGTTGAGAATTCAAGGTCATCCTCAGCTGTACCATGAGTTTGAGGCCAGCCTGGGCTACATGAGTCCTTCTTTCAAAAAAGAAAACAAAAACAAAATGAAAGGAAACAGAATAAAGCACAGAAAGATTGTGAGCTATTTTCATGGAACTGGGAGTCAGAATAACTATCTGCCTAACTCAAGGACACTAGCTAATTAGTGGTATAGCTAGGAACAGAGTCTGAGAGGAACTCAATCAATCAGCTAGTAAATAGTGATCGATGACCCTAGCCGTTCCATGGCCACAAAGGGCTGAGGCGAAATTGACAATACATATCAATATGTAGGGGCATAAGATAAAATCCAGAAAGTACTAGCATTATTGGAAACATGGCTGCCTAGTTCATGGTGTTTGCCGCAGGGTTTGCAGAAACCCTTAACTGATGGGTAGTAGTGATTTTAGTGGATTATAGAGACACTCCTCTTCTGGAGAGGGTGATAGTTAATGCTGAGGCTCCTATCTGGCCAAAGAACTGAGAATAAATAATCTAGTCTCTGCTCTATAGATACCTCTCACACAGAAGTGAAGGCATGTATTCACAAAGTGGTGTATGCCGGTCCATAGCCATCTGTAGGCACAGACACATTGACTGACCTTTCAGTATAAGTGAGTGTACCCGAAAAGCATAAAAATTCAAATCTTTATGTCCTAGGGTGATCACTTATGTCACTTATGGTTCTCTTTGCACAATTCTGGAACTTTCACCTGCTTCATAGTGCGTCCTCTTGGAGGCTTGAGTCACCCCAGGGCTCACATGCCCAACTGCTAGCTCCACCTCCCTCTGAACTGCTGTCTCCAGTCTCCTCTGACTCAATGGATGGCTCACTTGAATGGCTCCTGCATTTGCCCAGTAGCCCTGGCCAGCACAGAGCCATGCCATCTGCTCTCTCACAATCCAACGCTAACTCACTGCTGAATGAGGACTGGTGGCTTCACCTGCAAAATATTTCTAGGATGTGAACATGTTTATCATCTTTACTGCTACCAGCCAGCCCCTTACTGCTGGTGTCCACGGGCCCAGAGGACTGAAACAACCAGAAGATCCCTAGTTCCCATGCCTCTCCTCCATCGGGTTTTTTTTTTTCCCATACACACTAGCCAAACTGTCTCTTGGACAGTGTAGAACACACCCTCTTCAGCATCTAGAATGAAACTGGAGTCTCAGTGTGGCCCAAGGACTAGTCTGATGGCCCTTGGGACTTTGCTTCCTAAATGTCTCTGTCTCTGTTTCTCCTCCTCTTCCTCCTTATCACCCACCCCTCCCTTCCTCTGGAAGAACCACATGCTTGCAAGCCTGGAACACAGAAGGTACACTCTTGCTTCAGGTCTTCTGAAGTCTGTTCCCACAGCATTGGAGATGCCCAGGTCTTATCTTCTACTCTTAAAAAATGTCACACCTCATCTCAAGATGAAGCCAACCTTCCGCATATGCTCCTGCGCTGGACTCTGCTCTGCTGTCTTCCCAACATGTCTCACCATTTGCTTCTGGTTCATCATTTTTTTTTTTTATAACTATGGAGTGTCTGTCTCAGTAGAACTCAGGCTCTATGGAACCAAGAGGTTTCAAGTCTTGTACTTTCCATTGAATCTATGAGGCTTCAGCCACACAGCATATTCTTGTAAGCTGTTTATGGGTAGATGGATGGATTGGTGGGTGGATGACAGATAGATGGGTGGGTGGGTGGATAGGTGGATGGATGGATGGATGGATGGATGGACGGATGGGTAGATGGATGGGTGGATGGATGGGTGGATTGTGGGTGGATGGATGAGTGGATAGATGGGGGTGGATGGGTGGGTGGATAGATGGATGGGTAGATGGATGGATGGATGGATTGATAGATGAGTAGATGAATGAATGGATGGGTGGATGGATGGATGGGTGGGTAGATGAATGGATGGGTGGATGGATGGATGGATGGATGGATGGATGGATAGATAGATTCATGTGAGACATGAGCTCATTTCTTTCTATGGCATACATGGGTTCTGAGGGGATTGAATCCTTTTGGAGGGAAATATAACTTAACCACACTTGGCCTCTTCAGCAACAGTGACAGTCCAGTGCTCATAATCTCATTTCTCTTTTCAGATCCTCTGGGGGGAAAACCAGAACTCTTAGGGCTACCTGGGAAGTCTGATCCTTACAGCTGAGATCACGTCACTCTAGAATCTTCTACTGTTACCCCACTCTAGACCTTGTTTCCATCTCTGTCCACCACCCTGGAGAGGTTGATTGGCTTGCCTCTCTTGTTTACAGTGAAGAGCTGGGCTGGTTTCCCTCTCCTGCTCTCTATGACGAGGTGGGCTAGCTTCTCTCTCCTGTTATAGCTTTGCACATGTGAGTTTCCTGGTTGGGTCCCAGTTCCTTTTAGTATGCCTGTGTCACTCAGATTTTTTCCCCCATAAATAGAAACTTCTGCTAAGAGAGGAGTCTTACAAGAAAAGGCAGGAAAGAGGATGGAGAGACCAGAAAAAGAGGGGCATCTGGTTGGCAGTGTCTAACTGTCTCTAGGGACATTTTAGCATCTCCGGCACCATTGGTAAAAACCCATCTTACTGTCCTCCTTGGGAAATGTGGGGGGTCCTGATGACATTTCCTGGCTCACTAGGTCTCCAGGCTCCCCTTTTAGGTGAAGAATGGTCCATAGGAAGGCCTTGTTTCCTTCACGCTTCAGGGGATGCCACAGAAGGCATTAGCGATGGCATCCTTTATAAAGTGTTGATTCCCAAATAAACTCATTTATAACTATTGAGCTACTCTGGAAACAGATTGTTAGGCTGGAACCCCTTCTCACCCTCTGAACAAGCTGGGAAACCCCGTCTGTCCTCCTTCCCCCAACCCCACTTGCATAGAGAAAACTCCAGACTAACAAGTCATCGCCCCCCCCCCCCCCCCATCTTAGCATTTTTGGCAACCCACCCAAGAGTGCCAGACCAGGGGCTCAGTTTTTAACCATGTATGAGCATGATCCCAGCTGCTAGCTGACTTGTCATCCCTCCTAGTCTAAGGCCCATAAACCCCCTTTTGGCAGCCGGGGCTTGTGACTTCATTGACCTTCACCCGTGAGATCGGTGAACCCACCCGAGAGCTGCCTCCTAATAAACCTGCCTTTGTTTATTTTTAATCTGGTCTAATATGGTCTATATCTGCATCACAGAGGGAGAGAACAAGCCTATCACAAACCTTGTTTTCTCACTTGATCAAAAAGAAAAAGAGGACAGAGACAATAGATGACCTCGCCATTGTGGTGGGATGAATAGGTTTGGCCCCATAGACATATGTGTTTGAATGCTTGGCCCATAGAGAGTGGTACTATAAGGAAGTAGGGCCTTGTTGGATTAGATATGGCCTTGTTGGAGGAAGCGTGTCACTATGGGGGCAGGCTTTGAGGTCTCTTATGTTCAAGCTACTCCCAGTGTGGCTCCCAGTCCCATTCTGATACCTGCGGATCAAGATGTAAAACTCTTGGCTCTCCCAGCAGCATATCTGTCTGCATGCTACCATGCTTCCCACCATGATGACAGTGGACTAAACCTCTGAAACTGTAAGCCAGCTCCAATTAAATGTTTTTCTTTATAAGAGTGTTGGTGTCTCTTCCTAACAATAAAGCCCCGACTAAGACACCCATGATCATGGAGATGGTAGTTTCAAAGCTATGAGTTGAGATCTTAACGGTTAACAAGAGCATCTCTTCTGAACCCCAGGATGCTTCAAAGACTGACTCTCCCCCACAAGATGTACATGCACTCACCCTGCTTAGCAAATAATTCCTCAAAACAGTCAAGCTTGGAAATGTACCCATTCCACCCAAAATTGTTGCATAAGGGCCTGCCACATTTATCTCAAATTATCACCTCTTCCTGTCCAACCCCCACACTTTTCAAATTCCAACCCCACACTTTCAAACAAGTACTTAGAGTCTAGGCATCTCTCCAGACAATCCAAAAATCTGTAAAAGATCCTTATCTTTTTGGAAGAAATTTCACTTTAAAGTTTCAGTTAATGACTTCCCCAGCAGTGGAGCAAGTGAACCTTCAAATGTCAGCTCTACACAAGAGAGAAAATTTCCAGGTCCAAGCCTGAACAGAAAATCCTATGTCAAGTGCTCCTGGTGCTGTGGAGTTTATTTAAGCTCCCAGGATTAGCACCTCCTCCTTCATCTGCTCCCCCAAAAGTGATGATGGGAGCCCCAGATGTGTGCAAAGCACTGCTTTCTTCTTGGCAGCATGAAAAGTGGTCATGTGACAGGTGATGTCACATGACTTTGCTTCCCAAAGCCAGTGATAAGTCGCACTCCTGGAGAATCTACGTTTCAGTATTCACTTTATTGATATTTTTCATTTATTAGTCCTGTTAGTAATATCCACCCAGGGGAGAAACAAAAACATAAGGCAGCTATGAAAAGAACCACCTTGTTCAAAGGCCTGCTGCTTCTCTTGGGTGCAGCTTATGTATCACCTGTGTGCACATAGAATGGCTGAGTTGGTGCAGAAGGAGCACAGCGGAGGCTCACTCCCTTGGGAGTGAGCCTGGGAGAGCCCAGCTGGAGGAGTCTCTTCCTGCAAGGAAAGCTATAGTCAGATATTATTCTAATCCAGTCCTACCAAATTCAGTACAAACACTGAGAACACATACACGGTTAGAAAACAGACCGCAGGAAGGGCAGACTACCACGGGCTGTTCAGTTGGCTGGCTGGCATCTAAGGAGCAGCTTGGGAGCTAAATGCTGATCCTACATAATAGCAACATAGTGAATGCTCTGGCCTTCATCTTAGTTCACTTGCATGGAGTACAGTAGGCTCAGGATTAATGTTAGGCCTGGGGCCCCATTGATACTTCTCCACCTGCTTGACGGGGTGTTACTTCCGAGGAATAGGCTCTCCCAGTGCCTCTTCTGGGAAAGCCTGCTGCAACTAGGCTCATCTAAACCCTCATCAAATGTGACCATTTCTCCCTAGTGTTTGTTAGTCTTGTGCCTAGTTTATAGTAATCCACTGGGTTGCTAGCTGCACACAAACTATGATTTTAGTTTACTTTTTTTTTTTCTGTCCCCAAACAAGCTGCATGGAAGTGGACAGTTCCTGCATGCTTCTGTTTGGCAGCAGTTTAATTCCAATGTCTTAACTCTTGCATCGTGAATTCAGAGAGGGGGAAAAATGTTAGAAAATAGCTGAACTTGAGCACGGGGATTCTCTGCTTGCCTTTATGCCTCATTTATTATTCTTGGATTTTTAAGAAATTATTTATTTCTTTAATGTACATGTGCTTGTATGAGTTTATGTAAGGGCCCATGAAGGCCAGCAGAGGAGGGCGTCAGATACCCTGGAATTTGAGCCATAAGACAGTTGTGAGCCACCATGAATGCTAGGAACTGACCCCTGATCCTCTGCAATGGTGGTAAGTGCTCTTAACTGCTGAGCCATCTCACCAGACTTCCAAAATCTCTAAAGTTTTAAAAAGTTAATTTTCATTTATACTATCATACGCATACAGGTGTTGCGATTTAATACGGAACACCTGTATTTAAAATATTTAATATTTAGAATATTTAATACGGAAGCACCGATCTGGCTTGTTATTAAGCAGCCGCCATGTTCCAGACTTGACAAGGCCTGAGGCCAAGAGCAGCGGCATGCTCCCACCGCTGCTCTGCTCAGACGGTGGCTCAGGGCAGCCAGAAACACCGGCCCTGGCACCCAGGAGACGCTGTCGTGGTGGCTAGATCAGCCAATCCACCACGCTGTCCACAAGGCTTGGCTGAGCCCAATAATATCCACCATCCACACGGTACCCAGTAGAAATGAGACTCTAAAGCTTAATTATTATCCAAAGGCTTTATATATTTGGAAATGCTCAATTAACAAGAAGCCTACACAATTAGAACTGTTAACCCAATTACCTAACCTAGATATAAATTGTTAACCTAGGACTGTTCTTGATGCATCCCTAGCTCTCCAGGGCTGCTACATCTCTCCTCTCTCCTCATAGCTCCTCCTCTTCCTTCTCCTCTTCTCTCTTCCCTCCTCCCACATTAGCTCCGCCCACATTAGCTCCGCCCCATCAGCTCTATTGCAAACAATGTAGCCGCAGGAAACCATCCTGCTACGTACGAGTGTGGGAATGTGTGTATAGGTGAAGGTGCTCATGGGGGTCAGAGGTGTTGGGATTCCTCTGGTACTAAAGTCACAGGATACGTGAGCAGCTGTATGTGGGTACTGGAAACCTAACTCAGATCTTCTGCAAGACCAGCATATACTCCTACCTTGCTGGGCCACCTCCCCAGGCCCCTGCTTGGATTGTGCTATGGAAAGGTTAGTGGTTTAAAAAATGAGGGAGGAAAAGGCATACGTTTCCATAGTCATAGAGCGCTGTTTTACCCCTAAAATGAATAATAATTCCAATTATAACTATCCCACAGGACTATAGCGAGGCTCAAATAAGATAATGAGCATATGAAAGCTCTTTGCTGGGAGGAAAGCATGATATGGGTATAAGGTGTTATTATCCCTTTAATCTTTCTAGTCTCATAATGGAGAAAATTTTCCAAAGACAAATTGTGAGCTCATTTCCATCTCTCAGCTGCCTCCCTGCTACATGATGTCCATGACAATTAAAATTCTGCAGAAGAGTGTGGCAGGGACCAAATAAACAGCAGCGTGGAATAAATTTGTCACCCCTCCAGCGCTGCTGGAGACAGGCAAAATTCTCCTTCCGGCTTCTGTAAAACATCACTAGCTGAGGCACTAACTCACATAAGGCCACAAATAATGTCGTCTGTCAAGACCTTCATCTCATATATCCAAATTTTCTGTTCCTCCATCAAGGGCATCCTGCTGGAGAGTGTGGCTATTGTCGGTGAGGGTAGCGGGCAACATCTCCGGAAGCAGATGCACCACATCTGCCTGGGTCTTCACATTTTGTGTCTGAAAGACCCACTCTCTGAGAAGAGTAGTTGCTTTCCCATTACTGTTAAGAAGTACCTTACAGAAACGGTCTAGGAAAGAAAGGCTTTATTTTGGCTGACAGTTTGAGGGCATAATCTACCATGTTGCATAAGTCCAACACGGTGCTTCATGAGTATACAGAGGTAGGAATGAAGCAGATGGTTACATTGCACCTGTAGTCAAGATGCATAGAGAGACGGATGCTGTGTTTCCCTTGCCTTCTCCTACTTACTCCAAACCCAGCCTCTGAGTGGTACCACCCACTCTAGAAGCTCGATCACAGACATGCCCAAAGACCTGTCTCCTGAATGATTCCAGACCCTGTCAAATTGGCCATCAATATCAACTACCGCACCAAGGTACAAAAAATGACCACTCATGGCTCTCGGTTGAGCTCTGGCACTGTCCTCAGCCCAAAACACCCCAAGCTGCATCGTCTCAGATGTCTATGACTGGTCGTCATAGGGAGGGTGGTCTCAAGGTGGGATGCCTCTGAGGGGTTCCAGAATTCTCTAGATAAACTGATGCTGCCGTATAGCTGCTTAATTTGTGTTCCTTTGCCTGGACCTGTATTATCTGTCCTTTCCAGATATTGTCCCTAAAAACTGTCCCTAGAACCTGTGCTGATCTCTAAGGGGATCAACCTGTGATGCCTTCAAATAATTTCATGATAAATGGTTGCTGGTCTGCAGGGACAGTGACATGCTAAGTCCTGAGAAGCTGGAAGGGTCCCATGTTGGTCTGTGTCTCCAAGCCAGATGTTTAGTTATCAACAGCATTTTCCATTACCCCAAGGATGAAGTGAAGTGAGCACTGGATAAATTAGAGATTTATCTAATTATATATATATATATATATATATGGCAGTGAGCTCTGGAACCAGGAGAGGAGTAACAGCCTTAGCAGAATACGTGACCTCATCTTCCTCATTCTGAAGATACATGTCTCGGTCTCCAGCAATATGATTTGAAAGCTCCTTATTCTGCAAACCAAGAGGCCCAGACTCACCCCTCAGAGGGAATGTCTTCTGTTGCAGAATGGCAGGTTTGTGAACAGAGGTTCTTCATTCCCATCTAGCTGAGGGCTTAGTCGTGGAGTTTGTGTTCATGTATGCCAACTCTCTCACATATGGCCAGATGGGCTCTTTCTTTCTTGTGCTCTGTGCATGGAAAGTCATGCTCTGAAACTGTAAGGAAGCCCCAATTAAGTGGGTTTTTTTTAATATGACTTGCCATGGTCATAGTGTCTTTTTCACATCAATAAAACCCTAATGAAGACACAGTTCAATAAGTCTAAGAAGGTGACACTAACCTGTACCTCACCAGAGGCTTAGTGTCCCTTTGACATAACACTGATTTCTGCTTCTTAAGAGTCCATACATATACACATACGCATACGCGCACACACACACACACACACACACACACACACACACACACATACACACACACATACACTTACACATACACATGTACATATGCCTGAAGCCCAGCACTCAGGAGTCTAAGGTCAGAGGATTACTTGAGTCCATGAGTTCAAACCTAGCTGTGTCAACAATAGCAAGATTTCTCTTTTCCTTTTCCTTTTTTTTCTCTTCCTTTTCTTTTTCTTTTCTGGTCCAATACTTGCCCTGCCTCCAAGATCTGTTGGAACCAGAACAGTTCCCAGGTCAAAGCAGTTGACTTTCGACCTGGTCAACCATGAGATTACTGGACAAAGGACTTCAAATGACATCTGCTCTCATGATTTCCCAGAGTCCCTACCTAGAGAGGGTGCATTTGTGTCTTCACATGCCTTATCTGAGAGCAAAATTGGTGAATCAGTATAACAACACCCACGTCTCCTCCTAACTCAGACTCCTCCTCTTCTTCTGTTGAAGGAGAACTACCCAAAGTTTAATATTTCAAAGACTCTTCCCCTGATGGTAAAGGCCAAGGATACCTTACAGGTCTGTTTTCCAGAGTGTTTTAATAGCTGTGTGATAGAAGAAGCTTGTCTACCACTGTCATCCAGCAAAGAAGTGACAGAATGGGAAGGGGACACTGCTGGGTTATTAACTTCCACAACCATGGCCAGCCTTTCTTGGTCAGGGCACCCCAACAGCCTCCCAATTCTTCCCCCCAGTGCACATCTCTCTTTAATATGCAGATAGCCCCTTGGCTAGGTGAAGAGAAATAACTGCTAGGTTTCAGGTGTTTCTTGATTCTGAGACAACGCAGGGTTTTAATCTGAGCTGCTTTAGTTGACCAATTAAGACACAACACACCCTCTCTAGGTTTGTGCCTAGGCAGGGGCTGTGAGAAATCCTGACAGTAGAGCTACACCCCTTCCACCCCCAAGTTTAGCAATTCCTTCACAGAACCACCACACTCCCAGCATGCTCCTCTCATAACCAGGCATATGGCTGCCCAGGAGATTTTAGGTCAGTCCTGCTCTGATTTTCCTGAAATTATACCTTACAAGCCAGCTAATTCTGAGGATGCTGCTCTGATGTGTTGTCCCCTGCAGAACCCATGCTGAAACTTAATTACTATCATGACAGTCTTAAGAGGTGGGAACTTTAGATGGAGATGGGGTTCTGGAAGTTCTGTAACTGGGGCTGTTAATGAAGAAACGGGTCAATTGTTGCAGGGGTAGACTCCTAGAAATGGGATATTTGGCCTATATCACCACTCCAATCTATATGATAGCCTCTGGCGTATTATGATATAACAAGAGGCTCCAGACTAGATGGTTCTCTCTGGCCTTGAACTTTGTAGCCTTTCCAGAAAAACACACTTACTCTATTTAAAATGTGTATAGTCTACAGTATGTTATAGCAATGGAAACTAGTCTACAGTAGAGACATTTGCGACCTGGTACCCAAATCCCTAGAGAAGAAGGAAAGATGGGGGACTTATGTCCCTTGGTAGATGGACTAAGATCCATCCAACAAAAATTTGGGGCTCTCAGGAAGTGTGAAGGACTCAGAGAAAACCAAAATCAACCAGACTAAGAACAATTAGAAAGGCGCCTTTTGGGGAACTCCAGAGCCACCGAGAAGATGTTCTTCGACTGTCCCAAAGCATCTTTGAGCTCAAGGCACACTGGCAAATACTAGTGACGGCATCACTAGGAAGAAGAGAAAAGAGAAAGTCAGGCACACTGGCTGGACCACTTCTAGAATATTGTCTAAGCATCTAATTTGAAGCTAGCTAACCAAATACCATCAATTTCCCCTGTTCTCTACTTGGTTATTAAGCTAACTCAAAATGAATTCTAGGGTAAAGATGAGGTTCACCCAAGACTTTTGGAAGGGCTTGGAGAGGGGAGAGGGAAACCATGCAATTCCCAGTCAATGTGTCAAATTTCTAGAGAGCTAAAAACAATCTTAAGGGGTCTCCCCACTATAGGAGAAGCATGGGTCTTCCCTTGCTGGTGAGAACAGGACAGGTGCATGCAATCAGTAGGACGTATCAGGCTTGCGGTGCTCACCAAAGACGCTATTCCAATAGAGAGAACCAGGCTGAGTCTCACGCTGCATCTTGGAGGTTAGTGTGCAGACAAGGGGGACCCATGAGTGTCATTTATTTAGACTTTCAAAAAGTCTCCACGCAGGAAAGCTGTTTCTAGAAGTCAGTGTGGGATTTGGAATTTAAAGAACCAGCTTTCTGAGGTTGAGCAATGGAGACGCTCAGCTTCTCTGGCTGCCAGAGCTGCTTGCTATGAGCAGCCTGTGGTACTGACCCCTGCAGGGCAGTTTCTTAGGAGAGCCACCTCCCCTCCACTCTCCCCTTAAGAGGTGAGCCCTTGCTCTCTGCCTTGAGTTTCCATCCAGTTCTGCACCCAACCTGAAGTATACAATAAACATGTGTGTTGGATTCCCCAAATAGACTGGAACCTACCTTGGGACAGGACAACATCTTATCCATTCTCTTATTCTGCCCTATACTGGTAACTGAGATTCCCTAACCCTAGCCTAGAGGGTGCCAGTGTTCAGACCCCATGATACTAACCACTGAGTTCATTATGGCCCTGTGATGGTTTAAATCTGGACTGTGCCCCACCAGCTCACATTCTGAGTGCTTTTTCCAGGTGATGATGATGCTATTTTGGCTGTGAAGCCTTTAGGAGGTAGAGCCTGGTTGGTGGAAGTGAGCCAGTGCAAATGGATCTCTGAAGCCAGCAACCAGCTCTACTTTGCTTCCTGGTCCACCATGACACAAGGAGCCTGAATCACACACTCGCACCTATGAGCTTTGCTATGCCCACCCACCATGATGGATTGAGAGTCTCTATAACTGTGAGCTAACATATTGTTTCTTTTCTTAAGTGATCTCTAATGGGTCTCTCTAAAATTGTCCCCATCTACCACAAATAACTTCTATGTCCCTTCTTGGTGAGTGAGATCACTGCATCCACCTGGCAGTGCTCCCCACTGTCTCCCCTTCACTTGCTACTCACAGTCATGAAACCAATCAGGTCATCCCTTGCCTCCTCCCCAGTGTTCCTGGTTCTCTTAACACTTACAGTAGACGCCAGGGATCTGAATATCTCTGCCCTTTAAGCATTAGAATTGCAGGGTGTGTCACTATGGTGGCATTCTTTTTTTCCCAACATGAATTCAGGAGATTGAATGTGAGTCTTTATGGATGCTTGTGAATGAGCTATTGTCCTAACCTGATACTTTATTGCTCAAGTAACTCCCTCATTCTTCTGCCACAGGAACTTTGCATATGCTATTGCCTCCACCTTTGGACTTTTATCTGGTACTCTTTCAGTTTTGTGGTAGGAAGACTCTGTAGGTAGGCTATCTTCAGAACAGGATACACACGCCTTATCGGGGAGACACACAATGATACAGTGGAAAGGAAGAAAAAAAACAGATATACTGTGCCAGGCATACATAGTGGCAAACAGATGTAATCCTAGCACTTGGGAAGCTGAGAGAGGAGAGTCACCAGCTCCAGGCTTGTCTCAAAATGAGGAAGATGAGGAGACAGAGGGGAGGAGGAAAGGAGAAAAGAAGGCAGAGGAGAAGGAGGAAGGTGAAGGAGGAAGGGAAAGGGTGGAGGGGAGGAGGAGGAGACAGGAGATGAACGGAGAGGAAGAGACAATTTTCCAGCCCTGTGCCCTTGGGCACCTGTCTCTCTGAGCCTCAGCTTTAACATGCATAAATTATGGATGGCTGTGATTTCACCCATGGTTTTAAGGACAAGTTCAGCCAACATCTGCAAGGGTGACATTGAACCTCAGTACAATCCTGCTTCTGTCCTGCCTAACCTCCACCGGGGGTGACTCATCTTAAGGATCAAGTTGGCTAGATTGAGATGACCGTTGTTTAACCAAACACCAGTTCAGATGCTGGCACAAAGGCATATTTTAAATGTCGTTCACATTTGCCAGCAGTTGCCTCTAAGAAAAATGGATTCTCTCTAACGTGCTGGGTGAGGCTGGTCCACACAGCTGAAAATCTTTCAGGGAGAAAACAGATTCCCAAAGAAGAAAAAAAGACTCTGCCTGAAAGTCAGGCCTGACAGTGTGGACCTGGAATCCCAGTACTGGGGAGATTGAGGCAGAAGCCCCCCAAGTTCAAAGCAGTGACGGGCTAGCCTAGACAACCTAGTGAAAACTTACCTGAAAACAAAGTGTAAAAAGAGAGCTGTGGATGTAGCTCTGTGATCGAGTCCTTGCCAAGAACACACAAAGTCCCGGGTTCAAGCCCAAGTCCTGATGAATTGCAAATCTTAGCCTTGTTTCCAGCCTTTATACTCAAGACAGCTTCCTGCATCCTCAAGGCTCTGTTTGTCCTAATGATGTAGGGCTTGCTAGACCCTGTAGTGCATGGCTGCAGGTTAGAGCTGGGCAGTGAGAACCAGTAGAAGATAGATTTCTGTGGCTTATCTCCTGAGTGGTCCTCTACTCAGCCAGACCCCATCTGTATCCTCACGTGCTCAGCAGAAGGACAGTGAGGTTGCATCTTTGAGCAGGCCCCCTCAGTATCTTCTCCTTCTTTATCTTCTCCTCTATTATTCAGTTTAAGTGGCACCTGTCTCCTACCAGATGAGGTTCTGTAGATCTAGAAGAGACAGTTCAGCAGACCCTGCGATAGGCTGGGTGAACCTAGACACCAGGAATTCCAGGAAGAAAACTTCAAGTCCTCATCATTGTCAGTTTCCCTGAGTCCCCAAACTGGTGTGTCCTGAGTTCTCTGGCTAAGAAGCCCCACAAACAATCCCTCCCTACTCATCCTAACATTCCCCTCCAGAGTTGTCCCTCATAAAGGACTGTTCCTTCAGATCCCAGGAGTCTGACTTGACCGTCTCTGCAAGCAAGTCCTTCATCTATGTACCGCCCTGCATCTGTTCCTTCATTCCTTGGCATCTTCTTTCTCACCTGCATCTTTTTTCTCAGCCCTCAATGAATGTACTAGCTCACCATCTCTGGAGCTGCCAAACTCTGGGCAGCACTTCTTCCTGAACCTCCCTATCTCACCTCTCCTCAAGCATGCATGCACAAATTCGGTACCACTTAAATTCCCGCTGTTGCTCTCAGTTTCGGTGATATTCACAAGTCTGGTATTTCTGCAGCACTCCACAAATGGTTTGCACCTGCAGCTAACTAGCTGACTTTCTTGTCCTCCCCTGTTCTCCTGGGGCAGCACCCCCATCCATTACTCCCATAAATATTTATAAATGCATTCCAAATGCCAGCAATATATTTTGAGAACCATAGCTCATGTTTACCGGGAACCCGAGGTTACATTGAAAACTCGTCACAGCCTTCTCTGCCTCAGTGGCTCATTTTGGAAGCTGGGAACTTTGACTCCAGTTCACCAACCACCACAGCACAATGGAAATTGTGGTCTAAGCAATTAGGAGCTTGAGTGAATGGCAGCAAGGTCCCCTGTCCTGCTTTAGCAACAGATGTCCATCTTAATGAGACATTGATACAGCATGGTGGCTTAGGTGTCCCCCTGATTTCATTAAATTGAGTTTATGTGTGGGTGAGTGGGCATAGTCCTAAGGACAGACTCAAAGACCAAAGGGAAGCTCAAAGACCAGCTGCGGGAGAGCTGATGAAAATGACCTTCAAGACTTACCAGTAGCAGAAAGCATGGGGCACCTCCTGTTCTACCCACAACCTCTGTCACAACAACAGCAGTGGGCCAGCATTTCTGCATCTGGAGTCTTCAGCTCCTCTATCAATGACCCATAGACGTGCCTATGACTGATCCCAGGGGCGATTTCCTATCACCTTGACTGGAGGATCTTCCTTAAAGAAGTCCACAAATTCATGTGACCCGAAGAAGCATTTTCTACTCAGGGATGGTGGAAGTAGCCTGTGAGCAGGCGGAGAGTCTCTAGGAACAAAGCCTTCTGGGACAATTATAAAGACCTGAGCATCCAGACCTTCAGAACTCCACTGCCATTCCATGTGTGCTACAGAACACATGCAAAGCTCAAAGAACAACGTGTGGGAGTTGGCTCCCTCCTTCTACCACGTGGGTGCCAGGGTGCTCGTGTCACCAAGCTTAGTGACAAGCACCTTTGCCAACTGAGCTACCTTGCCAGCCCCCAGAATTAATTCTCTCTCTCTCTCTCTCTCTCTCTCTCTCTCTCTCTCTCTCTCCCTCTCTCTCCCTCTCTCTTAAATGAATAGGTAAACGCACACAGCCAACAAATGTGAGACTAACCCAAGTGGAGACTTGCTGAAGACTTGTTTGGAGACTTTAAGAAATAGTTGGAGTGACTTCACTAAAAATTCTAGCACCCCCCCCCCCCAGAGGGTCCTTGTTGAAGAGAAGATGTAGCAGTGTCACAGAAATCACAGGCCATTGTCCCTGCCATTCTCACTAGTTTCTGAGCAATTCCCATGTTCTCCAGTGGGCCACAGACATATCTAAGCTTGTTCTGGGCTCTACACAGAATCAAAGACCAGGCATACCCTATTGTGTCTGCAACACCCACCTTTCCCCACAGTCAACATAAGCACAAAGCCATCACTAGTTGCTATGAGAAATTCAACTAAGCTGGGTGAACTCCTGCAGCATTGAGTACTTAGGAGGCTGAAGCTGCAGGATCTCAAGTTTAAGGCCAGTCTGGACTAATAAAGAAGATTGGGTATTAAAAATCTCTCCAATCAAATCAAGCATTCAATGGTATCTGTGGGGATTAAAAATATTACATGAGACCCCCCCCCCAACTTGCTAGCTTCTTCATCTGCACTCTCAGATGAAAAAAAAAAGGCACAAATAAAGTTTACTCTCCTCTTATACAGAATAATCTTGGCTCTTTCTCAGAAGTGTTGGCAACACAGAATTGCCATCCTTCAAAGGAATTGACACTTGTGAGCATATCAAGGTCTTGTCCTAAAAAGAAAAAGAAAAAAGAAAAAAGAAAAGAAAGAAAGAAAAAGATGCCTTCTTCATAAGATAAATGTCTGTACCAGCTCCTAAGAGGTTGCATTCTTCTTTTTCATCTCATTGTACCTGGGAACTACAGCTGAGTAAAGTCATTGTCTGTCACAGAGACATCTCCTGGCCCAGACCTCATGGCTGCAATAAAAGAGCCAGACAAACCTCAGAGAGTTTCTCATCATTGTCTCTGCAGGGCTCTGAGAACAGAAGCACTCACTGCATCATCCCTGAAGCTATGATGGGGGAGACCGCCAGAGGCTTTAAAAGTCCCACGTGTCAGCTCTCTTGCTTGGGTACCTCATCCTCCAGTCATACATCAGCTGGTGATAGTCACAGTGGTGACCCAAGTAAAGAGTCCAAGCTTGCATGATGCCTTTGGAGTTGGCCCAGTCTGCCACTAACCAATAAACTAGCCAAGAGAACTGCTATGCACGCTCTCATGAGACCCCTTCCACCTCCTGGGTACCTTAATGCATCAGAGGGAGTTTAGTATTATAAAAGATGAACAACTCTTCTTTCTCAGCAAGGGCTATAGCAGGATGACCTACTGGGGATCCGTGTCAGTTCTCTGTAACTAATGAGAAGCCACCTACACATGTGCTCTGTCAATTTGTCTCCCGCAGCACGGGGAGTGTGGCTGGTCTTGCTCAAGGTTATTTAAGGATAAACTTCAAAGTATGAAGGAGAGAGAACTTAGCTAACCCAGCCTTCTTTTACCTTCTAGATTGTTTTCCTGCACCCCTCCCTTCTTTTCCATCTGGAAGGTGTAGATATAGAAACAGTGTTACAAAGAATCCTTTTGCAAATCCAGAGAGGGCAGAAACAGATCAAGACACTCCCCAGCTCCCATAACAGCTTCGTTACCCAGACCATACACAGCCAAGTTCTTTGATGCACTTAAAGTAAGCTCTCAGTAACATGAGTCGGTTGCACTAGGAGCTCTGTCTGGAAAGGTAAAAGTCCAGTTTCTGTAAATATCAGGGCAAGCTAGCACTTCCACAGTCTTCAGAATCATTTAATCATTTTTATAGTGCGGGAAGCGACTGACCATCCTCATTGTCTTGCCATCAATATCCTTCTAATCTCTTTAAGTTGTAAATAGATGAGCCACAAATTGAGAAGGATAAGAAGTCTACTGAAAGAGAGTTGAGAGTTGTGTGCTGTCGTAAGCTTTACTGGATATCAATAGTAATTTGTTTCTTGTAAAGATCTTCAAGGAAATGAACATAAAGGGGAAAGGAAAGTTCGTGCCAATGGCGGTAATTCTTGTATGTGACTTCTCGGGTTCCAGTGGTTTCCATGAAACTTATGTGTGTGTCCTCCTCACTTAAGGATTGGGGGTTGTCTATGACGTCCTCATCCTGCCTTACTTCCAACAAGGTGAAGAAGATACCCTGACCTCGTGCTTTCTCCCCACCCCAACAGCTACTATTGCTTCCTTAGCCTGTGGGACTGGAGATCCAGTCAGCTTCTCAAAGGCCAGGTGCTTGGACTCCAGCATCTTTTCTTTCTCCTGAATCTGAAATACAAGCATTTCTTGGGATCATCCTTTCTACTTAATTTTTTCTTCTTGATACAAGGCTTCTGTGGCTTTTCCTCTCTGTAGGCTCTTCAGTATTTTTATAGCCCTTCGATATCTGCAGCTTTCCTCTAGGCCATATTTTATGACGTTTTTAATTTTTAAAAGGTTTATTATTTATTTTTAGTTGATACGTATTAGTGTTTTGCTGCATGAGTGTATGCGCATCATATGTGTGCAGTACCCCCAGAGGCCAGAAGAGGGCATTAGATCCTCTGGAACTGGAGTTGCAGATGGTTATAAGCTACCATGTGGGTGCTGGGAACCGAACCCGGATCCTATGCAAGAGCAGTAAGAATTCTTAGCCAGTGAGCCATCTTTCCAGCCCTCGAAATCTGAAATCTTTGAATGTTTACATTTCCTCTTTCACAAGCATGCAGAGTACAAATGTTTCTACCTCATGCTAAGGTTCCCTTACCTATGCAAATTCTCATGAGAACTACAGACTTACAATGATTACGCTCTGATACTAAGTCATACTGTCTGCTTACAAAGTCTTACCTACTCCTTTTGACTTCAGAGCATGTTTTCTTTATCGAAAGCCTGGTTACAGCATGGGTTTCTTATCAGACCTAACACCTTCCCTTCTCCTCCTCCTCCTCTGTATTGGTCAGTCTTCTATTTTTGTGAAGAGACATCACAACTATGGCAACTCTTATAAAAGAAAGCAGTTAATTGGGGCAGCTTACAGTTTCAGAGATTTAGTCTATTGTCATCATGGTGGGAAGCATGGTGGCGTGCAGGACACGGTGCTGGAGAGGTAGCTGAGAGCTCTGCGTCCAGATCAGAAGGCAGCGGGAAGAGAAAGACACTTGAACATTTTGCAACCCGACAGTCCACTCCTGGCACACTTCCTCCCACAAGGCCACACCTACTCCAACAAGGCCACACCTACTCCAACAAGGCCACACCTACTCCCACAAGGCCACACCTACTCCCACAAGGCCACACCTACTCCCACAAGGCCACACCTACTCCCACAAGGCCACACCTACTCCAACAAAGCCACACCTACTCCAACAAGGCCACACCTCCTAACCCCTGTCAAGTAAATGTACTAATAACCAAGCATCCACATATATGAGCCTATGGGTCTATTCCTATTAAAACCATCTCCTGCTCCTCCAGCTCCTCTTCTTCCTCTTCCTCCTCCTCCTCCTCCTCCATCTCGTCCTCGTGTTCACTCTTCTACACAGTCCATGGTAGCTTTGTATGCTGCGTTCCACTTCATGCATTTAGGCCACAATTATGCAGTTGCCTTGAGCCTCCATTTCCCATCCTCCACACATTCAGACATCACAAGGAGGCCAAGTATTTTATTTTTAGATTCCATTTATAAAATGGACTTACATTTATAGGTTCTAGCAACTACTTTAGAAGTCGTTTATAAATGATAATGGACTTTGTCCTTGACCAGCAAAGTCAAAATTCAAACGTGACCTTTTCCATGTAGAATCCCAAAAAATAACAAATAAAACTAGGGACCAAAATTCTAGAAAGGTTGTGTAGCCAGTGATGAACGCAAGCCAGATTCCCTTGATGGTTAAAACAGATATTTTAAAAATAAGTAACAAAGCTCAATAAAGGTACATGTTCTTACTTGGCTAGAATTCAAGATTATTTTTGGTTTAGAGTTTCACCGTTCTCCTGAGCTTACATGGAGACTCACAGAGCCATTTATTCTCAACATGTATTTCTGTTATTTGATTTACAGGACCGTGCATTAAAGAGGTAAAAATATCTCAAGCTGAGAGTTGGGTAGGTATGACTCCCAGGCTGCTGGCAATTAGTGTTTTCATAAGGTATCAGGGTGTATAAAGTTCTTTTTATATTGATGTCAGTCTGCTCTCAAAATAACTTTTCTTCTGCATCTAGACCGTTGAGACAAATTTAATATTATTAGGATATTTTCAGAGTGTTCCTAGCTAGGCTCACATGCTCTCCAGGTGAACCTTGCCGAATCCTGTCCCCCAAAACTTTTGTCCCATCAGAATACTGACTAGGCTTTAAAAACTGAACACTACTTTGGGTTGAATGGAGATCTTTACGGTGTTCAGTCTTTTACTCTACAATTGCGACAGTGCTCTGTCTCTTTTTAAAACATTACCCTGGCCAGGCGATGGTGGCGCACGCCTTTAATCCCAGCACTTGGGAGGCAGAGGCAGGCAGATTTCTGAGTTCGAGGCCAGCTTGGTCTACAGAATGAGTTCCAGGACAGCCAGGGCTACACAGAGAAACTCCGTCTCAAAAAACAAAAAAAAACAAAACAAAACAAAAAAAAATTACCCTAAAGGTGACAAAAATATTTCATGTTTTTTTTTCCTCGCATACTGGGCTATTTTTTTGTGTCCTTTAAGAACACTCCTTTCCGCTGTTGACACTGCCATTTCATTGCTTCTGTTTTCCTAAGACCTGTTCTATTCTTGCAATATCCCCTGTTTACCTCTATGAGTTTACCTGTTAGTACAGCTTGGTGTTATTACACAATGGCTGTAGGTGTTGGCTTAATCTATCTCCATTTCTTCTATAATTACCATCATAACATTCAGTTTGGTACATGGTTTAAGATGTCTTGTTCTTGTTTACACACTGAGTGTTGGCATGTATTTACTCTAACTTTTGTTACCTGAGTTGGAGAGGTGATAGATAATAGAAACAATTAAGAGGTGTCACGCTAACACCAACAGCTAGCGGTCACTGAGGGCTTGCGTGCCAACCACTGTGATAAGCTTCTCAAATACTCACTTGCAATGCCCATAGAAGGTGGCTGCGTAAATACACACATTTTAGAGACTGAACAACCCAGATTCTGTTTGTAAGCCAGGATGGGACCCAAAGGCTCTGCCTCGTTTTTCAGTCCTTATCACGCGTTCCATCAACAGACTTGATTGAGCCTCTCTCTGGACCTCTCCTCTGTAACGCTCCACAGAGGCTCGAAGAGAACCATTCCCAGTGACTGGCTCTGAAGCAGCCTGTTCATTAACACTCTCTCTGCCCTCATTTGTGTTGTCTACTTCATCAAAGCCCGAGAGGGTTGTCTGCGTCTCTGTGGTTGAGCTGCTATCAATTTCCATTGATTGTGTCTGTACATAGAAGCCTGTTACGTTCAGCAGAAATCTGCCCCATCGCCGAGCCTATCCCCACAGCCCATTTCTGTTATTACTGCCACCAAAGCGAGGCTCTAAAAACTCTCTTGCCTTTTTTTTATTTCTTGTGCAGTGCCTTCTTGCCTTCACCATCTCTGTGGCTTTTGAGTCCCAGCTGCTTCTCTTCTTACTTTAACTCTGATGTCATTGCGGAGGCCTTGACTCCCTGTGAGCTACTAACAATGTCAAATTACCCTTAGAAGTATGTCCCCTGGCTTCTGAGATCTGCATCTCCCTGAGCAGTTGAAAAATGCCCTTTCTCTGAGAATTCTGTCTTACTTTCTGTTCATTTGAACTATGGTACCTGATAGAGAACAGGACAACCGAGTAAGTTGGCCGTATTCCCTGCCAGTTAGGTGCTGGGCAGGTTCCGTTAGGAGCTCTGAGTTTGGATTGTAAGTCATTCTCATTCTCAAGCCTTTTTACATTTGACTTTTCTGGGCAGAGGAGACCTTATCTCCATGACTGCCTGGCTTCTCGCGACCCCTATTAGCATGGCCAGTACAAGATAATCTACTTTCTCAGGGTGACAAAGCTTTTCCCATCTCTGTGTGATTTCAACAACGTTCCTTAAAATGTAGATCAAGCAATGCACAAATTTTAGGAAAACTTTAAAAATTCTGTACTTTTTTTTTTTTTTTTTTGGTTAAAAAGAAAAAAAAGATTGCTATGAAAGTTAATCTTGGCCACAGTGATAATTTGCTGCTGAAAGGTATTTACATAGAATCCGATTTAGTGTGTGTGTGTGTTTTTTTTTTTTTTAAGTCGAGGTTCTTAGAAGTATCAGGATTAATGATTGGCCCAATTATCAGAGCTGGATCAGATAACAGCTTTGTGTACGTGTTTACTGTTGTAGAAGAGAAAGCTCTTTTTCTTAGGAAATAGGTGTTGAAATATTTATGTATACGAGTAAAGGCATCATGTTGACACATTATTCTTAAACAGTTCAATAAACAAGTGTGTGGTGTGTGTGTGTGTGTGTGTGTGTGTGTGTGTAGATAAATAGGTAGAGCTGAGCTGAGTAAATGAAATAAAATGTCAGTAACTTAAAAATTGGTGACTCTGGGTGATGGTCCTATGGAAGTCCTTTGTATTTCTTGCATATTTTTTGAGAGTGTGAAATCATATAAAATAGAAAGGGTTTATAAATGTCATGGTTTTCTTGGCCTCCAAAGTATTCTCTGAGTGTGAAAAAAAAAAGAGATTTTTTTTTTCCATTTAAAAATCTATTCCAATTTAAAAACACATCAAGTCTTCTACTGGACGCACTGTAGGACTGACTTATCACAGAAAACACAGACACTTTACTTTTCTATTTGGAATTTCTTTATGTATTTTATTTATGTGTTTTGTGACTGCCTGTATGCACATATGCATAGATAGTCCATTAGGCCATGGTGTGTGTGTGTGTGTGTGTGTGTGTGTGTGTGTGTGTGTGTGTACTCAGATCAACAGGTTTGGCAGCCAAGTACCTTCACTTGCTGAGCTATTTCACTGGTCTGAAACGTTCTACTGGTTCCTAAACACCATTCACAGCACCCAGTCTTGCCTTCAAGGCCTTTTTTGACATAGTGCATACCGTATCCCATCAGTTACTATTTACCTTTCATCTAGCAACACAGACAACCACTACGGCTTCCTGGTGTTCTCCTGTGGCTTTGATCATGTTAGCACTTTGTCTGAGATACCACCAAGTAACTGTTAATCACTTGTGAAGACCTAAATTATGTGGCTCCTTCCTTCTTGAGTCATATGATTATATCCACTCTAGGTTATAGTATCTGTGTTGGCTGGTTTGGGGTGTCAACTTAACATAAGCTAAAGTATTAGAGAGAAAGGCGGTTCAGTTGAGAAAACGCCTTCATGGGATCCAGCTGTAAAGCATTTTCTCATTTAGTGATCACTGGAGGAGGGCCCAACCCATTATGAGTAGTGCCATCCCTGGGCTGGTAGTCCTGGATTCTATAAGAAAGCAAGCTGAGCAAGCCAGTAAAGCAGCACCCTCCATGGCCTCTGCATCAAGTTCCTCCTGTCTCAGGTTCCTGTCCTGGCTTCCTTTGGTGATGAACAGGGATATGCAAGTGTGAGCTGACTAAACCCCTTTTCTCTCAACTTGCTTTTTGATGATGGTGCTTTGACCCAGCAATAAAAACCCTAAGTAAGACAATATCCCTCCAAAGGACTTTCAGTGTTTGATATCTATCACACAGTAATCTCAGGGTGTGTGTGTGGGGGGGGGGTGCAGACAAGCGGCCCTGTTTCTATGTATCCAACGTCTAGCAGAGCAAACGTTGAGCAAAGAGGAACATTGTCAACCCAAGGAGTTGAGAAGCTTAGATGACGGCTCTGTGGGTTGGATCCTGCCATGTCTGAGGGTGGAGACATGGCCTACTTTTTGAGGGATGAGTCGTAAAGCTTCAGAAGAATTTTGATTCACTCCTATGACTCCTTCGCCCCTTTGCTGAAGTATTTGGAATGTCCACATTAATGTCTTTTCCCTAAAGCACTGTAGGGTGCAATAGTTTCACTGCCTAATACTGTTTGCAGTAATTATGACAGATTGTCATTAATAAGCATCCTATATATTTGTGCAAGCCTTCAATAGTTATAATTGATGTAACATCCTTAAGAGTCTTAACTGTCTCTGCACGTTTTTGGGTAGCCCAGGAAAGTTCCTGTATATAAAATTTTAAGATGTGCTAAATCAATCCACAACCCTCACACATACTAATTCAGAAAAACAATGACATCTAAACCCTAAACAGACAGAACTTCCAACTCCAAAGTTCCTGAGGCTTGACTAAGAGGTGAGGTGGGCAGAGTCAGAGCAGAGATCACGCCCACTGATAGTTGAGTCTTAGGGGTATTCGTGCTCCCTCGTGGAACATGGAGCAAGGATGGATTTACTTGGACCCCAAAAAGGCACTGAGTTGGTTCTTCTGGATCCTACCGATTCAGCAAGGGGTTAATAGAAACTTTCAGGCAGGCTAGATAATTAACAGGATTAAATCTCTACCTGTCAATTAAGCCAATAAATTTGAGTATAATGCTATTTAATTCTGCACCAGGAACAGTGCAATAAATCAAAGTTTACAGATGTCTTCAGCAAGCCCTTGATGGATGAAACACTGTAACTCAGAGGTGCATAGAAAATCTCAAATAAGATAACCTCCCATGTGATTAATATAGCTGTCTGCATTGGCATTGGCTCCAGAAGGTTCTAATCCAAACATGTTTAACATCACATACTTTATTGTGACAGATTTAGACACCTGAACTAACTAACCAGGCAAATGGTGCTTAATTATACTGACTCATTATGGACCTCAGCAATAAAGCCGGGGACAGAGAGTTATGTGTTAATTCCTGTCACACACACGTCCAGACAACAGAAGTAGACAATGTCCAGAGGGTTGTTGTCTCAGGCCTGGTCCAAAAAGTGCAGGGTCATCCTCTGATTCCCCTAGAGGCCACTTTACTTCTCTCTGTTCAATGGCACTTGCCCCCCAAGTGTCATTTGAGGCTGACTGGTCAGCAAATGTGTTTTACTGACCATGAAAAGAAAGGCATGTGACTGTGAATGTTTCTTCTTTTCCATATTTAAAAAAAATGAATTGAGGATTTAGTGTACTCATGTATGAACATGTACATGGATATAGACGCACATAGACAGACAGACAGACAGACAGACAGGGGAGAGCGAGAGAAAGAGCTAGAGAAAGAGCGAGAGAGCAAGAGAGTGAGAGAGCAAGAGAGAGAGAGAGAGAGAGAGAGAGAGAGAGAGAGAGAGAGAGAATGTGTGTGGTGGCTCTTCCTAAGAACATATGCATTGGAAACACTGTTGCTTAAGAGACCAAACAAACGTTTATCACCTACAGCTCTGGAATGTGTGCGATGGGATGAATGATACACTTTCCCACAGGCTCATGTATTTGAACACTTGGTTCCCAGTTGGTAGCACAGTTTGGGGAAGCTCTGGAACCCTATAGGACATGGAGCCTGGAAGGAGCAAGTACATTACTGGGGTGGGCTTTGCGAGTTTCTAGCCCCCACTATTTCCTGCTTGCTTTCTGTGTAGGTGAAAATATGATCCGTGAACTTCCTACCGTGCCCACCTGAAGCCAAGCCTCCCCACCATGAGAGGCTCTCTCCCTCTGGGACCGCAAGTCTAGTCAAAACGAGCCTTTTCTTCCTCAGGTTGCTTCTGGTCATGGTGTTTTGTTACAGCAACAGAAAAGTGACCAAAACAATGATCTTCTAGACAGACCTGAATTATGAGACACAAGCTAACAAGCTGGTACAAAATTCAACTCTATGGAGTCTTGTTTCTTTCTGGAACTTACTCCCAGGAGACTTTTCTCACTCTCATAAGCATGAAAATGAACACACCACTGGCAAAAGTTTCAGAAGGGTCAAGGTGTTTGGTTCCATCTGTACCAGGGTCACAGTACAACCATAAAGTATGGGACCTAGTCACTGCTTGCTGACTGGCGATTAGATCTATAGTGTGCCAAATACTAGGAAAGGATGCCATGGGATACAAACAAAGCATCATCCATGCCTTCTACCCTCAGGGCTCTTTCTCATTTGGAAAGAACAACGTAACACAAGTGATGATCATGGTTGCAAAATGGACTTTCCTTCAATGAGAGGAAAGACCAGAGTTTGCTGGAGATAGAGATTTTTATGAAAGAGACTCATCTGAGGTTCTTTTTTAAGGAAGGTATATTAGTCTTGTTTTCTACAAAAAGACAAGAGACATAATGGGTATATATTACCTGTTAGCCTGGCTTACATGGTATAGCTTGGGTAGTCCAGCAACAGCTGTCAGCACACTGAAGAGGCTGAAAACCCACTAGTTGCTCAGTACATAAGGCTGGATGCCTCAATAGCTCCAATCTGGTACTGACGGGTTCCTGGCGAGCTGTTGGTCTTCACTCCACATTGGAAGGTTGAAGAGGCTGGGTTCTGATGGTAACCAAGGATGGCAGCAGGAGTAACAGAAGGGACTCACTCTCCAGCAAAGGGTGAAGGCATGCAAACAAGCTAACTGCACACAGTGGACAAGCTAGATGCCACTGCAGTGACGACATGAGTATCACAAGGACATACACTGAGCAGTTTCCTCTTACATTTCCAAGTTTACTTTGAGCATCAGGAATCTGTCCTATATGAGAGGGACAGAGGTCCCAGGGGCCATTGCTCTGTGTCTCCCTTAATACAGGCTTCCATAGTAACCTGTATAAAGAAGGTCAGTGGGTGTTCCTCACTCCATAAAGCACTGGTTCTAAACCTTTCTAATGCTATGGCTCTTTAATGTAGTTCCTCATGTTGTCCTAACACCCTCAACCATTACATTATTTTTATTGCTACTTTAACTGTAATTTTGCTTCTGTTATGAATTATAATGTAAATCTCTGTGTTTTTCCAAAGACTTAGATATCTCCGAATGGTTATAACTTACAGGTAGAGAGCCACTGTGAATAGCATGCATTCTCAATATGACCCACCCATTGGCCAGTACTGATCACATGGACTGCCTGATGACAAGGAGAGAAGGCTATATATGCCTCCCAGAGCAAAGGCCGACTAATTTTCTGCTCCACTTCCTGACATGTGAATGCCCAAATGCTCAGAAGGATATTGGCTAGTTTTAGTGGTTAGAATTTGAAGGAAAGTGTAAGATCATTAATAAAGTTAATATGATCCAAATCTTCAAATTGATCAATAGTGGCTCTTGTTTTAGTGAATTCTTTTTAGAAGTCTTCAAAAAAATATGCGTGAATTTTGCTTGCCTTTGTGACTGGACATCATTGGTATGTTGTCCTATCGGAGGTCAAAGGCAGCCATAGGAGAGAACTGTATCCCCTGGAACTGGAGCTATAGGATGCTGTGAGCTGCCCTGTTCCTTCCCTCTTTTGGAGCAGAACAGATCTCAGGAAAGGTCACTCTAATTCCATAGGCTTCACATAGGCAGAAACATTTCTATGTCAAATTAGCCAAACCTGGGTCCTTTGGAAGAACCGTTAGTGTTCTTAACTGCTGAGCCATCTCTCCAGCTCCTGCAAACTTTCACAGACTTGTTTTTGACTAACCTTTGAGTATCTTACTTTGGGCAAGTACATACCTTGACCACAGTCTTTCTTATGATTCTCAGTTGCCAGAGCTCAGTGCCAGAGGGTGGGGGGGAGAAATAAGGAAAACACTTAAGATGTAACTGGATCTAGCTTGAGTGGAGGAGAATTGGGGATCACACAGCAAGGAAATCAGCTGGAGCCGATCTGAAAAGGCTGGATACAGGTGTTTGCGGTGGGGTGGGGGTTGCTTCCCAGATAGATACTTAGACAAACTGTGAAGTGCCCTGACTTCTTTTTTGAATATGGTGTATTTCTTTGTTTTCAATATTTCTTTTCTTCTTTGGAGCAGAGCAGATGTCAGGAAAAGTCATCTAATTCTGTGGACTTCACACAAGTAGGAGCATTTCCATACCAAGTTGACCAAACCTAAGCCTGAGACTTTTCTTCAAAAGTATTTAGATCCGGGGTGGAGATGTAGCTCGGTAGTGGACGGCTCACCTCGCAGCACAAAGTCCCAGGTTCAATCCCTAGAATATACACACAGAAAAAAAATTAACTAGATTCAGTGGACCATCTCACATTTTACTCAAAGCTTTTCGTGCCCCCTGACATTATTTCTTCTAGGTTGTTAATAGAAATGTAAAACGATCCAGTTGTTTCTCTGATGTTTGAGTCACTTCATCCTTTGTATCCCCCCTCCATGAACCCTCCAGCTTTTCCAAAGGAATGCTGCTTAGATGTGCATGTGGACGGGAGGCCAATCCTCTGCCTATTCCACAGTTTCATCTGAGTAGCTTCCCAACTTAACACACCGTTGTGATACTATGATGCTGTGGTCAAGTAACCCTGATGCAGGAGCATTAGGCTCCGTCACAAGGTCTATGCCGTTTGCCTCATTTCCTTACATTGCACAGGCATTGGGTCATCTCACATGATCACGAGAAGTGTGAGGAGAGTATACGAAGATGTTTGATGGGGGAGAGAGATCACATCCATGTAACTTCTATTACAGCATATTATATTACTGTTATTACTATAATTATTATTATAGCTTGCTACTAAACTAATTTCTTGTTGTGCCTAATCATAATGATACTGTGGCAACATTGCCTCCCTCCTCGGTCTTTGCATATGGAACTCGTCACGTCACAGTTTCCAGTTTCTCGGCTCCTGGTTATAGCAGGACACTGGATCCATGTGGTGATGAGTTTCCCCAAGAACAGCTTCCCCTGTTGCTAGACATTCAGTTCTGCCATCAGCCATCTGGTAAACCAGGTGACCTCCTGGACATGGGCTAGAGTTATCTAAGAAGAGGTACACCCAGTTGAGAAAATGTCTCCATCAGATTGGCCTACAGGCAAGACTGTGAGACATTTTCTTAATTAGTGATTGATGCGGGAGGGCGCAGCCCATTGTGGGTGGTGCCTCCTCTTGACAGGTGGTCCTGGGTTACACACAGAGGTAGGATGAGCAAGTCACTTTCCTCCCCATGCAGCTTTTGCCTATGGTCATCACAGCAACTTAAGATAGCTTTCATCCCCTAACCCAGGTACCGAGATTTTATTTGACAGTAAGAATCATGGGAACAAGTGGTTTTGTTTTCTCCACTTTTATTAGTAACTTGGGGTAGACAATATGCTGGGGAAATAACAAAATGAACAACAACAAAAAAAAAAAAAAATTCACACGCCGAACAGGCTTACTCTTGCCCTGCCTTTTCTCATTTCTATCCGTCAGTACCAGCTCTCACTGATAATTTTCCTTAAAATTTCTTATGCATTTATGCTTTTTCCAAACACAAAAATAACGCATTCTATATGGTTTATTTAGCCATACTTTTCATCATCTGATAGTCTATCAGGAGCTCCTTCTGTAGGAGAACATGAATATTCTGGCTGGAGTTTTGTTGTTATAACAACTGTGTGGGGTAGCCCTGTGTGCTTTGCACTATGGTCTAGGTCTATTCAGGCAATACCTAATTATAAACATTTATGCCCCTTTCACCCTTCCGTCATTGCAAACAAGGCTGCAATAAATAATTTCATACTTAACGTATTTCATGTGTGTTCAGACAATTGGAAGAGTAAATTCTTAGAAGTGATTTTGCTGGTCCAAAGGGTAAATGTGCTTATCACACTGGTAATTGTTGTCAACTTGGTCTTCAGATGTATTTGACCACCCTCTGCTCCCGATGGCAATGTCTAAGAGGGTGAGACAAGCCTGTTTAAAGCAGTTTAACAGAGGATAAGGAAGGTAAATAACGAAAGTAAACTGAACCATGCATAAAAGGGCACTGTCATGGTGTAGGTTAAAATTGGATTATTTATTAGAAATTGAAGTTTTGTGTTGGTTTTATTGAAGGGAGAGATATGAGATTTATGATCCAAGCAGGACCTACATCACCGTTTCTAATAGCAACAGCTAGTCACCTGTGCTTAGCACAGCACAGCTTACAAAGCCCTTTGTGCACCCGAGTTCAGGTGAGCTTTATTACACCACGTGATGCATGTGGGGGGAAAAAGAATGACCCGTCCTGCTTATAGAAGGCTAAGTAACTGTCCTGGGTGATGCAGCTGGGTCCTTCAGAGCAGGGGCCAGAGACTCAATCTCCCTACTCCAGATCTGGGGCTCCTTTTTGGATGAGAACCCTAGCTGAAAGCCAAATACTCCTCCAGCCAGTTGCCACTGAGAGTCCACACTCCCCTGAACTCACTACCTGCTTCCGGTTTCCTGCTTCCGGTTTCCAACTCTCCCAAGGCTTGTGAAGAGGACCCACGATGGTTAATCCTGATTGACAACTTGACAGGATTTAGAGCCTCCTCAGAGACACACCACTGGGCACGTCTGAGAAGATGTTTCTAAAGAGGTTTAGCTGAGGAAGGGAAGATCACCCTGAATGTGGGCACACCATAGGCTGGGATCCAGGGACTGGGTTAAAAAAGAGAGAGTCCATTGAACTCCAACATTGATCTCTCTTCGCTTCCTGACTGTGCACATGATGAGATTTAGCTGCCTTAGCCTCCCGTTGTCCTGAATAGCCATGGCATCTTCAGAAAATCACAAGTTTTCCTCGTCTGTAGAACAGGGTAATCAACAACACTACTGCCACCCAGGGCTGCTAGGCTCAACCTGTCATCATTTAACCTCTGGGGAGGGGAGGGGGGTCGGTTTAGTGTCTTTTCTTTCCAAACCCTGCCCTTCAACCAGACTTCAAGGAAACAACTGATTGGTTCAAAAGCTCACTCCTGAACTCCAGTTGGAGAAAGAAGGCTTTTACAAAAGGCTAAATTTCCCATTTCTAAATGGGGTGGCTTCTCTTAAGCGATAGCTTGCTGGCTTGGTCTCACTTTGGGTTTCATTATTCTTTTAAAGATGTGACTTCTTTTGTAGGGAGAGGTGCTGATAGGAAGGTCTGGTTTCCTAAGACGGATGCTCCTAGGTTTTGAAGAATGGGGACTGTCCAGGTAGTCAACTGTCTCTACAGATTGGTTAAATTTCGGAAGCTATGTTTTGTGCTTCCTGTATTTTCAGATAATATCTAGTTGTTCTCAGATTTCTGATGGTGTTTGAAGACTAGTTTTAGTCTCATAATCAAACTCAAGTTGTTTGACACTGAGAGAGAGAGAGAGAATTTATAGAGTGGATGACATAGTTTCCAGGTGACATTATAGCTAAAATCTAAACATAATCCGGAGATAGGATCATAATTCTTTCAGTTATGAAATACGGTAGAGTACTTTGTCTAATTGACAAATTGATGGACTGGATGTCATTTGTACATCATACTGTGTAATTTACATAATTGTTATGGTTTTGTTCAATTTCTATCTGGGAAAAGAGAGGGTTTTGTTTTGTTTTTGTTTTTGGACAGAAAATGTGAGATACAGGAGGAGGTGCTGATAGTAAGGTCTGGTTCCCTAATTGGTTCTTGATTTTGTCAATAAAGAAGACAGGAGCCAATTGCTGGGTGAAAGGGACAAGTGGGACTTCCTGGGAAAAGCAGAGGCAGGGAAGGAGAAGAGGCTTTTAGCCTGGCTTTGGAACTAGAAGCACACAACAACTATGTAAGATCTTGGGGTAGCTAGAACCTGTGGCCTCTGCCACGGGTGGACGGCTGATACAGCCTAACTGACAAGGTTAAGGCAGGAGATTCTGCATCCAGTAATTGTGACATCTGACAAGTTCTAAAATAATAAAGTTGTCTAAGTATTTTTCATCCAAGGAGCAAAGGTGGGCAGAGAAAGAGAGAAGCCAGGGTGGTAGCTGGCGGCTTGGCAAAGCTAGCCAGGAGGAACAAAAGAGAAGCCTGGAGGGAGCTGGTGGAGTGAGGACAGCAGCTTCCTGCTTTCTCGGTTGGGGGACTACAAGATGTCCTAGCCTTGGCATGTGCCTTAGAAAGGGAAACCCTTCACCCACCTCCACATTAGGCTTAAATCTCAAAGGACAAATGGAGTTATCTGTAGTCACTCACCAAAGGCAGACCCCATGGAGAGGGGAGTTGATTATGGTCAACCCTGTATGTCACAGGCAGGTGTTCCCTGAAAGGGACACCATACGAATGGTTTGGACCATGGGAGCTGGGGTTCTAGTTCCTTGTCTTTCTCTGGGATACATGACTAACAGTGAGAACAAAGTGAGACCACATGCATTAGGCCTGTAATGTTGGGGAAATAGCACTGTAGAACTACCCAAGTGAGGACAGGATAGAGGGTGGAGCAGCCTGGCCTTGCTTCAACTTCTCTCTTAAGTGTTCTACTCAAGGCTCTGCAGGAGGGAAATCTGACTCAGTGAACATACACTGGTGAATAACCCAGCATGTGCATATGTGCGTGCATGAGAGAGAGAGAGAAAGAGAGAGAGAGAGAGAGAGAGAGAGAGAGAGAGAGAGGGAGAGGTTCTCAATGCCTGGTGATGGAGTCCTCTCTCTTGCCGTCACTGTGACTTCTAACGTAGAAGAGAGCATGGGTGTTTGGGCCTGATAGTTAGGCAGTATGAGCAATCTGTAGCTCAGATTACCCTTGGGTTCCTACCAAGGCAAGTGAATGAACTTCAGAGCTGAGGGAAACTGGGTTTAGCAAGGGCCTTTTTCTACCACCAATTTGGGGGGGGGGTGTATATTTAAAATCTGAGTCTGCCTGTGAAAGAATCAGAAGTGTGAATGGTACTCATTCATTCATCATGTGGAGTTGGAGGAGGGAGAAAACATGAAGACATCTGTACTGGAAAAGCCCTTTAACTTGAAGTCTCCTCTCTGGGCAAGTAGGGAGCCAGCAGTGATGCCTCTGTGTGAAGACCCAGGGAGCCTCAAGCGAAGCAGACTTAAGTCTCAGAAAATTCGCTTCTCCCTCAGAACCCGGAGCACCGTGGAAGAACAGTTCTGTTTCACATACCTGCTTTTGTCTCATGACTCTGCTTCCCTTGCCATGCTGGGTTTAAACTGCTCACGGCGAATCCCTGACTGACTTAGTCCGTTTTGTGTTAATAGAATAAAATGCCTGATGTTTGGCAGCTAAAAGTAAAGGGGACTATTTGGTTCATAATTCTGGTGACTGGAGGATCCAAACACCATGGATCAGCATCATTGGTTATGTTGTAACATAGAAGAAAAGCAGAAAGGGACCAACTGTGTGCAGAACGGAAGAGAGGCCTAGCTTTACGCCAACCCACTGGATAGATTTAGATTTCTATTTAGATAGATAGATTTCTCTCTCTCTCTCTCTCCCTCTCTCTCTCTCCCTCCCTTTCTTCCTTTTCTTCTGAGACAGGGTCTGCTATGTAGCCTGTTTGCCTCATATTCACTCTGTAGCCCAGGATAGCCTCAAACTTGCAACCCTCTTGCTGCAGCTCCACAAATACAAGGATTATGGTCACGTAGCACCCCACCCAGCGTTGGACCTGTATTTTGAAGATTCTATCCCATCCACACTGCTACACTGTGGACCAACACAAGCACTTAAACTTCCAAGGGCTATGCCACATCCAAGCCATGGTATTGCCACATCTACATGCCAGCATGCAGAGAGATCTGGGGGAATTATGTCTCTTTTAAACAATGATTTAAAAAAATACAGAGGGACAACTTGTGGTGTACCCTTCTCACCATAAAGATTCTGTCTTTCTCATCTTGGTCGCTTCATGGGTGGTGATGCCTTGGTTCAGGAAGGGCAGGACCACATAATGTTGAGCAGGAGGTGATTTGCAACTGCAGAGTACAGCCTTTGTGGTGTCCGGCTGTTCCCAGAATACAAAACATGGACTTAAAATTCAACACGGAGACACACCATCACTAGAAGAAGCTGCCATGTTGGAAGGGTTCAAAAGGGCAAGCTGGGGCATAAAAAAGTCTTAGAGCCATCGCTCCTGCAGGGTCTTTCAGCCACTGTTACTGGTAATCTGTGCCTAGCAATCTGAGGCTGAGCAAGGTGACCCCTTCTAGATTTATGATTTATATTATTCTGGTCCCTACTAGGTTTGTCACTCTCTCAGAGGCCCCTCCCCAAATCAGCATAAAAAATAACCTATGGGAATAAGAAATGCTGCCTGAGGGAAAGAAGAATCAGTCCCTGGGGAAACCCTACCTCCTCAGACATTCTCTTATTTCTCTGTTCTTCTGACCTAGATACTTGCAGGACAAAGGTCACAGGCCATGGTCTCAGGCCGTCTCCTCTTGTGTTTTGCCTCTCGTCTGCTCTGTGCTGTGGCAGTCTGTAGAGATGGCTGCTCGTGTCAAGCGCTGACAGTCTCATAATTGGGGATGTAAGCTGACTTCTCCACACCAAGCTGGTAGCTCCTGTGCTCATCTGATTTACTGAAGAGAACACTTCAGAGTCAGAGAACAAGAAATCTCTTGTTCTCATTATCTATGTACAAATGTGCTGTTTGCTGTGGGAACATGAAACACCCCCTATTTCATTTCCTGGTTGGTGGTGTTATTTTAAGAAGTTTCTAGAAACTTTAGGAGGTGAGGGTCCGTTGGAGGAAGTGTGTCACTAGGGTAGGGCTTGAACATGGATTTGAGTCTTTTCTTTGCTCTCTGCTTCCTGTGCACCATGATATGAAGAGGTTTCTCTAGCACACGCTCCCTTACCACAATGGCATTCTGCTTCATCATGGGCCCAGAATCAACAGAGCCAGGACTCTGGTCTAAAATATCTAAAGCTATGAGCCAAAAATAATTATTTCCTCCTCTATGTTGTTTGTGTCAGGTCTTTGTCCCAGTGACAATAACACTAACACAATGACCAAAGTTGCCATCACTTTACAGGTGTGACCATTACAAATGACAGCAGGAGAAAACCTCCTGGTTTCGGTTTTATAGAAAAAAAAAAAAAGCAGACCTGTCTGCTGGGTTCCCAGAGTTCCACAGCTCCACTGGCCAAGTAACCTAACTTCTGGCAAAAGTTTAGGAGGAAATTGTTATTCAAGGTGCTGGGTTGATAACAATCTCCATCAAAATATATTCCCTGATCAGTTGAAATTCCATAGCTGATTATTCCTTGCTTAGTAACTTGATGAAAGACAAAAGCTGCCTGTGGGCCCCCGCTTCACCCAATTCCTCATTAAAAGGATTAGGGTGGGCATGGAAGGCACAGAAAGATAGGGATGGCAGCTGAGGACATGAGAACCATCTTAGACTCGTCTTCAGAGGCAAGAGCTCGTAGAGTAGAAGATGACGGCAGTCACCATCTATCCTCCATCCCATCTGGAAGTCACCCAAGACATAATGGGGGTAGTTCTCTCAGAGGGGATGGCAGCTACCTACAGTCACTCACACTGTAATTAGCTAATTGGTGGGGAGATCAAAGCCACAAAGCACCAGGTGGTTAAGCCCTCATGCATGAACCACAGGTCGACGGGAGATGAAATTGGGTGAGTTCAGACATCAGCTTTCTCTGCTTGAGGAGTGGCCCTCATATCTCTCAAATTGCCCTTGTGGGACTGAGTCCTGGTTGTCCAGTGACAGCCTTTGGTCCACTCACCACCTTTGGTGGCCTTCTTGCTTCCATTTCACTGTCCCACTTAAAACCATCCTTCCTGCGATCACTCCCAATTCCATATCCAAAGTCTGCGTCTGAGAAGGTTCAAACCAGGACAGCACAGCTTTTCAAAGCCTAACAACATTGAAAATAACAATGTCATTCAGTACATTATTAAGTCAATCCATCCATAGTCCTTGCAGAGAAATTTCTGCCCAAGCCACACTCTTAGCCTGGTTTTCTCCAGATGTTCCACCCCGAGCTGCCTCCACACCTTTCAGAACAGTTTACCACCCCAGCAAGAATGTTCTAGTTGTTTTTCCCGCCTAAAGTCTTCAGGATGCAATGACAAGGTGCAACTTTCTGGCCGTGTCATGGCATCTGCCTTGGTTCTTCGTCTTCTTTACTTGCCCCACTAAATAAAAGGTCAAGACAACGATCTTATCAGAAAAGATGCAGAAATGAAATCCACCTTCAGTTAACCAGTAACTTCACAGCTACCTCAGATTCCAAGGGCTTAGTATCAAGATCACCTGCATAGAGGCAGCGCAATTAAAACAGAGTGGGGGTGGAGACTCTTGTAGGAAAGTAATGATGGGTTCATATTTTCTATTTTAATGAAAACTGGTAAGTTTTATGTTCTTTCAGAGCAAATACAATTGTGCCGTATGCTTCACAATACATGTAATTGATTTCTTAGACTTCTGACAGCTCTATCATGTTTATAATAAATATCGTCGCCTCCACAGGGAGTTGGTCATATGGTGTTGGAAGTGGGTGGTTTGAGGGGGCCTTGATTATTTTCCTTTCTTTCAATTCCAAGGCAATCACTCCTTAAATCACTTATTTGGCACTTTGCAGAATCCATCTTGCATTTTAAATTCTTTTTTTTTCCTGCCTGCAAAAGCCCAGCTTCCCCAGGAAGACACCCTGCCTTACACCTCTCTCCCTGGTCCTGATAATTGCTAGGTGTGTAAAAATAGAAAAATTATTTTCCCTTGTTATTGACGAGATGGCCGACATCTTTCTGAAACATGGAATTAATTTTATTCCCTCTTCCAGAAAGAGGCTGACAGAACAGGCTCTCCATGACTGCACTGTGTATTAACATTTCTGAACTTGGTTCAGGTTGCCTCCCTTCTTCCTCAGCTGGGAGATGGGTAACCAGAACTTCTGCTCCCAGAGCACATACTTCAAATGCCTCCTCCTTCCATGTGACAAACCCTTTCCCAATGTTTAGGTGACAACCCCACGGGCCAGGAATCTAATGCTCTAGAAGCGATTTAGTTTGAAATGTGGAAGTCACTGAGTGCCTGCATTTTGTGCAGCTCCTTCGTGATGGAAATATCCAGTGCTCAGAGGTCACCGAGGTTAATCAGGTGCAGAAGGCCAGGGTTTCTGTGTGTGTAAATCTAGGTCATGTCTGGTCAATGTTTAATGATGCAGAAAATGGAATTTATAGGCACCTGAAAATCCACACAAAACTGTGTGCACCGCAGTGACTAGCACATGTGCCCTCACTTTTCATCTTGGATTCCCATGTTTCTCGAACTGGAAAAAAACCTCCCTGAGAATTCAGAAATACCTGTTACAGAGCACCCACTTTCTTTATCCAGGGCAGCCTTCCTCATGGCCAGGAAATGTCTTCTCCTCCAGGCATCTTCAGATGGCCATCCCGTGTCCACCATGGAAACGTGTGCAAACCTGTGTTGTAGCTTTGATTCAGTCACGTCAAAGTTTACATGCTAATTTCCCTAAAGAAACATGAAATGCACTTGAATAGTGATTGCTACCTCTTTCTTTTCTACAGGCGAATTCTGTGAATACAAATCACCATGTACAAAAAGTGCTCTGTGTGGCTGAACAGCCGACTGTCAGAGACAGTGACCTTGATCATCACAAGACCCCATGTGTACGACTCTCACAGTATAAGCACCTCACCAAGCAAGTTTTCTATGTTTGAGAAAGAACCAAGAATAGCTTTGGTTGTACTTCCGTGGAAAAATCCCTGGGAAGTTCTTTTTTAATAAATTTTCCAGATGTGGCATATGCCCCGTCAGAAACAATTGGCAATGTTCATATCATATCATAGGAAACTAGTGGACAGTTTCTGCAGCCGAGTGAAGTCAGGTGAAGAAAGTTTGCATCAGAACGTCTTAGTCCATGGAAAATGGTGGGGAATCCAGAAACTTTCAAGGGAAATATTAATCAGAAATATTGGCATCCTGAAATGTATATAGTCTTACCAGATATGTTATGAATTCATTATCCCAAAGTCTACTTGGAGATTTGATGACTAACTAGATACTGTCCAGGGATGTGACACCTCTGGTGTATCTGTAGAGAAAGGTGAGGAGACAGTATTCATTAGGGCCATAGATCTTGCCTTTATTCATTCCCACAGACACCCTGTATGGGTTGTGGATTAGGCATTATTATTCTAATTTCATAAATGAGTCTTAGGAAATTGAAAATAAAGTCACCCAATGGGTAAAAAAAATCAGTGTAAGAACCCACAACATTTTAACAGGAGCTACAAGAAGATGTCCATTTGGAGATGAAACTTCTAGTAATATAATTATTCCCCAGGGGTGATGCCAAAATGTTTAACCGCCTATATGATAGACCAATGGGCCAATCAAAAGGGAGCCAACAGAAAATAGAATGCACAATCCAACTGGCATCCATCATCATCAACAAAATATTTTTATTTCAAATAAAATCTTTGATGGCAAAATTACAAAGTATTTAGTGTAAAAAAATAATACTTCCATGGTAAAAATCTCTTACTTTGTGTTTGACTCTTTGGACTCTTTGTTCATCATAACATTCCACCTCCGACTGTTAACTCCTACAGCTTCTGCTTTGATGGTATACTTGAAGGAATATCTTCGAAGTCTGAGCACTGTACTGTGCCTAAGTAGAGAGTGGACCACGTGTCCTCCAGAGGCCCACACTGTCTTCTGTCTGTTGGGATACTCGGTGCCACAGGCTCTCTTCTCATTGGCTGTGGGGATCCTTGTCAGTGTAACTGTGCCATTCTGATGGCAACCCCAGTGATGCTGGTCTGATTTCTGATAGCATCCCCTGGGATGCAAGTCTAGCATATGGTAAACAATGAGTGTGTGTGTGTGTGTGTGTGTGTGTCTGTGTCTCTGTGTGTGTGTGCGTGTGCATGTGTGTGTGTGTCTCTGTGTGTGTGTGTGTGTGCTCATGTGTGTGCTCATGTGTTGAGTGATTACAAGCAGCTTGTGTTTGACGTATTTAATTTTCTGCTATGTTCTACCTGAACCAGCGGAAGTTCTCTAGGTAGACTCATTCACTGATCTATAAGAACTTATTTATTGAACTTAGAGAACATTTCTGACTAAAATAAAATGATATAACTCATAGAAATGGCAAGAATCTCAAAGCCATACATGTGAGACTCTGGATAGTGGGCAACCCTGGGGAGAGGAAGGAGATCCACCAAACTCATTCAAACGGCAGATATGTGCTAAATTCCACCAGGACATCCTAGTGTTCATGGATTAGCAGTACATATATAGAATCAGTGATTCCAGCCAGTTACGGAGATCAGATTCCATCTTGGCTCTTGTGTAAATGGAACACGGCCATGGAGGAGGTATCACATTTGTGAATCAGTACTCTTCCTAGCTCTGTATCTTCCCAGAGGTGGAGTTCTCAAACCCCAGCACATTCTGGAATCTTCCGAGACTAGCCCGGGATGATTCATCTCTCCACAGTCTAATCATATCTTTCTTCACCCTCTGAGCTAATGTGTGAGTAAAAATACCGAAGAGCCAGCCAGCTCGTGGACTGCAGGCTAGTGGAAGATTACAAAACTGAACCCCAGATGACTCGGATTTTAGGGCAAATTTTATACTTTCATGATGGTTTCTGTCTTCCCGGGTCAACCTTTCACCTGGAGATGGAGGTGTTTGCTGCTGATGCATTTCTGCACTCCTCTCCAGCTCATAGTTTTCTAATTCTTACATATGTGAAATGTTCTTAAAACTTTCTTATTATTATTTGTGCTGGGGATGCTTGCAGAGATCAAAGAACAACTTTATGGAGTCGGCTCTCTCCTTCAGCCTTTCCTTGGGTTCAAAGGTGGACCTCAAGTTGTCAGGTTTGCATAGCAAGCCGACTTGTTGGTCCCCAAGAGAAAAATGTCTCAATATGAAACATCACTGTAGCCATCAGGCACATACGTGGAGGAGAAAAGATGAGTAGAAAAGGGTTATTCATTTCAACTTGTGAACAAATGTCAGATAAAGGATTTCAACCATACTTGGTCAGTGATAAAGGAGAAATGTCTTGGAAGTATAGCATCTAGTAAAGGCCCTGGGAAGACTAGTCCTTGACTGGGTTACAAAATAGAATGTAAACAGAAAGGCATGCTGGCTGGGGGCAGGGGTCTTATGGGGACAAGGGGAGGTAGTGAGGATGGAAAGAGGAGAATGAGCTGGAGGGTTTATGTAACGTGTGTGTGTGTGTGTGTGTGTGTGTGTGTGTGTGTGTGTGTGTGTTATATATACTGAAAGTCTCCAAAAATGAATTAATGAAAAATATAAAATCATGGCAATACATTACAGTAATACTTCTTAAAGAAGAAGTATAATCATGTAATTTTATCTGGCTTCCCTTAAAACATTTAGCTGAAAAATGATCAACAGTCTTGACACTTTAAAAAGAAAAAGAAACAGTTCCTGCTGTGCGCTCCAGCCCAAGTGCAACTTTGTGTAAGAAATTCCTCTCCTCAGCTTGTTCCCGAGAGAAGCAGGCACGCAGCAGGGCTGTCGTCATGGCAGCACATGAGGAGGGGCGGGGCCTCATCATTTGTGTCCATTCTTTCCCTTGCTGCCATTCTTGGCTGAATTTTGTTGTTTGGAAACTAAGTCTAACTGCTACCATTTTTTGTGATGCCACTAGTAAAACTCACTTTAAGTCCCCACATGTATGTGTTGTCCTTTAGCTATAAAATGTCCCCCATAGGCTCTTCCTGTACTAAACACTTGGTTGCCAGTTGCTGATACTGTTTAGGAAAGCCTGGAGTCTTTAAGGTAGGAAGCCTGGCTAGTAAGAGCAGGCTAGTACGGATGGACCTTTAGAGTTGGAGCCTGCCCTGCTTCTGGCTCCAGCTCTCTGCTTCCTGGCCAGATAACACAATGTATCCAAGCTCCACACTCCACGTTGTGGGTTCTACCATGTCTTGCCTGTAGTGATGGATCTTCTCCAACTATGAGCCAAAAATTAGTCCCTCCTCCTTTAAGTGCCTCTATCTGGCATTCAGTCACAGTGACAAGAAAGGTAACTAACAACACAGTATGGCACATCACATCTATTGTTTGGTATTAGCCTACATACGAACTGACCATTACTGCCCTTTCATTTGGAAGAAAAGGGAAGTGCATGAGAATGAAGCTGATGCCAAACATAGACTCTGGGGCCTCTCTCCCACCCTCCTCCCTCACTCTGGCTTCCTGTGCTCCACATGAGTCACCTGACACTGCCTAGTCAAAGGCTGGGTAGCAGTTACAAAAGGTTTCCGTCCTTTCTCCTTCTTAGAAGGTCAGGCCTCTCTCTCCGTGTTCACCTATGGATTTCAAGAGGGAAAAGCAAAAAGGGAGATGGAAGCGAGAGGGAAGAAAGAAGCAGGAAGCGTGCAGACTCGGAAGCAGATGATTAAAAGACCAAAAAAAGAATATCCATGTGCCACCTTGGAGGAGCCCGATGTCCAATCTCTGCCTTCGCATTCCCACCGCACACATGGTTGCTGGCAGCGGCACCATGATAATCTGCTAGTCACATAATGTGGATTTATTTTCTCAATTGAATTTTTATACATTATTGAAATAAATTTGGACTTGGCCTTTATTAAACAACAGGGAACCGTTACAGGTTCTTCGCGGAGGAAATTTGAATATAGCAGCTTATATTTGCTGTCAATCAGAATCATGGCAGGGCACATGGGGCACATGGGGCACATGCTAAAGTGGTGCCTGTAGAGAAATCCTGTGTGGATGGGTGTGGCTTTAGCAGAGGAACACTGTGGCAGAAACAAGAGCAGCCAGGATAATAGTCCTGTTCTCTCTTTACACTTGTCTTAGTCAGGGTTTTACTGTTGCATGACCAAAGAGTAAATTGGGGAGAAAAGGGATTATTTGGCCTACATTTCCAGATCACAATCCATCATTGGAGGAAGGCAGGACAGGAACTCTAGCAGAGCAGGAACCTGGAGGCAGGAGCTGATGCAGAAGCCATGGAGGGACACTGCCTCCTGGCTTGTTTTCCCTGACTTGATCAGCCTGCTTTGTTATAGAACCGAGGACTACCAGCCTGGATGGCACTACACACAATGGTCACTGGGCCCTCCCCCACTGGTCACTAATTAAGAAAAATTTTCCTACAGTTGGATTTCATGGGGGGCATCTCCTCAATTGAAGCTCCTTTCTCTCAGATGACTCTAGCTTGTATCAACTTGACACACAAAACCAGGCAGTACAACACTCCCCATAGTCTCCTGCAGAGTTCTCCCATTGATGGAACCCAATCAGAAGCAAGAGGGCAAAAGCACCCACAGGTGCTGTCTAGGCGAGCCAGGTTCTGGAGAAGAGCAAGCAAGACGGGGGAAGCAAGGCACTGACTCAGTGAATGCAGAAATGACCTGGAGAACAAGCATGAATCTCCATTAGCATAGATGGAGACAGACAGATGCTAACAGAGCTTCAGTCTCATTTACCTTTCTCCACAATGCTGCAGGGTTCTTCCCTTATTCTTATAAAGCATCTTGAACTGTCAGAGGTCAGACCATCTGACCCCACTACAATAGGAGGCAGAAAAACAATCAGCCCTAGATTTTGTCCTTGACAGATATTCATTCTGCTTACTATTCCTTTCTCCTCCCCTACCTGAATGACCCTGTATGAAGGAAGCACCTCCACTATGCCCAAGCCCCTGACTGACCAGCACTGACAATGGTATTTAGTACCACTCAACACGGTAACTGTTTAGGCATTGGTTTTGTGTGATGGCGTGGGGGGGTGGTGGTGGTCCCATAATGGAGACTATTTTCCTAAGGATCAATAGAGAAACCTTTTTTTTCATGTTGATGCCTGACAGTGCTTAGCGAGTCCTACCACTCAGCAGATAATCAATATATACTTCCTGCATTGAAAGAAATAGCATAGTAAGGCATTTGTCAGACCTTATAAGATGCACGCACATATATATAGGAGCACACGCACAGTGTTAGCTAGGGCGCAACCCAGGCAGCCAAACCGCAGTAGCTGAGAAATGAATGCTAGCACATCAGGTACCCCTGAATGTCACTGGGTGGGCAGAAATAAGGGGCCACCTTTAGACTATTGATTCCGAGACAAATCACCCTAGTCATGATTGATAGGTAGGAAAGACACGATTACTAAATCACACAATTGTCTCTCACCTCTGACATGACGACCCATCACTGAGTTAAAGCATAACATACATTCTCCTCTGGCTGACCTGACATCCCCGTGCAGGGCAGGCAGAGGACTTCCACCTACATCTCTGGTACACTGGCAAGCTTATCACATTAGCACATCTATATTGCATCTGGAACCCCAGCTCTAACAAAGCGTGGAAAGGAAGTTTGGGGGCCTCTCTGCCCTCACAAGAAACCCAGGAAGGGGTGAAAACAAATTCTGTGTGCCAACAACCTGGGCAGTGCATGGCAGTGGGCGTGCACACAGAGCTTGAGTGTGTCCCCATCATTTCGTAAATGAATGTGCTGTCCTGGCCCCATGTAATTGGAGCATCAGGAAGCTCAGCAAGATGGAGGTGACTTTAGATGGAGCATTTATTTGTATTGCAGTTGGTTAAAGTAGATGAATTTCGAGATCACACTTGACAGGAAGATGGGCGTTCCAGAAAGACACTCTGTGAAGAGTGTGTGGAGGCAGTCTCCCTTGGTGCAAGCACGGCTATGGGGTAAGACTGCACGGGGGTACTTTTCAGATGTGTGAACCTTGGTCTTTTACACAGTAATTGTTCACTAAAAGCATTTCTTTAATGCTCCCACATACACACATTCCCTCCTCTCTATCCTTGGCCTCTTTATTGCCAGCGCCCTCTAGTGGTACAGTCCAAAATTACAGTTGTTCATAGCTGATCTCATTTAGATGCCAGGAGAAACACAACAGTAAAGTGAGCTGACACCCGATTTGGAACTGGAGACTGTGAGGCATTGATCCCGGTAACTTTGGAAACTCCCACCCCCCTGTGGTGTGCCAGGCTGACTGTAGTTAGTTGTGACTTAGGACAATGGTTCTCAGCGAAGGCCAGGTTCACATCCCAAGGCGCATTTGGCAATGTCTGGAGACATTTTTGATTGTCCAGTCCTTAGTGCCTAGAGTGCCACAGTTGATGGGCTTCACCTTAGAGGACAACAATCATACACCAGGACTCAAGCTCATTACGCTATCCACAATGCTACACACACACACACACACACACACACAACAAGATAAGTGTTGTTGAGGGTGCAGAGGAATTGATACCCTATATACAGCTGATAGGAAAGGTCAATGGTGTCACCTCTGTGGAAAAGAGTAAACAGACTCCATAAAGAGTCATACATAGTTACCAGAATCACCAACTTATCCAGCAATCTGGCTTCTACCCAAAGGAACAGAAAGCCAGGGCTCAAACAGATATTCATAGATTATTCTTGACCCAGAAGGAGGGAGCACCATACACATATATTGACACATATTGTGTGTGTGTGTGTGTGTGTGTGTGTGTGTGTGTGTGTGTCCCTTAATTACAACACATGTGAAACATGGGTGAAACTTGAAAACACCATGAAAAGTGAAATAAATCAGTCACCAGAGACAGCTATTTTATGATTGTATGATATCACAAATATGGTATCACACAATCAATATACCTATAAAGCCTAGATTAGGCAAGTGTGTAGACCCAGAGTAGATTGGTGTTCATCAGGAGCGGGGAGAGAAAGGTGGAGCAGTTGTGTCTAATGGGTATAGCGTTTTGATTTGGCAAGGTGAAATGGCTCCGTAAATGGATAGCGGTCACAGCCACAAAAACACTCTTGATTGTACCAATGACCTTAAATCACAAATTTGATGTAGCTAAAATAAAAACCCAGAGGAGGTGGCTTATGCTTGAAATACCAGCTCTTGAAAGGCAGAGGCAGGAGGATTGTTCCAAGTTCAGGGCCAGCCTGGGCTACAGAGTGAGATCCTTTTGAGTTTCCACTGGGCTGAGCTGGGAGTGATCAAAATGTGCCTGATTGGCTACAGGAACTGGGGACGAGGCCAGCTCCTGTACATCACAGACCTTCCCAGGGTAAGTGTCAGCACAGCCTTCCCTCAGACAGTCTCAAAAGAGCACCTGCCCTGTGCAGCTAGAGATAGGGTCAGAGAGCCATGGGTTTCCCAATCCAGCATGTAGCAGTAATGTGACACAGGGCGACACTCAGGCCAAGAGATATCCCTGCACATTACTGACTTGTATAGTATCTATGACAAGGTGAAATAACTGTTTTTCCTATACACCAGTCAACCTAAAATCCTGCTTAATAACTCCCATTTCTATTCTCTGGTTGTTTTTTAAACACCTTTTCTGGATGTATGCATGATAAGTATGTGCTTATGTGTATGATGTACACATATGTGTAAGATATTTATGCATGATGTGTGTTTATGATGTGTGTGTATATGACATGTGCATGCATGTGTGTGTATCTGTGTGTGAGAGAGTGCAGGCATGCCCATGCCACGGCGCATGTGTGGCAAGTCAAGGAATAGCCTTGCTTGCTAAGACAAGGTCTCTCATTTCTGCTGTGGCATATCCCAGGCTGGCTGGCGATGATCCTGTCCCCACGCGCTGTCTCACCATAGGACTGCCGAGGTTATAGGTGTGTAACATCTGGATTTGTTACGCAGGCTCCATGGAACAAATTCAGGTCCCCAGGCTTGTGTACCAAGCACGTTTACCCACTGAACCATCTTGTCCGTGTTCTGACCATGGTGTTTACCTTAAACAGAACGTCTCTCCTCCCTTACCTCTACTGAATTTCCTATGTCTTCCATCTTAATGATTCCCATTACTTAATCATGTTGATCGTGTTGAATTTAAAGGCAAGCCTTCTTGAAAACCTGCTTTGTCTGGAAGTGTTTTTTTCCTATTCCAAAGTATTCCACCAGGTGGCAGTGGCGCACTGAGTGCAACGTGCTAGAAGCCAAAAGACCATTTCTTCCCGTAGTGACCTTAATAGTACCATCAACATTTTATAGATGAGAGGAATGACTCCCGAAGATTAAATTACCACCCACCCAACTCCCTTGCCACAGCATTCATAACGAGCAGAGCTAGAGTTATGAACCTAGGTTTGGTGTTTTAGAGGCCACATTGTTGGGCTTTACTGTTGGCAGAGAGCCTGAAGAGACTCCTTACTAGACTCCTTTTCTTCTAGTAGACTGTGCCATACTGCTTGCCCTACATATAAGGCTGGTTTTTTTTCTGTCCAGCTAACTCACCCAGCTACTGGTCTGCAAGGGTCAGCAGTCTGATTCACCTTTTCGATCTAGGCTCAGAGGGTCTTACTGAGGGCATTGGGTACATTTTGATGGTTTGACCACATGAACAGCCCCAATGGGTAAGTAGGTGTCAGATGAATGTCAACCACTGCCAGAAAGTTCAGTGAGGAGAGACTGTGTTACGAAGTGAAGCTGCCGGGGAGACTTCAAGCCCCACGGAGTAAGGAGGGTCCAGCTCACCAGGGGCTGGAATCTCCTTCTTTACAGCACGGCTTATGGGCTGTTTCAGGAGTCCAGCTAAGTCCAAAGGGGAAATAAGCTAGGCTCTGTGGTGGAAAACAAGCCTCAGGAGATCAGCTCTGACAGTAGTAGCCTCCAGTCCAGAGGGAGTGCTCAGGGTGCAGGCACACTGATTTCCACTCACAACTCATGGCGTGTGTAGTAGTCACTCTTTTCATTCTTGTGATCAGCTTGACAGGAGCAGCTTCTGGAAGGACGGGCTTCTTTAGCTCATAGCTTGAGGGTCGAGTCCCTCCTGGAGGAAGAGTCACTGGGGTGAGGACCAGGGGGCAGCTGGTCACACTGCATCCACAGTCAGCAAGCAGGAAGAGAGGCAGGCCTGGGCTAAGTTTGCTTTTCCTTTTTATAAAGTTCCCAGGCTCTGACCCAGGCAATGGCGCTGCCACATTCAGGTTGGACTTTCCCATCTCATCTGAATAATCCGTTACAGACATGCACAGAGTATCGTCTCCTAGGTGACCCCAGATCCTTTCAAGTTAATAGTCAATATAAACTGTCACAGTGTGCCTTGCTTATCAGTAGTCCAGGCCGCAGTAGACCCTCATCAGTACCAGTGAGCTTTGGAAACGACATAAAAGACTTCCTGATTGTTCTAGAAGTCCTGCTTGGCATTTATCTGGACTTGGTGTGTCAACACAAAGTAACCCTGGTTTTAAAAAAAGAAATAAGAAAACAGCCTAGTCTAAGCCTCAAATACCCTAAATGAGGTGTTTTAATAAGGAAAGACATGAATTGATGTGTTCAGTAAATAACGTTGGTGAGCTGATTCCGTGGTCGGTCAGGCTGCAGGAGACAGAAGTCTTTCCTGTGCACTTCTCTCTTTTGGATATTTTTGAGACAGGATCTATCTATATAAACAACTTGTAGTCCTTCTGCATTGGCATTCCGAGTGCTGAGATTACAGGGGTAGCTAGCACACCTGGCTCTTATTTGGGGAGTGATCAAGGCTAGAGGTCTAAGTTAGGTGGTTCAGTCGGCAAGGTTTACTCAACAGTCTCAAAAAAGTTAGGTCTGCTCAAGGGTTGGAAGTAAACAAACCCTAAAGGACTACGGTAGCCTGAGAGAATTTCACTACTTGATGTGCAAGCTGTCCATCTCGATACAGTCTCTGTGTCCAACTCAGCCAGAGTCAGTTTGCTGAGTCTTCACCCTTTCACGTAGACATGACTATGACTTCAGAGAGGGTCAGCCCCACAGATGCCGAGGGAGACTATTCGAACCTCCTTGTGGAGAAACTGAGTCCCGTGGCTGGAGGAAGAGGATGTGGTGGAGTCCAGCAGCTATGAGCAGCCTCTCTGTCACACTGCTGCACGGACGCCTGGAGAAGTATCTCAAAGGGCGACAGTGGCCCAGAGAGACGACATGGCAGGTGCTGGGTGGGAGAAAACAAACCCACAATGGCAACAGACCCTGCTCACTTTTGCAAGGACCCTTCCACACTCTCAGCAGAAGAGACTTCCCTCAGCAACCCCCAGAACTGGGTATTTGATCCCTGAAGGTCCTCAGCCTGCTAACAGCCAAATGGCACCTTTGTAAGAGGCAGGGGGAAATACCTCCTTAAGAAAGATCACTGAGAACCTGGACTTTAACTTCCGTAGGTCAGAACTACTACAAAGGAGGAAGACAGACCCAGTCAGAGGAGACCATGTTTGGTGTGGAGTTCGAGCTGGATATGCCCTTTGCTTGTCCCTAACAGTTCCCACCCTGATTCATGTGTGGAGCCTCATCTTAGACTCATGGAAATTCTGAAGGTAAGCTTTCCAGTCCTGAGAAGATGGTGGCCCTCACCATCTACAGAACCCAGGCTACAGAACCGACTTTCAAGTTTGAGTCGGTCAAGTTAAACCTGAGTTGTTCACCTTTCATTCCTCAAGAGGAAGTGTCTGTAGATAAATCCAGATAATGAAAGATAAGGCCAACCTGGGTGGCTCACTGGTTATTCTGTGATTATTCACTTCTTGCTGTTTGGGATATTAAAATGTCCCTAATGGAGATGATTGTGAGAGATAAATTAATATTTTAATGTGTGTCTACTTGGAAAGTTTTTTTTTTTTTTTAATTGACAACCCTATGTTTGCCCTCAAAAGTTACATTGGGAACTTCCCTGGTGTTTGGCTTCTCTAAATCTCAGAGCCAGTGAGCCATATCACACAGAATGCACAGGAGCATGAAGAGACAATGAGAACGTGGCCATCTGCCAACCAGGAAGGGGGCCAGAACTGGGCCATGCTGGCACCCTGACCTCACACTTTAGCTGCCAGAACAAGGAGGGAATGGATCTGTGTATAAGCCTCCCGGTCTGCAGTAATGTTGTTAGTAGAGTCCTGATGGAAGGATGTAAACACCCTACTGGGAGACAGACCAACACAAGGTCAAGCCTGTCAAGTCTGCCCCAAACTTCTAGCATCAACTCCAAGTTAAGATTTTCTCCAAGTACCACCCCCACAGCTGACAGTTCCCTAGAATTACTTATAAAACCAGGAAAGCAAGGCATTCACCATTGTTATTTGTATAACAGCAAGATATTGATCAGTACCAATCAAAGGAAGAGAAGGGAAAATCTGAGGATTCCAAATGGGAAGTTTCTCTGTCTTCAGGGACCCAGTGTCCTCTCATCACCAAAGTGTGATGTTGTGAGCAGAATACTGACTGCCATCCAGGAAGCCTAGACAAGCTTTGAAGACTTTAGTTTGGGAGGCCTCATTACATGGCCTCCTTGACTGAACCATCACCCACCTGTGTTCACAGCCAGGCCTTCTCACAGGGTTGGCTCCACCTGGAGACATTAGCATAAATCATTCAGTAGGATCCAAGGGGGCCCCTGTAAATAACAAAGGCATTGTGCTCACTGGGGAAATCCCAAGGGTTCAGAGGCTCCTTCCCGGGAGCTGGAACCAACTATAGCCTCTGTTCTAATAAAGGCAATTCTTGCCTGTGCACATCTCTGTCTTCTGAGATCCCTTGCTCTGATTCTCCAGGATGTCTCCCGTGCCAAAGGCCTGACACAGAGCCTAGTTGAGAAAGGCTGTGTACACACTGTGGCTGGAGCATGAACCTCTTGCAATAGACCTCCTTCCAGCCAGGGATGCACTCAGAGCATCTTTTCTCCAACGAGCACTGTAGGATGAAGTAAGACTTACATCATTAGGATTTCTCTGAACTAAACTCGGGGAGCCATTGAGTCAGAGCACAGACTCTGGTCACTACCGCAGATCAGGAAGATGTCAGGACATATGTCCTAAGAATCAAAACAGCTCAAGTGGGAATGTCATCTCTGAGAATGAGGACACAGGGACTCTCCCTTAAGATAAGCAGACTTTGGTGAACAACTGGCATGTCCGTGGACTCAAAGTATGCTCCTTTCTCCACGTGTAAGGGGATGCACGGAAAAAGCAGCATTCTTACCACCCAAACTTCTCGGCTCAGTACAGCAGCTGAAGTTATTTAAAACTCTTTAAACTCTTGGGAAACAGGGAAAGTAAATGAAGTGCTGTTGTTATTTAAGTTTCCACAATCGATGCCTAATAAGTTTTAATGAATCCCTGGACATGGCACTGTGGAGGTGGGAACAGAGCACAGCCCTCCCCGGAACTATTCCTGGCAGAGTGTGAAAACTGTCTGGCACCTATTGGCTGAACAATCTAAGTGGACCACTGGAAACAGAGTGCAAATGTCCACCACCAGGCCACCTAGGGTTAGGTGTCCAACATAAATCTGAAAGCCTCGGTCTGTCACACCGACTTTACATGTCTGCTCTTTGGGGACACTTCTATGAGCTTGAATGGCGATATCAACTTGCCGTTTTAATACAGGAAAAGAGCAGAGCCACACAGTAACTTCTCTTCCCAGTGTAAATATTATACAGCTGGTGACAATAAACTGGAAAAAAAATCAATAATATTTTTTATGAAGCAGATCGTATCAAGGTAACTACTGCTTCAGACAGTCCTGGATAGACCAGGTCTCTGCGCTCTCTTTGCCACAGCACCAATAGCAAGTCAGCCATGTTGCTCACTTAATGGCTTGTCCCGTCTCATTCATGTACTTGAATCCAACAGATCATTATCTGGAAGAATTCGTTTGTCTTTAACGTCCCAATATGTAACAGAAATTCTCAGGACAAAGTGCTCTAAGGTAAATAAAGCAAGACTGTCCACCTGAGGAGTCATCTCAGATTCTGAAGTTGGGGATAATGTAGTGTCACCATGCGTCACCTTCTAGATTGTGTCACCACTGTGTCCCCATCACAAGATTCTTTTAATAATAAAGAATTATCCATGCATTTTTTTGTGAATTGGTTTATGTATCTGGGTAGTTGGAAGAGAATAATTTCATGTGTCCTTCATACCATAGAACACAGCACTGTCCCTTGTACCATGCAAAACAGGTACATAATGCAAGCTCCGTGACCTCGCTGAGTGGTAAGTCTGCATATATTACATGGCTGAGTAGGTGGCAATTATAGAACTTACTTTTGGGCAGATTCCTTGAGAAAGTCCCTTGTGGAGTGAAAGGTGGATTGGGTGCTCCCGAGTCCTTCCATTTGTGTCTGCAAAGGGGAATTTGAAAGTGATCAGACAAGATTTATAGTCGTGGAAGAAATGAAATCATTGGGATTTTCCTTAACAGTTCCAGAAATATATTGCTTTAAGGTAAATATTTTATGTGTTTGGCAGTGTTTTGCCTGCATGTGTGTCCATGTACCACATTCATGCAGTACCCACAGAAGCCAGCAGAAGGCATCGACTTCCCCTGAAACTGAAGTTACAGATGGGTGTTGGGAATGAACCTTGAATCAGTCCTCCGGAAGAGCAGTGAGGAATCTTAAGTACTGAGTCATTACCCCAGCCCCTAGAAACACATTCTTATGGGTACTGACATGGATAACCCTGGAAGGTTCTGGTTGTAGCATACTCTGGAACAAGTGAGCAGGTTCTGGATTCGGGGTGAATCTGGAGAAGCCATTAATGCATTATAGACTTGCAAATAGTGCATTATGTACTTGAGGAAGGCTGTGAGAGCCCCAGGGGTTTGGACAACAGATTTTCAAGCCTTCTCACATTAGTCTCTGCAGTCCACACAAAGATTCGACACTCAGATAAAGGAGGGCTTTGTCTCCCAGCTGACAAACCCACTGTAGACAACTTCAGAATCAACCTGGCTGGGGAGAGATGTAGGCTCTCTGAAGGTTTCAGTCTCCCAGAGCAGCCCATATCTGCTGACTGAGCCAGGCAGGGGAGAACTCACTCTACAGCTCACCTGAGTAGATTGGACAGTATGAAGACAGCATCTTTCTCTGTCAAGATATCTTGTTTTTATAGGTATGGATCTCTAATAACCATTGGAAGTTCAGACTTTACCTCAGCATCTGCTTCTAAAGAAAACAACTCGGATCAGCCATATTCTGCACAGCCAGTGAGCCAATAACTCAAAGAACTCCTAAAATGTCACCTCCAGTTATCATTCGAGGGTGGAGTGAGATTTCCACTACGGAGACAGGAGAAAAGACAGATTTGAATTGTGCTATTGGAATCCTTGAAGAGGGATGGTTCCATTTATACACCAGTTCTGGTGTCCTGTGGAAGGACTCTGATGTGAATGGCGGGTGCTGCTAGATCTCACAGGCCTGTAGCCCTAGCACTTGAAGATGCTGAATCAAGAGGTCATCAGTTTGAGGCCAACACAGAGGGGTCCTTATCTAAAAACAAATGAGCAAATAAACAAAAATGAAACAGAAAAGAACTCGTAGGTGAGAATTTATGTAATTGCACTTTATCTTTGAGGGGGTAACTGCTGCACTGACAAAGGGACAGAGATCTCCATCAAAACAAATAGTTTAAAGGAGCCCACCTCAAGGTCCCTTCCACCGTGCTCCTTGTAACGGGCAAGAGATACAGCTCACCACAGTCTGTCACAGACCTAGTGACATTAGTGATGTCCTAACAGAATAAACATTCTAGCGAAGCTGACAAAAACCACTGTTTGCAAAGGGTATTGATGGCACATACTTGAAAGGGGGCTCAGAATTCAAATTTATAAATATAAATACAAATTTAAGACTTATAGCGCAGTAAGCTGTGTGTACACACACTACAACCGGCACTTCCGTTGTTTGACATTTTGGCTTTCTCTCCCTACTGGCATGAGTGAGTACTCAGTTATTATTTGGGTATCAAAATTGTTCTTTAGACCTGGATGAATTCAAGAGACTGAGATCTAAGGTCTTAATTTATATCATTTCTGGAGTTCACGGCGTTGTTTTGACATTTGTTTCACTTTTTACCTTACTTTATCAGGAGTTGCCTATGCCTGTGTCATCCCCATGAGCCCTTGGGGATAGAGAGGCTTTGGTTTATTTTTATAAACACTTCCTCAAGACCCGACACCATGTCTATTACTTTTGCCCATTAGGCATGTGTTCTGGTTATATTTATGTCAGCTTGATGCAAGTTAGAGTCACTTGGGAAAAGGGACTCTCAATTGAGAATATGTATTCATAAGATTGGCCGGAAGGCAAGTCTATAGGCCATTTTCTTGATTGGTGATTGATGGGGGAGGGCCCAGCCTAATGTGGCTGGTGCCATTTCTGGGTTGGTGGTCCTGGATACTATAAAAAAGAAGACTGTGCAAGCCATAGGGAAGGCACCAGAGAGCATTGCTCCACCCCAGCCCTTGCACCACGGCCTTTGCAACAGCTCCTGCCTCCAGATTCCTGCCTAGACTTCCCTGCATGATAAGCTAACTACAAGTTGTTAGATGAAGTAAACCCTTTACTTCCCAAGTTGCTTTTGATCATGGTGTCCATGCTCAAAGTATACATGGAGTACACAAATAGAAACTGTTACCTTTTTCTTTAATTAAACAAGAGGTCTTAAACAGCAAGGAAACGTGAAATAATAATAGAAACCTGAGTTGCAGGGAAAACACATTACAGATATGTGATGTCAACCCCTGGATCAAGTGACAGAGAGCTGGACCGAAGGAGCCCCATCTTCCCAGCTAGGCAAGTTCTTCATACGTCAGTGAGCAGAGGGTTGAGATATATCTATGGGTCTAGAGATGGCCCTGCTGTAAATACAGTTAAAATCCACATAAAGCTTATCTCTCACGTTTATGTAGTTGAAACGGGCTCTGGGACACCAGGCACCCTCTGTGGTCCTGGTAGAAGAAGAGTTGGGGACAGAGGATATATTATGGGCAAATGTGCACATTTTTCCAATTATAAGTTCTGGTCCAGGTGACATGCAAGGACAGATATTCTGAGATGAGGGGACTTCAGCTGCGATTCTCCCATGAAGCATCTTGCCTCATCATTCTTAGCTGCCAGCATCCCCCTGTCCCTCTGTGGTCACCAAGTTTCCTAGTTGGGAACTATACCCCAAAGTCAATGCCTCCGAAGCAAAGTTTCTGATCTTCTTCTTTCTCCTTGACTCTCAACTCTTATCCTGCCCCTGATCAGCCATGGAAACTAGCTTTTCCCTTTCCTGAGACATGCCACAGAAACCAGAATTCCATCTTTTCAAAGTCAACCATAAGGTCCACACACATCACTACCCATTTCCAAAGGGGACCCATCCATGCCCAGGAAAAAGGGATGCAGTAACGGGGATGCCAAGAGGCCCTTAGACACTCTGTGCTTCCTCCCCTCCCACTCCAAGCTTTTAGATCACTGCCTTTTTGCACAATCGTATTTCTCTGCAGTCATTCATGGTCCGTTGAACCTAAACATGAAATGGATGGTTCACCCTGGGTCTTTGGGTCTTCAGTCTGGGGACTTCTGTGTCATATAAAACTGTGATCAAATAAAAACATGATGCTTTGTGCTTGGCAACCTGTCTTTTGTTATAGGGTGTCTGAGCACTTGTGAAGGATGCGGAAAGGATTACCCTCTTCCTGTCTCTATATGAGGCAGAAGGAATTCTCATTACTTTTTGAAAAACAGGTGCATTTAAATTCCAAGCCACACTTTCCTTGCTGTATATATTTCATTAGTAATACATATTATTCTAGAACAAGGCATGTTTAATTCAAATCCGTCCAGACATCTTTTTAGGTATATACTAACATTGTCTTATTGTAGAAAAATATACATTTTGCCCATGAAGCATCTAGGCCAACTGTCCATGTCAATAGATAAATGTTGTCGTCTTTTTCATATTTGCTGATAGCTCTGCCCAGTACGCCTAGCATAATTTGCTTAGCGAGCTTCATTGCTGGCGTTTAGACCATTTCTGATTTGAGACAATTTTGGTCCTCCATTGCTGAACTGCACTGCTAACAGCCTAGGGGGAAATTCAGGATCTTCATGGTTTATAAACCATTTTCTCATGCATCCTATCATCAAATCCTTTAAACAACCAGGTGAGATAGATAATTCCAGGAAAAGAAGGCTTGGAAATGTTGAAATTTGACCAAGATGGGTGGAAAATTGTCTTAAAACCAGAACTACTGACCCCCCAGGCTAGTTCTTCTTGATTCAGCTGTAGATTCCCCCAGCTGTAGACCATCCACCTTTATATACTCAATTATGAATAAAAAAAAATCTAATGTGAGTGAAAATAATGATATCTTGCACATGACTAATTTCACCACATAGTGGAATTGTTTTTAAAGCGTTATTGCATTTTTAGAGAATTCCTTCAACTTCAGAGTTCCTGAGGTAGTTCAACTCTTTTAACCTTTGTATTAATTTGTTCCCAATCAATAATTTCTAGACTGTTTTACTTATAGCTACAAGATGTTTTAACAAATAAAACATCCAACCACAGAGGTCAGTTTTGGATCCATTTAAACATCGTAGCCTGTCTACTAGGGTATGGAGACTCTCCTCTCTGTTCACCCACAGGAGTTCTCTGGGAAGTAAGCCACACAGGTGGTCTCAGCTTCTGGCCCCTCTTATTCAGGCTGAGAGCAAGATCCGCGGAGCATGTGACCAGGCATTAGTAAAGCATCTTACTCATAAACGATTTTTATTCATTGATTAATGAAGAAACATGTGCCACTGTCGATAAGCACAACATGGCAGTGTGCTAATATTTAAAACTGTATTCACTTATATTATCAGGTGTTATGTTAGTAACATGATCTGCCATTGTGTAACAAAACATTGAAATTACTTGGCTATTTTAAAAAAATAACAAAAGTAGCCATTTTCCTTCCTTTCTTAACTTCAGGTTTAAGCCAAGGCAACGTTGCTTTCATCCTAAACAAGACATACAATACTTTCTTCTCTCCCCCATCTCATTGTGTGTATGCTGTGCACACACTTCCATGCACACACATGCGTAAACATGCAATTTCTGAGATCCTGTCTGCACACAGCAAAATGAATTTATAGTGAAAAACAGTGTTGGAGGAAGAGCAGAGGAAAAAAAAAAACCAAGATAGCTGGATGGATGGGCCTCAGAATCTCTGGGGCACTGGCTAATGTTAGCATAGCTCGGAGACTATCTAGTCATTTAATGAATCATAGAGACAAGAGAGGTACATTTGCTATTCTAAAAAGCCACAACTCAGTGAATGCAAATGTGTCCTATTCAGAAAACCAAATTAAAGGAGCTGCTGGGAATTCTCTGCGTAGTTAAGCAGAACAATTTCTCTCCTCTTTAAGGCTGTGTTTACCCTTCAGAAATCACATACCCTGGAAGCCTGGAGCACAGAACATATCACTTTCAGGACTGATGAGATGCATTAGCCAGACTCTGTCCTTCAAAAGAAGCAACAGGAGATCCATTATTGTCCTGGACAGCTTCTGTCAGAGCACTGTAGCTACAGGGAAAGAAAATGGGCGCCAGGACTCGTGTCTAGCTCTGCAGCAAACGACAGGCATGTTGGGTGGCCAGAACCTTGGCCCTCCTTTAACTCATTCATGGCCATGTTTCAGTATGAAGAAAACTTAAGAGCTGGGAGACCAGAGAAATGCCTTCCAAAATCTGTGAGTGGGGAACTGAATGGGATGAGGAGAGGAGGTACTTGGCCAACCTTGATGTTTGTCACTGTGTCTGTCAACACTTACTCAGGAGGCACATCCTCTGTTCAGACCACAGGAAGCAGTTGCTTCCATCTGTCTCCATCTCCAATCAAACCATGTTGCATTCTAATTGTGGGAATGTACTTGATCTAGCCCAAGCTAAAAGGGACTCTGAAACTTTAAAAAAATAATAATAATAACCAGAGCAGGCAGGGGTGTGTTAGCCCCCTCTGGACTTCTTTCGGGCAGAAGACTCCTCCCCACTGCTCTGAGTAGACCATTGTCTGTGATCATCAGAAAACATTTTGTCTCTGATTCTCAGTTCCAGAGTCAAGACAGTAGAAATTTGTAAACCAATATAATATTTCAATGGCACATGTCTCCAATCCCAACGCTTGGAAAGCAAAGGCAGGCAGATCTCTGTGAATCTGTGGCCGTTCTAGTCTGCACAATGAGACCCTGTGTTGGAGAAACACACACACACACACACACACACACACACACACTCACTCACACTCACACACGCACACACACACATGGCCTACTGCCTTTATGGAATGGTAATCGAGTAGAGAGAGAGAAAGATACTACAAAAAAGAAGACACTGAAGTTAATCACAATAAAAGAGAAGGTATTATCCCAGCTTACAGGCTGCTCCATAATGGAGTATGGGTGGCTTGTAGATTGGAGGTGCTGGGAAGTACTTTGATAATGGAGTGACATTTAAAACGGACACTGAACAAAGAGTAGGAGTTGATTAGTCAGAGAAAGGGACAAGAACATCCCAGACAGGGATTTGCATGACCTTCTGTGAGGACCATATATAGCAGCATGGATGGAATGTGGAAGCAGAAAGTGGGTCAGAATGAGCTGAAGAAAGTCTCAGGGCCCAGACTACGTAGGTTTTCTACACCAGGATCAGGATTTGTAGTTTTTATTAGGAGTGCAATGAGAAGCTGGGAAGAATTTAGCAGAAGCATCATTTTGTAGGTTTGTTTTAAAATGTCCTTCTATGGATGTGTGAGCTGATATAACCAAGAAGCAATGAGAGAAGCAAAGGGGTCCAGTTACCAGTTCCAGACCACAGCAACAGAGGCAGAGGACAGAGGAGTTAGGACACACTTGGCAAACAGGACTGATAGGTGTTGGTGATGGATTTGGTACAGAGGGTTGAGTGATGAGGTAAAAGAACCAAGAACGATCACCTTTTCTGGATGAAGCAACTGGGCAGACACTGGTGTGTTATAAGAGCAACCCTGTAACAGGGACAGGAGGAGAAACATATTAAGCTTCAATCTTCTCTGAGACTCCAAAACAGGGTAGACAAGAAAGCAACACATAGCAAGCTAGAACTTGGGGTGAGGATGGGGGTATGGGGAGAGGGGGAGTTGAGGGGTGAAGTCATAAATTGGAGACTCGCCAGGACAAAGAGAGTTTTAAAAATAATGCAAAAGGGGGTTTGGAAGATGACTTAGCTATTTAGAGTGCTTGCTACTGTCCCAGAAGACAAGCTCGACTCCCAGTCCCCACATCAGGCAGCTCAGAACTGTCTATGACTTCATGAGGGTGATCTAACGCCCTCTTCTGGCTTCTGTAGGCATCCACATAAAAAAGTCATGTATGTACATACACACACACACACACACACACACACACACACACACACACACACGCATGCACGCATGCACATATGCACACGCACACACACATGCACACACTTATACAAAAAAACCAAAATATGTCTTTGAAAGGATGAGAATGACTTAGGTCACTTTGGTTACCATACCAAGTGAAATACCAGCAGGGCCAATACTGTACCTGAACAATGCCAACAATGCCATTATTTATAGTTCATAGGCAGAAAAATTATCCAGGAACCCCAAGATGACTGGTGGAATGAGGTATCCAGGTTGTCATCTAGCAAGGCAAGAGGGGAAAATGGGTGCGGGAACAAAAATTGCCATCCCAATATGGAACCAAGACCTACTTAAGGAGGTGTAAGACTGGCCAGGATCATGATTGTTTAGTTCTTGTTCAATAACCCCCACTGTCCTGTTCTCCTTCCAGCTTCTTTATGTTTTGTGTTTCCAGTAAACTTTTTACTCCAAAATCTGTCAACACAGCCAGCCAGCCATTTAACCCGTCCACCCATCTGACTATCCACCCACGCTTCTAAGTCTGAGACTTCCTACTAAGGTTCTAGGGGCACAAAGGGTCACAAGGAGGACCCCTCAGTCCTGTTTCCTTCCCCAACTGGTTTTTGTTTCCTGGCTCTAAGGAAACTGAGGAAACTGCTTCTCCACTATCCTGGAATTTAGTCTTCATGAAGCACCTCAGATCCCAGTTTAATTAAGTCGAGTTAGTAGCAGTAATAACAGCAATAAGAACAGAACCGTGATTAGAACAATCTTCCTCTTAATGACGAGAGGGGAATATTTCCAGCCTGCAAATCACCCACCCTGTGTCTTCACAGCCTGCCTGGCTCCTACCTCACTTAAGCCTGCTTCCCCTCAGTTAACTCTGCTTCTTCCAACATTTGCATTTTCTTTCAGCCTGTCAGCATGAAAAACTCTTATGTGGTGATGCCTTAAAGGTCAGTACGGTACCTCAAAAAGACTGATGAGACTATTTTCTCAAAAGACAGGCCTGCTGATTTCTGCCTGTCACCAAGCCTCCTTCTCTTCCTACACCCCACACCCCTCTGGCTCACCAAGATCTCTGCTCAGGACTGCCTCCCTTCCCAACTTCTACAAAATCTCTGCTTGTCCAGAAGGCCCCTTCTACCTGCTGTCACAAGGACTGCTTTTTTGTGCATCCTTTACCCATCTAGCTTTGGAAGAACAGTTCAGTTTGCTCAAGTTCCTATGTAGATTACCATACTACTAAACGATCTTCTGCATCCCTGCTCCTTCTGACTCTGAACTCTATCTCTACTTTCTTATCTCTCTCTGTGGACTAAAGGCAACTGACCAGAAGTTCTTGTGCTCCACACCAGCTGCAGCCCCGGCCTGACTATTCTCTGTCCGTCATCCTGTCCCAGTGATGCCTCGTTCAAACCAATTTTTCACTGCCCCAATCATCTCTGATCTTTTTTAGGGGCAGTGTAGTGTTCGGCAACTACCTTTCTCTTCTCCCTAAACTCTGAATCAACCCTATCAGCAGATTGCCTCACAGCCGTTTTGGAAGCGGGTAAGGGCATAAATCCTTAGTAAATAGATAGAACCCATCAGCCTGTGTTTGCTGTGGCAGTTGATGAATTACAGGAATTCAACTTGCAGCCAGTGAGAGCTGTTAACAGCAATGCCCCCACCAAAAGAGAGAGTGTAGAATGTCCTCCCCTGGTGGGAGGAGGGGGCCTTTCCAAATGAAATGAAGCTGCTGCAGGTGATTGAGGAGGACAGACTAGGTGACTTTTCAAAATTATTAGTTGTTTCTACTATTCATCTCTCCCCGACTCTGCCCTCTGGCTCCAGGAACATGAGCGCAGTTGTGATGGGCCACGCCCATCCTCCCCACTCTGTGTCTCTGTTGCCTGGATTTACTGTTGGGGTAAATCCATCAAAAGTTATCTGAAGTGTTTCTTGGAGTAGGTGTTCAGTCTAGGAACCTGATGTCCTTTTATGTCTGTCACTGAGTGATGCTGCCGAATCTGCTCTTGTGTGTGACTCTGCTTATGTTTGCAGATGTACTGAATTCGTTTGCTTCTGTTCATTGATCCACAGCTTGAGAACACGAGAGAACCTCTCTGGGATTCTGAAAGTCTCCTGAGAAAAGATTAATCTGTAGAACTCTTTGCTGGATGGAGTAATGATGAGCCCAAAGGTGTGTTCCTGAGAAGTCTTCTGAAAGTAAAAAAATCAAAGAGGATGACAACACCCTGATACTCTGCACAGGCTCGGGGTGTGCACCAGCAATGGTGTGCACTAGCCATGGTGTGTGTTAGTGATGATGTTCACTAGCAGTTGGTACATTGGCAACAGATACTCAAGCAATTCAGTTGCTCCACAAGGATTCCCCGCCATGTATTAAGCACCACCAGATGGAAATTCCCCAAACCAGATCATGTCATTAGTGGTACAGCAGGGAATACAGTTGGCTTCCAAGGACAGAGCCCACAGTATAAGAGAGATAGGAGGGAGCTCCAGAATCAAGGGTGAGAGGCTGTACCTAGATGAATCTGAGCTTCTTCCCAACTCCAGCATGACTCCCTCTCATTATCAACCCCTTACTGAGCCCCCGAGTTCTTCCGTGAAGTGAGGTTAAATATAAGACAGTTGTTAGGGCTGAATGAACAAACATTATGTGTTCAACCAGTGTCCAGTGCACGGTTAAACAGGCACCGAATTTAGCTGGGCTGTTTTGTTTAAGACATGCCTCAGGAAGCTTGAGAACAAATATCTCTTCTGAGTGTGTCATTAGGAGGCAGAGAGGACATTCTAAAGTCTCTCTCTTATTGGGGCTTCTATTTTTGGATTTTGTTACAGTCAACTGAAGACCAAAAATACTAAATAGAAAATTCCAGAAATAAGCAATTCATGTGATTTAAATGGCATGTTATTCTGAATATGATGATGAAATCCTGAGTCATCCTGTTCCCTCCCATCCTGGGCATGAATCATTCTTTTCCCAAGGTATCCATATTGGATATATTACCTGCCCATGAGTCATTCAGATTTCACTAGACGCCATCTCTGTTACAATATTGGCTGTTGGCTTATCACTGTCCTTGTGTTCCAGTGACCCCATTTTCACTAACAAGCACAAGAGCAATGACACTAGCAAATCAACCAGGCTAGAAAGAAGCTGTAAAGTGCCTGACTTACATGAATGTGCAGTAAGATATTTGAGGAAGGAGGTACAGATTCATATAACTTTCACTATAAAATACTGTTCGATTGTCCTGCATTAGGCTTTATTCCTTAAAATTGTTTAAGTTAACATACAGAGTAGTGGGTTTCATCATGGTATCTTCACACACGTGTCATTACACTCGATTCTTACTCATCTCCCACACTCTCCCACTGTGCTCCTCTTCTTCCAGCTGGCTCCCCTTCTTCCTTTAGTCTTCCTCTGCTTTCTTATTAAATGTATTCTGTTTGTCCTGCTTTATTGCGATTATTGTTATTAATCTTTTGTGGTGCCAATGCACACATTAGCTCAATCAATGTGTACAAGGAGGAGGAAGCAGAAGTCTTCAGGTCTGGTACCATCAGCAACTTCAGGCTCCCACTATGGGTCTGAAAACAGACACCCTGCTTTGAGGGGACTAGGGTACACAACTGAGAGGAACAAACAAGGTTATCCATCATTTTTTGTACTCTTCTTCCTCTCCAAACTCACACCATATGAGGGCCCTAGCTCTGCTTCTCTTATGTTGTCCCTAACCATGCCTCAGGCTCACTATCTGTTCCTCAACTCCCTGCAACACAGCACATTCTACATTCCTGCAGCCAAGAAGTCTCTACAAGAGCATCCCAGGTTGGTGTCTTGTCTTGTCTTGTCTTGTCTTGTCTTGTCTTGTTTGTTTGTTTTGATTTAGTGGTACTCGTGGGGAGTATGAGCATATGTGCATGCAAGTGTGTGTGTGTGTGTGTGTGTGTGTGTGTGTGTGTGTGTACGCACATGCATGTACACACGGGCATTTAGAGGCCTGAGATCAATCTTGGGTGTCTTCCTTGATTTCTCTCCACCTTATTTTTCAAGACAGGTTAAATTTTTCATTGAACTTTGAACTCACTGATGGACTAGCTGACTTACCAGTGAAAGTCAAGGATCTGTCTGTCTCAACTCCCCCAGCACGATGGTTGTCTTGGGCTTTCTACCCCTGAGATTAAATACCATGACCAAAAAGCAAGTTGAACAGGTAAGGGTTTTTGTCTAACACTTCCACAGTGCAGTCCATCAATGAAGGAAGCCAAGGCAGGAATTCAAACAGGACTAGAACCTGGAGGCAAGAGCTGATGCAGAGGCCATAGAAGGTACTGCTTACTGGCTTGGTGACTTATGATTTGCTCAACCTACTCTTCTATAAAACTCAGGACCACCAGCCCAGGGATGGAACCATCCACAATGAGATAGGCCTTTCCTCATTGATCACTATTTAAGATAACAACAACCAGATTATATGGAAGTTTTTTTCTTAATTGAAGTTTCCTCCATTCAGATAACTCTATCCTGTGTCAAGCTGACATAAAACTAGCCATGACAGTGGTTATAGACAAACATCTCACCTGGTTCTTATGCAGGTTCTGGGGATCTGAATTTGGGTCTTGTGCTTGCATAGAAAGCATTTTATCAGCTGAACCATTGTCCCTCCCCAGCTCTTGTTTCTAAGCCATGCAAGCATCTTTATTTCAAAGAACTGTGGAGCCCCTTAGCTGAATTGAAGAAAAGTGATATTCCCCAACTTGTATTTAATAATGATGGTGATGATGGTGACGATAATGATGATAAGTATCAGTTTAAGAGGGATATCTATAGGAGAGTCTGAAAAGATAAAGAAAGAAGCAAGAGAGAGAGTGGAAGTCAAGGTTTTTCCTTCTAGGTGAAAGTGGACATTTGTTTAAGGCACAGAGTGAGTAACTGCTAAGGACACTCACCCTGAAGAAAAGAGACATGAATGACACGCATGTTCCTTGTTCCAGAGTCTGCTGTTACATTACACGTGAGTGTGGACTATGCAGAAAACTCTGAGCATCCTACACATTCTCTGCTTGGGAACATAGGAGGGCCTTACATTCAGGCAGAGACACAGAAGAGTTATGTGTAGTCAGGGTCTTATGCTGGGCTTGGCTCTCACCCCAAAGCCTAGGAGACTTCCTAAAGTCACCCTGCATCTATGAAAAAGGACATAGCATGAGAAGATCTGGATTCAACCTCAAGATCTGAGGTTGGCATGTAGCGAGCAGCTTCCCAAGCACTACCTGAGGTCATAAAAGCCTTACATCACTCTGGCGTTGATCTGACATCTGAAAGGGGATAACAGGTAGGTACAACCAGCACAGTTTCCTGTCGTGCTAAGAACCTTCCCTGTCAGCCTAGACTGTGTGCTCCTTAAGTACACTTCATAGTAGACAAAGAGAGGCAGAGCCAATGGAATGATGCAACCCACACACCAAGATGTCTGCGGGAGTCATTTTACAGACTTGTTGGGGCTAGAGAGAAGACTGAAAAGCTGAAGACTTGAACAATTTACATTAAGTTTCACCAGTTCACAAGCTGCAGAGTCAAAGTTTATTTCTGGATCCCTCTCATTCCAACCTATTCATTTTTCCTACAACGTCACACAATTCTTCTCTATTTTAGGATTTTCCATTAACTTCAAGCTCTAAATTATTCCTGTGAAGCAAGTATACTATTGTAAACTTGTGTTTAACTCCTCCCATGAAACAACTTCAGTAGAGCATGTGACTTAGTGTATGAGATGGTGGTTATGTGAATGAGTCCACTATGGTAACACACACCAAATCATCACATAGTAACCCCATACATACAACTGGTGTCAATTGAAAATAAAGTTAAGGGGGGTGGAGAGATGGCTCATCAGTTTGAAGCACTTGTTGCTCTTGCGGAGGACCTAAGTGTCATTCCTAGCACCTACATGGAACTCTCATTCCTGGGTATCTGCTGTTCTCATTTGTCCTCTTTGGATAGCAGGCATACATGTGGTACATATACATACATACATACATACATACATACATACATACATACATGGAAAAACACACAGTCACAAACACACATACACATGAATGAAACAAGATTTAAAAAAAAAAAAACTTATTAAGAGGAAAGAAGACCCCTTACCCATGGCCCAACTGCCCTATGAAGTCATCCCCAAAGGTTTGAGGTGGACTCCTCATTTCTCTCTGCAAATGAAGTAGGCAAGCTTAGGGAATTGCTTAGCAGTCTGGGACTCCACTTGGTTTGGGCTATGCACTCAACCCCTTTCTAATTATGCACTGAGACGCTTCCTTGCACAGACACCCTTCTCTTAACAAAGTATCTAGCAACCTATGACACCCCATCTGCACTGAACTGCACATATACCTGCCTTAAACAATGAAAATAAGTTACTCCCTGTTTTAGTTAGCTCCTTTGTTGCTGTGATAAAACACCACAACCAAAAGCAATCTGGGTAGAAAAGGGTTCATTTGGAATCTCCTTCACAGTGGATCATTGAGGGAATTCAGGTCAGGAACTCAATCAAGCAGGAGCAGAGTAAAGAAAGAACCAAGGAGGAATACTGCTTACTGACTTGTCCCCCACATAGCTTGCTCAGCTAGCTTTTAACAAATAGCCCAGGACCACCAGCCCAGTGGTGACACCACCCACAGTGAGCTGGGCCCTCCCATATCAATAAAAAACGCATCCAACAGACATGTCCACATACCAGTTTGATAGAAGAAATTCTTCACTGAGGTTTCCTCTTTCCAAGTGAGACTAGTTTGTGTCAAGCTGACAAAAGGCAAGCAGTCTACTGCCCTTTCAACCCTTTGGTAATGCACTGCTTCTATTAAAACTAATCCTGGAACCAATCCCCTAGCTCTGGGCAATGAGCTGATCCAGTATAGGCTGGTTTGGGTAACATGCTCAGTAAGGCACACTGTGTTCTTAGAGTGAGCCTTTAGGGAGAATCCTACATTTATCATCTTATACCTAAGTATATGAGCATGTGTATGGTTAAAATCAGATGTTTTATGAGAAGGGACATGAACAGTAAAGAAATTACCATATAATTTAAATCTTTCAATCAAAATAGAGAACCATCCAAACTCTGTCCTTTAACAACCAAACTCCTCCTTATCTTGAATCCAATTAAAAAAAATAATAATCAAAGTATGTCACTTTCATAACCCACTGCCCTTCTTGATGGTATGTCTGACCACCCTGTCATTCTTTTTGAGTAAAGTTTTCTAGTTCCATTTGCAAGTCTGTGTGAATCTTTCCCTTAATTACTTGACCAAGAGTCCAAGAACCTGGAAACAAGCGGCCCAGCTGTCAACCACCAATAACACAAAGACTTCCAAATGGCTCCCTTTCATGCATTTCTAACTGGACATTCTCAAATGTCATCTGGGTCCATATGGAGATAAGGATTTCAGGGAAAGAAAATACTCACCATTGGAATTTGGTTGGTTCTCTGACCATTTCTTCTGCCATTCTTAGTCCTGTGAAGGATTCTGCAGACTGGAGCACTGCTGCGAAAATAAAGCAGGGCTTCAACTCTGAACTCCATTTCCCTTTCTGTGTGCGTGCGTGTGTGTGTGTGTGTGTGTGTGCGCGTGCGTGCGTGCGTGCGTGCGTGTGTGCGTGCGTGCGTGCGTGCGTGTGTGTGTGTGTGTGTGTGTGTGTGTGCACGCGCGCGCATGTGTGTTAGTTATGTGTACATGTGTTGATGTGTGTATGTGTGTGCTCATGTGCATGTGTGGGCAGCGTGTATGCATCCATGTGTGTCTGCCAGATGGTCTATGTTATATGGTGTCTTTTTCAATTGCTTTCCCCCATATTTCTTTGAAACAAGGTCTCCCTGAACCTGAAGCATACAGATTTGGTAGATTGCCTGCAATATATGCCAGCGACCGTTGCCTCTGCCTCTCCAGTGTGAGATTTCCACTGTACCTGACTATTTTCTAATGTTGGTTCTGGTGGAACTTGTTTCTCTCTGCTTGCATAGCAACAATTTCACTGGCTGGCCTATCTCCCCAGCCCTGGGCGTTTCATTTCTGGGATAAGAAAAGCCATCTCTCTAAATATTTTCTCCATCACCTAACCTCTGAAATGTCTCTGTAGGCATTTCTTTAGTTGCTGGCCCATCCCAGGTCACTATTGTCCCTATAATTGCCCTGAAAGTGAAAGCTGTGGCTCCTCCTACAAGAGTCAAGCACATGATGACCTCATTTCTGAGATGGCAGGTGTCTCATGTGCTTCAGCTTTGCAAATCTTCTACAAAAAAAAAATGTTCTTATGGGGCCTCTAGTCAAGGACCATGTCTGCCTCCTCCTCCTCCAGGTCCCCACATTGCTGTCTCGCATACTATTCATTGTGTGCTAATGAGAAAAGCAAAAAAAAAAAAAAATGATGCTTATGGCAGCCAATCAAGAAGCCAGAGGGGGAAGCCTTCCAGTTCTCTTGATACACAGGCAAGTCACAAAGTTGAAGAAAATCACTGAAAACTTGAATAGGAAAAGTCATTACCAGCCATGTGTATGGCCATTAAGAACCTTAACCAGATGGAAGGTAGAGAAAGCACAGCAGAAAAGCACCTCTTCTTCCCTCTTAGCTACTCCAAGCAACAAAGCACAAAGCCAAATGAGCGATATATTTAGCAGACAACCAGGGCCAGAGGCTCTGGGCACCTGTAATTAGCGGACAATGGGAATTGGCCCAGAGTTATAGAATCCCTATGATGATATAATTATTTTCTATACTTACAATTCTGAATGAAAGGTTTACTTTCTCCTCTGCTTATAATTTTCTAGGGGTCCGAGCAGTACAGAAAGCAAAGATCTCCTAGACATAAAATTGGGACACTGACAGGAGATTGCCAAAGAACTCTAGAATTCTGCGTGCAAACCTGGCTGCTGCCATGTCTGTTTACTTCGGATTGTAATTTTGTGCTTCCGTCTTTAGCGCTAACGATTAGAGAGAAGAGCATGCACATACCCCAGGACGGTGGAAAGGGTAAGAATGTAGAGGTTAAACCCATGCTTAAAACACTCTGAGCAAGGCGACAAGCACTTGTAATCCCAGCAGTGAGAGAATGGAGACCTGTAGGTCCCTGGTGCCTGCCTAGCCTACGTGATGAGTTACTCACCCGTGAGAGACCCAGCCTCAAACTAACAAACTCCCAAGGTGAACAAAACATGAGGAGTGACAGCTGAGGTTGTTCTTTAGTCTCACTGTGGTACCCACAATGTGCACATACACCCATACACAGGTATGTCCCATAAGCACACACACACACACACACACACACACACACAAAGAGAGAGAATAATATGCTGAAGACATAAGCTACATATGCAATCTGTAAGTCTTCCCTATTTGCAAAAAAGTAAATTTACTTTGCCAATATTTGCATAAACTATCAGTGTCCCGGAAGTGATAAGGGTACTGAACAGAAGATATGAATTCTCTGTCTTTAAGAAGTATTCATTTAAGCCAGAAGAGAAAGAAATGAATGTAATAACATAATGATTTTAGGTACTAGAAAAAAACTACTTAAAAAAAATAACAAAGTAAAGGGTGGGCTGTAAGGAGAGGCGCAAGCCCTGCAAAGTCCTGAGTGAGCATGTATTGTTGACATTGGCACTACCCTGCCAAGTACTCCAATATCTCTGTCCCACCAGAGGGACAAAGCCTTACTTAGATATGGCTCAAGGAAAGTGGCAAAGCTTTCCTTGGAAGTCTGAGAGAGGGTGGCCAGTCTGTACAAAAATAGCAACTTCAGCTTCCTCCTGGCTGAGATACTCATCAACAGACACCTCCTATCAGCTGACCCCTCCCTGTGCTGCGCATAACAATAACAACAACGACAACAACAATAATAATAAATGTTCCAGGTTGCCAGAGGTGGCAGGCCCCCCTCATCTGAGGTAGCTGAGCCCCACTGGATCCCAACTTTCCTGTGTGTTTGACCTTTCTTCATTCCCCCACAGTCTCTAGTCAGGGCACCAGCACCCCAGCCATGTGGGACACATGGGAGAGCGATGGAGTGAGAGGGAGGATAGTTCAGGCGGGGTGATCAGCTACAGTTCCTCCTGACAAGGTGATACACTCAGTGGCAACGTGATTGCCATCCACACACAGAGTGCTAGGTTCTGTCCACAATACCACCAGAACAAAAACAAGCAGCCTGGCATTCGAGCAGCATTTGGGTAAAGTGAGCAATGTAGAGATGTAGACATCCAGGGAAGGAACATTCCAAGCTGAGGGAAGTAGGAAAAGCCAAGGCTCATCCCTCGGTCCCGTTACGGGAAGAAGTCAAAGATTTGCCTCCTTAATCAGGGGCCCAGAGAGGTCTAGTTTCATGGTCTCCACTGAACAAGGGTGAAGAGGTGGGATATACAGTATTCATCTCCCCTATCTGTCTGTCTATCTATCTATCTATCTATCTATCTATCTATCTATCTATCTATCTATCT
>JANHMN010000016.1:40899415-40913962 GCA_030674055.1 Rhabdomys pumilio | reverse complement strand
TCTCTCTCTCTCTCACACACACACACACACACACACACACACACACACAAGCACACGCATACACACATGCACACACAAACTCCTGTAATTCCACCAGTTCACAGTGGACACAGGGCATTCACAGCTACGTGGTAAATTCGAGGCTAGCCCTGACTACAAGGGATTCTGTCTCCAACAAAACAAGAAAACAAAAACATCAACAAAAAGCCGAATTCGGTTTCAAGAGTTCCAAAACCTGACCCCCGATGTCTCCCGGTAAATATCAGAACTGAGACGTGAACTCGGCTCTCTCTGGCACCGTAGCTTCTGACCTGACGCCCGATAACACATTTGCTTAACCACACTGGCGTGGAGCGGGGCATTGGCTTGGGCAAAGGTGATGTGACTTTTATATGCATTTGTGAACAAGCAGCAGTGAGGTTAGGGAGTGAGCTTAGGAGAGGAACAAAGGCTCCACTGTCACAGAAGTTTTGTTTGGGATAGGACCTTTCGCAGCCCAGCTCTGCAAGGACCTAAGATGCTGAACCCCTGAGGTCATCAATGATTAATGTGGGGCAGTGGCTCCAAGTTCATTGTCTCATTACAATTTAATTAAAAATGTGGATTCTTGTGGGAGTATTCCAAGTGGAAGCAGGTTTTATTAAGAGTTACTACAAAAACACTGGAAAAAAAAAAAAGGAAAGAGAAAGAAAGAACAAAACTCCTGACTGAGAGTGGGAGGGGTTTCTTCCAAAAAGACATATTAATTTCCTCTGACTATGGATTTTATAGAACATCAGCAGAAACTGAGCAAAAGCTGAGTGACCTGTATGGAGGTCAGTTAACTCTCTGGGCTATCCTGCACTAACATAAGGGATGGTCACATGATCTATGCATGACATCTTTGCCCATTCAGGGGAGTGATCCTGTACTGTCGTTCATGTGAGGCCCACACATATTGGGAAGAGCCGTGGCCTCCGCCTGTCTGCCTCTGACTCCAGCCTTGACTGTCTGCTGGCTGTTAGTCTCTTGGTCAACGTTTCTGCCCTCTGATTTTGCAGGTATCTGAAAGGTGGTGAATCACACCAAGCATTCTCCGTTCTTACATTTACTTGATCAGCGTGCTGCTTTACGACGGGACAGAGTTCAATCTACAGAGCTCGAGGTTGGGTGGTGGTGTGCTGTCTTTTTGTTGGTTTTGCTGTAGCTGCTAGCTTCTTGTCTATGAGGTGATCTCTAATCTCTTTCCTAAAGCAGGTGCAGGCTCACTAGAAGCCATTCTTAGTCACAGTTCAATCTGTCTCTGTTAGCTGTGTTAGCAAGAATATATGATAACAGTGCCTTGCCTATGTTCCTTCAAGGTGTCCAAGTGGGTCAGCTGGACAACTATCACTGATTCAGAGTCAGTTCTTCCTCCTCCTGCCTGACTCGGTCATCTCATAGCCAACTCCCACCTCCTCGGTTATCACCCCTAGTGTTCTCCTCTTGCTGCTAACCCACACATTCCCTTTGCTGTGTGAACAACTTGCAGTTTTCACCCTGGGCCCCTTTCCTTTCTTACCTACAGGGGTCGGATGGCTGTTTCTTAACAGTGTTATTTTTCGAAGACCTCTAAGAAAATGTGTGTAGAGGTAAGGAATTGATTTAAAAAGAATGAAACCTTGGGAGACAAGCAATGGTAGGAAGCAATCCCCAACTCTGGGCCCAAAGGGACAAAAAACAAAGGGAAAAACCAAGATGTTGTCACTAATGGTATTAGTTGAAGAGCAGCCTTCTAACAGAAATTATGCCTGAGGGTAGACAGATGGCAGCCATTGCCAGAACCAGGGCTCAGTTCAGGGAGCTGGGAATAAAGACTCCAAGCTTTCTTTCTCTCTGCCCTCTAACATCTAGATCCAAGACTTCTAAATACCAAACTCACCCAGAAGCTAGAAAGCTAGCAAGTCTGGTGATGTGTTGATGCTCAAAACAGGACAGACAAGATGAGCATGGATCTGGGGACAGTGACCCACACTGTGATGCATCTGCTCTCCAAGCAGCTGTAGTTTTTATTAGGTGGCTCTGGGGTACTTCTAAACCTTCTACCTGCTTTAGGAGTTGGGACAAAGAACTGGAGAAGGGCCATGTCCTGGTTGGTCTAGCAGTCCTGCATGGCCACTCTTTTCAGAGAGCGGCCTGATGGTCTCTGTCAAGTGTTGGAAAAGTCACTTCAGACTCAGCTGCCTCGTCCCATCTGCTGAGTGTCCAGTGTGGCTGTGCAAGCCAGGTCATAACTGAACAACAAATACCCATCCACCGTGATAACAATGTATCAGAAACAAATTATCCTCTCCCAGTGATGGGACAATAGGTGTTTTTCCTTTCATCTTGATATCTCCGATATTATCATTTTATTTTATGACAAAGAAAGAGAAAACAACTAAAAGAACAAACAGACAAAAAACAAAAACAGCAATCAATAAAAAGAAGAAAAAGGAAAGAAAAAATCAGTCCTGATAACACACCTTATAGTTCAGGTCGACAGTTTTTCAACCTGTGAATCACAACCCCTTTGGCTGTAGTGAAGGGGCCAGGGGAGGGGGAAGGGGTGTCACTGAGCGACAATTTCACATGGGTTGCCTAAGACCATCAGAAATATCAAATATTTCCAAATCATAACAGTAGCAAAATTACAGATAGGAAGTAGCAGCAAAAATAACTTTAAGGTTGTGTGGGGTTACCACATGAGGAGCTAACTGTGTCAACATGTCAGGACATCAGGAAGGTTAAGAACCTCTGGTTCAGATAAATGTCAAGGTTTGGTACTCCAGGCTCTCCCGTGCATATGTTACCACAGGCCTATACAGGGTCATTCATTCATTCATTCATTCAGTTTCTATCGAGTCTCTTTGATAAATCAATTATGCTAGGCACTGAGGGAGCAGTACAGCCCTGACTATACTAAGCCAACGAGACAAGAAACAGATAATAAGATCCAGGACCCTTACCCTGGAGGTGTCCTCAGTTTAAATATATCTTATATCCAAGAGGGTTCGCACTATGAGCAAGGCACAAGAACACCCAGAGACACATCAAGGGAGCTTCAAGGGGAGGATCCTAGAGGAGAGGATGTGTGAAGGACACTGGAAGAGAGATGGGCATGGAAAGAACAGTCCAGGCAGAGGGACCAGCCACCGAGAGACAGTGCACAGAGTAGGTCCGGTACAGGCGGTGGTGAGCAGTGGGTCTGGAAACCAGGTAAATGGCGGGAAAGGAAACTTGGGGTCTTCTTTCCTGTAAGTGCGTAAGAGATCAACGGAGGCTTTTAAACAGAGAGAAAGGGACTCCTCTGAAACCGACCTTGGCTTAACCATCAGTCTCTCTGAGCTTCTCATTCTGTGATAACTGTGACTTTTGAATAATAACTTCCCGGGGTGGGTCTCTACAAGTGCCTTCAGGTTTCCTGTACTGAAGTGACTGTACTGAATTAGCTCATTCTTTTTCAGGTCCTCCTGACTGTTTTGTTAAGACTTGGCCCCTTGGGGGCGTCTCTCTGTCCCCAGGCGACACATCCAGTGACTACTTTCTAAACTGCAAGGCTGCCCAAGTAGCACCTCCCACCCTGTTTCACAAAACTGTGGGGGTCTGGGGGCAGGGAAGAAACCAGGAACAAATTTAGAGAAACTGAAAGGTTTGCTAGTGAATAGATGCCAAAACATTTCTTTGGGGGTTTGAAAATATGTGGGTTTTTTTTTTTTTTTTTAATTTTTAACTGACAGGTCATCGTTGTGTTTATTTATAGGGTAAAATGTGAGAGTTTCATGCGTACATCACAGAGTCAATCAAACTAATTAGCATATCCATCAGTTCATTAATTCACTAGCTTCCCAGGTTTTTATTTATTTTGTTTTTAATGAGCTATAACCATTGTTCATACTTACGGGGGGGGGGGGGGGGGGGGGAGTGTGATACTTTTGTATCTGTGTATGTACCTTAGCATATCAGAGTGGTTTGTGTATCTATTATCTGAAACACCTTATCACCTCTTTAGGATGAGACTATTACAATTTTATTCTTTTGGTAAATTTGAAATATATAATAAATCCAGAATTATTAACAGGCATTACAACAGGCCACTAAAAGTTATTTTTTTATTCTAGCTGAAACTCTGTGCCCTTTGATCAACATCTTACCTTCCCTGCCTCTTCCCCTTCTCCCTAGCCTCTGCGAAGCTTTCTAGTCTCTGCAAATTTTCATTTTTAATAAAAATCCCGACCACCACATTGATGCCTCGTGGGAGTCGGAGTCGATATTAATCCGGAGTTCTTTTCATTTGCGGAGAACTGCTTCCCTCTACCCTCCCTCAAAGAAGGAGAGGAGGGGAGAGCAAGGCGGGTTTGTGGAGCGTCTGCTGACTTTCCAGCTTGATGACCGCTTCCACCAAAAGGCTTGGGGATATTGGTGCCCGCCCAGAGCACCCTGATGTCACCTGCAGCTAGCGAACAGATCAAGGATAGCAGTTACAAAAACTACATGTGAAAACCAAAAACGTGATGGTTCATCAGCAAAACTCTGTGGGAGGCTTTCCCGTGACCGGAAAGTGGGCTGGAACACACAGTCACCGTTTCGCACCCCACGATACTTATTTCCAACAAGCCATCTGTCTGAGTAAGGGATCTGAAGGGCCCCAGATAAAACCCTTGAGTTACGTAGTGTCCTGGCCTGGCCCTTGGGAGGTCGCACTGAAACGCCTGCATCCAGCTTCATCACCATCTATAATAACTTATCAAAATGCCATCAGTGCAAGAACAGAGGAGGGATTATTTGCCACAAAGAGCTCAGGAGACACGGAAAGCTCTGTAGGAAAAATCAAGTCAGGAAGCAAGGGATGTGTGGTTCAGACACGGTTCAGCCTCTCTTACTGGGAGGAGAATGTTCCTTATCAACTTAGTATATATACATATTATATGGGGTATATATTGTGTATATAATATGCTATATATTTCCTATATATATACTGTATATCCCTATATCCCTTATAACCAATGTATCTCAAAGGACTGGGGCAGACTAATAAATGAGAGACCACAATGCAAAGTATCTGACATGGTACCAAGCATGGGACTGCTGTTCAACACATGTTAGTCAGCTTAAAGAATTTTGACATATAATAAAGGAATATGCTAGCACAGGGAAATATTGAGTGCTGTTTGCCAGGCATGGGCCTAGGCATAAGAGGTGCATCCAAAATCACTGGTGTCTACTACCAAATGGAAGAGACTATTCATAAGAACTAAATATGTCTTTTTTTTAAATGGGTTGGGCCTGGAGGAATAGCTCATTGGTTAACATCATCTGCAGCTCTTGCAGAGAATGGGTTCTGTTCCCAGCACCCACATGGCAGGCTCACAACTGCCTCCCATTTCAATTCAAAGGAGATCTGATTTCTTCTGGCCTCTATAAGCACTGCACGGTACACTTACATGCAGCCAAGACACTCATATATATTAAAAATAAAAACGAATAAAGTCTTTTTTAAGACCATCAATGTCATTTTGAAGAAAATAGAGTAGGCTACCTTCAGCTGCTCAGGAGAGACCTTCCTGAGGAAGGAACACATTAATCTCAGAATTAAAAGAAAGAAGAGGAAGCCATGGATACACCTGGTGGCACAGTATTCCAGGCCAAAATGATACTGTCACAAGAGGAACCCAGCATGGCTTGAGAGTAGTTTGTACAAGAAAGAGTGGGAGATGGGGACCAGGAAAGAAGGAGTGGGGACCAGACCACAAGCTGGAGTGTTATTGGAGGAGTCTTGCCAGATTCTTGGGTGACAATCTCAGCTCTGATGAGGCCAGGGGCCTCTTGGGTCAGCAGTTAGACCTGTCATGAATGTAGCCACTGGAATCAAACAGATTTGGGTTTTCACAGGTTTCAAACCTGCTGCCAAGTTTGCAAAGCTGTTGATCCCTGTAAGCCACACCTTCTTCAACCATAAACTTGATGTGAACAATGCCTCCCTAAGGGGAGTGAGCTGTGTAGAAAGCCTGGAACAAGGGCTCACACCTCTGCCAGTATTATTAAAGGCAATGGTGGCATACTCTGGGCCATTCTTTTGCCTTTCAATAAATATGCATTAAGCCCTTACCTTGTAATGTACATCTGCCTATTTCCTATGCTTGTCCTGGCCACATAGCTAGACTTTTCATGAAATTTACAGACATACAAAATAGCAGTAACTTTTTCACCAGACTGACAGCTCAATTCAGAAGGCAGGAGCTGAGAGGGAAACAAAATAGGCCTTTGAATGTCCAACGTGCCTGTCAGAAAGATTATGACTAAAGCTATAGACACACGCCATGGAGACCTCTGCTCCTTACTTATCTTGAAGCTTTGGCTTACGTGCTCAGGCTGCAGAGAGATAGAATGGACAATAGCCAGAGGCCAAGTGGATAAACATAATAAACACAGCAATAGCACGAGACAAGACAAAGATAAAAGCTACAGAACAGGTTAGGAGAACTTAATGATGGAACCCAGGAATCTATCCATTCCCTTTGTTTGTTTGGTTAGAGATGAATTCACAATGCAAACGTTTATGTGTGAGCATCTCAGTTAGGCACTATGATGGGAGCTGGGCACACATAGGGGCAGAACGTCATCCTTACCCTCACAGAGCATTCATTAGATGTGCAGAGAAAACAGGTAAATGCTAGGCTGGGATTGCATACCAGACACTAGAGGGCAGTGGCGGAGCATGAATCAGTCACCATACAGCCTAGCAGGATTCCTGGAGGAATGGGGACCTGTGGTATGGGGTGCTTGGTTGAATAACTTAGTAAGAACCACCCCACTATAATGGATGCCCAAAGACACCTGTGTTGAGTACACAAAGTACTAAACTGTGCTCAGTGTACAGTATATTTGATCTAACAGGTGAGGGCATGGGGGTTTTCACTCAGGGTGATCCCAGTACAGTGAGTTTCAGTTCTGAAATAGATTCTTGATCTGGAAACTCTCCCTCAGTTAGCATGAGCTTGTTCCCAGTAGCATTCAATCCTTAAAGAATCATTGTTTTTATGGTATACAATGTGTAATATTTTGTTGTGCATAAGTATTAAACTATTGATTTGTTGGTTTTAATTTTTTAATTTTCTAAAGATATATATATATATATATATATATATATATATATGTACACACACACACACACACACACACACACACACATATATATATGTAGCTTCTATATATATATATATATATATATATATATATATATATATATATATATGTGATTTTCCAGAAGTATTAGGGCTAGACGTTGAGCCCAGGTCCTCTGCAAGAGCAGCGAGAGCTCTTAATCACTGAGCCAACTCTTCAGCTCAAAGACTAACTTTTTTTCCTTCTTTAGAAAGGCTTTCTCCACGTAGCTCAGGCTGTCCTCAGACTCACAGAGATCCACCTGCCTCAGCCTGCTGAGTGCCAGGATTAAAGGCATGTGCCACCACTCCCGACTTGTGTAAAGTATCTGCGCGCTTACACTTGGCCTTGAGAGTCTTGGAAAGTTATTGCTGGCTCGGGAAGATGGCTCTGTGGGCAAAGCGTTTACCAGGCACAAACAACACCCTGAGTTCCAATGTCCAGAACCACTCCCAGCATCCCCCTACTGAGGGATGAGAGGCAGACAGAAGAATCTACCAACGCTCATGCCAGCTAGCCTGGCCTGCAGAGAGAGGGAGCAAGAGAGACTATGTTTCAGACAAGGTGGAAGCCGGGCACTCACCATGGAGCTGGCCTCTGACCTCCACAAGTATGCCATAGTACATGTGTGCAGTCACACACATCAGATACCCACACATGTATACACACAGACACACACAGACACACACACACACAGACACACACAGACACACATACACACGAGAGAGAGAGAGAGAGAGAGAGAGAGAGAGAGAGAGAGAGAGAGAGAATTAATGCTATTAACACTTGTGAGAAACACAAACACGGGTGAGTTGATTAACTTCCTTAGTTTTATCACTAACAAATGGCTTGGCTTGCTGTCTGCCTGTTGTAATAAAAAACAGAAACTACCTCTAGGTGGAGGTGTGACCTTTTCTCCAGTTAATCTAACAAGGCAGAAACGCCCCCTAGGTGGGAGGGTTCCTCTTAGAATAACATACATTTTCTTCTCAGATTTTCCGCATCACTAGGGGCAACCTATGAGTTCTCCTGGGGTTCCCGTGGGTCTACATCCCACTCCCATATCCACCAAACCCACACCAAAGTAGTCTTTTTTTCTTCTCTTCTGTCTTTTTCTTTTGGATACTGGCCAGAGCCCACTGTGCTCTCCCTGGTACTTTGGGCTTCCTTACTTTCTCTAAAGCTCCCCTCCCACCATGTGGCTGACCTCTGTTTCTCTCTTTTCAAACAGTATAGTTCTTGATGTTGTTTTCCTTCTTCTCTTCTCCATACTATGTCTCCTCTCCTCCAGTCTCCAGGCAACTGTGAGATTGACAGTTAACCTGCTCTGAGGATTTCCTTTTAGACTCTAATAAATTGGGCACAATCTTCCATTTGAATCTGTCCTTAAACTGTTACTAATGAGACTAAGAACCTCAAGAAGAGACCCTCACTTTCCTGGTATCATTTGGAGGCCGAGTTTGAATTTTCTGGTGGCATACCCATTTAGTTTGTTCAAGAATATAGTGATATTCAATATATTGCCATTCATTACAGCAAGATATTGGAGAGCCTAAGCATCCAAGAAGAGGAGAGTGACTGAATAGAAGATGTCACATCTATAAAAGGAACACTGCACATATTAAGAAGAGAAACACAGGGCCAGGTGTGGTGGCTCACACCCATTATCCTAGCACACAGGAGACAGAGGTAGGAGGCTTGCCAGAAGAATTGCTGCAAGTCCAAGCCTAGTCTGGTTTACCCAGCAAGTTCCAGCCAAGGCTACATAGTAAGATGCTGTCTAGCAAGCCAAAGGGACAGTGGTGGCAGCACCACCAGACCAATGTGGGACACTTTCCAAAACATATTAAGGAAAAATATTTGTGTAAAAAAAAATGTACCTTTGCCTGTTGGCTAATGAGAGAAATGTACAAAACACAGTAACACCAGAAGTGTGTAAGGAAGGTAGTTGAATTGTTGAGGTTCAAGAGAAGGGCTTACCAACTTTAAGCTTGTCATCGTTTGAATATGCTTGGCCCAGGGAGTGACACCTTGGAGGGGTGGCCTTGTTGGAGTAGATGTGTCACTGTGGGTGTGGGCTTTAAGACCTCCATCCTAGCTGCTGGGAAACCAGTCTTCTAGCTGCCTTCAGATGAAGAGGTAGAACTTGGCTCCTCCTATGCTATGTCTGTCTGCACACTGCCATGTTTGCACCTTGATGATAATGCACTGAACCTCTGAAACCGTAAGCCAGCCCCAATTAAATGTCGTCCTTATAAGAGTTTCCTTGGTTATGGTGTCTGCTCACAGGAGTAAAACCCTAAGACAAACCTATTTTTTGTCTTTTTTTTTTTTTGTACTGTTGAAATATAAGCAGATCTGTGATATATTTTTAGCAAAGAAAAAATAGGAAGATTCATCAACATAAAAGGTTAACACACTGGGGCAAGTGTCAAGTGAAGGGTTTGCTGAGATGGCCTCCTGCTTCCCCTTAGCTCTGTTGCTTAGAAGCTAATCAGAGGTCAGACACCATCAGACTAAAGAAGGCTCTGAGTTTGTTCTTTACTGTGATTCTAAATGTAAAGTCAAAGAACAGTTTGAGCAGATATTTTTATAGGTGACCAATATTTGACTCATAAGTAAATAAACAGATGCTTAACACTCCCTAATCATTAAACAAATTTCAATCAAATTCTGAATGTGATGCATCTCATATGCAGTTCAACCTTCCTGTAGCTTTTTTACTGTTATGAATCATAATGTAGATATCTGAGATGCAAACTATAGACATACAATCCCCAAAGGGGTCGCGTCGCACAGGTTGAGATCCGAGTCCTTGGGATAACTACCCAAAGATATGGTCGTGCAGACTATTTTAAGTCTATTTTACACAAGTTCGAGTCGTTTTGGAAGAGGGAAACTCAGCTGAGAAATGCTCCTACCAGATTGGCCTATGGACAAGCCTGTGTTGCGTTCTTTTGATTGATGGCTGTAGTGTGTAGTGAGAATGGTCTCTGTCGGCTCATATGTTTCAATCCTTGGCCCCTCATTGGTGAAACTGATTGGGAAGAATTCTGAGGTGTGGCTTTGTTGGAGGAGGTGTTCGAGGCTTCAGAAACCTCCAGACATCCTCAATACACTCCCTGTCTCTTGCTTGTCAACCAAGACGTAAGCTCTCAGCTGTTCCTGCAGCCGAATCTTTGTGCCACCATCATGGATTCTAAGCATTCAAAGCCATAAACTCAAACACTTTACTTTACAAGTGGCCTTGGTTATGGTGTTTTATCACAGCAATAGAAAAGCAATGAATATAAAAGGTACCAGGAAGGGGGCTGTTGCTGAGATAGACTCAACCATGCATCTCTTTTAGAGGATTGTGGAAGATCTGAACATTTTTGAACCAGGAAAGTTGTTGAATGTTGTAGGTGGGGCTTAACAAGCTATTCTAGTAGGAGCTTGAAAGACAGTTTGAAGACAGAGATCAATATAGACCATGGAGGCCCAGCTTAAGAGGTAGAACAATAATAGCAACTAGGATACAGACCATTGTGATAATTGGGTAAAAAATAAAAATATTCAACTGCTTTCTAGCCTTCTCTTAAGAACTTGCCTGGGGCTAAATTGAAAAGCAATGGACTAATTTCTTTAGCAGAGATTTCAAGACAGTCTAATATTGACTCTGTGCCATGGTTATCTCATCATGACTCTATGCAGTTCTGCAGTGAAAAATGGAAAGGGGACAGATGCAAAATAGACAGCTTGAAGAGAGAAAGACCATCAGGAATGTTGATGTTGGAGCCAAGGCTTGTGCTGAAAAGGAGGTTGAGGAGAGTCCCGACTGGAACTGGAAGAAAGGGAACAGTGTCCACAGGGCAGAATCCCACCTGGGTAAGATCCCAACTTGTGAAAGGAGAACTTGAAGGAATTTTCTTTTTTTTAAAAAAAAATTACTTATTTATTATTATTTATAAGAGAAATTATTTATAAGAGAGATGGCTCAGCATTTAAGAGCACTGGCTGCTCTTCCAGAGGTCTTGAGTTCAATTCCCAGCAACTACATGGTGGCTCACAACCATCTGCAGTGGGATTTAATGCTCTCTTGTAGTATGTCTGAAGACAGTGACAGTGTATGCATATACATAAAATAAATAAATCTAAAAAGAAAAATACATAAAATGGAATATTTTAAAAAGGCATGGGGATTCTGGCTCATCCTACAACATGAATGAACCTCAAAGGACATCATGATGAGAGAAATAAGCCACACACTGAAAGGTGAACAAGGTGCAATCCCATTTGTGTGAGACACTCACAGTAACCAGCTTCACAGAGGTAGAAAATAAAACAGAGCTTGCCAGGCTGCAGTGGCGAGCTCTGGCCTTGGGACCTGGTTTTTCTTTCTTTTTAAGACAAGGTCTCAGCATGTAGTTCTGACTGGCCTGGAACCCAATATGTAGCCCAGACTGGCCTTGAACTCACCAATTCATCTGTCTCTGTCTTCTGAGTTCTGGGAGATACGGTGTGCACCACCACACCTGGCAAGAAGCCATCCTTCTTAGCCAAGACTCTGTTCCTTGTCTGCAGTAATTTGAAAAGAAAACTCCACAGCTGAATAATGCCTTTGAAGAAATGAAAGCGAAGAGTCACCAGGACACCAGGGCATTGCTTGAATATGGCTTATGAAACACGTAACGAGATGATTTCAACTTTATAAAATAAAACCTGAGTGATATTTATAGTGTACCTCTCCCGTGCGCAGCTCAAGTACCCCAAGATTTATGTGAGGTAGAGACGAGAAAAGCATCCTCAGGTGATAGATATGGAAAACATGTTCTAAAAAAAAAATTTGAAATGACAGATCCCTGTAGGGTTGTCAACTTGAGGCTTAGCAAACCACAGCCCACAGGAGTCATCTTACTTAATTCTTTGTCAACAACTTGGTTAAGTGGGTTTTATAAATGATTCAAAATATGTCTGAGTGGCTGGAACGAGAAGTGAAAACGGTTTTTTTGAAAACAGCCTTGACAGCTCTCCCCGCTGACATCACCAAGGCAAAGATGCTGAACATTCCCACAGTGCTGGGTCTTTTCCTCACAAGGTGGGGACAGGAGGCAGAGCTTAAGACTACTGAGTCTGCTTGCTTTTTCAGAAATCACTATTTATTCAAAGATGTTAGAATGTTGAACTCAAGAGAAAGAAGGAAAAAAAGAAAAGAAACCAAACATACACCAGAGTCCATCATCAGGGGAGCAAATAAATGTATATTTTGCTATGATATACAAGAACATGTAGTGCAGCAACAAGGAATTATACTATTAACTGGGCACTTAGAAAAACCTATAATAAATATAATTTGGTGTATAAATATACATATATAGTTTAAATTAAAAAAATCTCCCATCTGGGCTAACAATGCTCCTTCTAAGAGCCATAGACAATCTAACAAAGACCCCCAACAGCTGGCATGAGACAGCTTTTGAGTTGTTGGTCAGGGTTGTCCAAGAGACTCCTAAAACATTTTAGGCTGTTGCTATCCTCTTCGCTGCTCCCCAGAGGCGAACAAAAGTCTTTATTGCTGAAGACACCATGCACTTGACACAGGACCAAGAAGCCCCTGAACTGAAACTTACCTGAAAATGTCCTCTATTCAAACTTCCAAAGAAGGAAAACAACAGTCCTACCCAGCTATAATGCCTATGAACCATCACGGCACCATAACCTCAAGGGTGTTGTAGTGGCATGCATACCTTGGCAGTAACCAATAGATCTCTAATTGGACTTACCTCCCTCTCAACAAGAAGGAAAGCATGCCTAGTACTGGAAAGCTAGTACCAAGGGTTACTCAAGTCATAGATCTTGGAAAAGAACCTACAACTACTACTTTTTTGTCAGGAATTTTCCTGTCCAATCTATTTAGATACTAGTGCAGCAGGAGGCCTGCGATTGGACAGGGAAAAGGGAGGTGGAGCTAAGAATTGGAGGGGGGGGGGGAGAAGGAGAAGGGAAAGGAGCCAAGATGGAGAGAAGGACAGAATGATTCAGAACTAGCGTGGCTTTAAATAGCCACAGGTAGTTATGAAAATCTTATAAGGTTAGAATAATTGGAATAACTTGTTTAATCTAGTTGGGTAGCTTGTACCATTATCAATTGGGCCAGGAATTATTGTGTGGGCATCTTGTGAATTGAGAATTTATTGATACATAAATCTGACTTGTTAATTATAAGCTTCTAGAGTTTTGTTTCTACTGGGAAAATGGGTGTTGTGGTGGCTGACCACCAGAGAGTTGGCAGCTGAGAGTGACTGGCAGGACCGCGCTGGGACAGAGAGGGGCCGTCAATAGCATGGGAAGTCTGCGGGTTCGTTTCTTTAATACTTCCCACAACAGCTTTATTAAACCAGTATGATCCCTAACTACACTCTAAAGTTTTGTCCTTATACCCACAGATCAGTGTAGTCTTCACCCTTCATCAGGGAAACTTCCCTTTGCAATAGACAGAGACCACTACATAAAACCACAGCCAATCAAAACACAGAGCTGTGGAGTGCAGTCCCTGTGGATACAAAATATTCCCATACTTAAGGCTCAGGGAACATTGTGGGAAAGGGGGAAGCAGAAAGATTGTAAGAACCAGAGGAACAGGAAATTTGCTATGAGATTGTGTCTCCTAGGATGTCAGATGCCACATATCCCCAAAATCTCACCAACATGACTTCTTAAACAAGAGCTGAACAAGGATGACACCATGCTAACCCAAATGGGTTGGGGGAAGCTCACAAAGTCTCAGTCCCACACAAAGAACTACAGGCAGTCAAGGAATGCTGAGAGGGGGAGAATTCATCTTCCTCAGGGAAGCACACACCAACTGGTCATTCAGTACTACATTGTGAGCCTGAAAACATACATACAAGTAATGTTACATAGACGGAGCAGGCTGTGCTTACATATTTAGAAATGTAAACACACATGTGTGTGGGTGACGACAATTAACAAACAAAGAGCTAATGAATTTGAAAGAGAGAGAGAGAGAGGAGGAGGAGGATATGGGGGTTTGAAAAGGAGGAAAGGGAAGGAGGGAATGATGCAGCTATGTTATAACCTCCAAAATCATTTAAAATCAGAAAACACACACACACACACACACACACACACACACACACACAAGCTGAACAATGGTACAGATATTAAGAGTGGTACTGCTTTTCCAGAAGACCTAAGTATGGGTCCCAGCACCCACATCAGGCAGTTCACAAATGCCAACTCCAGGAGATCTGATGCCTTTGGGTAATTCAGGCCTCTATGTCACATTCATATTCTCTCTGTCTCTGTCTCTGTCTCTGTCTCTCTGTCTCTTTCTCTTACACACACACACACACACACACACACACACACACACACACACACACA
>JANHMN010000016.1:40887123-40899405 GCA_030674055.1 Rhabdomys pumilio | reverse complement strand
ACACACACACACACACACACACACACACACACACACACACACACACAATTTAAAGGGAAGAATTGTTTATTTGGGCTCCCAGTTTCAGGGTTTCCAATCTGCGGCTAGGTGACATTAATTTGGGCCTAAGATGAGACTGAATATCATGGCTGCAGAGGAGCAGCTTGCTTACCTCGGTTTCCCTCAGAACATATAGGAAGCAGAGAAAGAGAGAGAGGAGGGCTTCTTCCCTGAAGCAAGCGCTTAAACGTGAGCCCCTGTGAAATCAGAAACAAGCTACAGACTTCAACTCAAAATTGTACCAAACAGACATTCTCATTCTCATTCTCATTCTCATTCTCATTCTCATTCTCATTCTCATTCTCATTCTCATTCTCATTCTCATTCTCATTCTCTCATTCTCATTCTCATTCTCATTCAAGAACTGAGGAATGGGGCCTAGTAAGAGTGGTCAAACCAAAGCAAGACCTAAACCCGACTGGGAAACACCAAATCCCGAAGCTCCATGACTGGCATGTAGGGCTCACAATGGAACCACCTGGGCTTTGCCAGCCTTGGGTAGCCTTGCTTTTCTATCCCTGCTACTTGTAGCATGTATCGAATCTCTCCTTTGTCAGCTCCATTTCATGTCTGAAGCATTCCTTGGTGGATATCCTACTGTCTCAGCATCTTCAACATCCTGGGAGCTCCACTTCAGTTTATTCTTCATCTCTGCTGCATCATGCAGTGACCTTTCAGGGCTTTCTTGCAGGGAACATGGCCCTGCCAGTCATTGCCCTGCCTCAGTGACTTTCTGAAACCTGAGTGTAAGCCTGTGTGATCCCTTCACTCTTGAATCCTTGATGCTTTCAAGCATGTACCATATAGAAAGATGATACCACCAAATTCTGCTGTCAGATCATGTAGTATGTCTGTCTTCTGTCAAAGCTGTAGTGACCACTGTGCACAGAGGTAGCTGAGTCTGAGAGAGCACTTTCCTTGGTAGTTGTTTTTGAGCAGGAAATCCCTTTGGTGGCATTTTCAGTTCAGGTTTTCTCACTTCAAATAATTTGGAATTTGGTAATTTTCATAAGTTGGAGCCTTCAGTGGGTGGGGTCTGTCCTCAAGGCTTATTTCTCTTGTACCATTGGCGACTAGTAGGCTTCTTATATGGCTAATCCTTTATCAGTCATAGCTATGTTACCCACCTTGTCTGCATGTTAAAAACTCACTCATTGCTTCTTTGAAAAACTATACCTCTTTCATGTCTTTCATTAAGATAGTGAGCCACATGCACACGCACACGCACCACACACACACACATGTGCACATCAGTCTATCACTTTTTAATTCACCCCCACTCAAAGTCTCAGGACACAGGCAAAATGCCACCAGATTCCTTGCCAGGATGGATTTTAGCCCAGTTCCTGATAGTATCTTTATTCCTTTCTGAATTTCCATGAGCCTCTACTCCCTCCTTCCTTCCACTGGAAGCCCCGCCTGGCTAGAGGAGATGCCCACTTTAGACTCCATATCCCCCACTACCAGGAGTCTCAGCTAGGCTCACCCACATAGACTCTCAGGAGACTCCGCTGTCCTCCTTTTCCTGCTTGACCCAGAGGTGCCCCCTCCCCCACTGATTTTCACTCTCTCCCAGCTCCACCACACATACACCTGATCCCCACCTCCGTGACTCGTAGTGCACTGCATGCCTTCAGTAGTCTCTTAGAATGCTTGTTCGAAGGGAAAGAAGCTTTTACCTGAGAAACTCACGTACCGTGGAACCATCACAATGTGGGAAAGAATAGATAAGAGACTGTGTGGAGAAAGCTGTATCATCTAGCCAAGACAGCATGATTCAGGTCATAGCCAATGTCTGCTGCAGCTGTACGAGACACCACAAAGAGAGCAGCCCAGCTGGATGCTGAGCAGGCATGCACGATCAGCAGAGTGGTAAGAGAGAGTGAGAGAGAGAGAAAAAAATGGATTCTTACTTGATTGGTTGTTTGACTTTTGTTTTTACTTCCAACCAGTACATTTTGGTGTCATTCATTGTGTGTTACTGAGTAACTAGAATAGAAATCCTGGAATAGCAGCCAACATGAAGATTTGGGGATTTGTTTTAGGACTGCAGTCTGGAGGCAGCATGGGGTGGGGCTTAAAGAAGGCAGAGGCTGAAGAGAGCCACATGTTAGAGGGCTTTACAGGAGGAGAAGCAGATGCCAGTGGGAGGCTGGACTCAAGAGATACTGTGAGGTGGAGCCTATGGAGTTAAACAGACAGATAGAAGGGCAGGCAGGCAGGCAGGCAGGCATACAGAGGTGTGGTAGTGGGAAGTGGAGGAAGACTGAACATCTTTCAGGGTTTTCTCATAGAGAAGAGGTAGTAGGTACTGCCCTTCACAGGAAGTCAGTGAGGTGGCAGATCATGCATGCACTGAAGTTGAGGGACTCGGGGTGGGAAGGTAGAATGTTAGGGAACAGCTCAACTTGGAGTTGAAGCGTGAGGGAGATCATGGTGATAACCCCATACATCCACTCATTGTCTTATATGAAATGGCAGAAGTCTACACACACACACACACACACACACACACAAACCAGAAAGAGCAGAGTCTTGTGTAGACATCTTTTAGGTCTATGTGATCTGGATGTAATGCAGACACACTGTGGATTACAGTAGGATCTGGCTGGAATATAGACAAGCCCTTAGTGCACACCTTTAATCCCTAACGATGAAGGTCAGTTTGTAGAAGGAAGCAGCCATATTTGAAAGTGGTGTCTAATTGAGGGGCAAAACGATGAATCAGAAAATGATTTGACAGAATGAGTCAGAGATAGGATACGCCCAACTCTCAGGAGAGCAGACAAGAAGAGGCTACTTTAGAGCAGCACAGTGAGAGAAAGTTTTAATGGAACAGTTTTACAAAGACAGGTGGTAGGGAAAACAAGCAAGACACAGGTGAAGACAAAACAAGCCAGAGAACGAGAAGGAGCCAGAAGATTAGAACAGATTGCCAGAGTCAATATGAGACCAAGCAGAGCAGTACAGGCAGAAGATAAGAGAAACCAAATTGAATTAGTCAGCTTGGAAGATTAGATTATATGGAGACTAGAAGCTTCCAGGCCTAGGCCCAGGGATAGTTAGAGCAGAGAAAGAAATGCTCTGGGTTTAGCCCAGGCCATATATGTGTACAATTTAGATACAGTTGTCATCTCATCCCTTCATCTGAGGAACTAAAAGTGAAATTTACAGCCTTGGCCTTAGAAACAGGAGCAAGATGAAGTCAGAAGCCACTGAGATATCAAGTCAGATGAACTGGTGGAAGAAGTGCTTGATAAAGTTATCAGGGCTCTCTTGAGACTACTTTCATTAATCTGGCTTTGATCAGAGCAGTTTAAGGAGATAATTGAAGGGTTTACAAATCAGACTAAGAGACAGTGGCTAACCACTCATAACTGGCCAAACTACTGAGAGTCTGTGGATATCTCAGCCAAGAATGGGACATTTATATCACACCCCCACCTACAAAGCTCAGGGAACATCATGGAAGAAGTGATAAGAAAGATTGGGGAGGACTGAGGAGAAACAGTGTCCTCTAGAGGTGACAGGATTATTGCCCTCTTGAACTCAAAGCAGCTGTGGTTCCCTGCAAAAGACTTCCTAACACAGATTAAGCCAGTCAACATTCCAGCACTGGTGGAGGAGGGGCACAAGAGCCTTTACCTCTAGCTGAGGAGCTACCAATTGTTGATGGCTGTTGGTAGAGGGAGAGTCATTTTTCATTAGGTGTGTGGTCCCTGGTATTGAAAGACCCCCAAAGGAAACCCCCCACTCAAATCCGGATCAGCGTGCACCCAAGGACACACGAGAGACCCTCTTGATGCAATTGCAAAAGGTAGTTTAATGGCAAGGGCCCTTGGGTCAAAATGTATCTCACGCAGGGGATAGAGGCTTCCACCCAGACCCCAAGAAATTTGGGATATTTATGGGTAGGGGCTGGGAAAGGGGGGAAGATTTGGCGCGGTTACATATGATTGGACATTTTAAACATCAGCAGTTTGCAGAAGTGGCTACGTGTGAGCTGGCAGGACGACTAATTATTTTTGACCATGAAACCTCGGACCTCCCAGAAAGGGAGAGAGAGTAAAGTAAACATCAGATAGCCCATAACTCACTTAGACTTGTCTGGGTATGTCCTTGCATGTCTTTTCATTTTTTCTTTTGGTCACCCTGCCCCTGGAGAGAATCAGCAACTTGGTATTTTTATTATGGCTTATTTGAACAAGTTGTTGGTGGTCTTTGCTGACCATGAATTTTTGTTTTTGCTTCAAGCTGCACATTTCAAATTTTGTCCTTACAGTATGTTGATCACGCCCAGTAAATGGCCCCCTAACCATGTGTATATAAACTGCATCAATGTGATTCAATGGGTTACATATAAGAGTTACCAAGTTGGAAGGGGGACCGGTGTGTTGAGTTTCACACTCTGGGCAAGGGATTGAGGTACATATTTTACACAGCAAAGTGGACCTGGCCTCCAGTTTTCCCAGCATCCCCAAGTTCCTACCTTGGAACTCATCCCCAACCCTGGACTTCCCTAGGACGCTCTTCTATTCATAATTCATCGATCTCCCTCCTCTCCTTTCCTTCTCTCTACCAGCATGCTCTCTCTCTTTCTCTTCCTCCTCCCCTTTCTCTCCCTTCCCTAGTCTCCTTTCTTGGAGTCAGTGTACTTGACTTCCTGAGAACAGTTTCCCAATAAACCTGTATTTGTATATATTTTAATTGGGCTTGCATTTGCTCATTTCTCTGGTGGGAAAATAACCCTTTAAGGTGCAGGATACATGAAGAGTTAAGGAGGGAGGGATGGGGTAAGTATAACCGAAATACATTGTAGGCATGTATGAAATTCTAAAAAATATATTGAAAGCATTTTAAAGGAGACTAAGAATATTCATTACTATCTGAAGCCATTTGTCATTAAAATGAGGAAGAAGAAAAATCAATTTTCTTTTTTTTTTTTCTGCTTTGGTGGGGCTTTTTGCTGGTTGACTGGTTGACTGGTTGGGTCTTTAACATGATTGCAGGATAAGAGGAAGGAGGAACTCACAGATAGTTTTGTTGGCCTGAATTCTCTGAACCAGTGAGGGCAGGAATAGAGCAGTCTCTGGGGGTGAGTTAATGAATAGGCTTCTACTCGCTAGAGTGTGGCCCCTGGACTAGGAAACCTGGCACTAACTAAAAGCTTGTTAGAAATGTATAACCTGGGTTTCACCTTAGAGAACCAGAATCAGCGTTGAACAAGAGCCCGGGTCATCAGTACGTATAGTGAATATATTATTACTAAAACTTGGGATAGGTTAAGACAGAAATATGGAGGAAGATCCAGAGCATATGCACACACTCATGCTCTCCCCTTGTTAATTTACTTAAGCCTGCTTTGATTTTTATCTGAGACTCAGAAGGGATGATTAGAACATCCTTCAAGTGCCTCCAAGCTTGGTGTGTGCATGGGCAGGGTAGATGGGAAGTGAAGGTTTGTCTACCGTGAAATAATCTCCTGTCCAATCAGAGCTAAGGCTTGGCTCTTCTCTAGGTAGAAGCATCTACAGATGTCCCTGCTTACACATCAAACTTGGGTGTCTTTTTTATTTGGTTGGCCATGGCTCTGATATTTCTGGGCTTGGGTTTGTGGTTCAACACATTGTTAACGTGACTATATTATGTAGCTAGGCTTGAAAACTGAGTTAAGTAACAGGATGCTTCTCAGCCTTGGAGTTTCAAGGTCACACGGTACTTGGTCCCATTCCCTAAGGATTTCGGGTTAATCAGGCTGAGATGACACCTTAAAGATGACCTGCTGATGTCACTGATCCCAGCCCTTTAAATACTTCCTTCCCTCCCTCAACAGCTCTCAGCTTCAGCAGCAGAAATCACCTGGAGAAACTCTGAGAGTAACAATGTTCAGGCACTCCAGTCAAAACTAGCCATATCTGGACAGGAGAGCTGCTCAATGGTTAAGAGCACTGGCTGCTCTGGCAGGGAACCCAGGCTCAATTTGGAGCACCCAGAGAGTGGCTCACAATCTCTGTAACTCCAGCTCTAGATCTGATGCCTTTTCCTGACCTCTGAGGGCAACCGGGAACACACATGTTGCACAGATTGCATGCAGGCAAAACAAACCTACTCATACCAGCATTTAAGTGGTGAATGAAAACACTTGCCACCTTTTCTTCAGCTGAAGTCTCATGACATTTGTTACCGAGCCTCTTGGTGTTTGCTTCTATTCAACAGTAATAGAAAAAGAGACTGCATGGCGTCCGCCAACTATGTACATAGGCCAGTGCTTTTGTGTCCTGTGTTTGTACATCTTGCAAGACCAGTTTTTGATAGACCGGTTTTTGATAAATTCAATGAATCAACAGCCCTATTTCCCACTTTCTATTATGTAAGATTGGTGCTACTGCTCGGTACTGTGCCCCTTCACATACGTAATTGCATCAGCACTGACACCACACAATTAGCAGATGAACTTAATTAGGAGATAAACACAAACATTCCGAAGTTTTCCTCAAAATTACAACAGACTTGCTTGGTTTCCCTAGCTTGTGACCCAGAGATCTTATCAGAATCCCTGGGGCGAGTATTCTCTAAGTGACGGATTTTTCTGAATTACAATTCTTAATGTGTGGTCCTGAACTTTGTATTTTCAATAAGCACTAATGCATTCAGAAATTAGAAACGTCTGTCTTTGAAAGGAGACTAGAAACAAGAACTACGTCGAAAAGAACACCTTTTATTAGTTAATTTCAATATTTAATGAGCAGCTTAAGCTGGGCATTAATTAAATGCCAGTATGAGATACTATGTGCTCGGTGCCTCCACAAAAATCACAACATAAAGCAATACACTTACTGTGCTAGTCTTTTCTACAACAACAAGTAGTAAGACAGGCCTGTCTTCCCCTATGATGAAAGCCAATGCTCTAAATTGGCAGTTGAAGCCAAGGCTCAATCTCAAAACTTTTAAGTTCACTGTTTTCCTAGAAGTTGGCTTAGATTTTACAGGAATTTCTACATTCGTTCAGTTTCAGGTGAGTTGTTTCAGATGTAAGAATACTCTAATGAGTAGTCACAGGTCTAGAGCACACAAACTATTTCGTTGAATCCCATTCCAACCTTTAATGGTACCGAACACGAACATCACTGAGACTTCATTTCCCATAAGGCAGTGCGACATCGGCTCACGCGAGGCTCCGCGGAAACTTGCCTGTTTTTTCCACGCCTGCCGTAAAGGCGCGCGGTCTGCTGGGACATGTAGTTTGGACAGTCCTTGGACGCCCCCTCAAATGAATGGGACCGGGTATAACTGAGAACTACAGTCCTGGTCTGGCCGCGTCGGTGGCAGCGGCGGAGGAAGAGTTGATTAAGACGCCCTAAGGGAGGGAACAGCTGGCGGTGGTGATGTTGCGCGCGGGTTTTCTAGGGTAGCGATCTGAAAGGGCGCTTTTTTTTTCTGCGCGCTGGCTCCCGGTGCCCCGTACCGGCCATGCGCCCGGCCTTCGCGGTGGGCCTGGTGTTCGCAGGCTGCTGCAGTAATGTGATCTTCCTAGAGCTGCTGGCCCGGTGAGTGACCCTCTCGGGCCGCGCCCGGGTTCTCTAGGCTGGTCTGGGACTGCTCTCCCTAGCCGCCTCCCTACTCCGTTGCACGGGATGCCCACGCAGCCAGCTACACCGCAGCCCTGGCACTCCTCCATTAGTTAGCATCCAGGTGACAGGAACATCCAAGGTGCTGCTGTCGGCATCTCCATGCCACACTTTGGGAGTTTGAAGCCTGGAGACTTTCTCACGTGACTGATCCTAGGTCTCAAGAGCACCCTCTCCCTACTATACATCCAACTCTAGCATCTTTCGCTGTCCAGTTAATGAATGACACGTGTTTGTCTGGAGCAAAACTTTCTCACAGTCCTGTTTTGTACACGTTGCAAAGAAAGTTTCGTTTGTGTGTGTTGCCATGTTATGCAAAGCATTTGTTTTTATTGGTCGTAGAGATAGAGGACTGTGAGCACTTGGCTCGACTCAGGTGAGTGATGTGGTGCAGATAACTACTGAGCTGTCACCATGGTCCCTGAGCATTTTGCACATTACAGCTTTTTGTTGAGAAGTGTGCACTTTGAAGTATAGCTTGGAACAGAGTTGGCTTTGTGGTGGTGTCTTACAAATAATGTTGGGTAATAATGTGCAAAGTTCAGTAGGCAGAAGTTAGAAAAGAGACAGGAGGTGTACTGGAAAACGATTAGGACTAAACAGCTAGAGATAGTAGTTTCAGATTTGGCCCCTCTGCAGATATAGCCTTGGCCAGTTAGTTTCTTTGGGTCTCCTTTTTCAGGCACTTCAATACTGCCTCAGTTTAGAGTAACTAGCTACATGTTTCTGAATCTATATACTGTGTCGGTTTGACTATCCGAACAACCCCGTGACTAAGTTACATTGTTTTGCTGAAAGTGAAACAGATGCAAAGTTGGGCGTCTTTTCACTATTTGTAAGTGGCAGAGCAAGAAATGGAGTCAAAGATGTCTAAGCTCCTAGCCCAGTAACATTTCCAGATCCCTTTCATTTTTGAACTTGAGTTTTGAACATACGTCGGGTAGAAATTTATTCTATTTGATACTGTTGGTTTAAGTCGTTCTGAAGTATTTATGGTCAACTCTGTATGGGTTATTGTTTGCTGTTAGAGAGCTTACCGTTTTTTTTATACAGAGTGTTGAAGATGGATTGTCTTGGGAGTGGATAGGAATATGAAAATGAAAAAGAAAGTTTCTGGATACACTTCAAAGGAAGGAGACTTTGGAATTCAATATATTTAATATATTGTTAAATAAGAAAGTGATACATTCATGCCAGCTATAGAAACAAAGTCAGGTAATTGCATTGAATATGCCACTAAATTATGTGAAACCTGTGTGTTCTAGCTTAGGAGCTCTTAGCTAAAGCACTTTTTTTGTGTGTTAACTCACATCATCCCCATGGGTTTTGAAGGGTTGAATGAGATGCATGAGGAATGCTTGCTGCACTTGTCACTCTGCTCCCCTTGACTTCTCTCTTAAAATTTGTTTCAGTACAGACATACATTGTTTTTTTGTGATGGTCCAGAAAAGTTCTGTATGTATCCAGAAGTGGATACATTTCTCTTTATTGTCTTTTCATTCTCTGTAGAAACTTTTATTTAGAATTTTATTAGGACCAATTTGTAAATGAATCTGAATTGTTTATTTTAACCTTTTTTGTAAATCTGCATTTTTGTACACAACTGAGAGTTTTCCTTAGAAGGTAAGGAAGGGGGCTTATTAACACAATGTATAGTACATTAGACTAATAGCAACGTATACCTGATTTGCTTAAGTAAGCGCGGACTTCCCGAGGTAGAGCAGTGAAATCTGACCTGATTAGGCCGGATAGTCTTTAAAGTTCCTTCTAGATACGATCTTGAAATTTGTGGCTTTAATCTTGAGGCATTACCATAGAAAGTTTATTATCGAGCAGGAGCTGTGCTTTTAAAATGGCTTCCTCGGAACACTCAGATGTCACTCTAAATGCAAAGGCTGAATGACTTGTTGAAAGAAGGGAGTGTTGAGCCGTTTTCCCCCAATTGAAAAACAGATTAGTTTCTTCTTGCTGACTTTTGTAGACCTATAATTGGTGCCAATGATAAAGTACAAACCTTGTGTACTGCGTGAGCAGCTCCACAATAGTAAGTGAGCTACTGAGTCGCTTCTTAAGGTGCTTATGCTCAACCTTGAAAGCATGATACATATGTTTTATATGTGTGCTATACACACACAGAGCTAATGAAGCAGGGTAAGGTATTATGTGTCGTTTATCAGGATAACAATCTGGAAGGTTTTATTTTTCCTTTTAAAACATGACATAACATGACATTGCATTAAAATCAAATAAGAAAGTTTTATGTCTAGGAAAGAAAGAAAGGAGGTGTAATCGTCTGCCTGAGCCATTCGCTTCAAAGTTGCTGCTTTGTTTTTTCTTTTAAATTGAAATTTGGGTTTTTGCCAAAGAAAATCCCAAGTAAGACAAGATGTCTGCAATTAATGGTTTTAAGTCTTTTTTTTTTTTTTTTTTTTTTTTTGGTTTTGGTTTTGGTTATGGTTATGGTTTTTCGAGACAGGGTTTCTCTGTGTAGCCCTGGCTGTCCTGAAACTCACTCTGTAGACCAGGCTGGCCTTGAACTCAGAAATCCACCTGCCTCTGCCTCCCAAGTACTGGATTAAAAGTATGTGCCGCCACTGCCCAGCAATGGTTATAAGTCTTAAATAAAGTTTAAGAGAAGGAAAGACTCTGGGAAAACATTTCAAGTTTTTATTTCAAAGCTTTAAAGCGAATCATTCCAGTTAAAAGAACTGCACCCCTTGAGCTGTGCCAGCAGTGTGTACCTAAAATGCCCTTTGCATTAGTTTAAAGGAGTGCCGAAAGTCTGAGCATAGGAATTCGTCATACACCTCCTATGGAAAGACAAAAAGTAGAACAGAGTTAGCAGAGGCCCCTGTGGGAGGGAGAACAGGAGCGTGATTCCTGGTGAGACTTCCGGGGTACCCTAATGTGGGAGATATATAAACCCAGCGACGCCCAATCTTGGTTGTTTTTAATTAGCTGCCATGTTCCCGACAAGACAAGGCCTGAGGTCACGAGCAGCAGCGTGTTCTCGCTGCTGCTGCAGCTCAGGTTGCCGGTTGAGGCCGCCGGCTCAGGCAGCCAGAGACACCGGCCCTGCCACCCACGAGATGCCAGCGTGGGAGATGGCTCTGCCAATTTCCCACACTGTCTCCACAAGGCCAGGCTGGGCCCAGACTATCCCACCATCCATGCGGTACCCGGTAGAAATGAGACTCTAATGCTTAGATTAACCAAAGGCTTTATAAGTTTGATAATGCTCAATAAAACAAGATGACCACACAATTGTAAGTGTTAACCAATTAACTAACCTAGATATAAGTTGTTACCCAAGACTGCTCTCGGTACATATGTGGTCATCCATGGCTCTGCTCCTTAGCTCCTCCTCCTCCTCCTCCTCTTCCTCCTTCTCCTTTTCCTCTCCTTACACCTCCCCTTCCTCTCTTACTCCTCCCACTTTAACTCCTCCCAACTTGCAGGGAAAATATTCTGCTACAGTACCCTAAAATTAGATGGTAGTAATGGTTGCACATCTCAAGCCTGGTAATAGTAGCAGTGATATACCGACCCTCGTCATTTGCCATGAAGTCCAACCTAACACAGTACATGTGACCTCCATGTCCTTAGCCATGAAATATGGATAAGTAAAGGAAAATAGCAAAGATCACATGAAGGATACAATTGTAAACCTTTTAAACTCTTCAAATCGTTTGCACACATGCTCATAGGCCAGAGTACATTTGCTTAAAGTGAGGCCTCTCCACCCCACTGACTTACTTGAGTGAAGGCCAGACTGTCCCAGGTGGCTCCTACAGAGTTAGAGGTCTTCAAAACAGTGACAGCTGTCTTTTCCTCTGCCCCCCTTTGTGTGTGTGGGTGTACACAGATGAAGGGGACAAGGTCCACCCTCTGAACTTTTCATGATGGCACTGTGTCCTATAGTTCATCCTTGGCTCCCAGGTGCTGCTTTTTTTTTTTCTTGAGGGCAGAGATCCAGGTCATGCTCACTGGGAGCCCTTTCTCACTGGGTAGAGTGGCTTCCCCGTAACTACTTAGTAAGGGCTTTGGCCCAACCTTTTAGTAGAAAATAGAAGGGAGAGCCAGAGACGTGTTCATACTCCAGAGTGCTGCTTGGCACTTGATGCATATTTTCTTATTGAATTCTGATGGCAACAATATATTGTTTTCATTTTATAAAGGGGAAAAACAAAGGTGTCCAGTGTGATTGTTTAAAAGGGTAACTTTTGGACTGAGGAGATGTCTCATGGTTAAAGTGCTTGTTGTACAAGAGTGAGGGCCAGAGTGCAGATGCCCAGAACTCACATAAAATGCCTGTAATTCCAGCCCGGAAAGGCAGAGACAGGTGATCCCAGAGCAAGCTGGCTATCTCTCTGAGTTCCGGTCTTGATTGAGAGAGCTTGCCTTAGTGAATGAGGTCGAAGAACCATTAAGGCTGATTCTGGATATCAACCTTGGCACCTCAGGCTTACACATACATGTACATGTCCACAAGTGCATTCCCACACATGCAAACATCCATATGCGCACACATGAACACACAATACACATACACACACACACACACACACACACACACACACACACACACACACAC
>JANHMN010000016.1:40869460-40881303 GCA_030674055.1 Rhabdomys pumilio | reverse complement strand
TGTGAGCCAGGGTGGATGGCTTTCGTCTGCAGTGGGAGGCACAGACAGACTGGGGACGTAGACAGTGCACACTGTGAGCCAGGGTGGATGGCTTTCATCTGCAGTGGGAGGCACAGAGAGACCTGGGAAGTAGACAGTGGATGGCTTACTTTTATTTATCTCAGGGTAAATATATGACTTTAATAATACTTTTTAATCAAATTAAAATTTCTGTGGGAAAGAAATTTACTTCCTCTTTCCTTCCCCTGGCTGCTCTTAAGCTCCTGCTCACTGTCCAAGTTTTGGTTTTGGTTTTGTTTTCCCTCATCCTCTGCCTTGCAGTGTTTTGCTTTGTAGTTCAGGCTGGCTTGGAACTCTCCATCCTCCTGCCTCAGCCTCCTCAGTGCTGGGATTATGGGCTTGTCCCACCACACCTGGCAGGACAATTGCTGATGAGGAGTGTCCCTCTCAGTGAGAACCCATTTCCTCATCACCTCATGTATGATGAGCTGTCTCTGTAGCTGGGGTATGAGAAAGAGCCGAGTGTTCCCAGAAGAGCAGGGCAGACGTCAAGGGACATGTAGGTGGAGTTGCAGCAGTCTACAGAGTGGGTGCTGACAGGAATGTCATCTTGTTGCCTGAGACTTCTGTAGGACTAAGAATCCTGTTCCTACAGGGACACCCATGGAATAATTACAGTGACTGAGGTGACCTTCAATAAATTGACACTTGTTTGATTGACACCTTTCTAGAGGAGAGGGAGATCCCAGCATACCTTTCTTAATTAAGAATGGAGGTGGGGGGAAAAGCTCACCAGAAGTTGTATACATTAGATACTTGGAAAATTTGACAGAAGTAGGTCTCACATTTCACCTAACCCTATTAGTCATAGCGTATGTTATGACTTTAGTGAGAACTGACCAATTTCCACACTTTTTTTTTAAATAGATGTATTTATTTTATGTTTATGAGTGTTCTATCTACCTGTACACCCAAATGCTGGAAGAGGGCATTGGATCTTATTACAGATGGTTGTGAGCCACCATGTGGTTGCTGGGAATTGAACTCAGGACCTCTGGAAGAGAACCAGTGCTCTTAACCTCTGAGTTATCTCTCCAGCCCTGAGAATTGATGATTTTTATTCATATTGTATCTTGCAATTATTTTATTATTTCATGGGACAATTTTTATTTTATTTTATTTTATTTTGTCTTAGTGACTGTTCATCCTTCACCCCATGTTTTCCTACCTGTCATGAATCATGATGGTTTCTTCTCTAGTGCACTAAAACTGCCACCTTTATCTTCTTTTACAGGGCTCTCTGATTGCCAACATGATTCTAGGAATTATCATTTTGAAGAAAAGGTAACAGCACACCTTCATGTCCTGCATGGGGAAGTGACACTCCAGGCCACCTCTGTGCACTGCTCACCTTCCCTCTTCCACAGTGGTGGCTCAGCCATCAGCCTTTTCTTGGCTTCTTTCTCTAAGATTCATGGGTAATAATGATTTTCCAATGGCAACTGACCAGGTCAGAGGCTCTCGCTGTGGCTTCCTGTGGGGCCAGACAGCTCTTGTTATCACTGGATCTTCAGTGCTTTGCTAACTAAAGTTAGAACTTCCCTGTGTAGTGTGGTCACCGTTTGCCACATGTGACTCCACATGTGAACCTAAAATTATCTAAGCGAAATAAAACGCAGTATTTCCCACTTTGGCTAGTTGCATTTTAAACACCGATCAGCCATGCATGTCAAGTGGCAACCATATTGGACAATGTGGACTTGGAGCATTTCCAGGGAGTGTATGGCAGGTCTGAGGAGCAGCTGTTCTAGAAAGTGCTTTGTTGTCCATTTTATTTTTATTCTTGGCATTCCTGGGGCTAAATCCCAGAGCGTCACGCGTGCTGCAAACACTCTTATTATTAACCTGCATATTCACCACACATAAGACGCTCATCAGTGTAATGGACTAGGGAATAATTTTATATGCTAAGAGAATTCCCAGCAAAGTCCCAGATAGACATGAAGAAGGAGCAGAAGGTTTGGGGTTATTCTTTATAGCTGTGGCCAGTGGTGTGGTAGGACGTGGTTGGGAAATGGCAGAAACAGCCTAGGATGGGTTTTCAAAGTACCCACCTGCCCCTTGAGCTTCAGCCCTTCTTCTCTGCCAGAGAGAAGGAATGTTAGGGAGAGACAGTAGAGAGTCTACAGGATTTCTCACAGCAAGGTCACCTTCGCAGTTAAAACCAAAATTGTGCAAGTGATGCCATGTTTTCAATTCAATACCAGATCCTAGACTCTCAGTATTAGGGCTCTCTAGGCTGGGGAAGAATCTGCCCATTCAGGGAGAGAACCTAAAGGAGTTTTGTTTTTGTTTTTGAGGCAGTCTCATTATGTAACCCTGGCTGCCTGGCACTTAGTTATGTCAACCAGCTGGCCTTGAACCCACAGAGATCCACCTGTCTCTGCCTCCCAAGTGCTGAGATTAAAGACATACATAACCACATCCACCTGCTTATTTAGAACCTACAGTATTTAGGTAACAAGGGCTATATCAAAACAAGGACAATTGCCCTATCTTGATAGGCTTCTTCTTGTGTCCTGTATTTCCAGAGGCTGTGGAGTCCCCAGATACGTTCTCTTGCGTGTGAGTTCTTTGCATCCTCTCTGCTTTAAACATACATAGTAAACAGCCAGGCTTTTTGTTTAAGATGAAGACTATATTTGTTGGTAGCTAAAATTAATCTTGGAACAGACCTGTGTTCCCCCTAAGCTTTCATTTGGTTCATAATAAGAATACACACACACACACACACATTTATATGTAAAGCATTATAGTCTCCTGATAGTCAGGGGTTCTTCTTAGCATCTGTTCCCCTTGAGAGTGTGTTTGGAACCTGTTATCTTGACTCTGAGCCTTTGACCGTTCACAGAACAGGAGTCTCTTTAGCATCTCTATATTCGTTCTCCTTTTCCCTCCCTCCTCCTCTCCCTCCCTGGTGCTGGGGATTAAACCCAGGGCCTTGTCCAGGCTAGGAAAATATTCTGCCACCAAACTGTGTTTCAGGCTTATTTTCTTACTTTCTTATACATAAGATTTTATATATTTTTTCAAATATATTTCTTATATAAGGTTCTATTAACATATATTAACTATATGCAATTGACTATATACATTATAATTTCATACACACATACACATATGTATGTATATAACTATCTCTCTCTCTCAGAGAGAGAGAGAGAGAATATATTTTGATTGTGTCCATCCATCTCCAGCTCCTGCTAAGCCCTCCTTCTTCCTGAGCAGCTCCTTTCACATCCTTACCTCACTTCTCTGTAGTGGACTCCGCTCATCCCTCTCTCAGCCTCGTAGCCATTCAGCCTTTGATGAGGTATTATAACCAGAAGGTACAATGTACTGGAATAGTAGGAAAGAAATGGTGATTTGTTCTGTGAGTTTAATTTCTTTTCATCCTTCCTGGGTTCTTTTCCTTGAGTACTGAGGCTCTGAGGTGATCGTAATGATACAGTTTTAGTTAATGGGAAGTGTCACCAATTATGTTGCCCTCTACGAATCTGCTATCCCTCTACCCAGCATTTCCTACATTTTACAAAACCATTTAAGTTATTCAGATGGTTTTTAATGCAATACCTTTCCTGGAGAATGGACATTATCCCCCCAAGTTTTGACTCTTGTACCTGATAATCTCTTGTTCCTCTTGAATAGTGTCTGTATGAACACTCAATTCTGGCCTCTTAGGCCTGGAAAGGCCAGATACTGGTGAAGCCTGGGCGCGTTGCATTATTGGTTTCTGCAGAGCAGAATGCACAGTCATGTGACATCTGGTGTGTGTCTGTTTTCTGGTTTTGTTTTCTCTTTCATTTTCTGATAAAACAGTCTGATGGTCACAAACTGTTACAGACAACTACTGGTTGTATCCCCAGTGGGACTAAAGCTCTTTGTATTTGAATCTCGTGTTGCCTGGCAGCAGACCCCATTAGACACTGTGTCCTGTCCTAAGGTGTCTCGTCCTTCTTTTTCAGATACAGTATGTTCAAGTATACCTCCATTGCCCTGGTGTCTGCAGGGATATTTATTTGCACTTTCATGTCAGCAAAGCAGGTGGTAAGAATCAGCTTTAAATCATTTCTGTTCACTACTTGTCATTGGGACCCATTATCGGGCACCTATGAGTTATGAAAGGAATTAGAGTGCTTACGTAATACAAGGACGCAACTCAGGGAGGAACGGGAGGAAGTGGGCAGCAGAGACACTCTCCCTGCATCTCAGCACATCTTTGCAGTTCTGGTGCCTGTACACAGTGTGTTTTCTTATTTTCTAGACTGTCCAGTCCGGTTTGAGTGACAAGGATGGATTCCAGGCATTTGCATGGTGGTTACTAGGCAAGTACAGTATTTACAAAAAGCTAATTACCTCTGCACTTATGTTTGCTGAGTCTTCTCCTGTGGGACATACTTCTTGGCAAGAAGTTTAGGCTAAACTAATTATGCCAAGGAGGAGAGTGGCACTTGGGACCCATACGTCTCTGAACCTTAGTGTTCAAAAAATTAGGAGGCTAGTGTTGACTCTTTAGGCATCATGTTCTGTGTAGGTCCATGTTTCCCGTGCTTGTCACTGGCACAAGAGAGAAAAGTTTACCATTCTCCTCAGGACTACTGTGGAGGGAGTCTTCTGTTTCTTCATGGCCAGTCTGCTGTCTAGAAGGACCTGTGAAAGAAGGGTGTGTTACAGCTATTGACTCTGAATTTCCCAGGATACATTTCTAACTCTTGGGCTTATTTTCCTCATAAGTTAAGTGCTCCATATGGCAGTGTTCCCAAGTCAGCTCTCATGAGAGTTTTTAAAAATACAAGTATCTCTGTGTGGAATTAATTAGACAGCTCCTCCAGGGCCTCATACTCACATGGGTTTGGAGGGGACACTCCAGTGTTTGTGGTAGGAGCAGGAGCAGGCTAACACTGATGGGGTGGAAGAAGATAACAGGAGAGAGAGTCCTCCTTATCTGAGATTTGGACACTAATTAACCCTTTAGTCCCTGTTCTTCTAAGCAAAGATCTCTGTGCTGTTAGGAAAGTACTTACTCAATGGGAAAATTCTCAAAGCATACAAACGTACAACTCCTGGGGAAATTAATGTCCAGTAATTGTACACTCTCTTAATATAGAAATATCATACACACACACACACACACACATACACACACACACACGCACACACACACACACGATAACTGTTAATATTTGACTTACGGTTTTGGCAAGATGGTAAATGACGCCGTCACTGTGTGAGAGTAGAGTAACCACCATTTTCATACAAGCCGCTAGCAGAGTGAATTGATTGCCTTTCTCAAGAAATATTGGGTATTGAGTTTTTTAAAGGTCTTAGAGTTTTTTGTTTTCTTTTTAACGTTTGACTCAGCAGTACCATTTATGAAAATTTATCCTAAGGAAGCAAATAACATTTCAAGTTTTTGTGTATATTGATTTCAGCAAAATAACTGGAAATCTAACTGGTCTCATACAAGACATTTAAACTGATACAAGCACATGGTAGGGTGATGTACAGACATAAATCACATAAAGAACCTTATACACATATAATAAATCACATAAAGAACATTATACACATATAATAAAGGACATAAAGGAGAAGTCCAGAAGAACCTCCTGAGACAAGCGAGGTACAAAGATGTGTGGGCAGTCTCATCCTGTTCTAGTATACAGAAATATGTATAAGGACGGGGACATGGGAAATCAAAGAGGATTCAGTCGGAGCGTTGTGGTTTTAAATTTTGCATGTCTTATAGTTTATGATAGTGACTGGACTATAAATTATACTGTCACCTTGAGAAAACATGTACAAAGGCATCTTGTAACCTGGTCATTGTTTTCTAGGTATTGGGGCACTGACTTTTGCTCTGCTGATGTCGGCAAGGATGGGTATATTCCAAGAGACTCTGTACAGACAGTTTGGGAAACATTCCAAGGAGGCGTTATTTTATAATGTAAGCAATTTCTTAAATTCTGGGCAGGTGAAGTTTGCATTTTTGATATGTTATGATGAATGAAACCCTGAGTAATTGACAGATTGTCTTTTTATTTGTAGCCAGCCTTTAGACAGAACACTGAAGTACTTGAGGTGGGGGGTGGGGGTGGGGATAATGTGTATTTTGAGTGACAGGTATTCATATGAGATGGTCAGCCACATGAAACCCTTAAAGGACGAGCGACTGAGGCCCACAAAGTTCCTATAGGTAAAGTTGTCCAACCAGTACAACCAGTACAACCAGTAGAAAGCTGGAAGGGGAACACAAGCCCCAAAGCAACAGGTCAGGACTGTGGATATCAGTGAGGCAGTTGGGGGATGGGGCCTTCAGGGCCGGAGTTCCCCAAAGGGGCTTCAGTCATGTGATAGTTCACATCACTGCGTGTACCTGAGCTTCTTCATTGTAAGGGGTCACCTGGCACTCATTCCTGCAGCTCTTCTCCTTCCCTTCTTTACTGCTGTTGGGATCTGACCAGAGACCTAACTGCCCTCCAAGGCCCGGAGATAGTTCCTCCCAGGCGCAGTTAATCCCAACAGGCAGTTTAACACATACACTTGGAGCTAGAGTTTGTGGCTGGGGACTTTTAGAGGGTAAACATTTTATCTGGTTTGTGTCTTTCATTGAAGGCAATGCCAAGCATAGTGACAGCTCAGCAAAAGTCGCTGTGACTTGACCTTCCCTTGTATTGTAGTGAGGGGGGTGGCGGTTGTCAGGCCCTTATGTGTCTCTTCCTCTCTAACCTCTTCTCACTGTTTGTTTTTTCTTGTCCATAGATTGTCTTCTAATCTCTTTCATACTAGTTTCTAAATCCTTTAAAATCTGTGTGGGCCTTGTAATTTCCAAATCTAGCATATAGCAACTCCTTTCGGGCACAATGACTGTGTGCTGTGGTCCCCATTTCCCTTGTAGAGGGAAGGACTCTACTCTTTTGCCTGGCTTTCTCCATGGTGACCATCAGACTCCATAAGATGTCATGCCATCTGATATTGGGGGAACAGAGGCACTAGACACCTCACCTTAGAGGGGCTTTGGTGCTCACAGGGCAGCTCGAGTCATTGCAAAGCTAAGCCTGCTGTGCTGCGGTGGGTTTGCAGTTACCTCTGTGATCCGTCTCTCCCCACAGCATGCCCTTCCGCTTCCCGGGTTCATCTTCTTGGCTTCTGATATTTATGAGCACGTTGTTCTGTTCAATAAGTCCGGTAAGTCTGGGGTCATGTGGCAGGATTCCCTGCCAGTTTCTGAGGCAAAGCCTCACTTTTACAGTTGGCTCAACTACAGCTTTATCTGGTGTTCATCTGAACCTTTGCCCCGCCAGATGTCCAGGCGGGGCTGTTAATCAGTAGCTGCAGCAGTGAGAGCTTTCCTGTTCTCCAGGAATAAGAGTATCCTGCCACCCTCCTTTCCTCTGGCATTGTGTGTTTGCATTTGAACATGGAATGTTAAATGTTTTGAGAGTGCAAACAAGTAGTCCCGGTATGCAGCTGGGACTGGAGCCCTGGGAAGTTGGGTGGCAGCCCGGCTGTCTCTGTTTCTCTTCTGCCGTGAAAGGCAGAGCTGCTCACAGATCCCAGTTGCCTTGGCGCCAAGCAAGACGGAGCAAAATGATGACAGAGCTTGTCTCCTAGATACAGATTAAATAAACAAGATAAAGTAATTACCAACAATATTTTAAAAAAAGAAATACGAAACCAGTGTGAAGTGTCTGTATGAAGATGAGAGGTTGCTTATTTTAGAGTGACTACGTGGTAAGTTGGTGAAAGACGGTCAGTCCCCTGGAAGGACCTCACACATACACCCTGATTGTCTAAAGTGTTACGTAGCTGGGTGACCAATAAGAGAAGCCTGTTTATAGCAAGGCTTTATGTTGCACACAGCACAGGTAGTAAGTGCATTTTATACACATTGGGCCTGCTCTGCCTGCGCTGTACTTGTGTCTGTCTTTTGACCTAAAAATGTGTTATAAAAGTAGTATGTAAGAGAGTCAACGAGACTCTGAATTATAAAACATCATTTATCATTATTAATGCCGTGGTCTGTGGAGATCCTGGGAAAACCCATAGAGCTCCACTCCTGTGGTTAGCGTAGACTGGAACCAGGTAAGTAAAGAGACATGTGTGCCAACTGTTTTTTAAGGGAAATGATGCCGCTGTTCCTGTTACTGTTTTTGCCTGTCTAACCTTATTCAAAAGATGCAAGGTTGCACTGTCCATGCCACCATGATTGTGTCCTCTCTTCTCCTCTGCAGAACTCTACCAAGTTCCAGTCATTGGGGTGACAATGCCCATCATGTGGTTCTACCTCCTCATGAATGTTGTGACTCAGTATCCTTTAGTCCTCTGTTATTTGTGTCCCCATGTTGCTTTGGCAGATGATTGTTTAGACTAACAGTGTAGGAGACATGAATTTGGGTTTTGCCTTGATTCCTATGGTAAGCTGGAGATGGGTAGACCAATTCATGAAGCCCCTTTGTAGAAGGGGACGAGATAGTGACAGTGCTGAAGGTCAGGTAGGTCACACCGGGGAAACAGGACCTCATGGATTGGCTTACAGCTGGTTATGTTATGAGATGAAATAGTCTGAGATTCCTGCCTGGGTTCCTGGTGAAATTATGTTAATAGAAGGACCTTACTACTGTAAGAGTCGTGGCATCTTTAAAATACTGAAACAGATGGAGGTTGACTGCCTCCTTCTGAAACCACATAGATTTACCATGGAGAGCTCCAGGAGAGGTTGGAGGGCCTGAGGACAAGACAGATAGGGTGAGTAGTATCACCTTCCTGAGAATGTCACCCGGGCAGTCACTTCAAGATGACCTTCACTATAAACCGTAACAACAGTCCGTAGTAATGGGCTGAGGAGTGGCAGAGCCAGAGTCCTTTGGGAGGTTCTGCTAAGAGGAGTCCACAGAGTGATCTTCATGTTTTCTCACCACGTCAGGTTGAAGCCAGGACTTGAACCTAAACCCTCGTTTACAGAGAACAACCTTAACCACTCCTCCAGATACGTGTGCATCCGGGGTGTGTTCATCCTTACAACAGAGTGTACCTCCCTCACGGTCACGCTAGTTGTGACTCTGCGCAAGTTTGTGAGCCTCATCTTTTCTATCTTGTACTTCCAGAACCAGTTCACTATGTGGCACTGGCTGGGCACCTTGTTTGTCTTCATTGGGACCTTAATGTACACAGAGGTGTGGAAAAACCTAGGGACCACAAAAAGTCAGCTGCAAAAGGATGACAAGAAGGACTGAGGTCTTCCTGGGACACACAGATGGTGTTATGTGAGAGTGGCCTCTGTGGCAGGTCTGGCCATCATTTCACTTTGGCTGATGCCAAATTACCACAGTATTGAAGCAGACAGGCTCCAGAGCTTCCTCCGAAAGGATGGGACTCATTTACTTTCATGGCTACCCAGACAGCATTTGTAGACTGGGCATAGGCATCCCTGAGGTAAAATAAACAAAACAAACCAGGCTACCAGGCAGGCTGCTGGGTAGCCTGTGCATTTGCTTTTCTATTTCTGTGCCAGAACATCAAAACCATACTTGTTGAATTCCGAGTCTCAGAGCTTCTAGTTTTCTACCTGTGTCGCACTCGTTGTTCCCGTGATTCTTTGCCATCACCCTTCTGTGGCTATGTACCTCTTTCCTCCCATCACCCCTCGCTCACACGCCAGCACTTTGCAGCACAACCAATGCTCCAGACACCGGATGACCCAGTGGGCATGTGAAAAATTAGACCCCAAGAATGTTGAGGCGAGACTCCCTCCAGCGTGTTGGGAGAGAAGCAGTTCCTCCCATGAGAAGAGCCCCTGAGGTACATGAGCTGGATGCTGGTGATACTGGAGTAGACATGGATCCCACCACCTACATTTCATGCTACTTGTTTAGTTGATGCAAACACCACATGCTCCTTTCACCTGCTGCCTTCTTTAGTTAAAGCAGTCCTGCAGCGCTCATCGCACGTTAGAAAGGAGGAAAACTTGAAAGTGGATGAAGAACAGGAAGGCCTTTCCTTCTGTCTCCCACGTGAAGCCCCTTGGCCTGTTACAAAGAGAAGGAAGCATAGCCCAATACAGCTCATTCTTTCAGCATCCTGAGAGACTGTTGCTCTTGTGAACCTGGCCACACACACTCACGTGGGTTTCAGATGTGTGTCTGTGAGAGGCGTTCAGACCTGGTAACCAGAAGATACTTCTGAGAATTATCACCTGTCGAGTCATCGATGATTGATTGATTGATTGATTGATTGATTGATTGATTGATTGATATACAAGTGCGAGTGTGGTCAAACTCCAGCTGCCACAGGGTGGAGATATGGGACTGCTTTTGGTGGGTGTGCATGACAGGTGGCATGAGACAGCATGTTTACATACAGAAACAGGCCTGCCTCTTTTCTGCTGATCATCCTGAAGCTCTGATTTTCCCCTCTTGGATCCTCTTGAGGAAGAGTAAACCAGTCACATAGCACGTGGTGCTTGTGTGCCCTCAGCTGGATTGTACGTGATTGAAGAGCAAGGGCGTCCATGTTGCTTCATTTCCTCTGTTCTTCACTTAGGGCCAGACCCTCATTACCCTCACCTAGCCATCTGCTCCTCCGCAAACAGCTAAACTCACTGTATCTCTCCCACACAGCCTTCCATTCTTTCGCTGTGTGCAGACTGTGCTCTTAGACTGAGATGTGGCTCTCTGTGTCTCCTTGTAGTTCTTTGTTGCACCATCTGAAGATGCTCTTTAATGGTTCTGAACAGCAGCAGCAAAGAGAACCGTCCTAATCCTCTGGGTTCCCTGGGAAGGCAGTTAAAACTGCTTTGCTTTTGTGTTACATTAAATGCAGACACTGTTTCTCCACCAGAGTTCCCAGGTTTACAGACTTATTTGTCATTCTGGCCATTGACAGCTTCCCAGTGCTGGTAATGGTCTGTTCTCAAGGATGCTGAATTAGATGTGAACCCATTCACAGTCCCAAAAGCTCCTTAGCTACTTTGAAATATGTGGGGTTGCCTGGACCAATGTTGCTATAAATACCAAGTGTTAAATACTCCCTTAAAAAGACATTAATAAAAAGCACTTTTTCCTTTCCGTTTAACAGAAGAATCTGTCCCTCGGGGCTCTTGAGGCTCCATTCTGATTACTCCTACCAGGCTATAGCCTTCAGTTACCTACTGCCTCCCTTTTCATGTTGGGAGAAGTACGACATGGCTTGTAGTTCTGACACTGACTGATACAGACAGGATCTAACTGGACCTGTTAGGATTTCAGAATGTGTATCTCTCTGCTGGTTTTGTTGAAGAGGATAAAGGACCAGATACGAATCGGAGCACCCTCACAACAAAATGTTCGCCTGCAGGAACAGAGCACATGAAGTGCTTGCTCTATGAGCACTGCTCTCCCAAGCACCCAAGTGCCCCAGCTCCTTCCTCCCATGCTGTAGATAGAAAATGTACCCAACAGACACTAGTTACATACAGTTTTGTAAAATCGCTATTCTAAAGGTTCTTTTTTCATTTTCATTGTGTATCATTGCACAGGGCCCTGCAGTTGGACACTTTCCTACAGTTGAGTTCATTCCACATACTCTCTTACAGTTGAGTGTGTCCCCCACTCTCTTCTGACTCTCCCACAGTTGAGTATGTCCCCCACTCTCTAATGAGTCTCCCACAGTTGAGTGTGTCCCACACTCTCTTCTGACTCTCCCACAGTTGAGTGTGTCCCACACTCTCTTCTGACTCTCCCACAGTTGAGTGTGTCCCACACTCTCTCTTCTGACTCTCCTACAGTTGAGTGTGTCCCACACTC
>JANHMN010000016.1:40833329-40869360 GCA_030674055.1 Rhabdomys pumilio | reverse complement strand
CACACTCTCTCTTCTGACTCTCCTACAGTTGAGTGTGTCCCACACTCTCTGTTCTGACTCTCCCACATTGAGTGTGTCCCACACTCTCTCTAATGACTCTCCTGCAGTTGAGTGTGTCCCACACTCTCTCTTCTGACTCTCCCACAGTTGAGTGTGTCCCCCACTCTCTCTTCTGACTCTCCCACAGTTGAGTGTGTTCCACACTCTCTCTTCTCCCCTTGCTGTCCACCTGTTAGGCCTCATTGTTCTCCTGAACAGTTTGGCTTCTCCCTTCAGATCACATACACACTGTGATTTTATGTCTCTACAAAGTCCAGGAACCACGAATAAGAGCAAATATATGATGTTTGTCTTCCCTACACTAGCTTAATCTGCTTAATAGGATCATCCCTGGATACATCCATAAAATCATTCTTTATAAAAGTCATTCCACTTTGCTTATTTTTTTTTCTGTGGACTGTAAAGGTTTTAAAAGGTCAAATAAGCCATATTTCCAAGGGCCAGGCTCACGGGAATGTCGAGAAATGCCTATTAAACACCCTCGTTCATCTTCAGAGACAGAGCATATCGTAGAGCTTAAGACATGTAAAACTCTAGACTAAAAGCCAAATACCAAAGGAGATAGGCAGGAGATGTAGTGTGCCTGAGCGTCCACACCACAGCATGACGTGTTCAGGAGGTGACAGGACAGGGGTGGATGCTTAATACCTCACATCCTGCTGTTGTCGATGCCATCTTTATCACTTTTATTAGAAATGTATTTTCAGTTGTTAAACTTTTTTTTTTTTTTTTTTTTTTTGCAATGCTGAGGATCAAACCTAGGGCTCCATACATATTGTGGATTCTTTTCACCCAAGTAAAAAAACCAGTAATACACTAGATAGACTTACATATAGTTTAGTAGCTGGTGAGGTGTGTTCTGTATTTCCTTTCCCCTTCTCCCTGCCCAGTTGACCAAAGTACAGCACTCAGTTCTCTGCCCGGGTGGTGGGTGCCGCCCATGGCTGCCCTCTTCTGTTCTGGAAGGAACACACACATGGTAGTTTTGACGGTTCTCAACCTGTGGTCATTTCCTGTGCCCCCTTTCCTTCGTGCTGGGGTCCGCTTTTGGGTTTTGTGCCTTTGCTCTTTTTAACTCCTGGGTTCCTGACTGCACCCGATCCCCTTGGGCGATTTCCTTTTGAGTAACCGCTTGCCACGCCTGCTCAGGCCTCTGCTCCCTGGGGCCTCTTGGTAATTTTTGGGTGTTTTCTAGAGTATTTATATTCATCTATAATGCTTTGTCTAGTGTTTCTGTAAGCATTGCTAGTAAGAGTGCAGTGTATGGGAAGCATTTGGCAGAGAGCTTGCAGAGAGTGTGAACACGGAAGCTTTATCTGAAGGGTCTGCATATTCTTGTCCAGCTCAGCCTCAGAGCAGAGGATCCTGCTACACGTCCTTCTTGTTTGGTTCTTTTTAACCTAGAGACAGGGAAGGGGAATGGAGTCAGGGATAACTCTAAACCTGTGACGTAGCTGTGGGTGGTGGACATGGTGTCTGAGCAGATAGGCTGTGTACTTAGAGGGAAAAGTGCATTTGAAAGATCTGAGACCAAGATCTTCTCTTTGCCTAGAGGTAGATAGAATTAGGAGAAACTGCTACGTAAACAAAGCGCTTTGGGCTCACTGGCTTTCTGCTGAAAGCTGTTGACTAATCTTGTCTGTGGCAGTTCATGCTGACACTGAGAGAATATAGATAAAACGTGCTCAATATTACCAGTGGTCAGTGCAGTGTGTGGAAATAAGGATGAGCAATATTTAAGCACTGGAATATGTTTGCTATGACCAGAGCTAGGATCGGAGATTGGCCCTTCTCAACTTCATAGTATATTCTTTTTTTTTTTTTCTAGAAGTTTCCTCACTGTAGACATTCCAAGAATGGAAGAGGCCAAGAGCATGCATAGTCATTTCTGAACTGCCAGCTCCTGGCAAAGTGTCTGACATGTGTTACATGAGAAAACAAGTGCTTGCCAAGGCCTCTTCCTCCCTCTTCATAATGGTTTCCTTACAGCCAAGGAAGGGGACATCCCAGTGACTCCAAACAAAGAAAAGGAGTAAGGAGCAGTTATTGGGAGACGTCCAGAGAATGCTGCCCAGCTTTTGGCTGTCTTGTGCTTGGTGTTAGGGAAGAGGGAGGAGACTTGTGTGCACAGTACCATGTACAGTTGATGATCAGGAAGAAACTCACCAGATCATTACGGGTTTTTTGAACTGACTGCTTGGTGACCAGCTGCACTCCCATCTCACACAACCCTGCAGTCAGTGTCTCTGCTGTCTGGAGAGTTGTGTATATTTGTCTACTCTGAGGATCAGACTTCTTCCCCTGAGCTTTGCCTACAGAAATTACCACCATGAGACAAGCAGCAAAAGAGCCAGAGATAGAAAAGGCCTGGTCTGCATTCAGACAAGGCCCCTATTTGAGGGGGAAGTGTAACAAAGCCTTTGGCAGATGAGTTATTTTACATCTTTTCTGGTGGAAGGCCGATTCCTCCAGCAGAGTGGGAGGCAGCGGTTATTCCCCAGCAACACAAGAAAGCCTTGCGGCATCACTTGCAACTGCGAGGCATTTCTGTGCTGTTTGCTTTCTTTCCAGAGAATGGCCTCAGCTTCCCAGAAAGGATGATTTGAAAAGTAACAAATTATGGCGGTGAAGAGTTTATTCATTCAGACTCTGAACGCTTCATTGAGTAGTACATTTTAAGAACAAAGATCAGAGCTGGAGGGAGCCTGGAGCAGCCATGTGTGTAGAACAGCCCAAAGACATTAGTGAGTATTCAGACTTTGAGCTGTGTAAATATCAGACATCACTCCCAGCCTTATGAGATATTTGAGCAGTTAAGGAGGAAAGAGAGGTTCTTTGAATAAAACGTTTTGCCAAACTGAATGTGTCTTTTTACTGTCATCTTTTATAAAGAGCCATTTCTCACCTCTGAAAAAACTCATCAGACATCTGGTTTTTATCTTTAATTTGCAATCATTGTTTCTTAATAAAAGTGATAAATCCCTGCAGGTGCGTCCAATCACCATTGCCTTCAGGGCTCCTGTGTGGTTTCAAGAGCGCTCTTTTTTTTTTTTTTTTTTTAAACCTTGTATGTGGTGGTGGAAGGATGCATCACTGTGGACCATTGTCAGCAGCCTGTCTTCCTGATGCTTCGCAGCTGGATCAGAAGAGGGCCCCTTCCCAGACTATTCCTGCTTCTGCTTCACAACCCTAAAGTAGACTGGTCTGCCTTTGGAGTTCTAGAAGATTGTGGCAGTATCTTGATTTTTACAATAGTCACTGAGTGATCAGCCCTCTTTCTCTATAGACTAGATTACTTTTACACAAATCCTAACACAAAAGTCACACATGCTCCAAGCATGTGCCATTCAGGCTGTTGGTAGTCCTCTGCAGCAACATGCATGTGCAAACAAAAAAAAATCTCCCCTTCTAAAAGATGTAATAGGTTTTTTCTTCAGGCAGAGCTGAGTGTTTTAAGTAGTTCCAAGCCTACAATTTTAAGCTGGAATGTCCTCTGAAGTCCCTGTATGCTGAACCCCCAAAGGGGTTAATGCATATTGAACTCAAGAATGTTCTGAACTGCCAGCCTGAGAAGAGAGACCTCTTAAGATGGTAAATTATGGTTTGGTGCAACTCATGAGCGGGGCACTCTTACATGGTGCCCTGAGCTTCTGATACCAGCAACAAAACACAGTTGTGCACAACACAGCAGACCCATGCCCCAGATGCCACTCATTGAGAAGAGCAACCAGCACTTAGGTAGATGTCACAGGATCCATTTTCTTTGACCCTTTTCTTACAGGAAACAGTCAAGCACTATCACAGACTGGTACATACCACTTGGTTTTCTATAAGTCTGTTTACCAGGAAAAACAAACACGTGGGCATGCAGGGTTTGTCAACAGCCAAAGCTTTTAGTGATGTTCTTTATCTGCAAATTAATATAGTCATCTCATCATTAAAATGAAGTTATTTTAACGCCTGATTGTTTCTTAATCAGCGCTTCAAAGATCTAGCATATGGCTCTCTTACTACGCAACACAAATGTGTCCTGAATCCAAGTAAAGCTTATGATGATAACCGCTAGAATTTATTATAATGAATGAAGTTGATTGTATGAACACATCCGTGTGGGTTTCCCAGAATCTCTAACATTTGATTTATGTAATTATATAGTGCAATTCTCAATGAAAACCAACTGTGCGGGAAATTCATATTGTTTTACTAACCAGGAAACTGAGGCATGGAAGAAATACCTATCTAACACATAGCTCAGTTGCTCATGTGTTGGAACTGAGTTTTGAGCTGTTAGACTCCAGAGTCTGTGCTCTAAGGATTATCCTGTGCTACCTTTAAAGGCTCAGGAATAAGACTTCTATCTCACTCTACTCACTGGCTTAGATCTCCATATGCTAAACGCCACCAATGAGCCTTGGGTGTGTATTCTCAGCATGTTAGTTGTTAAGGCCTAGGTAAACTATTAAGGCCTCGATGGAAAGTTAAGGCCTGAGTAATTTACCTGGCTAGCTTGCCATTTTGTTCTGTTACTAACAGTATAAGGAATTTTTCTCATATGTTGTTTCTGCTGTTACTAGGAAACTTTCTCATACTTAAGTTTATTACGTATTCTATTATATTCTGTGTCCTTGGAAACCGATCACAATAGCAGTCAGTAGGACTGCTTTGTATAGTTACCTACAATAAGCTTGGACCACAACCTAAGAGAGGCACCTGTATCAATATAAGAAACTATTTGGAATAAGACTTCCATTTTGGTAGGGGTCGGTCCAGTAAAATTTAATTTCCCCAAACCTCTCTGGAAACTGATATCCTGGTTGGCAAGTTAAGACATGAATGTTAGACAAGTCCCATCCTGGTTGACAAGACATGAATGTTAGAGAAGGCAAGTCCCCTGCTGCAGCTAAGTACCTCAACCAATGGGAACAGGATAAGTGCACAACAAAGACATGTTCCTAAGGAAATCCCCTGTCCCTAAATCCTGATTGGTAGAATAACTTGGCACAGATGTTTGTGGATTTTAGGCTTACAAGTCCTTAGGATCTTAACTCAATGTCATGGTTTAGTTCCCAAGTCTGGAGCGTGGCCCTGGTCAATCAGTCTTGGGGTGTGGCATTCAATAAACCATTCCTGTTTGACTGAGATTGGTATTTGTGTGGTTTGTGCAGTGGTTCCCAGACCTCAACAGTAGTTTTTCTTTGATTCATATTCTATTCTCTCAGAGCTTGAACCCTGTTCTCCAGAATAAACAAGAAAACAAAACCTCAAAACTCTGGTCACAAGCCAGTACTGGTTCCTCAGTGTTCACACCAGGATTCACCCATTTTTCCCAGTGCTCACGTACGTAACGTTAGCCAACACCATCAGATGGATAACAGAACATAAATCACAGTGTTTACAATAATTTGCTTAAGTCTCTGTAGTTTACAGAATGCTTAATGTATGTGTTAACTGTTCTTTTCATTTCTCTAAGTTCTGTTCCAGAAAGCATTTTAATTAGGTTTTCTCATCTACCTGGCTAAATGCCATCCCTGAACTATACTCTGATAACAAATCTTCAGCCATTCCACAAGGATCATTACAAGAGTTTTGTTTCCGTGATTCAGAATCTTTGCACTGATGAAGTTAAATCCATTATCCATTATCCACTAGGTTGCTTCATACCCTCCATTTAAACAAGTAGTGTTAGATTATTGCTCAGTCCTAGCTCTAGAAAACATTTGCCTCTGCAGATGCATTTGCATATGCAATTCTGTCACAAAATAAAAACTGTCACCCCTTTTATAAATATTGCATCAGGCTTATTTTGAGCTGCATGGAACAGGGACCTCAGTTTAGTCCCTTATCCTAATAGTTTATTCTTTACAAGGATGGTATACTGGCTGCTTTTGTGTGTCAACTCAACACAAGCTAGAATCATAAGATGTAGGAGCCTCAGTTGAGGAAATGTTTCTATAAGATCCAGCTATAAGGCATTTTCTCAGTTGGCGATCAATGAGGGAGGCCCAGATCACTGTGGGTAGTGTACCCCTGGGCAAGTAGTCCTGGGTTCTATAAGAAAGCAGGCTGGATACGTTGGGAAGCAAGCCAATAAGCAGCATCCCTCTATGACCTCTGCATCCGCTCCTGCCTTTGGGATCCTGCCTGTTTGCGTTCCTGTCCTGACTTCTTCCTATGGTGATGATCAATGTGGAAGTATAAGCTGAATAAACTTCCTGCCCAGCTTGCTTTTCAGTCGTGGTGTTTCACTACAGCAATAGAAACCCTAACTAAGATGGATGGGCAGGTTGAGGCTGGTACAGTCCCCCCAGGAAGTTGCTGAAGAAAATGGCAGAACTTGCTATACAAACGGCACCTGCAGAAGGTGTACTGCAAAACAGGAGGGCAATTGAACAGCGTTTGCAGACGGTGCTCTTACTGCACTCCTTTGATGCTTTTATTGCCAACCTGCTCCTCAGGTGTCACATGGGTCTTGATCTTGTAGAGTGACCTAGTCCTTTACTCTTGAAGAATCTGACCTTGCTCCTACTTGTGGTAGAGGAGGAGTCTCCATTAGTTTTTGGTTCTAGGCGTGGAAGTATTATGAAGTTCCCTGAAGACTATCTCCAATTTCAAATATTCCCATCGTCGTGGTGCAACAGGGAATCCGCTTTCCTATAACTGCTGCCTCAATTTCCCCATAATCACTCCTCCTTCACTCCTTCAGTGGCTTAAGAAAGCAAATACAACCGATGGGAGTCTCAGTTCCCTCCTGAAATGAACGTCTATTGTGTTCTTTGGCTCACCCCAGGACCTTGGTTTGAAATGAAATGGTACGCTTGAGAATGAAAGCGTTGAGCTGAGCAGCCCTTCAGAGTTGTAAATAAAAGAAACAGTGTTTCCTGTGCGTTATTGGGAGGAACAGTGAGTTGCCTTGGCTTCCACCTTGTTTTCCACTTGTGGTGAAATGGTCCAGCCTGTAGGCTGCAGTTCAAATGTATACCATGTCCTGTAGAATGGAAGTTTTCGTTGATTTCACGACCGGCTTACATTGAAAAGGATTCAGTCAACCAGGACAGATCAGTGTACCTGGCTCCTTTTCCCTTAGCCGACATATGGTGAGTTTCAGATGTCCATTAGTAGTTGAATATGACTTGAATGGCATAAGGAGATTTAGCTTACTTCCATCTGCCTGTGATGTCTTCCTTAGACATTAACACACGCAAACACCACATGCATACATTTTCGGTGTTTTTGCTGCAAGTTTCAAAAGCTAATTTTTCTTTCTTTCTTTTTTGAAGTCTCTCCAGACTCCCCTCCCACCCACCCCCCTTGGTAAATGTGTTAAATCTAGGAAAAGATTTTATCAAAAGGAGAAAAGCAGGTGGGAAAGAAAGAGATGAAAACACCCTGACAGTTCAGTTGTGTTTTGCAGCTGTGAGAGCCGTCATTGGAATTGTTACCTCCCTTCCCAAGATAATTAATTCTCTTTAAAAAAAAAAAAATTGAAGGCACATCTCCTTCCTTCAATCAGTGTCAACAGCCAATTACACTCTTTCATCACCCGAAGTGTAAGAACACAAATGTTATCAAGGAAGAAAACAGTTGGACTGACAAGATTAGCGATTCACTTCTTCCTAATCCTGTAATCACACAGTATGCAGCAGTTTATAATATTATATGCCCAAATTTGCTAGTAAATCATTCCATAAAGGCACCGTGTAAACCCCCCATCGCTTCGTCTGCACTGGTGCAGGAGAACGTGTCCTTCCACAGAAGACATGAGATGGATTAAGACTACCTCCTTGTAGAGTTTTTCCTCATCCATTACCCTCCGCAGAAGGTTGTTAATTATGGACAGAGAGTCATACCCAGTAGAATATATAACTGCAAATGACTTTTACGGATAACAGAAAAATTAAAGGCAGCTGATGGTGGCAGGTTTGTCACCATCAATAAGATTAATGCTTTGCCATCATCTGCTGGAAAACAAAAGGCTTCTCATCTTTATGAGGGTCAGACATTTGTTATGGCATTTGGCATTTGTCACTAAAGTCTTTGGGAAGTCCAACTATGTCACTGGTACACAAAATCACACTCGTCACTCCAGGTGTGAGTGTGATGGGCATGAGTGTTAGATTATGACAGAAATGACACTTGTAATTGACAGGGGGAAACTGATTGAGGAAACCAGCCCCCATTCTGCAGCGGTGGTGACACTGTCACATTCCATCTTTGTCAGGGCTCCTTCATGTCCTATGGGTGGGGACAGGGAGGGGTGTTAATAATGTTCAAATTGGAACAGGGCTGTTCCAAAAGCTGTTGCCTGTACATGGGATATGTTCTTCCAGCTGGGCTGCCTTGTCTGGTCTCGGTGGGAAAGGATGTGTCTAGCCTTGCAGACTTATTGTGCCAAGGTTGGGGGTGCAGATACCCAGGGGGACCCTACCAGTTCAGAAGAGAAGGGGGGATGGGTGGAAAAAGTGTGGGAGGGGGTGGGCAGGAGGGGGCAGTGAGTGGAATGTAAAGTGAGTAAGTATAAATGAATGAATGAATGAATGAATGAATGAGAAAAATAATGTTATGATCAGAAGATGAATGAAAAGTTCTGAATTTCTACCCATTCTTAGTTATTGAGATATTATGAAACCTGGTGATCCTGCAGCTCCAGTGACTACTCCTGGACAAATGGCCTTGGCTTTTTCCCTGGGTGTGTTACTCCTAGAATTTCCCAGTGTCCAAACACGTTGACCTTGAGAACACAAAGAACTTGAAATGGGGCAGTTAAAGCCATACAAGTTGCTTTCAGTGAAGAACAGATGGGAAGGCACAGGCAGATTCATGCTCCATGAACATTATAGGGTAGACATTTTTCTGCTGCCATGGGGTAGAAGAAGGAATGGGGGGGGGGTTGGTTCAGCACTTCCCAGTGATCCACTCAACATTAGAACCCCAATTTTCAAAAGACATTGCTATTACTGCCTTCTTGGAGGATATGGTACAACCAAACCCTCTGTGATACATGGACACACCAGACACCCTGGCCTTTGACGCTGCATCCATACCCATTCCTTGACATGAAGACTTTCTGCTCCCTGGGAGGCCACAGAACATCCAGACAATTTTAGAAGGTCTCTGAGAACAGAACAGTCATACTATTATTTCCAACCCTGCTGTTTCGGAACCTGGAAAGTATTTATAGCTTGCTAAAGCATTATCATTCCTCCAAGGGTATCTCTAGGAGGCTGTCAGGAGGAGGGGAAGAAATGGACATTGCCTCAAGGGACTTGTCCCTTATGTATGTGAATCTCAGGAAGGCTTGATGATTGATTTTCACAATGTGGTGGTTTGAATAGGCATGGCTTCCATAGAATCATGGATTTGAATGCTTGGTCCATAGGGAGTGGCACTGTTAGGAGGTGTGGCCTTATTGGAGGAAATGTGTCGCTGTTAGGACAGGCTTTGTAGTCTCTTATGCTCAAGCTATGCCAAGTGCAGCACAGTCTCCTTCTGCTGCCTTTGGATCAAGATGTAGACTCAGCTCCTTCTCCAGTGCCATGACTGCCTGCATTCCCACATGTCCCCTGCCATGATGATAAGGGACTAAACCTCTGAAACTGTAAGCCAGTCCCAATTAGCAACCTTATTTATAATAGCCAGAAGCTGGAAAGAACCCAGATGTCCTTCAACAGAGAAATGGATACAGAAAATGTGGCACACGTACACAATGGAGTATTACTCAGCTATTAAAAACAACAAATTTGTGAAATTCTTAGGCAAATGTATGGAACTAGAAAATATCATCCTGAGTGAGGTAACCCAATCACAGAAGAACACACATGATATGTACTCACAGATAATTGGATATTAGCCCAAAAGCTCAAAATACCTAAGATACAACTCACAGACCATGTGAAGCTCATGAAGAAGGAAGACCAAAGTGTGGGTGTTTGGTCCTTCTTAGAAGGGGTAACAAAATACTCATGGGAGCAAATATGGAGACAAAGTATAGGACAGAAACTGAAGGAGGGGTCATCTGGAGAGTGTTCCACCTGGGTGTCCATTCCATGTGCAGTCACCAAAGGTTGACACTGATGTGGATGCCAGGAAGTGCATGCTGACAGGAGCCTGATATAGCTGTCTTCTTAGAAGTCTCCTTAGAAGACCCCGACATATACAGACATGGATGTTCACAGCTAACCATTGAACTGATCATGGGGTTCCCAATGGAGGAATTAGAGAGAAGACTGAAGGGACTGAAAGGGTTTTCGGCACCATGGGGAAAGCAACAATACCAACCAACCAGAGCTTCCAGAGTCTAAACCACCAGTCTGGGAACACATAGGGAGGGACCCATGGCTCCAACTGTATATGTAGGGGAGGATGGCCTTTTCTGTTATAGGTAGGAGAGGAGATCCTTGGTCCCATGAAGGCTAGATGCCCCAGTGTGGGGGAATTTGAGGGTGGGGAGGTGGGAGTGGGTGGGTGGGGGCACATCCTCATAGAAGCAGAAGGAAGGGGAATGGGATAGGGGGTTCCTGGGTGGTTGGGAAATGGGGTTAGGGGATAACATCTGAAATGTAAATGAAATATCCAATAAAAAAATATTTTCCTTCATAAGAGTTACCATGGGCATGGTGTCTCTTCACAGCAATAAAACCCTAACTAAAACACACAGTGACAACGGGAGTCACCAACAGAGAAAGATCACAATATTTCCAAACAAAAATGTCCCTAAGTCCCCAGAGCATCCTTAAGTAGCCTAAATGTGTCTATGGTTGATAATTTATGGAAGACAGCAACAAAGTGCTTGACAGTCTCCCACCAAGAGCCGATGAAAATGTGTCTGTTGCAAAGTTTCAAAATAAACAGAACGCCACATACCCCTGTGGATACTACATGCTGAGGCCAAAAATACACTTCACTGTGACAGGACACAAGCATTCAAATGCTGGTAGAAAATATGTTATGTGCCTCTGTCACTTCTGATGCCCAGAATGCCCTCAAGGATGATGCCAACTTTCTGTGTTCCAAACAGGAAGACATGATGACAAATAAAAATTCAGATTACATGATGAAGTTACCTGTTACTAACAATGAGCTATGAGGCTTAAGAATTGTCCTAATTTTTTAAAGCTCTTCGAGACAGCATGCACCTGACTAGATGGAGAAGTAGGGTGGCCAGTGGAGTGGTGGTGTCTAACTGGCCAGCTGGAGTAGGCAAGGGACAAGATCCAGGTTCAGTGAGACCCTGATGCAAAAGTAGATAGAGAATGATTGAGTCAAATACCTGAAATCTACTTCTGCCCTTCACATGTGTATCTGATGTGCCCGCATATGTGCTCGAGAGCGCACGTGCGCGCACACACACACACACACACACACACACACACACACACACACACGGAAGGTGCATTCAGAATTGCTATTTTAAAGTATGCTATTCTAATTAATTGACTTCTAGACATTGTTAAGCCAAAAATAATATCAAGATGGAAACATCTGGTGCTGAGATCATTGCACCGGTGGTCTACTATGGCAATTTTATTTACTGGTGATTCCAGTACCTAGAGAAACATTGGTATTTCCTTTTCCCACCCTTATAAGGATCCCATGAAAAGTTTCATTATAAATCTATTTGTGTCGATCAGATTTCTTTCTTAGAAAATATTCCTTGATGTGGATGCTCTGGTACACAGAGTATGAGGAGTTTTCAGATTTCTAAAGACCCCGGAGCCAATATTTTGTGAGTCTGTACATCACATAATTAATAGTTAGATATTTTCTGAGCAAGCTACTATACACAAAGTGCTAGACACAAGGAACTTATTATTGAGGCCCTCAATCTGATAACTTGAGTTTTTGTAAATTCAGATTTAAATGTCATACAGAATTGAGACTTTTGAGGAAAGCAAGTGAAAGAACAAAAGGCAAGCCACGCCTCTTGGTGTGCCATTTCTGCAGCAGAGTCCCACAAACCAACGGTATTCCAGTGTGTTGAGCACTGTCGCAGCTGTCAGCATTCTCATAACCTACATGTGATGTTCTGTTCACTCGGGTCATGGAGGAATTCTAGAAACTAAATCGACTCCAAATGGTTCTCAAAGGAAATAGAAAACAATTATTTCATGTCTCAATTTAAAACTGAAAGGAAATAAGTCACATTCCAAAAGGACTGTTTATTTACTTTTCCAACAAGTCATTTAAGGAAAAAAAAAAAAACCATTAGGAGCAAGGACAATTGGGAGGACAAAGGAGCCTCCTGAGGACCCCTGAGTGACGAAATGGGTTGGGCTGTCAAGAGTGGGTTTCCCTTCTGTTCAAAAGTCTTGTGAGAAGTGCATCAAGAGAGAGAGGAGCAAGACAGGGCACAGAGGGAGGACGACATAAGTCATATATGATTCCCAGTGAGCCTTAACCTCCTATGTCTGTACCGAACTCTTGAGCCAACAAAGAAGCAATGGTTCATTTTAAAGAAATATAAAAAAGACATGAACAATATTTCACAGGAAATATTTCACAGAATAAAATACACACAGTGGTCAAGAAAACCATGGAAGGACCCTCAGTCTCATTAATAACAGGGGGGTAGGTCCAGAATTCGGGGTGATATGCTACATTATATGTGTCATATTGGCTGAAACTGAAAAGCCAGAACATGTTATGTTGGGGTAATAGTCTTTACATTGAAGGCATGTCTTTGTATTTTCAATTGTTAATTCTTACCAGCAGGGAGCTGAATGCTGGTGGGATATTAGTGTTGTCATTCCTATGACCCTTCGTGGGCCTTATGTTTGTAAATACTTGTTCTTCTAGAACTGCTCAGATACCCGAAGGTCAGACAGCCATCTATACCGAGAAGCAATCTAGAATGGTACCAGAGATTGTCTTGCTGCTGATTGGTTGTAGTAAAGAGCTGACAGCCAATAGCTGAAGCAGGAGATAAAGGGCAGGAACTTCTGGACAGAGAGAATGAAGCCAGAGAAGAAAGCGGGAGCAGGAGATTCAGAGAGTGGACACGGAGGGAACAGACACTGACCAAAGTAGAGCAGAGAAAGGTATAGCACTAGCCACATGGTGGGTCATAGGCTAGTGAGTCAGGTTGAGTTTAAAGTAACTGGGGGATTGTCCAAGCCAAAGGCCTAAGGTTAAACTATATAGAAGTCTCATGTCATTATTTATAGTGCCGGCTGGTCCGAGAAAGATCCACTATAATACTGAGTATGGACAAGGATTGTATCCACAAAACCCATTATAACTTGCTGAGTTGGAAAATCATTTGGTACTTTAAGACAGAAAACTTCTTTTGGTCATAAATTCCACTCCTAACCATAATGATAGAGAAATTGGGTACATGTAAGACTGTTTATAATTGAGCTGCTTATCTTTTCATTTCATTTATAGTGTGTGTGTGTGTGTGTGTGTGTGTGTGTGTGTGTGTGTGTGTGTATGTACAGGTGCCTGTGGAGGCCAGAACAGGGTGTCAGATACCCTGCAACCTGGGTTACAGGTAGCCGTGAGCCATCTCACATAGGAGCCAGGAACTGAACTCCAGTCCTCCGCAGAGATATTTCATGCTCCTAACTGCTGAGATGTCTCCCCATCTCTAAGATGCTAGTTTTGGAGGAATAAATAAAATTAATAATAATAATAATAATAATAATAATAATAATAATAATAATAAAGCTGGAAAGACTGCAATAGCACTAACAAGAACATGAAAAACAAAATAAAAATCCCAGAAAAGGAATGAGGTAACTATAATTTCAGCTGTCAACAAAGATGGACACATCCAAAATCTTAATACTGAGTGTGAAAACGCATTCTCAGAAGAGTGGTAGCGTTTTTTGTAAAGCTTGAAACTTTAGATGCCTCTCTGATGGCTCTGTGAGAACTCAGATGTGGCTGCTTCTAAGTTCCTGGGCAGCCACATGTTAATGAGGAGAAACACAGTTTGCAAAGCCAATAATGAAGTCAAGTAGAGGTGACCAGAAGTGGAGATGAATGAGACAGGGGACAGTGGGATGGTGGTGGTGTCTCTAGACGAGTTATAGATGAAATGACTAGAGAAGATTTGGGTGGGGCGGTGTGAGCCAAACCTGAATTGGGAGTGAGCCCTACAGTCATCCAGGCAAGGACTGTCCTTAGAGAGTCAATTTACCAGCGCTGTAATGAATGAAGCAAGCCACCTTATTCACCTGAGCTTAGCTCTCCCTGGCTGCTTGTCTCTTCCCTCGTTTCTATTGACAAGCGTCAAGGATCTTTTCCTGCACAAAGCAAGTAGAGTTATTCTTGAGTGTTTTGTTGGTTTTCTTTTCTTTTGCCTCCTCTTCCCTCTCATCCTTTTTTAAAACCAAGTGTGGTAGCACACATCCGAGATTCCAGCATTTGGATGTTTGTATGTGTGCGAGTGTTTTCTCAGCAAGTATGTATGTGCACCACATGCATGCCCGGTTCCCTGCGGAGATCAGAAAAGTGTATTGGGTTCCCTGGAACCAGAGTTACGGATAGACTTGAACTACCATATGGATGCCGGGAGCTGGACCTGAGTACTCTGCAAGAGGAACGAGTGCTCTTACCACCGAGCTATCTCTCCAACCCCATTTTTTTGTTTAAAGATAGATCTCATGTATCCCACAGGCCTCCAGCTAACTATACAGCTGGCTCCATCCCCCCCAGTGCTGAGATTACAGGTGTGACCCACAACCCTTGGTTTATGTGGTACTGGGGATCCGGGGCTGCACGCATGCCAGTCAAGCATTCTATCAAGTTCCATCCCCAGCCTATATTACTCTTCAGGTAATTTAGTGGCCTGAGTAAAGTGTTTTGTAAACCTCACAGTTAGATCAGGGATTTTGCTATGATTTATAACTACGGCAGTTTCAGAGAAAATAGATTAGATAGCTATACCTAAGATCAATGACCCAGTAAATATAAGATTTAAATATTCTACTGTGGCAATTGAGAATATTTTTGGCTTGACAATCAGTAGGAAGTACTGTGTCTGTTAGGAGTTGAGGCATTAGAAACATACATTAGGATAATAGAGTTTTCAAGAGAACCTTATAAACTAGGGTAGAAATTAGATTTGAGACTTTAGTGGCTGGGATTCTAATTTAACGTGCTGTGGAATTCACCTCATCAAATGGCTAAACTAATCTCTCATGCCAACAACTGCCTGGGTTAATAATAAAAAAAAAAAAAAACTAAGCTGTTTGCATGTTAATAAGTAAGAGAAAATATAAAAAATGCCGACCTCCCTCCTTCCCAAGCGTTAGCTGCATGTGACCCTAATGGAACCTCTTGGATTTGATGGCGGTATTCTAATTAGTGCATCACACGGCTCTCATGTTTCATCGGTCCCATTTAACAAGGCTGCTGCAGCAGGGTGGAAGCAGGGCTCCCCCAGGTTCTGTCTGATGCTGAGCTGATTGCTCTTATGGAGTAGATGTTCTCTGAGTGTCCATTTCATCACCTTCCTATACAGCTCCCTGCGCTAGCAGCCTGGCTGGGGATGGGGCTATTTTCATTAATCACAAACTTCAGGAAAGAGTTTTCACCTACGAGCACTTAAATTAAAAAAGGCATCAAAAAGATAAGGAGCTTGTATGCATTCACAGAGCCTCAGGCAGTGTCCCAGCCGTCCTGTCACAGGGAATCTTTGTTAAGGTGTGTGGTGTCTAGCGGATCTGGCATGGTTTAGGTGAAGAGGGCAAGTCCCTGGGAGTCCTCTCACCTCTGTTTCTGTACTGGGCTCTGTCTGGGCCCTGTGCTGAGAGGCCATCTGACCACAGCCTTCTCTGAGCTGAAGCTGCTCTCGACCTGGACTTCAAGCCTTCCCATTTTCCTTCCAGGTTTTGGTCTGTTTGGCTAGGGAGATAATACTTTGTACATGGAAACAGATAGCACATTTGTTAGGTACAGATATGGGTGTCCTCTGAGGCTTTCCTTGCTTTATTTTTATTCTTTCTTTTTCATGTTCATTCACTCATCCATTCATAATTTTAAACTGCTTAAGGGCTTTTTTTTTTCCTTTTAAGATTTATAATTACATGTCTTAATGCATGTTTTTTTAAAAAAAAAAACACTAATTTTTAATTTAAAAATACTAATGGAAGCCTTGTTAAAAACCCATCAAGATGGGTGAGTAGCAATGTCTGGTTTTGAATGCCAAGTGTGATTTCCGACAAAACTCTGCTCTGGTTATTTCATTGGAGATGTCTTTGCACGTGTGACCACGCTGGGTTAGGGGTTGTGCTCCAGGGCCCGGACTCGAAGCTAGAGCTGGCAGAGAGCTCCTGGCATCCATGGAGCAAGGCTGCCACTGCCCAGTATCTCCATTAGAAGACAAGGAAATGAGAAAAGTGCTGCTTACTTGTATTTGTGAACCTGGCTGTAATCTGGTGTGCTGTAGGATATCAGACAATACCACTGGTTAAAATAAAACCTTATTTTTCAATTAAAAGAAAATCGCTTGTAAAAAACCCCAAGTTGTAAACTGTAAAAGCCCTGAGCTGTAAAAACCCGAGTTAATTGTAATGGACTATTCTTGCCCACGTTTGGGGGCCAAACTATAGCGGCCCGCTCTGCTCCGCAGGTCCAGGTCTAGCAAGAGAGAGAGTGGGGGGAAGAAGGGGAAGAGCTGCGAAGAGTAGAGACAAGTCAGAGGATCTGTAGTAAAGTCTTCTTTACTGTCTCCACCATACACACACCACTACACCTACTACTACTACACCACACAGTCACTCACACACACACACACACACACACACACACACACACACACACACACACACACTACAACAAGGAAATCCTGGGTATTTATAGGCTTTTGCCACGTGCCTTGCAGGTGTGGATATGACGTAAGCCTTACAGGCGTGGACAGCACGTGCGCCTTACAGGCATGTATGGCGTAGATAGCACGTGGACAACACGTGTACCACATGCCTTGTAGGCGTGGATGCCACATGCTCCTTGCAGCTGGGGGCACTAAACAGCAAAACAAGCTATGTGGGATATCAGAGTGAGCTTCAGCTGTTGTAGGCTGTTGAAAACCAAGTCTCATGTCAGGATATATGGCTCAAGATGGCTGTAAAGCTGATAGCTGCTTTCTAGCCACTTTTTGCTTAAAGTCGGCTCGCAACAATCGCTGGGACAACAAGCTCATCTGGAAGATTCCCGGAGAAAGGGTGCAGGCTCACTCCACCCGCAGAGTGGAGATCAGGGTCTTTCCTATCCTCAATACCCTGGACACTCTGAGTAAGGTAGTATTTCCACATCTCCCTAGTAAGCTGATTATTTCAAAGCTTCCAGACATCTCTTCCCAAATACAATTATAATAATAGCCAATGACAATTGATTACCTGGCAAGTGCTTTTTCTGAACACTTCTGAAAGGAATGTGGTTTAAGTTACTCTTAAAGACAGACATAGTTTCTTCCAAAACTGAGGTAGAGTGACTTGGCATAGTCTTCTCTCCTGTGTGTCTGAGTCTCAATGCACAAGACCCCGGGGTCTTGGAGCTAGAGACATGGTTCAGTGAATAAGGCGCCATACATAAGGACCTGGGTTCAGATCCCCACTACCCATGTAAAACTCAGGAATGACATGCCACTCCTCTGAATCCCAGAACCTGGGGAAGCCCAGTGAGATTCAGCTTTAGTGAGAGACTATGTCTGAAAACCAAGGTGGAGAATGATCAAGGGAGACTTCAATGTCAACATCTGGCCTCCAGATGCATCTATGCCAATGAATTGAAGGCCATCCTCAATATCATGGCATCTCAGTAGGGTACCCTCATAGAAGGACTGCTGGCTATGGTCTCTCAGCAGTCCTACATGATCAGTAGGGAAAAACATGTGTATTTATAAAAGTGGTCATGAACAGAATCTTGGTACTCTGTCCAGGGCTTTGACTGCACTCCTGGTAGAGGAATGGAATCTCCAACTACATGTAATTTCCTCTCTTTTCATCATTATGGGGACCCTAAGAGGAAGGCTAAGGAAAGAGTAAGGTTTCTTGCTTCTGCTGACAATCTTCTCTTCTGATTGCCAAATCTGGATGTGTGCACCACATTCGGCTTAGCTTAGCCACCCCTGGACCTTCACTGGGCAGCTACAGCCCTCATGGCTTGCCAGAACTGTGAAGGAATCCACCTGCCTGCCCGCACAGATCTCAGCTGCCTCCAAGGTACAGCTTGTTTCTTATTTAGCCACACCATGTTTTATCAAACACAGGGTCTTATAATATATACCATCATTTTGTATTCTACCAAGAAAAAAAAAAAAAAAAAAAAAAAAACAGGGCCGTCAGTTCAACCATGGAATGCCATCAATTTAAAAATGTGCCCTGATTTTTACAGATATTAAAATGTGACAAATGTGTCTCTTAGAATCAGCAGGGAAATACTTTTTTTCCTTTCCATTTAATACCACTTGATTATTAATTCTCTTTCAAGACCCAGCCACAGAGGGTGGGAACATGGAGCTGGAGGCCTGCCTGCTGTTGTTTAACCTGATTCATTACATTCTCCACCCCCCCCCCCCCCCCCCCCCCCCCCGCCCCGAGTCTTTCTCCAGCCCCTGGTTCTATCAAATGAAATATCCATCATTCCCCATGACTCATCCTAACAACTGAAGAAGCAAAGAGCCAAAGAGACTGTCTAAATCAAACTTGGCTGGTGCAGGATTTGAACTCGGGAATTCTGACAGCAGTTTCTCACAGCAAATCATTGGAATGCACCATTGCATACTCAGATACAGCCTCTCCAATAAGAGCTCTAGTGGAAGTAAAAGAGAATCATGATGTCTGTATTATATAATCTACACTTGAGAGGACATGATAAGAAACGGCGTTGTCTGTTCAGAACATATGGAATGCCCAAGTTAAATGTGGTGCATTCGGTGCCTGCTGTCGGAGAGCCGGGGTGGGAGTGGGGGAGGGGCAGGGATTGTCTCAAGTTAGTCTCAAGGCTGCTGCTGCTGCTTCTACAGACACGTTTTAACTTTATCTTAGGTCACCTGAAACTGTCCCTGCGACCTTACTTTCTTTGCTAATAGCTTCTTTGATCACACTGAATTTGCCTCTGTAAATGCCATTAGACCCAGATAAGGACACAAGTTCACACACACACACACATACATACACACACACACACACACACACACACACACACACACACACATCTATCTGAACTTTGAAAACAGTGATTTCTAGAAATTGGAGCATAGGCACCTAAGTCCCACGGCAGCGTGGGACTGCCTGCCCATCCTATCCATGGGTTACTGACTTCCACTGAACACAGAGGCATAGCAGGAAGAAAACATATCCTGGAAATAGAAAAAAAAATGTGTTTAAAACTGTCACTTGTCTGTCATGCTGGAACACAGAATTTAAGTGGACTTCTCTAGCTCCATAGACGTACTCTGAAATGCCTCTCCTCTTTCGTGCTCTGCTCTCCTTGTCAACAATGGAGGCTGAGGAGATCACTCAAGTGCTTACCAATAAAGATGGAGGAGCTGTGCCAGAATCCCCAGCACCTTGTAAAAAGTCAGGCATGATGTCACGTGCCTGTGATCACACCACTGGGGAGATGGATTGGGAGGGTCACTGGGGCGTGCTGACCAGCTGGTACAGCTGAACTGGTGAGCTCTAGGTTCAGTGAGACCCTGTCTCAAAAAAGTATGGTGGAAGCCAGGTATGCTTCCCAGTACTAGGGAGGCAGAGGCAGGTGATCTCTGAGCCTAGCCTGATCTATAAAGTGAGTTCCAGGACAGCCAGAGCTATGTAGAAAAACCCAGTCCCAGAATAAATAAATAAATAAATAAATAGATAGATAGATAGATAGATAGATAAGATAATGGACATCAACTGAAAAGAACACCTGACATCAACTTCTGACTTCCACAAACATTCTCAAACACACACACACACACACACACACACACACACACACACACACCCCACCAGCAGCAGCAGCAGCAGCAGCAGCAGCAGCTATACAGATATACAAAAATAAAAATAGTTTTAAAAGAATTTGACAATGAAAAAAAAAACCAAACAATTAGTATCATAATAAACATGGAAACTACTGAAAAATCCAGGGAGGAGTTAAACAATATAAAACAATACAAATCTTTAATATAAAGCAGTATTAATATAAAATGGCTCTCAAAGGGCTTATTTGGGGGGGAAATAGTGACTCTATAAGCCTTTTTTTCCCCTGGTACCATGTATCAAACTGAAAGGAGTGAATTGGCCTGAGCCAGGCTGACTCCATGACGGGCTGTAAACTAGCAGTTCAGGAGACCAGGCCTGAGTTTCTACTTCCCAGAACCTGGCAAATCAGTTACTGAAAGAACTGCAGGCTTAAGCTAAGAGGTCAAGAGGTGTCCCTCCCCAGTTTGTGAAAGGGCAGTAAACCAAGCCTTTAGCCAAGAAGTCAAGAGCTACCCCTCCTTGGCATGAAAAGAAAAATAGTTTCGGTCATAATAGCATCATCTAGACCCCAGAGATAGGACCCATCAATAAAGATACAGATTACCTACCCCCCACCCCCAATGCTCATTTTGGATTTAAAACTAAATCTGCAAATTCAGTTGGGGTCCTTCCATCCCGATGGAATTGGGCCTCTGCATGCAGAAATAAATGCTCTTTATTTTTCCATACTCATGGAGTCTGGAGTATCATTCTGCAGCGACTCATGGACCCTAACAAAACCTAGAGCCTTTACATGCTAAGCAAGCGTGCTGCCACTGAACTATGTCCCCAGCTCTTGCTTATTTTGAAACAGGATCTCTCCGTGTGATACTGATTGGCCTTGAAGTTGTTTTGTAGCCTAGGCTAGCCTTGATTCCATAATCATTTTTCATTGGCTTCCCAAGTGATACAGGCATACACCACCATACCTTACAGATCCTCTCATTTTTGCATAATTATGCATCATAAATACATAATTTCAGGACTGTGAGGAAGAAATAAAGATATCTTAATTTACATAACAAATAATAGGGTAGAGAAAATATACCTTCTAAATTACTGTAAGTGAAAGGAGCAATGTGTACAGCTAAAGACATAAACTAATCACTGAAATGGAAAAAACTAAGTAAAGAAACAAACAACAAAACCACACTGCAGTCCCGGCTATCTCAGAGCCATCTGAAAATATACAGCAATATGGTAGAAATGGGACTGGATTTGTATTAAGATTTACAAAAAGAAGCAGTCTTGTTCTATAATTGAAGTAAAAGACAGACTTGGATTTGGTTTTAAAAAAAGGAAAACCAGGCAGACCAAAATTCAATTGCAATCTAAGATGTAGATTAAAAAAAGAGGTGAATGAACAGAGAAGAGAGAGCAGAGGTGGAGGCGTTACCAAGGGAAGTTCAAAGCCAAACCGTCCCAGAGAACAAGGAATGAAAGGGCCCTTTGATAGTAAAACAAGATGGAACCTATGAACTCATAACAATGGGGCTGAGCATTTATGGACTGATTAACATAACATCAAAATTGATATAACAAAACCTATTTTACACATAAGAAAAAAGAGACTGAAACATAATGTAGCACTAAATACTGTTATCATTTATTCTAGAGCAAACCGTTAAAAAATAAAGGATGTATCTGGCCATTTAAATAGTATAATTAACAAAACTTAATTAGAAAGTAGCAACATTTTACACACTAGATTTTTTTCTAGTTCCACTGATGGTTTTTCAAATCTTTAAGGAAATAGCATGCAAAATTGATAAAGATTTTTAAATGTAAGCTATTTTTAAAATAGCTCATTTATTTATAATATTCTAAAAAAAAAATTCTGAAAGTAATGGTAGGGACCCAACGAGTGAAACTAGGATGAACTTTCTGATGTTAGACTTTTGGGGATGGTAGCCCTCAATCTCACACAGCTACTTACAGTAAAGTAATGGCAAGTTAAGTTCCTCAGGATTGTCACATTCAGGTGCTCGATAGCCTCTGAGCTATCACATGAACAACACGGATGCCTGCCTCTACACATTTCACCACAGAACTTTCTCGGACACCGAGTATTGCTTTCAGAAATCAGAATTCATGAACACACTAAGGCAAACACCACATAAGGAAACAGACATAAAATTCCATTTAAAGTAGATACGGCCTAATACAATGGACTGGTATATCAGATGGTGTAGAAAATGAGAAGTACATAATTAATATTTAATACTATTACTAATACTAATACATGAAAAGCGTAGGAGAAAACTAATATTTTAGACTGGAAAAAAAACCAAGAGTGTGAATCAGTGGTATGACTAAAAAGTAAAAACTAGTAAATATGTAAAAATAGTAGACCTAGGAGCTCAAGAGATGGCTCAATGGTTAAGAGCACCGGCTGCTCTCCCAGAGAACCTGGGTTCAATTCCTAGCACCACATGGTGGCCCACAACCATCTGTAACTCCAGTTCCAGGAGATCTGCTCTCTGCTGGTCTCTGCAGGTTTTGCATGCACACAGGACACAGATACACATGCAGGCAACTGTTCACACACATTTAAAAAAAAAAAAAAAAGTAAGCCTATTCAGTAAGACAAACGTATTTTCAAACACCAAAGTCAGTGATGATAAAATAATTATGTTAATAATATACTTGATGCTAATGAAGTTGTGGTGAGAAGACCACTCATAAACTACTGAAGGCAAAAAATTATCTTAAAATTCTGACAAAATCATTCTAGAAAGTTCCTTCTAGATTCCAGTGAAGTGACTCCCAAACTTGGCTTCATACTGGACTCACCCTGGAGACTTAACGGACGAGATACCTGAGCCTCGGTCCCCAGACACCTTTATTTAATTGGCTTGAGATAACATCTGGGCATTGATATTTTTCGTGTTACAGAAAATCTGATACACAGACCCAGCTGAGTACCACACTGCTAGAGGAAGTTTCAGGAACAGAGCCAGCCCATTGGAGTGCAGGGCATGGAAAATGAGGGCATTCAGAGCCTGGATTACCATCTACAGCTCTACCAGGCAGCAGGATCACTAGTCACCAACACATCCACTCGGTGGGATCTAGTCAAGGAAAGGCGACTACGTGAGTGTCAAGGCAGGGGACAGCTGAGACTGACCCCAGACGGAGGAGCATTCGGCTTGGTGATGGACTTTTGTGAAGAGGACTAAAGCTACCTTAAAAAGAGGGCTGATACCATTGACTTAGAATGGCTGAAATGATGGGGCTACGGGAACAGAGTCTGGCAAACAGGATCTATTCAAGACTGAGTTCTTGCAGGATCCAGATGACACCTCATTATGTTTTGAACAGCTGCTGCTTCCTGAAAGCTAGATTTGATTCAAGATGAGAAGCTAGAGAGGGAGAAACCTCAGGTGAACTACAATTGTTCTAAATGGACCAGGGATAAGGTAAGTTTCCTTCACTTGAGGGTTTTAAGCTTGTGGCATGGCATCATCCTTACCATATGCTATGATCAGACATGCTGGAAACCTCAGTCCCAGTGCAGAAGTGCTAGGAGGTAGAGCCAACTGAGCCGTGGTGAGACGGAGAAGTTCCGCCTTCCTGATTAAATTGATGCTGCCAGACAGGAAGAACCCTCTCTTTTGACTTGGATGAAAATGGTTGTAATATCATTTAAAGTCATCATGTTTTGCAATAGCACAAAGTCCAGTGCTAACCAACATGGCGCTGATCAGAAATGCACCTTGAAAAGCCATAGTGAGCAGTTGTGATTATTGTGTCATTTTCTCAAGGCACCTGTGGACAGTCTTTCTGTTTAAGGCAGGCTGGCAGGCAGGCAGGCAGGCAGGCAAGGGAGAGTCCAGCAGTTGCCAAGTCGCCAATTATGTAGTGAAACTGCCCCTCCCCCAAGCAATATATTTGCTTAATTACAGGAAGATGAACATCAGGAGTGCTTATAATGCTTATAATGTGAACTTATGGATCTTATCTGTAGCACTCACAGTGATTTTTTTTAAAACAATGTCTAACATCTTTCCAGCACTCCAGGAAGAGGAAATTTCCCTCATGTATCTCAATACAATACTGGATGGAATGAGGAGAAGGAGCTCATTACTGCTTCCTATTTGGTGGATTCTAGCACTGTGGAAAAAGGGCAGTAGTGAAAGGCTGGCTTTTCTACCAGACTTCTTAGGGTTCTGATGTCATCCATAGGCTAGTAATTTGATAGGTTACTTAAAAATGATAGACCTGTATTAGTTAGGGTTTCACTGCTGTGAAAAGATACCATGACCAATGCAAGTCTTATAAGGACAACATTTAATTAAGGCTGGCTTACAGGTTCAGAGGTTTTAGTCCATTATCATCAAGGAGGGAGCATGGCAGCATCTGGGAAGGCATGATGCAAGAGGAGCTGAGAGTTCTACATCTTCATCTGAAGGCTGCTAACAGAATACTGGCTCCCAGGCAGCTAGGACTAGGGTATTAAAGCCCATGCCCACAGTGACACACCTACTCCAACAAAGCCACACCTCCTAACAGTGCCACTCCCTGGGCCAAGCATATATAAACCATCACAGACACTTAGTAGGTGGAACCCAGTAGAAAGGATTAGGTCCTTGGGAGAACACTCTTGAAGACAGTATCTTGTGCCTGGGCCTTTCTTCTCTTTTTGTTTGCTGGTGACCTTGAGGTGAACAGCTCCTCTTTGTCCCAAGCTCCTGCAGGCTTGGGATTCTGTCTTGCCTCAGGCCCCAAACAGCAGAGTCAGAGAATCACGGTATGAAATGGAAACCAAAACAAACCCTTCCTCCTCTAGCCTGTTTATCTCATACTTTGCCCCAGTCAGAGAGAGCTGACTAACACAGACTTCAATCTGCTCCAGTTTGGGAGCAAGGTAAGAAAAGACGCAGTAGTGGGTCACGTTACAGCTGAGTCTGTTATGGAGAAGGTGACTGGCAGGGCTAACATGTTAAAACGGGGCTGTCATTAGATAATAAAAAATAGTCAACAAAGACTGCGCATTAGGCAGAGGATCTTGGTCCCACTGGTCATTGACACATGGAGAAGAGGCTATTTACCAACACAGAAGGATGTGTTTCAGCATCTTCACAGTGAGGATAGTCTTATGGGCACATATTAACTGAATACCAGCTTTAAGTACTCAATATTATTTTCTTGTAAACACCATGGAGTAAGATTACAAGGATAACAAAGTTGTTGCAAAATATTTCTAATAACAAGTATATAATTAGTCTGGAAAGGGTGAAAAGGAAATATGATATTTTTTATTCTTTAGTGGTACTAAAGAGCGTCCCCAAATTATATTAATTCTCGTTGAGAGAGATGCAGTTGATATCATGTTGGTCCCAAGTTCAGTGGTGCTCTACCATGTTTTCATAATTAGAATAAAAACATTAATATTTTGAGTGAATCATAGTCCTGGAAATCTGAACCATACAATCCTAGTTAGATAAACCCAAAGATCCCATTCTGCATAAAATGAAAAATGTAGGGAGATTCTGGTATCTGAGATCTCAGAACAGGAATCTGCTGGGAAAATCAGTCGTAGGAAGAGAAAAACTCAAATCACATTTTTCACAGTTAAGAATAACTAACATGGAAAACAAAAATCAATAAAAGATGCTCTTCAGAGAATCACGATATAAATTGATCAAGAGATTTAGAATCTTTCTTTGGTCATGAGTCGTGTGCATAAGAGACAGCCAAGATCCGCGGCCAGATCAGACGGAAGGACTGAACTCTGAGAACAAGGGTTTCCTTTTTCATGTTTAGATCACATGTCAACACTGCTGGTGTGTTTGCCAAGATCCAAGATCTCAGTGCTGCTCTATCTTCGGCCATGTGGGATTGGAGGAAGGGTGGGTTTGGTGTTGGAACCTGGGTAAGTTATTGCAGCTGCAGACAGTCTTTTGTGCTGGGCTACTTTTTCCTGCATAGATGATGCCACTCGCAGAGCTGTAAAACATCAAGAGAAAAAAAAAAAAAAGGTGGTACATGCAGTTAGTCCCTTGGTACTCAGGAAAATAAGCTTAGAATTCCTGCATCACAAAGGATCAGCGATAAATACCATCAACCATGTGGGAGGCCAGCATCACATGCACATGGTTGGATGGGATGGGCTTGTTGTATACACTTGCCCGGTGACCACACGTCTTTTGAGCAGGAGAAGGGGTTAAGTTAGGGCATCACGTATATGAGGTAAGGGATCTACCATAGTTGGGTTTTTTGGGGGGTTGTGTATATGTGTGTGTGTTTTAAAATTCTTTTATGATTTATTTTGAACTGTTTCCTACTGACAAAACCAGGGAAAGGGGAGAGCCGTTCTGGGCCCTCTGGCATCCCTACCAGACTCCAAGGGATAGTTTCAATCCAGTGATTACATACATGGCTCTGGTTAAACTAAATGCATCACAAAACAAAACCAAAGTCATGGATTTCGGGAAGTGATAGGTAGGGAGAGAGGTGAGAGGAAGATGAGAGACCAGTCGCCCTGTGTTTGCTTCCTGTAGGTAATACCACACAGTGCCCTCATGGCCAAAGCAAGCTGTGACCTCCAGCTTCTTTGGAGATCCTCTGGTCACTCTCACGAGCAGGGGTTCAGTCAGGGTCTTCTTTATCTGTTCCCAGGCAGAACATTTCCTAGGCCTGTAAATAGTTTCTTTCTTCCCATCTTCTAAGTTCTGGGGAATTTTGCCAACTTAAGCATCCTGTATCAATGACTCAGAAAGTGCCCCTTTCTATCCTGACTTTGGGGCCTTCCCAGTTTTACCTGCAGTCTCTCCACAGTGCTCAAGGGTTTCACTCAGCGTTACTCATGAATTTAGCCACACAGCACTGGGGGAAAAGTGCAATGTCCATTCTGTGACTACATGGACATGCACATTTACACGTATGCAAAGGAGCAAGAAAGAGAGTGAATGGGAGGCATCGGGCCAGATCCTTCAACCAACCACAGGAGACTGGGCAGCAATTTGAAGCCCTCTGCTTCCCTTCACTTTCACTGGATGGAGTCACCACAGATTTGTCCAGAGAGCATGTGTCCCAGCCCGGACTCCGGTAACCAGCATTGTGGCTTCTATTCTAAGTTGCTAAGTGACCAAGGGTTAAACTTCCAACCACTCTGGACTTTTTCTGGCCTGTAACAGTGGGGCACAAAAGTTCACAGGGAGCCTCTGATTTGAAACAGTCATTTAATTTCTAACCATTGTGAAGGATCACAACAGCTGAAAGCATAATTATGGAAGTACGCACAGACCTTACATAGAACAATGCATACCTTTCAAGGCCCCATCGACTTCGTCACTTCCTGCCGAGCCTGGGCGTGACGAAACCCCGCCCTCTGGAAGCTGATAGGGAAGTTCTCTGGACCATGGGCAAGTGTGAAATAATGTAGAATATTTCTTAGAAATATTGGAATCCTTGCTGTGGAAAAAATGAAAATGGTTTTGAGATTCAAAACTCCTACTGGCCATAAACGTTATACCCATGACTTTACAGGTTACTTTTATTGAGTAAGGTCAGTAGCTTACAAACAAACCTCCACTGACCTAATTCTAAACAGTATCTGCAGCAAGAGACCCAGCTTAATGTATGCTAAGTACTGTACATGACAGCAAAAGCTCCTTATCCTTTGTACAAACATGACACAGTAAAACATGAACATAACTGCAGACGCATAAAACAAAGTGAGGAAGCACAGATCCTGTGTACAGGAGCCTAGAAATAAGTGTGTGTGTGTGCGCGTGTGCGTGTGTGTGTGTGTGTGTGTGTGTGTGTGTGTGTGTGTGCGCGCGCGTGCGTGCGCGCTCGCGCGCAAGATAAATTTCTATTTTTATATAATATCTGATCTGTTTTTGTCAGAGCAGCTTCAATAGACTAAGACATTATCAATTCTGCAAATTATCTCCATTTCATAGTGAGGTAATTGGCCCCATAGTAAGTACAGCTTTTAGGCTTTTGATGTAAATATCTGTGCTGGTTAGTTTGTTACAAACTGGAGTCACCTGGGACAACCTCAACTGCGGAATCTCCATCAGATTGGCCTGGAGCATGACTATGGGGACATTTTCTTGATTAATGATTTATGTGGGAAGGCCCTGTCCACTGAGGGCAGTGCCATCCCTGGGCAGGTGGTCCTGGGTTCTATAAGAAAGCAGGCTAAGAAAGCCAAGGGGGAGCAAGCCAGTAAGCAGCACCCCTCCATGGCTTCTGCATCAGCTCTGGTCCTGACTTCCTTCAGCCATTGACTGTTATCTGCATGTGTAGACTGAAACAAGCCCTTTCCTTCCCAAGTTCCTTTTGTCAGTGTGTTACCATGGGAACAGAAAGGCAAACTAAGAGGTTCAAGCTTATTTCCAAAAGGTTGTGAATTTTTTTTCTCCCAACAAAATCTAGGCCCTCTCATAGAGTCTCTCTCTCCACCCCACTCCCCTCCTGTTCTCCCTCCCTCCTTCCTTCCCACTTTAAAATAAGTAATACGAGGCTTTGCTAATTCACCAAGCAGGAGGTGCTCTGCTACCTGAAACTGTTTTCCAATTACAAGCCAGGTCAAACACTATTTCTCTTTTGTATCCATTAGTCCCAAGCCCACCTTCCTTGTAAACAGTGTATAACTTTTGCTCACTTACTCTTAAGGGTTTCAGTATTTTTCAAGATACTTTGTGTGAATTCTTCATTAATGTTAAACGTTCATAAGTAAAACATTTTTGCCTTCTCACTTATATTTTTCAGTGTCTCCAACATGTTAGGAACATTCAAATTCATTTTTTTACTATGCATGAGAGAGAGCACATGTGCAGGCATGCGTGAGCCACAGAGCATGTGTGGAAGTCAGATACGAGACACTTTGCCAGCCCTTAGTGACATTTAAATTAAAAAAAAAAAAACAAAAACTTGTGTGATTATGTTTTTGTGTGTGCATGTGTGTGGTATAGTATACATACGTGTGTGTGTGTGTGTGTGTGTGTGTGTGTGTGTGTGTGTGTATGTGTGTGTGTTTATGTACGTGGAAGCCAGAGATTGATGCTCACACTGGATATCTTCTTCAAATTTATTTAGTTATTGAATTATTTATTCAATTCATTTTTTTTTGAGACAAGGGTCTCTTACCAGACTTATTAAGCAAGATGTCTTGGCCAGCAAGTCCCAGGGATCCTTTTTCTGTGTCTTCTCAGTTGTAGGATTAAAGGTGCATACTTCTGTGCCCAATTTTGGGTTCTGGGGATCCAAATTTAGGTCCCCATGCTTGTGTAGCAAGCACTTTACCCCCTAAGCCACCTTCCCAGCTCGCTCTAAATAAAAATTTAAACAACAGTTTTTATGCAGCATTTGTACGGCCTTTTGACATATTAGAACACTGGGACCTTGAAATGGCCTTTTAAATGCCAGCCATCAGTCGATAATGCACTAATCAGAGACGCTGGCTGCAAATTACAGGTACAGCTCTGGCTCACGTCTGTATTAAGGAGGATGATGTTGAAAAGCTACTGGATGTTGTCAGCATCAGCGGGAGCCAAGAGAACTTCATTAAATACTGAACTGGGAAAAAGGTAAGCCAGGAGTCAAGGTCACAGCACGACGAGACTGGAGGCCTGTCACCCTCTCCTCCGCCAGAAAGGGTACGAGTTCTTGTTTTATCTGCTGCTGGATGGAATATCTCCACATGCTCTGCCTTAATGTGTCCCTCCCCCGCAATACAAAGACGATGCCCATGTGTTCTCTACAAAGCCTGCTCCTCACAGATCTTAGTGACAGGTTTCAGAGTTTCTCCAAAGCTTACAAATGAAAACCATGGTTTTATCAAACCCGTAGGAAATAACTGTTCAATCCAACTAACCTTGTTTCAGGGTATGGTCCAAAGGTGGTTTTAAAGTGGTCTTCATTGAGCTCAAACGTTTTCTGTAGCTCATCTATTGTTGCAAAATACTGGTGGCCACTGACAGTAGGTATGGGTACTGGACCCCTGAAAACAGGAAGAATCCTATAGTGCTATCACATATACATACAGGCAAAATCTTAATATTGACCATTGTTTCTACAGAAATACACATTTCAGTAAAAGATAATTACTCACTTCAGGACTTGCCTTGCATGGCGGCATCATTGCAACCTAACTTGAAGACGAAACACACATGTACTGGAAACAGTCCTCATCCATCTAACCACTGATATTGGCAAATTACCTCTCTTGAGAACTGTGTATACACTCCATTATAACCCTCGTCCATTTAGGTCTCACCATATAACAATATACGAATTGCTAGAAAAATGAACATAGATATTTCCCTATCTTGTTTATAATCTAATTCTTTGGAATGATCCACAAATAAAACATTTCTAAAAAGTCTAATATTATACTCTGAATTAAACAGTAGTTATGAAATACTACTTTTTGTCTATTCAGATGTGTCGATGTGTGTGCCTTGAAAGAAAAAAACAACCAGTGACCATGACTTGACCCAGGGCACTCACTTCAGCCTTGCTAGGGACACTATGCACACAGCAACCAACTGCAGACACGCACAGAAGTCCACGGCATCCATTGGCCTGCGGCAGTCCATTTGGAGCCCATATTTAAAACTGCTTAGGTCCTCTGATCATGGGTTTAAAGAGGCATGTTATTTGCTGCTCGGTGCTCAGGTAGGCCGTAGCTTCAGATGCAGTGGGGGGATGCTATCTTCTAGCTACTACCTGTCCCACCCCCCACCAGAACTTTGCACATATCATACAATCTTACATTTTGAATCAGACCACCCAAAGATAATGTAATGTGGAAAAAAGTAATTACACGTTCTTTGATGTTATAGCAAATAGACAAAAATTTAATATCATTTATACTGACTAAAGATTCCCAACACGTATCACAGACAAGAGAGGCAATATTGATATTGGCAAAAAAAAAAAAAAAAAAAAAAAAAAAACTTCAAATGGCTTTTAAGACTCTGCTTCCTGGGTATTTGCATTCATAACATTACTAAAAAGATTTTTTTTGAATGCTATACTTGAGATTTGGTTATTGATCTTAGCAACTTTCTAAAACCTGGAACTTTCTCCATTACTCAAACATTCCACACTTGATTCCAACCAAAAGGCCAGGACATGGTCATTACTCAAATATTCTAAAAGGTCACATAGAAGGGAGAATTCAGAAGACTGAAACCCATGACATTAATGAGAAAATAACAAGAAATATATAGCCATCTCATGATCTGGTTATTTTGAGTTAAACTTAAAAAGGTTCAGTGTGCCTTTTCATACATAGTAATTAATAAAACACTAACTGTTATAGCCAATAATACCTATGATGCTCTCACTATGTGGTAGGCACTAAGTAAAACATTTTATACACAGGACCAAAAGTTTATGGATTGATAAGGATGCCCTGGTCCTCGTGCTTCTGGGACTTATGGCCTAGTGTGGAAAGGAGACACTGAACAAATGACCTCACAGATAATTCCCATTGTTTGGGAGGTGGTGACAGACAAGCACAGAGAACTCAACAGGATGTAATTAACCTGCAGGCAAGAACAGCCATGGTCCAGGCTGACGCTTACACTCAAACACTACTAGAAATGCTATTTTGCTATCAGTCAGCAAAAGCACCAATTTCTAGCATGCTGTGCCTCTTAAAACAGTATCTGTATGAAGATCTACAACTTTCAGAAGCTGGACCACAGCATCCATTTGGGTGCAGAGATCTCTGCTTATATTGAGGGTTCATTTGGTACACGTAGACACTGGAACATCAATCCAAGATCATCTAGGCATCAACCAGTGTAATAAATCACTACCTTTGAAACAGGAGCGTGTGATCACGGGGCGTCTTCCCCATGAGGGCCTGCCGGGCTGTCTCATGCTGCCTTTGGAGAGACTCTCTTTCCTAGGCAAGATATATGATCAGAAAATTAATGTGGAAAAGATGTCAGATGATCAAAATAGCTATAATCATTTTTCGACTTACCAGAGGTTTCCAAGTGCACGAGGCAGAAGGGGCGGGGGGGTGGGAGGCAGGGAAGAAAAGCATAGAAAACAATTGGCAATTATTTAGGGGAAAGATAAAAACAAATTTTATAAATAAGCCAAATACTTCGCAGGCACTAAAATTTAATTTAGAAATTTTATTTGACAAATTATAATGTCAAGGTCTTTACTTTGTAATTTTACTTCTTACTTATTTATTCGGAGACAGGATTGATCCCATGTATCTTAGCCTTAGGCTCAAACAACTCACTATGTAGTCAAAGATGGCCTTGAACTTCTGATCCTCCTTCTTCTGTCTCTCCATGCTGGGATTATAGACCATGGTCCTGCAGTGCTAGGAATCAAAGCCAGGCTATCTCTGCATGCTAGGCAAGCTCTCTGCAACTGAGCCCCATCCAAGCCCATAACACCATAGTTTTTAGTGGTATTTCATGGTCACACGTTTTGTGCTTGTGTGAGACAAGGTCTTGCTGTCTGGCCCTGGCTGGCCTGGAGCTCACTATGTGGACCAGGTTTGCAGTGACTGCTGCTGCCTTTGCCTCCGAATACTATGAAAACAGATATGTGTTATCATGCCAGGGCTTGACTTTGATTTTAAACCATTCTTACGAGATTATAGCCTTCTGAAGGGCACAGGGTAGAGTTGACTTTCATCTTCTCACAGGAAGTAAATGATTGAACAGATGTATTTAACATAATTAAGTATGGTCTGGAAACAGTGAAAATGAGACTTCTTTCTTTTGCATTTCATCATTGTTATCACTATAAATACTTAAAAAAAACACTGGGTGGCAATATAGAAATATAAAAGACATTTTTTTTTAAAAAAAGGTTCATGATTCTGACAAAAATGGACATGGAAAAACATAGGGCTAAGAGAGGTGGGGGGAAGAAAAGCATACAGTTTTTACAATCACTACAGGTGTTTATAATCAGATGCTCCAATGGAATGTTGACCCGTTTTACAACTGTTCAAATACTGGGTCACCTCACTTTAAGCTCCCAGACATAAAATTCTTACTTTACTAAGGAGGACTTAGCAAGTGCTTATTTGTTTTGCATAAAAGACTGTTATTTAAGAGCAGGCGTGTTATAGCATGTACTTTAACAGCAAGTGGATTTGAAGTACATTAATCACTGCTTGCACTGACTTCGTCTGAAATAAGCCTAAGTGCTTTGATTTTCCGTTTCATGACCAGACTCCACTGTAGGTTGTTTTCATGTAAAGCTGCAGAGGGAACAGCGGCAAACGAGCATGCCAGGCTACAAGCCACAGTTAGTTACAGTAAACCTTGGGAACTGGCTTGGTGTTCAATTTTCTTTTTAAAGGTTTTTATTTATTATATGAAAATACACTGTAGCTGTCCTCAGACACTCCATAAGAGGGCATCAGATCTCATTACGGATGGTTATGAGGCACCATGTGGCTGCTGGGATTTGAACTCATGACCTTCGGAAGAGCAGTCAGTGTTCTTAACCACTGAGCCATCTAATTAGCCCCCCCCTTTTTTTGATGTCGAATGTTTTAATGACAAGCATGCCAGGGTACAAACCAGCGTAAGTTACAGTAAGTCTCGGGAACTGGCATCGTGTAGAGTGTTTTAATATCTTAGGGGAAATTTTTATTTTTAAGATTAAATTCACTTTTTATTACAAGCATGTGCCTGTAGGAGTGGCTCTGCTCTGTCTTAATATAACTGGCACACTCAGCATCTCTGCAAAAGAAGGCACATCCCAAAGACCAGATATCTCTTGGGTCACTACATCACGACTGCGTGCCCTGCACACAGCACAAAGCCAAGACTCAATAATTTTCTTTTCTGTACAGCAAAGCGGATGATATTTCCCTTTCTAAATCTATCCGAGGTGCAACTTGCTGTCAACTGCTCCTATCTTGAAAAACAGTTGAGGTTAAGCATTTAAATTTAAAATTATTTTTAGAGCCTAGCTCACGAGAGCTATCATGAGCTCACCGGACACAGGCTCTCAGATGGACCCTTGTCTACCAAGACCATTTCCTCCTTCCTCTTTCTCTGACAATGTGCTCTGGTCTCTTAGAGAGGCCGTGGGAGAAAAGAATGTGTGTTGAGAGCTGGAGGAGGCTGTGATAAGATGAAGAAGCCCCATTCAAACCCCACAGAGGGAAATCGAACTCCACAGATGCATCTAATGGCTTCACATTGAAAGAGAATACGTACACACTAGCCAACTCTGGGAATATTTTGTTTTTAGAATTATTTCTATTCTTTTTCTTTTTAAATTAACACTGTTACATTTGTATATGCCATGGGAGGGGACAGGGTGTGGCACAGTGCGTGTAAGTTGTAAGACTTTGTGCAGTTGTTGCTCTTTTTCCATATTTTGTTATTCAAAGGGTTTTCTTATATAATATATTTTGATCATATTCTTTCCCCTCCTTTAGCTCCCAGTTCTCTCCACCTCTTTACCCATCTAACTTCATGGTTTTTATCTTTTTCTGTCTCAAAATACCTCAAAAAATGAAAATCAAAACAACAATAAGATAAAAAATACAAAAACACAAAAGGAGACTCATTAAAAAAAAACATAACATTCATTTTATGTTGGCCAATTACTTGTGGGCGTGGGGCCTGCCCTGGAGTGTGCTTGATACACCCAACAATGCTCTCAGTTATACCCAGCAATGCTCCCAGCAGCTATCAGTTGCAAATAGTGTCTTGGTTACAGACCTTTCCTTGTACTGGGATTTTGTCTGTTTGAACCTGTGCGGGTCTTGTGTGTGCTGTCACGGTATGTTCACCAGTCCCTTTGTGTCTGAAAGAAGCTGTTTCTTTTAGTCATGTACCACCCCTGGTTCACAATTTTCCAGCCTTTCTTCCATATAGATCCTTGAGCCTGGAGAAGGGTTGATGAAGACATCCCACTTAGGACTGAGTGCTCCAAAGTCTTTCACTCTCTGCATGTTGTCAGTTGTGGGGTCTCTGCGTTTTCAGCTACTGCAAGAAGTTTTGCTGTCAAGAGCTGAGCAATGCACTGGTCTGAGTCCCAGCCAATTGTGTCTCTTTCCATATTTCCAAGAGTTCCAGAGTCTGAACTCAGATCACTGAGCTTATGTAGCAAATGTCCTTGCCCACTGAGCCATCCTGCTGGCTCCTTTTGGTTATTATTCAATGCCATATGAATTCATTATGCTTTTGCCCTGAATCACACTATGCTCAAACATTTACTGCTGCAATTTCTCATATATTCTTTTTATTAGGATAATAATTTGATGCTTGATCTGAACTATGTCATAGCTGGGAAGATAACTCCTCTCAATGGTGTGTTGACAAGGATTGTATTTTCTGTTTTCATGTTGAGATGTTGGGAATAGAATCTCAGGTGCACATGCTAGGCAGTGCTCAATCTCTGAGCCAACTGCTCCCCACTCCAAGTCCCAAAATAACTTTTGCATCTCCCACGGCCTCCACACAAAAATACATAGCAGCCATAACTTCCTCCTGCATTCACACTGGCAACTCTAATTACACTCAGTGGGCCTCACACACAGATACAGGTGGAAGGAGGAGATGGACTTGTTAGGAAAAAGAAAGGCTTTAGTGGGAAGGGGTGAGGGATGAGAGGGGAGAAATGGGGGATGGTGGAAACTTTTAAAATCCATATAATGCTTATATAAAACTGCCAAAGAATAAGAAAGCAGGAACCAAATAGCAAAATCCAAACCATATAAAAAGTTCAACCAGAAAACCAGGAGCCCAAATCCCCTCAAGCCCACAGTTAAAACCCAGGAGGGGCATCCCCACTCTACCAGTGGGTGAGGATGGACCTCCACTGTAAGCTAAAGGAACTGAATGAACTAAAAATTGGAAGCTGCCGCATTGGGGTTCTTTCTCGAGGACAGCTCCCACACTGTGTCGGTTATTTTTCTGTTGCTGTAATAGAACACCATTACCAATGGAAGGGTTCATTTGGGGCTCGTAGTTCCAGAGTATCCATATGAGGAGAACAGCACAGCAGAGAGAGAGAGAGAGAGAGAGAGAGAGAGAGAGAGAGAGAGAGAGAGAGAG
>JANHMN010000016.1:40766230-40833319 GCA_030674055.1 Rhabdomys pumilio | reverse complement strand
GAGAGAGAGAGAGAGAGAGAGAGAGAGAGAGAGAGAGAGAGAGAGAGGGAGGAAGAAGAAGAAGAAGAAGAAGAAGAAGAAGAAGAAGAAGAAGAAGAAGAAGAAGAAGAAGAAGAAGAAGAAGAAGAGGAGGAGGAGGAGGAAGAGGAGGAGGAGGAGGAGGTGGAGGAGGAGGAGGAGGAAGAAGAAGAGGAAGAGGAAGAGGAGGAGGAGGAGGGAGGGAGGGAAGGAGGAAGGGAGGGAGGGAGACCCACAGAGGGATCCAACTGAGGATCAAGTTTTCAGATGCCTGCAGATATGGAGGACAACTCACTCCAACCACCACACATACGCCAAGAGCAGCCAAGGAGAATACAAATTTAACAGGAAAAAGTCAACAGAAAAAAGGGAAGGTCTACACTAAGGTGGAGCCCAGGTAGTGGACACTGCCAGGAGATCTCAGGAGGGGAGCTGCCATCAATTTTAGGGTTGTTTGAAGGCACCGTGGTCAGTCACTTCATAAACTCTGAGAAAATTAATTTCATGCAGATGGGCAACAGAAGGTATTTAGTTAAATTTCATATGCAGTTATCCTGAGAGAAAATAAAAATAAAAATAAAGGTGAACACCAGCCCTTCAGACAAAGCTTTCATTTAAAACCTTTAAAATCTGTAATCTGCTGTTTCAAAGTAAACACAAAGACAGAAGTAAAAAAAAAAAAAACACCAAGGCATCAAGGAACAAATAAATTATAATTAAAAGCCTACAAATGGAGTGGCAGAACTCAAAAGAACAAGAAATACAAGGGAAAAGATTACTGCAGAAACAACTACGTCAGAAGAAATACAAGAATAAGAGACAGAGACAGACAGACAGACATACAGACACATACACAGAGAGACAGAGACAGAGAGACAAAGAGACAAAGAGAGAATGAATGGATTAAGAGAACTGGAAAGTGGAGAAAAAACTCTGAAAATCCAAAAGAAAGGGCTCAAAGGACCTGGGAGAAAAGAACAGATATTTCAGGTTTGGAGCCTCAACATACAAACGCTAAGCACTCGTGACAGGAATAACAAATATTACGATCTGAACCCAATGCCTAAAGTGGAACGGACAGGTATCAGCCTAGAAGAACTCAAAAAATTGTTTCAAGAGCTTTCTCTGTACACAGAATAAATTCATACGACAAGTGGCTACTGAGCCATGGTCTAATGAATCTCAAGTATATGAATATTTCAGAATTAATATAAAATACAGACTATGTGCAGCTGTCACGCTGCCTTAAACAACATGGTAGAACATGAGTAGAAATGATCTACCACTAGCTGAGAGGATACTGGCCATTGACAGCCTGAGAGGAAGAAGAGCCATCCAGGGGGAAGACCCAGTGGTGGGTTGACCACACATCGACTGAAGACCCACACATCCAAGAATTCATGGGCAGCACAAACTGTACTTAATGGGGTTTGAAAAATCAACAGAGGTCTCAGAATCAGTTAGAGAGGGAGGGAAGGGGGGATGGAGCAGGGAGAAGTTGGGGGAGGGTGAATATGATCAAAATGGTTTCTATGAAATTCTCAAAGAATTAATTAAAAAATGAGAGAAAAAAAAGAAAATGACGCTTAAAAAGCACATTTCAGTTTTCATAATGGGCTGATTGTATTAGTATTGTTATTCAGAGGCTGTTCTCATGATATAGGGATAGGGCAGAAGAGTAATTTAATGGGCTATCATAATCCTATCATCGCCTAGGTCTCTGAGAAGCCTTTGGGAAGGATTCTCAGTGTGCAAGAAAGATAAAGGTGTAATAGAAAAAGCAAAACTCACGAGGCTCTGAATTTTAATTAGAAATATCAGGTTGAACTCATGGAATATTTTATCTAGCCAGGGAAAAGGACCAGAGGGCAGAGACTAGGGCTCAGTGGTAGAAACCTGCCTAGCATGAGCAAGGCCCTAAGTTCGGTTCCTAGTGTTCTTTCCCCTAAAAAGTAACAGAAATAATGGCCACCCCAACAGCAATGGGCGTCCCTACTGACCACAATGTGTCAATGAACTACGACCTCTCACTTAAGGAAACCAAGACTGCTTACTGTAAAAACAGCCCTGAGTTGTCTTTGTTACTTTTCTGTTATTGTGACAGAATTCCCAGACAAAAAGCAAGTTAAGGAAGAAAAAGGTTTCTTTGAGCTTTGTGTCCAGAGGGACATAGTTCAACACGGCAGGGAAAGACATGGCTTCAGGCAGAGAAGGCATGGTGGCAGGAGTAGGGGCTGGGTGGTCACATTGCATCCACACTCAGGAGGTGGAAAATGAAAGGAAGTCGGGCCAGGCTGTACATCCAAGGCCTGCCCCAGTGACCCACTCACTCCAACAAGGGTTTACCTCCTGAAGGTTCCACAGCTTCTTCAAAAAGTGCCACCAGTTGGGGACCACGTGTTCACACAGCCTATGGGGGTCATTTGACATCCAACAACAGGTCTTGTAACATACAAGTGCACGAACTAGCTCGCCATGCCGAATGGCAAAGCTCCTGTCAAAGACTACCTTTCTAGAAGGCCACCTAGAAAAGATCATCGCTGGCCGAAGGTGAGATTATCTGAATCCTCATATGGGTTAAAAGCGCAAAAAGTCAATGTCTTTCAAATACGCTTGAGTCAAAATATGGTTGTTTACATTACTGTACATAATTCATTCTATATTTGACATTTTGCGCATGTGGATTTCCAGTTTAGGACTGCGACTGATGCTACTGTAAACGGTCCTGCACCCCTGTTGTGGTGTGTATGCCTCCCCTTTCTACTGAGTATATGTCAGGAGTGTCTTACCTGAGGCATAGGGCACATGTATGTTCAATGTCAGTAAGTGTGTCCGGCTTCTGTCTACGTACACTGTTTCAACCTCCCATCTGTTGTCATGTAAGAGATTTCACTGTCAAATATTAAAAGTCTGTTTTATAATTTACTACTTTTAGCTTATTCTTATAAGCATCTCAATATGATTATAACCTGCATTGTCTTGTGGTCATATACACCTGCCATGACATCACTGATTAGCTGAGTTTGGTTTTTGTGTTTGTTTTTTGTTTTTTATTTTTTATTTTTGTTTTTTGTTTTTGTTTTTTTTTTTTTGTAGGCTTCCTGTGTATTACACGTTTTGTCCTTAGTAACTAGTAAGAGCTCTTTATGTATTGTGAGTACAAAAATTCTGTCACTTATTCATCACAAGTGTCTTGGTGTGGTTTGCCTTTTTAAAGTCGAGTGCCACTTTTATTAGCAGAAGTTCTTAATTTAAACTCTATTATATTTGTTTATTTATTTAGTAAATATGCATGCGTGCCTCAGGTTACAGGTGGAGCTCAGAGAACAGCTTTCAGGAATCAGTTCTCTCCTTCAGCCATAAGGGTTCCAGGGATTGAACTCTGGTCCTCACGGTCAGCGGCAGAGCCATCTCCCCTGCCCAGAAGTTCTTAATCGTAATGTAATTTAGTGTTTCCACATTTTCTTTTAGTTAGCATTGTTTGTGTTTATATTTAAGAAACTATTCACGGTGTCATAAGAATCATAAGAATCTCTCTTACATTATCTTTTAGAAGTATTGTTTTGCTTTGCACGTTTAGGAGATTATAAAGATTACATGGATTGCAAACCCCTCAGGTTTTGTGTGTGGTATAGGGCTAGGGTAAACCCTCATTTGTAAGCAGCTAATTCTAGCAAAGATCCCATCTTCTTCCTGCCACACTCATCACAGGTCAGTCCCATGCATGCACAGGTTTGTCTCTGAGACAGTGCTAGCATTTCCATACAAATATTAAAATCGATTTCACAAAGAGCTGTGGGAATCTTTGACTGGCTCACACTATATCTGTAGATTTGAAAAGAGCTGACATGTGTGCGGTGGCAATTCTTGTAATTCATAAATGTGACTTACTTAGCTTTTTTTCTAAATCATATTTTTTTATATTTTCCTATGTAGAGGCAGTATACATCTTTTTTTGGATCAGATGTATCATTAACCTTTTAACTTTTAGATCCTAGTCAAAACATATTTTAGGGAGCTATAAGGATGGCCTGGGGCGGGGCTGGTTAGGAACAGTGCTGCTTTCATAGAGGCCCTGGGTTTGGTTCCCAGCCCCAACATGGCGGATGGCTACCATCTGTAATTCTAGCACCAAGAGCTCCTTCTCCTTCTTTAAGATTTCTTTCCATTTTCTGTGAATGAGTAAACACCTGAGTGTGTGTGTGTGTGTGTGTGTGTGTGTGTGTGTGAGAGAGAGAGAGAGAGAGAGAGAGAGAGAGAGAGAGTTTGAGTGTGTGTACGCGTGCATGTGTGTGTGTTCCCTTGGAACTAGAATTGTAGGTGCTTGTGAGCCAGCATGTGGCCAATGGGAATTGGATCTGGAGCTTCTGCCAGAGCAGCAAGTGCTCTTAACCACTCAGCCATCTCTCCGGCCTCTTCCTGCGGACCCTTCATGTCTTCCTTATTATGACTGAGGTACAATAAATAAAAAGTTTACTTAGATTTTTATATTTAAAGAAAGATTATTATTATTTCATAGTATCAACATCTCTTTTTTTTGACATTTATCAGTGTGTGTGTATGTGTGCGCCATGGCATATGTGTGGAGGTAAAAGGGACACTGGCTCAAGTCGGTTCCTCCCTTCCAGCACGTGGATCCAAGATATCAACTCAGATGGTCAGGCAGGGGTGACAGGTGGCTTTACTCATGGAGTCAATCTCTTAATATTCTTTTCTTGTTTCTTCTCTCTTCTCTTCTCTTCTCTTCTCTTCTCTTCTCTTCTCTTCTCTTCTCTTCTCTTCTCTTTTCCCCTCCCCTCCCCTCCCCTCCCCTCTCCCCTCCTCCCCTCCCCTCCCCTCCTCTCCTCCTCTCCTCTCCTCTTCTCTCTTTTCTTACTCTCCTCCCCTCCCCTCCCCTCCCCTCCCCTTCCCTCCCCACCCCTCCCCTCCCTTCCCTCCCCCTCCTCTTCTCTTTTCTTTGAAACACGGTCTCTCTACATAGCCCGGGCTATCCTGAAACTTGCTATGTAGACCAGACTGGCCTCTAACTCAGAGAAATCCACCTGACTCTATACCCCAAGTGCTAGGCTTAAAAGTGCACCACCATGCCTAGCTTAGTTTTATATTTTCTTTCTTCTCCTTTGAAACTAAGGTAGTTTTGATTAGAATGTAGAGAAATGGGTTTGACGAGGACATATCCATGTAACTGGTCCTTACTCTTCCCATACAGCCCTCTCAGCCCTCTTTCCTTCTTTCCCTTTTCAAGACATATGGTCTTCTACCTCTTGTTCCTCCTTCTTAATCTACTAGGCCTCCTCCTACTCTCCTTTCTGCTTTCATGTGACACACACACAGGTGCACGCGTGTGCACACACACACACAGACAGAGACAGACAGACAGACAGACACACACACACACACACACACACACACACACACACACGCGCGCGCGCGCGCGCGCGCGCGCGCACACACACAGCAGATATGGAGACAGAGAAAGATATATACACACAATAGATGCCACACATGAAATATTCAGTATTTGACAAAGTCTTGAGTCTCGATGGTTTTGCTCAAGACAGTGACCTCCATTTCCATCGTTTTCTCTGAAGGACATTATCTTGTTCTTCTCTAGAGATGAATAAAAATTTCATTGTATACATGTACCACATCTTCTTTATCCATTTGTTCATCTTTTGATAGACATCTAGCATGGGTCCATGTTTTGGCTGTTGTGAATTATGTGGCAATAAACACAGATGTGTAAAATAGTTCTGTGGTATGCTGCCTCAGAATCCTTCAGACACACAGCCAGGGATTGAGTAGTCGGGTCATACGGTAATTCCATTTGGAGTTATGTGACAAATGTCCATATTGATTTCTATAGTGGTTGTCTTAGTTTACATTGCCATTAGCGTATATCAGACCTACCTGCCCCCTTCCTTGACAGCATTTATTGTCACTTGTGTTCTTGATATTAGCCACTATGATTTGGACAAGAGAGAATCTCAGAGTGGTTTTAATCTGCATTTCCCTAAACTAAGGATATGGAACACTTTTTCAAATGTTTTGGTCATCTGCATTTTTTGAGAACTTCCTGTTAATATCATTATTCCATTTACTGACTGGATAGGTTGTGTGTGTGTGTGTGTGTGTGTGTGTGTGTGTGTGTGTGTGTGTGTGTTTAACGTTTGGAAATTATTAAAATAAATCCTAACCTGTTGGCTAAGTCCAGATGTAGATATCAATCCCTTGACAGATGCACAGTTGACAAAGATTGTTTCCCATTCTGTAACTGACTCTCTGCTCTGTTGAATATAATTGTTTTCTTTTCTGCGTAAAAATTTTTGTTTTATGCAATCCCACTATCAACTCTTGGGCTGTTTCCTACGCCACTGCAGTCCTTTTCAGGAAGCCTGGGCGGGCCTGTGTCTTCATCCCGGGCCTTCCCACTGTGCATCTAGCAGTTTCAGAGTTCAGGTCTCACATAAGATTTTTGTGCAGGGTATGCGGTATCTAGTTTCCTTTTCCAGGATCAACACTCAGTTTTCCCAGCACTGTACTGAAGGGGCTGTTTTGCCGATGCTGTAGTTGTCGCAATATGTTTTGACACCTTTGTCAAAGATCAGATGACTGTAGCTTAGTTACGTGAGCTTATTTCAGAGTCCAGCATTCTATTCCATTGGTTTCTGTGTTTGTGGTATGATCCATATTAGGGTTGTGACTGTTGCACCATAGGCTACACCTTGAGATCAGTTACTGGGATGTTTCCAGCACTGCTCTTTCTGCGGGAGGTTCCTTTGGCTACTCAGGGTCTTTGTGAACTTCAGACTCTTTTGTTCTAGCTCTGTGAAGAACAGCATTAGAATTCTGAGGAAAACCTCATTTAATCTGTAGATTGCTTTCTGTGATACAGCCATTTTCATGACATCAGTTTTGAGGGTTCATGACCTCGGGAGGCAGTTCCATTTTCTAGAGTCTTCCTCAACCATTTCTTTAGTGTTTTACAGTTCTCACAGAAAATTTTACTTCATTTATTAAACTTATTCTTAAATATTAAAAAGAATTGTTACTATCACTTGTATGTGGAGGGGTGACGTGTACCCATAGCATGTGTCTGAATGTTTGTGGATTCTCTTTTTCCACTGTGAGGTGTGTCCTGAGATTGAGCTAAAACACTAGGCTTTCAGTGCAAGCGCCCACCCCTGCTGAGCGATCTCATTGGTCCAGTACTTTTTAAACTACTGAGTGCTAAGGGTTTTCTTTATAGTTTTCAATAAAAACATAGGCATACTAAATCTACAGTCAAAACATCACAAGGCACAAAAAATGTCTACCTTGTTTCCTCTTAGATATTTCGAGATATATTTTTCATATAAGAAATTGTAAGTACTTTTTCCATACCACTAAAATCTTCTGACAACATGTAGAAACTTCTGTTTGACATGGAAGTGGAGGAAGGTAGCATTCTCTTAGAGCTGAGCGGGTAATGGTGCACGCCTTTAATCCCAGCACTCAGGAGGCAGAGGCAGGAGGGTTTCTGAGTTTGGGGCCAGCCTGGTCTACAGAGTGAGTTCCAGGACAGCCAGGGCTAACCCAGTCTCAAAAAACCAAAGAAGAATCAAAAGCCCTTCTAGACTGCAAATGCTGTGTGACAGCAGCATGGTGTTGCTGCCAGCTCTCAGAGGGACTGATGGTCAGTTCTTAGAGGATATCATTTGCTTTCTATGAAAAGTCCTTGCTAAGTTGGACCTCCTTCTGGGCATAGGGAAGCAGAGGGGCTTTGCACACTGTCATCACTGATTGGTAAATGCAAACTCTAACATATGATACAACGCACACCCCTCCCCCACCATTACACACTGTGCTCAAGGGGGTACCCTGAGGAGTGGGGGGGGGAGGTAACCAGCACAGAACACTCTTTGACAGCAGGTGAGCATGACAACTGCCCCTTCCCTCATCTGTCACCACCAAGATGACCCCTTCTACACACACATCGCCTTTTTATTTTACCTTCCCTTCCGTGTGGTGACTATTCATGGGGATGAATCACAGTTAAGAGCACTGAGTGGGGCTTTTATCTGTTTTTGTCCTCAGTTCTGGAACCAACCTCGGTGGCCATGACCTGAGAAAAGCCATCTTAAAGGCATAGAGTGTTTCTAACAGATCCTACTGTTTGACCCTATTTAAATACACCTTGACTATGCAAACCATGAATGCACGCATGTCAGTGGTGTGTATTCTGAATGGTGTGAATCAGGCTGTAGCGCAGCCCAACCTCACTGAGAAGTGGGGCAGACCTGGCTGCCAGGGTGTCAAGGGCACATGAGGAAACTGTATATTGACAGGGAGGGTCCTGAATGTCCCAGGACCAGAATGACAGAGGGCAGTGGATGCTCCATGGTACGGGAGCCTTACCTGTTCACTTCTACCTGATATTCCAGATGGCAAGATCACAGGACTACCTAAGACTTAGCCAGGGAAAGAGAAAGCAACCTGCCAACGGGAGAGGAGAGGATGTGGGGAATACCAGAACCAGCAGCTTGAAAGGGAATCTGGGAGCTTGCAAGAACATCTCCAAAGTTACCATGTGATCTGAAGACTGTAGGTCCATCTGATATCTCCCAGAATAGCCAGAAGCCTTTGGATTCTTAATTTATCCAAAGATGGGAGTGTTCTCCATTGTTAACTAAAGGCTGGTGTTTGATTTCTCGTAAATCCTGGTGAGTTGGCATAATTCTAGATTTGATTGACTTATATGACTTCCCTGAACTAAAGCACCATGGCATCCATTCACATTCTTTGCAGACACTTAGGAGCTCATGCATACTCGGCTGCCTCTAAGAGGCCATAATCTGGAGCCCTTGCAATGGGGGACTTGCAGAGTCTAGTCAGGCTTGAGAGGCATGGCTAAGGAGTCAGTCAGGCTTGCTATACTCTTGTCTTCAGCAGTGTGAAGAAGAACTAGAGGGAAGTCTGTGGGAATGTGAGGGAGTGCTTCTATGTGAGTAGGGGAGAGAAGCAGGCCCACCCTCAAAGTCAGTGCAAGAGGCCACACAGAAAAGCAAAGCAGAAACACATGTTTCATGCACTCAGAATTCCCAACTGCTATCATGTCTTCTAGGAGAATGCTCAGGTATGTCCCTTTCCACCACAGCACAAGACTTGAATCACTGATTCTTTTGACCACTCACCTTGGTTCTGACTTTGGAAGGTGAGTGGTAACTTGCTTTGAACAGGTTGGCTTTAAGCTAACAACTAGAAGTTTGGTACCGTCTTAGTTAAATTTTTCTATTGCTGTGAAGAGACACCATGACCACAGCAACTATTTATTCATTTGTTTGTTTGTTTGTTTATGTGCATTGTGGTGTTTTGCCTGAATTACAGACAGTTGTGGGCTGCCATGTGGGTGCTGGGAATTGAACTCAGGTCCTCTGGAAGAATAGCCAGTGCTCTTTACCACTGAGCCATCTCTCCAGCCCTGACCTGGCAACCAACTCTTAGAAAAGGAAAACATTTCATTGGGGCTGGCTTACAGTTTCAGAAGGTTAGTCCATTACAGTCAGTGTGAGAAACATGGCAATGTACGGGCAGACATGGTGCTGGAGAAGGAGCTGAGAGTTCCACATCTTGACCCACAGACAGCCAAGTAGAGACTGTGTGGCCCACCAGGTCTAGCTTGAGCATATGAGACTTCAAAGTCCACCTCCACAATGACACACTTCCTCTAACAAGACCACACCCACTTCAACAAGGCCGCATCTCCCAATAGTGCCACTCCCTCTGGGCCAAGCATTCATACATGAGTCTATGGGGGTCGTTACTATTCAAATCACCACAGGTATGGTATATTCTGCAATTGTAAGTTTTTAAGTCTCTGTATTCTCAGATTATCACATAAAAAAATATTACCCATGACAATGAGCACGACCTACTTTAAACACAGCCTGTATTGTGTAGTAGACACTCACTCCTCCATGGGCTAGTCTCCAGATGTTCCCAGACGGCTGAGTTGGGACAATGTTACAGGCCCACTTTAAATAGCACTGCCATCCATAAAACACACTTCTGGAGTGGACTTGATTTTTTTTCCCCAGATATTCATAGTCATCTCCCGCTCAGAGCAACTTGCCCCTGGAAATATACATTTTATTGTGTGTGTGTGTTTTTATGGTGCTTTTCTACTGCAAAACAGAAGAGTTGGATGCCAGTGTTTTTACTGGGAGCCTGAGAAAATGGTACTAAAAAAAACTTACATTGAAAATTAAATTTTAAAGGCAGTAACTATTCCTAGAGATGGGTTTGTTAGGGGAGAAAGAATCTTGTCTTCAGCTTATGGTTGTGAGAGAATAGTTTAGGAAAACTTAAAAATCTCCAAATTTTCCCCCTTACCGCTCTGCTTTTAAGACAGGGTCTCACTAAGTAATCCCGGCTGGTCTCAAACTCACAGAGTTGGACCTGTCTCTGCCTTCTGAGTGCTGGGATTAGAGGTGTGTGCCAACATGTTCGGACCCTAAACCCTTTTAGAGTTCTATAATCACTTTTACCCCACCTGCCCTGCCCTTACCACTGGTGACCTTTTGGATGAAAGTTTGGAGCATAATTTAGTAAAGTAGTTTCTGTCTGTTGAATCCAAGAATTCAACCGTACTGGACTTCCTAGAATAGTCTTCAGATTTCAGGCAAGGCGTTTTAATATCTGGTGAGGAAAACATAAATTTATGAATGAAATATACAAGAGTAAATTTCTTGATGTGACAGCAATGTTTTATATTTTATTTCTTCAAATACAAGAAATTGTGTACTTAAAGTCTATGCATTTCAACTTGAAAATAAATAAGATACATTTTACAGTAACAATAAAATTAATGTGGGCCTATAGCAGCCAGGAGGCACAAGCCTTTGGAGGGTAACCAGTACTTAGTCAGCACAGGTTTGGTATTAATATTAATATAAAATATGTAATAAAAGACAAACAACAGTCGCTTTTAATATTTAAAGTTACCCTTATAATTACATCCTATCTGATAAAAGCCTCCTAAAAGCCTGGACAAAAACGAAAGCATGTAATTCTAAGACAATTTAACGTTCAATGCATAGACTTCTGTAACTGACATGTCAGATTTCAAAACACAAAAACAATCAGAAGGTGTACAATCAATGCAAGTTAAATACTGTAGAAGAAACAAAAGTATTTTAACTTGACAATTAAAAGAGCTTTAACACATGTGCTAACACTTGTTTGAAATTCAGATCCTGCCCCAACTTTATCTCTTGCTAACATAACATCATAGAGAACTGCAGCTAACTTCCATATATGTCTCTGAAAATGTCCAGAACCAGACTTTCAAATGAAAACTGTTATTTCCAATATTGGATTGATTTCTAGACCAGTCCATGATAGTGCCCTGAGTATCACAGAATCTTGGTATTCTAAAAATAGCTTGCAAGTACTGGAAGAAATGAGCCAGGTTTTAAGCAGAAGCAAGAGGGTAGTGGACTTGATTTATTGCTGGTATAACAGCTTTAATTACATTAATTGCTAGCACCACTGCTTCTGCAATTGCTTTGACACAAGAAGTTAGGACAGCTACTTTTGTTAATCATTTAGCAAAAAAAAAAAATGTTACTAATGTGTTGAATATACAAGAGGATTTAGATAGGCATTTGGAAGAACAGACTGATGCTCTTTATCCTATTCAAAGTATTGGAAGTATGTTCAGAATTTAAGGGTAAGGAGCCATCTTGAGAGTCATGCCAAATACTATTGGATTCATGTTACTTCTAAAATTTACAGTGGTAGTCATTATAATTGGGAAAATTATAGTATATAATTAAAGACACTTGCAGTGTATTTGGCATAATTTTAATACCTCTCTGGATGTTTTAACTTTACATGGTGAGCTTACAAATTTCAAGAATGCTGCTCTGTTGAATGTTGATGGGGTAAATACTGCAGATAAAATTACCCATGGTCTGAAGTCAATATTTCTATTTTGGTCAAGCTTCAAAAATGGCATATATAGCTTGATCATGCTAGGCCCTTTTGTCCTGGGAATACTTTTATTTCTGCCCATCATGTTAAAACTTGTCTTTAACAACATCAACATGTTGGCAGCCAAATTACATGGCTTGAACTTGAAAATAGACCCCTAGCCAGAATTATTAAATTAACAGGCTGGCAAGCCAAGGACAGGCAAGATAATGCACCGAGCCTTACCAACCTAAGACAGAAATTCATTGCTTTGGATAATGCATATTCCATGATGGGTAAGGAAGGCATTCTTGTCAGAACGACCTAAGACAGGCTCAGTCTTGTTAATGAAATAAAAAAGCGGGGAGAGGCAGAGAGCCTTTGGGGCTACTTGGCAAGAATCTGACATGGGCCAAGGACAAGGAAATGGGCTGCTTGCCAGGAATATGACATTGGCCAAAGACAAGGAAGTAGGCCTCAGGCAGGAATCAGACATTAGGCTAGAACAAAGAAGTAATTTCAGATAGGAATCTAAATATTAGGCTAGAACAAAGAAGTAGCTTCAGAGAGAAATCTAAATTAGGCTAGAACAAGGAAGTAGGCTTCAGACATGAAAATGATTTTGGGCTAGGACAGAAAAGTTGGCTCTGATTTTGGACATCCTGATAAGCCCTTAGAAACAGTGATCATGGGAGTGTTCACAGAATTATGTTTAATGCCTTGCTTTTTCTTTGACTATTTGTGTTTATTGTCTTGCTTGTTCCTTGACTATTTGCATCTATTGTATTGCTAGACCCTCAACCTAGAACTGACCTTGATACATGTATGTAATTAAAATGGTATAAAAGCAAAAAGGAGAAGGAGGGATGGGATAGGGGGTTTTAGGGAGGGGAAATGGGAAAAGGGATTACATCTAAAAAAAAAAAAGTTCAATAGAATAGGAATTATTCATAATTAACATAGAATCTTTCCTTTAAAACAGTAGAAAACCCAGAGATCTAAAATATACAATTCTAGTCTTGCTCATGAAGATAGGTCCTGAGTTTACAGGCCTTTGAGATGTATGAAAGCATCAAGCATTTCAGGAACATTGCTTACAAAATGCTAAAATAAATAACACCCATACATATATCTTTAGTTAATATGCTTGACTTAGCAGATGTGGGAAACTAGCCCTCACCCAAAGACAAAAGGAAACATTACTGCATAACAGAAGCATGTTTGATTATATATATATATTTAGAAAACCCAGAGATATAAAATATACAATTTATATACATATATAAAACAAAACGTGTGTGTGTGTGTGTGTGTGTGTGTGTGTGTGTGTGTGTGTGTGTGTAATGTCTTATATTATAAATCAGGAAAGAAACAATTCTAGGTAAAGGTGAGAAGTCAGAAATGGGCAAAAGGGCATAGATGCCAAGAAGTCAGAGGTACTGGGAGCTAAAGCTCACACCCCAGACCTAAGATGGAAGGCAGGTTCTCTGAGCTGGGAAGACAAGGCATGGGCTCTTTGATACGATGAGAAGATGCAAAGAAGGTATCTGGAACTCAGCCCACAGATGGGAGAACTGTACACACAGAGCTGAGCCTGGCCCGAGTATAGAAATACCTGTAATAACACGAGACCTCCAGGCTAGGTTTTAGAGTGATGGTTTACCACACACAGAGCCTTGGGTGTGACTCCTAGCTCTTAGCTGCTGAGCATGGTGGCATGCATTTACTTGTGAGCCCAGCTCTTGAGATGTAGAGGTAGGAGGGTCAAAAGCTCAAGGTTATCCTCAGCAAAAAGAGAACTTGAGGCCAAACTAGACTATGTGAGATGCAGACTCAAGGAAAAGACTAGAAGAGAAGGGAGCAGGGTGAGGTAGGGGGAAAGGCAGGGAACTGTCCTTTGTGTATCTGTGCTGTGTACTGGGACTGAACACAAACTTGAACCCAATTGTGATCATCTGAAGCTAATAAAAGAAAGCAAACGCTACTTCAAAGGAATTCTGGCAGGAGAGTCTAGAATTCTACATCCCAACACCTGTGAGAGCAGAGAGTGATTCTCAGATGTAGTAGATGGTCTGGGCACAAAGCCCAGGAACTCTAGGTAAGGGGGAATCTCAAGAGGTACATTAAGGTAACCATACTTATCACAACAAAACTGATTAAAAGGAACTGCATGTAGGTACACTCTTCCCTAAGTCTTCTTGATAATATTCATTTGGTCCATATTTCTGGAGCACCTACCACATGGTAGGTGTAGTTCTGGATGTTGGAGACAAAGAAATAAACAGAAACTCCTTAACCTGAGAGGACTTTACGAAAGCTGCAGGCAGACAAACAACACATTTTTAAAGGTTAGGTGATAAATACAATGAAGTCAGATAAAGGGATAGAAAGAAACAGCATGGTGGTCAAAAGAAGTCCTCTGAAGGGATGGGGTGAGAAGGAAATTCTCTGTACAGTGGAGAGATTGTCAGAAGTTTAAAGATCTAAAGAAAAGCATTCAAATACCTTGAGGGGCAGGTGTTGATCAGAGGCAGGGAATCAGTTTTATACAAAGAGCCAGAAGCATGGTTAACCCAAGTATCAGTGTTAACAATTCACTGCTTGGGAAAACTGGATTATATAGACACCCACATTTGGACGGTGTGCAGAGGGCAAGAGAACTTGAACCCTCAGCCCTAAATGGGTTCCTATTAAATCCTTCCCTCACGGTTAAGAGAACTCTGAAGAAGAGGGGGGCAGAAAGATTGGGAGAGCCAGATGGGATGGTGGACACCAAGAAAACAAGACCTTCTAGATACAACAAGGCTGACACACATATGAACACAGAGAACACAGCATGCACAAGGGCCTGCTCAGGTCTGGGCCTGATGCAGTCCAAGTGCTGAAAGAAGAAGTGGACATAAGCCCCATGCCTAATCCAGAAGCTGTCTTTAATTGATAACTAGTTGCAAAGGAAAAATTAGTTTTCTCCAATGGAGTCTCATCGAGTATACAAATCATACTAAGGGCAGGCAGGCTCTATGCCCAACAGTGGTTGGCATAAATAAACTCAGTGGTTTGTTCTCTTTGTTTTTGTGTTGGCTGTTGTTTGTTTGTTTTACCTTACAAGTCTTCTGCTTATATAAAAGCAAAACATTTTATATTATATCAAATGGTTTCTGATTTTGTGTTCTCATGGGGTTTCTGTGTGTGGAAGTGTGTGTTATCTCTGCAGCTCTATGTTTCTTGTGCTTTCTCTTTGGGTCACTTTTTATGTTTGTTTTGTCTTATTATGGTTTGTTTGTTTTTATTTATCTTATTTTAGTTTTTTTTTAAAGATTTATTTGTTTATGTATATGAGTACATTGTTGCTATCTTCAGGCACACCAGAAGAGGGCACCAGATCCCATTACAGAGGGTTGTGAGCCACCATGTGGTTCCTGGGAATTGAACTCAGGACCTCTAGGTGAGCAGTCAGTGCTCTTAACTGCTGAGTCATCTCTCCAGCATCTTATTTTAGTTTTATTATTTTTTAGGTGCTTGTTTTGTAATAAGAGAAAGAAAGGGAGGAAGAGAAGGAGGGGGGGAAGGAGGGAAGGAGAAGGAGGGATGGAGAGAAAGAGAGAAAGAGAGAGAGAGAGAGAGAGAGAGAGAGAGAGGAAGAAACAAGGAGGAAAGGGCACAGAGTTGAGATTTGTTTGAATGGGAATGTAAGGAAGATCTGGGAGAGGAAACCACAATCAGACTATATTTTATAAAAGAAAACAAAACAAAAAACAACAAAAAACACCTTTATTTTCAATTAAAAAAAAAAAACAAGCAGAATTCAGCCCCAAGGTTGGAGAGATGACTCAGTATCTGCCACAGATGCATAAAACCTGAGTTTGGTTCCTTAGTGTCCACACAAGTCTGCTGTACAGTGAATGTCTGTTACCCAGTGCTGGATGGATATGCAGGCAGGAGGATCTCAGGTGCCTGCTGGTCACCAGTCAACTCTGGCTTCTGTACTCAGGCATGTACACACACACACACACACACACACACACACACACACACACACGCATACACACATGCATACACACACGCATACACACATGCATATACACATACATACATGCATACACACATACACACACACACACACATGCACGCACGCACGCACATGCATACACACATGCATATACAAATACATGCACACATACACACACATGTATACACACACACACACACACACACTTGTATATACACTCTCCAGCAGCACTCTCCTTCTAAGATTCACTGTAGATAAAAAAGATGGATGATAAAGGAGGTATACCCATGTTTGCTTGCTTGCTTGCTTGCTTGCTTGCTTGCTTGCTTGCTTGCTTGCTTGCTTGCTTGCTTACTTGTTTCATAAAACACTTGTCCTATTGATTGGGGCAGTATGGAAAAGACTGGATGATTCTAGCCAAATTGAATAAAATTTCCATATTTTCATTATCTTTTCATTTGCTGATTAATAAAAAACTCAGTGTCAGGAATGGGTTAGTTACCTCTTCTAGAGTTGTTACCAATAGGGTCCCCCTAGACCGCCAAACCTTCCAGGCTGCTCTCTCTTGATTACCCCCTATAAGGAACAGTAAGACTATTGCTGACCACCACAAACTCAAGTCATAGAACATGAAGATATCGAGTTGGTGCTAACCCAGAAGCTTTGCTACTGGCTAGTTCTCACAGTGTAGGAAGGTACCACACATACTACCAAAGCAGAAACATAATCACCACCCTTATCCAGCTGCGAACCCTGAGAGCTACAATAATGGTCTGGCAGGAGATGCCCCTGACACAACAGTGGCACAAGTACCAGGGGAATAACCAACCACTTTCTAGTGGGATTTAAGGCCTGCTCCTTAAGATGGAACCCATACTTGGCACGGTTGTCAGGACCTGTGGCTAGATCACAGGTCACAAGTCAGGACAGGAATTACTACTTCACTGAGCAGACATAGCAGTAGCTGAATCCAGGTGATGTACCATAGATCAGTACATTCCTTAAATCAGCAGAGAAGCTGCTTTTTGCAGTAGGATGAGGTTAACACAGAGACCCACCAACAGTCAAGATGCAGAGAAGAAGAGGCTGTGGAATCCTTTGTCCTCAATAGGATATCTATGTCCCACCCACTCTCCCCAAGGCTCAGGGATCATCGTGGAAGAAGGAAGTGGAAAGACTGTAAGAGCCAGGGGCAGTGGATGACTAACACAAGAACAGTGTTTTCCAGACACAAGAGGGCAACTGCGCATATGAACTCGCAGGATCTGAGATGCGGCTCATAGCTCAAGAAATCCAGGAAGGAATAAAGATGGCCATGAAGTCCAACCGGCTGAGGAGCTATTGCAATGGGCAGATGCTGGGGGTGGGAACGTTTGTTCTCTCTTATGGTGTGGCCCCCTAGATGGTTGATTAGCAGATGGCCACATGCCCAGGAGTATACAGGCAGCATAAATAGGGCTCCATGTGTTTAAAAACTAACCAGGACACAAGAGCTGGGTGGGTATGGAAGAGGGTGTGGATTTGGGAGGAGTTAGGGGGAGGAGGGTGAATATGATCAAAGTTCTGTGTATGAGATTTTCAAATAATTAATAAAAATACTTCTAAAGGATGAAAATTGAAGACCAATTTCATTGAAACAACTGCCATAGAGATCATATATCACATATATGTATACATCCATAATTTCCTATCTACTGGATCTTTCTTATGGAAACGTATTATATATAAGCTAATTCAAAATCTGGTTTTCATGTGGGCTCCTTTTCCTCACTTTCTAAGACACAAGCCATCTGTACCATGGTTTAACACAGCCACGCTCAATCTGACACTGCAGTGTGGCTGTCATTCCATTTTATTTAGTGTCTTAGTAGCTAGCAACACATTTGAGGCACAGATAATGTGTTTATATTGCTTAAAACTACATTATAATGCCACAATTTTAGTGGCTTGAACTCCTGTAATAAAGAGTTTCATATCATTTAAGATATATTTTCTTAATACATCAGAAGACAAAACATCTCCCTTCTCAGTTAAAAACTGAGAATTACCCACGTTACAGTGCACTGCCTCAAACTTCCTGAGTGTCGTCTTAAGTCAAAGTATCTAAATTTAGGTGTACCTCGGGGCAACGCTTAAAAAGCATGCAAGCTACTTTATAGTCTGCAAAAGACACAAGCCCTTCATTTATATAGGCCAGTTAAATTTATTTAAATGCCTACAGTGAAGCGTAAATGAGTTTAATGAAGCGTGTGGATTTTAAAGTTGCTTTATGGGTAATATCATTACCAGATGCAGGAGTATGCAGAAGAATATGGAAATAACTGGAATGTAGTTCCACATTATCTTAAATGACTTACACCTTGTATTTAGACACATTCCTTTGAAGCCAAATGACTTAAATACTATTTGGACAATGCATCTTAAAGGAATAAGCACAGAATCCAATCTAATTATCATATATGGTAGAGACAAAATACCTAGGGACAAATCCTGTGTGCAGTGAATACTGTGTCATACACACTACATAGGACAGTTCACACACAGGAAAGGAGAAAATAGTCTATGTTAAGGATGGGGTAGCACAGGCAATCACCCAGGTCAGTAAGGGACTAACGAAATTGCCACGTGGCAGCCAGGCTGTGAGTATATGAACAAATGAAAGCTGCATTTTATAAACCAGTGTTTCCCTGGTAGTCAGACGACCTGTGTAGCATAGCCATGTGGCCGCTCTCCAAACACACGAGGCTCATCATTTTTCAAAAGGCAACTCTGTGACTATTTAAATAAAAGTTTGAAAAGAACTATATTCCAACTATTTCTTCCCTCTTTGAAAGAAACGGTCTCAAAATGAATGACTTGGGGAAACAGGCTCCGGGTTTCAGAAAATCAAAACTTCGCAGTACCCAATGACTTCAAAAGTATTCAGTTTTTTTCCCTCTCATGCAAAGAAGGATCTAAAAACATGCACTTTTATTTTAAGATTAATTTATCCCTGCCATGATTAATACATATACACAAGTAAACTCCCATAACCGCTTATAAGCAATATGCATATAAATATACATCATGAACTATCCAACCATGAAAATGACTCAAGACAAATTAAAACAATAATGTGCTATAGAATGAAAAATATTTATTTCTAATAGAACAGTTACACAATTTGTGGCGGGAAATGAAAAACATTCGGTTCATTAGGGAGTTATTTCCACAAAACTGAAGGTACCAAAAGAAGCTATTTTTCCAAGACAGAATTGCATCTCAAAAACATCATGTCTGTTTGTGTACTAAGAAAGGAATAATAGGAAGCAGAAAAATCATTTCATATAATGCCCATGATAATTTTCCATAGCAAAATAAAATACTACATAGAAAGAAAGCAATCTCATAAATTCAAAGAAATATAGTACTAATGTTCATGTTTCAATGGCAAAATGAATACATTTGCTAAACTATTTCAACAGTGAGGTGCTCTGTTCTTTGGTGTCCAATCAAAGGGATAGCTAGCTACTTAAATGGAAACAGATTCTACACCAGGAAAAAAAGACGCATGCAAAAACATATTCATACACAGAGAAAATGAAGTTCAAAACCTTTTCTTTCTTCCAGACTTTATAGTTTACAATGTCTTCAATGGAGCTCAACCAACAAGCCAGCATCCAGACACCAAATCCAGACGCTCCAATTAAAATGTACCATAATGAGGGAATGTTTGACAAAATGAGTAAGTATATCACAAAATTGTTAGTTGATGCTTTGAGGGAAATAAGATATGGGGGGGGGGGAGGATGTCAACAGTGGAAGCTTGGTTTATACGATCTGCAGTATATGGGAAACTGGAGACGGGGGAGCTAGCAGTGACAGGCAGGAGGGGACAGAAACCTACAGGGAGCTTTAGCACAGGCCTCAGGTTTCCCCTCCTTTGACTAGTATATCTGAATAAATATTTCTGATGCCCCACACTGCCACCTCTGAAAGGGAGTCCCTTGTCTCTAATCTTGACTTAAGGGAGCCTCTTTCCTCAGTCTCTTGAGTCGCTGGGACCCAGGTTCACACCTGGCCCAACTAGGCCTTAGAAACAGCTTTCTCTTGGGCACTATCTAATCGGTCGCTTTCCCCAGCAAAGGCTTTTCTGCCTTTTTCCACTTAGATGTTTAGCTTTGTTCTTGGAAACTTGAGGGTTGGTAGATCCAGGAGTAAGGGCCACCACAAAGAGGACACAAAACAGTTATTGCCCAGACACATAATGGCAATGCGGCAGCATTAGCTCTCTACACAGTGAAATATATTTGATCTCGATCATCAACGAGAGCACAATAAAAAGAACAGATAGCATTTACTGAGCATGTGCAACATGCCAGCTCTTATCCTAAGTGTTTGATGTGTATGTCACAAGGAGATTCACCATTGGCTCCGGTTTGATGGCCCTCCTTGTCTTCTGCAGTGGCGAGCTGCCTATAAATGCCTTCTGAATATCTTGGGAATATTATACTGAAGTATCATTTCTTTTTAAGATCATCCTAATTTTGTCTAAGTTCTTTAACTTAGACGAGGCTCAAGTCATAAAGGGATTTTCAGAGATGATCGTTTCATTTAACAAACACCTCCACTCTGTCCTAATTCATGAGCAAACGTGATATTCTTCTGCTGTTTACGTGTTAGTGCTAAGGAACACTCATCTGGGTACCAACCAGAACATTGTTCTGGGTGCTTTTCAGTACACTCCCTCCCTCCTGACTAGACTGTAGTGTGCCTCAAGTTTCCAGGGATCGTTTTGACAGTCAGTGCTGTTTGTAATCGAGAGTTTCTAAGGTTACAATCATTAATATCATTTTGATACTCATGACTGACATCTCACACTTGGCCTTAAGATTAGTGGTTTACACTGCTAACACTACCTATCAAACTACCTATCAACACACAGAAAGAGAGGCAGGCATTTGCTCTCTTTTCTGGATACCTAGTCAACACAAATCCATTATTTCAAACCCTACCATACATGTAAATTCATTTATTAACTAGTACAAACTGTACTAGTTACCATAACAACACCTCAGTGACCTTAAGTGGAATTTGTAGGTTCCTTTATTGTAACAGTGTTGTTTATAGGGTTGTCATGGAGCTGAGGGCATGAGAGTTGACTATTTAGTGGTAGCATCACTATTGATAAAGAATGTTTTGAAGTGTTTTGTAAACATATAGATATATCTTATATATATAAGAGCATATAGCTATGTATAGGAAGCTTGGATATATTCATTCTGAGACCAATAATAACAAAAGACGTAGCTGCCAGTATGCCAGCTCCTGCTTCCAGAGAAGAACTCAGTATGAGGTGAGGTTAGACTATCCAGCCAACCTGAAGGCAGACAGAGAAAGCAGGAGACCTGGCAAGCAGGCCCTAGGAACTGGACCTAGCTGAGGTTCAGAAGGCTCAGTGCACAGCTTTTCAAACTGTGGAGTGCAAACTACAACGTAAAATTGATTTAGGAGGCCACAACCTACTGCATTTAGAAAATTTAAACTCAGCACCATAGAAAATAGTCCTTCTCCTATGAAGGGTGTCTTAGAATATTTTATTTCCTTTATGTAGTTGTGTTTACTGGGTTGTGATACTGTGAGATATACTTCTATCTATAGAGCTTGCTCAAAAAAAATTTTTTTTTAGGCCAGAGAGCTAATGAATACTAAGAACATTCCATTTTCTACTACAAAACCACGATGCTTAATGAAAAAGGCATCTGGATTCTTCATTATCAACAAGTAGACCAGTTGTTGTAAGTCAATCACAGATCATGAAGAAAAAGGTTATTATTATTAGGTTCCATCCATTCTATGAAGTCACCCAACATAGGAGGCCATTCTGTTTTTCTGCAGGTCACCTTGAACTCTTAGAAAGTCCCTTTTTATGTCAAATTGAAATAGACTAAACAGACATGGCAGAAAATTTAGAAAGTACCAAAAACATAAACGAGAGAAAAACATTGTCACAGCTTAGAATTCTGCAGCTAACACAAGAGCCAAGTTGACTGTACCTTCTTAACCCTCTGTCTCCCTCATATGTAATGGACGCTGTCTTTCAAATAAACATTCTACACGGCTGTAACAGCAACATAAGGCAGATGTCTATGTGGTAAGTGTATTTCAGAAATTTCATTACATAGAGTATTTCTAACCTTCATTATAAAATTTGATATGAACATTCTCGTGTACATTTCTTCATGATAACTCTTGGATCTAACTGATCAGATTAAAGGTGTATAAACTGTAAGTCTTTGACAGAGGGTGGGAAACCATTCTTCACAAAAGTATGCTCATTAACTTCCTTACCCGAATAGATCTCAACCTGTTTTATACGTCCCAACCTGCTATCAGAAATGCGTGTTCTGTTTTAACTTACGGCGAGGTTAAATCGTTCCTGACATACTTATTGGACATTATTTTTACTTCCTCTTTTGTGAGTTGTGATTGTGACTTCTCTGTCTTGTGGGGGCTCAGCTCTTTCCATGTGTGAAGAGGGCTCTTATGCCTGGTGGGAATGCATGCCCTCATCATTTGAACACTAAATGCCAGACTTCCCTAAGAAGGTGGCATTATGAGTACAGTGACTTTTAAAGCCTACCCTGGCTTTTCTTTTTCTCTCTAAAGATTGCTTTGTGACAAGCCCAGGTGGAGGCGACGTGAACTTTGCCTGTTGGTGTAGACAGAAAAAACGATCGTTTTAAATATTTATACTCTGCATTGAAAATTACATTTTTTCCCTTGTAGTAAGGTAATCAATACTAGCAGCAAAATCCTCTGTCTTTCCCACTCCTTTGAAAATGTCCAACAGCAGTGAGTCTGAGGCATATAACTTCAAAACGCAAGTAAAACAAACACAAAGAAAAACATCTCTCCTTATTATTATGAATTCCAGGGCCTAGAGCCTCTTCACAGCACAGAGATACTTGCTTAGTGTGCCTAATCCAACACTAATGAAAAAGGCAGCTCCAAGGGCCTCCAAACAGCATCCAAAGAGGATACCCAACGTGATCCGAAGCCTGTTAACCAGATGAGGCTCTGGTTTTCTACAGCACCTCAAATGCCACACACAGAAAATGAGTGGTGAACCGGGCATCGTGGCGCACGCCTTTAATCCCAACACGCAGGAGACAGACACAGGTGGATCTCTGAGTTCAAAGTCAACTTGGTCTACATCGCAAGCTCCAGTCCAGCAAGGGTGACACAGTGACACCTTCTCAAAGAAAAAGAGGGACGGGAGAGGGAGGAGAAGAAAAATGGAGGCGGTCCTTTGTTTGCTGTCTTTCATAATCCGCCGTCTCCACAGCTTAGCTAAATACCAACTGGATTTGACCTTCCCTGACACCAGTGCCATCTTCCAGGCCCTTACCTTGCCCTGGCCTGACTCCCACCATGATGTGCCAGAAATTCTGCCTCTAGTATTGTCTTTCTTAACTTTATCTCTCAAGTACACATTTAAGCCCCTAGCCCTCCCTTTTCTGCTACAGGATTCAGCTTCTCAAGCCTTCTCAAGGCACAAAGAAGCCTATAGGTCACCTGGCATCCGGGTCCTTAGGAGACATTAGCTGCTGCCGCCTGTGTGTTTAGGCAACAGAAAGCATCCCCTGCCCCATCCATCCACTGACCAATTCCGAAGCCCTGAAGACTCAGCTGAGGGATGAACTTTTCATTGGTGTTTCCTGGGACAGCTCTAGCAGGCAGAACTCAGTGGCCTTCTCAGAAAGTACCTTACTATAGTCTAGAAAAGGAAACCAACACATTTTCTTATCTGTGGGGTGCCAAATATATCTGAGTATGCTTTGGGACTCCCGGGTACCCCAATCACATGGTGTAGGAATGGACCCCTGTCGGACGTGAGCATCATCTTACTACCTACCTAGACACCATCACTTGTTTGGCTCAGAGAAAATGCTCAACAAAGGCTTACTTGATAATGACTTCACTTAATAAACATAACTTACTTTTAAAAATCATCCTATAGCTTTTTAATCAGGGAGAAGGCAGATAAATCAGAAGAAAAGTACTAATATTACAGTTATGAGAACAGTCTTGTTTGCTGAGAGGCTCCCTTACATCCCCGATTTTAAAAATATCAGTGTCCTCTATTGCACTTGAGATAACATTTGCTCGTCATACAGGTTTGTGGGCACATAGCTTTTGAATAAGACACAGGCTCTAGTTACTCATTACATGATGAAATACAGGATACCAGACACAGCCTCAGTACATTCCTGTAAACAAAGTTACCATTTAATGATTACCTTCTAACTTTATTTTTTAAAGAGTGGAATTGAGGGCTGGCCGTCTTGACTGCAATTATCCTTCCTTCTGAAAATGTAGTCTCCGTTCACAGCAGTGGACCCAGCGTGTATGGGCGGTGCTAGCCATGCCCGGCCAGAGTCGTTTGTTCCTTGAATGTTTGAGCAAAGGGGCAATTGGTCTTTCCTTGGATTTTCTTTTAAATCTCAGGATTAAGGATGATTTAGATTAATGTCTTTATAACAGAGGTGAGAGATGCCACTGTATGTTACCTGAGAATTGTCCATGTCCATGTCCCTGCTATGTAGAGAAAATGGCTTACAACCATTTGTAGTTCAAAGAATGGAGCCAACATGGAGAACAACAGAAGAGAGAATGCATGGGGGGGGGGTCCTAGGCTCTTGCTGAAGATAGCGAGAAGATAGCGAGACCCCTAGTGATGTTCAATAGCTGCCCCTTGTCTCTCTGAGAGCCTGCCCCACCTTTGTCCTTCCTGTAGTTTGGTTGTATGAGACACACACATACTTCCTGTTAATAGCTTTCCACAGGCTGGCCCTGGCTGTACCTTAGTCATTGACGGGAATATAAAAGAATAATATGGAGAGAGAGATAAATGAAAACTGATTCCCCTGAATTTTCTCCCCACAAATTTCTTTTTAAGTGATTCAACCGGATGCTTTGGCATGATGAAGGCATGGGCCATGAGATTCCTATTCGAAGAGAGAAGGAAGGTATTCATTTGGAAATGGAGAAACGAAAGTTTCATAACATATACCAACGCAGACCTCAAATGCTCGGCTCGGCCAGTGTCTGGCTTGTAGAGATGCATCCTTACAAGCTAACTGCAGGCTGGGAATCTTTAAAAACTGCAAGGTTTCTTTTCGCAGAGTTCTTTTTGCTGCAGCACCCTCCAATAATGCAAAAAGCATGAGGAAATTTTCTAGTCTAGAAATCAATTTTCCTAAGGAAGATGGCAATCTGCCCAGAGTTCAGACATGAAATCCCATTGAAATTCATAGTTGAACAATAGGACCTCGTGATGACACCAGTCATCAAGTGTTCTACACTGACTGAGTTGTTGGCAGCAACCAGCCAACTGTCTTCCCCCAATGCTGTCACATGGGAAGCAGAGTTACAATGACTTCTGGGACCCTCAAAGCAAGGTGCTGACCGGTAGTTGTGGAAGGAAGCCATTGCTTTTCTATCCAATGACAGCACAGCTTCTGAGCAGCACAGCTTCTGGGGAGCCAAGGCTTACACTTTGATACTCTGGCTGCCCCTGGCTCGCAGTCTTCCTGTCCGGCTACCCTGATCCTCCTCTGATACCTGATTCTGGGGAGCAGCAGGACTTCTGTCCTGTGGCACACCTCCATTTTTTCGGGTTCGTTTTTCTTTGGATTGCTGCTTAGATACAAGTATGCTGTGCCTCTGGGCATAGCTGTGTCTGGTCTCCCTGGTGTCCTTATGGGCTTGTGCCTCTTTGGCCCGCAGTCGGCTAGGGGCTGCAGTCTCCCCATCTAGGGGCTTCCCCACAACCTCTTTCTTCTGAGACTCCTCCCTTTTTTTAGCCTCTTCTCTTTCCCCAGGATGCACCACGGGAGCAGAACCCTCCCGTGCTGACTTGACAGGGGCCGGCGGGGGCTGATCCTCTATGGTTGGCTGATCCTCACTGAAGGCAGTTTCGTTTTCATGAGCTAATCCTTCAGACATTTCTCCATATGGGGATGTACGCATGGACTGAACCATGTCCTTTGGGGTGTGATTAGTCTGTGCCTTTTTTCTGGGATTGTGTGCTTTGCGGCTTTTCTCCTGGTTCTGGGGATCTGCTGGCACTGGTTCAGTGTGGCTTGGAGAAGACCCGAAGTCACGTGGGTCGGACTCATTCCTAGGAGTTGGCATGTCATGGGATTCTAGCTGCTGAGCTGTCTGAGAGTTTCCAGTTGGCATCTTTCTTGGGTGTGGCGACTCTTTAGCTGTCTCTCTTTGTGTGAGGTTTTTTTTCCTAGCTCCTTTCTGCTTTGTGAGCTCCTGGCTGTGAGGTGTGGCCTGCAGATCTAGAACCTTCTTACTCGAGGCATGGCCTACTTTCAGAGTTTTCCTTTCCCTTGCAGGCTTCGACGCAGGCCTTGGCTCAGTGTTCTGAGAAAGCTGGGGTTCCGTGGAGAGAGCAGGAATATTTGGGAGCCGGACTGTGGGTACCTCCTCTTCCTGGGGTGGTTTGGGGGTATGCTGCAGGGCTTGTTCCTGGGCTGGGGGGCTAATAAGTGGGAGCTTCACCTCACTGGTTTTTCCAACCTGGGCTTGCTGTGGGCTGTGGACTGCATGGGGGCTTGGGTTTCGGGGTGGTTTGGATTGGGGAGGGCTGATGGGAGGAAGCCTACTGGGGTCTCCATCCTGAGTTGGAAGAGACCTGGGAGAGGGATTCGGGGTCTGATCTGAGCTCTCTTCCCTACTGGGAGAGAGAAGCTTGGGTGTGGGTCTCCTGCTCTGGAGAGGAGCTAGGGTTTGGGGCTGTGGCAATCTGGTAGGAGCCAGCCGGCTTCTAGGAAGCAAGGCTACTGACTGTTCCCTGACCTTTGTGGATGAGTCTTGGGGAGGTGGAATTTCTGGGTAAGGAGTACTGGCCCGCATAACTTCTGCTTTGGGGGTTCCCTCCTTCAGAGGTGGTTGAGAGCCCCCAGTAGGCTTCTCTACCTCATCGTGGGAAGGATCTTCTGGAAGATTGTGCGTAGAACTACTGGATGCAGCGTTGGCTGACTCTGTTCCCTCATCCTGCCCTCTCTGAGGACTGAGGGAAGCTGGGTCAGGTCCCTGTGCAGGTTCAGATAGGGCTAGGTTGCTTGGAGCTACTTTGGTCTCTCCTGATTCCTTATCCTGGCCTGACTGAGGGCTGAGTGGGGGAGCAGGATGCTGAGGTGACTCTTGAGGTGCAATAGTGGAAGACTGTTCTTCTTCTAGCACGGGTGGCCCAGGCTCATCTTCAGGGCCATCCATCTCAGTGGTTATTTTTGGAGGAAGGTTGCTTGGCTGACCTTCTTCTTCCTTCACCTTTGGTGACAGGTCTTGGACCTGCTGAGGAATACCAAGTGTTGAAGAACTGACCTGCTGAGGTAGATCCAGGTGGCTGCTGAGACTAGTCTCCTTCTTATGGGGTTCTCCCTCCTCAGTTAACTCCTGGCTCTGTGGGAGAGTGAGGTTCTGATTTTCAGGGACCACTGCATGAGTCTGCACTTCCAGGAAAGCCTCTGCTTTCTGGCCATCTGCTTGTAGTCTTGCCAAGCGCCTGGGGGAGGGGACCAGGTGTGCGGGGACCCCAGAGGCGGTCTTCTTGCTAGAGGAAGCTCCTGCTTTAATATAAAGAGAAGTTAGCTGCAAAGGCTCTTCCCTGCTAGAAATTAACAACAAAAACCCTGTTTTCCAGTGGTGATTGATGCACACGGACCCTTAAAACAAGAAAACTACATGGAGACTTTCCCGTTCTCCTTGGGGAGACTAAGTAGCTACAACTACCTAGCTCGTTAGAAGTTAGGACAAATTTAGTGAATTGAAAAGAAATTTAAATGAATAAACATCCAGATATTTGCTCAAAACCATTTGGATCTGTGGATGATAAAAAGAGTTTCCAAATGAATGAGATTGGTTTTGCTGTTTAACGGTTAAGACATAGAGTGCTGCAAGGAGCCTTGTCTGTTTACTAACACCCTAGAGGCTCAGAGTTCAGCAGAACTCAGTGAGTAAGGAAAGGAAGAAGGAAGACATAGGTTCGAGGGCATCATAAGACACCAGGGTCTGCTCCTGAAGATGAAGGGTTCAAGCCGATGTGTCAATCCCACCCCCACCCTCCCCCCCACCCCCAGATTTCCCTGGCTACAGAAATAGCTCCCAAGAAGCCCTGGCAATGCTGATGTTGCAGAGAGGGACTGGTTCCTCCAATCCCGCCCTGTCAGAGTGGCTTTTGTCTCCTGAATACAGTCACCTCATTATGCACTGGCTTATAAATGACAGAAGCCTTGACGTATTTCTGGTGACCTAAATACCATCTTAACCCAGCCCAGACTGCATGGTTCTGAAGTGTGCATTGGTCAGAGCTAACATATCAGCCTGGGAAAATTTTGAAGATGTGTCTGAGCTCAACTTGGGAGAGACCCTGGTGACCCCAGAGTGGTCCTGTCTCCAGCAGCAAATGTATCCTTGATTGCTGTCCCTCCTCCATTTGTGCCACTTTGGGTTCACAATGAGCCTTCCAGTCTGGTCCTCTTTTGTACCCAGTCAAGCTAGAAGTCTCCTGAGAATAGATGGGACAAGTGGGAAAAGCCTCCCTCTCGATAGGATTCCTGATGATACCTTCGGCTCATCATTTTCATCACCAAATTTATCACAGATATAAATTAAAACACAGCTTTAGACAAGAAACAAGGTTAAGTTGAAAGGTGAAGCTAACTACAGTAGGGAAACTGGCAGAGAACAGGAAGTGGATCAGAGGTTACCAGGGGCAGGGGGATTACCGCTTAATGAATATAGAGATTATGTTTCAGATACTGAAAAACTCTGAAAACAGGTGGTAGTGATGGTCACACAACACTGGGAATGCAGTTAATGGCACTGAATCTCACACCTAACATGATTAAAATGGAAAACCGGGGCTGGCAAGATTGCTCAGTGGGTAAAGCTCTTGCTGCCAAGATGGATGACCTGAGTCCCATCTCTGGAACCCACACAGGGGGGGGGGAGGTACAATCAGTTCCCACAAACTGTTGACTGATTTTCACACGTGCACACGCGTGTGTGCATGTAATAAACCTAAAAATTTCTAAAAAATAAAAAATAGCAAGTTATATGTGCTTATAAGATGCATGAGATACATGTATACAGTTTTAAAGGAAGAGCATAAGAACAGTGAAACTCTATGTCGAAGAGTCTCTCCTTTTAATCTTACTAGTCGGGCATACAGGGTCTTCCTTATCTACTCCGATGATTTAACAATTCATAAAATTTGACTAAATGATATCATGCCCTTTACTAGAAGATAAAAGCACCACTTTATGGGCTGGCAAATTGGTCCATTTTCCCTTTATCATTAATCAGAATTAGGAAAACTATAATTGCATTCCGTAACTTTTATGGCAAGAACTCAGGCTGCTTCTTAGTTCCACTCCCTTAAAGCCTCTCTAGGAGCAGTGACAGACCCAGACGAAGGTGCTACAGCGGTGGCTCTCAACCTGTGGCTTGTGACCCCTGTCAAATGGGGACACCTAAGGCCATCAGAAAGCACAGATATGTATGAATCATAACAGTAGCAAACTTACAGTTATGGAGAAGCAATGGAAATACTTTTATGGCTGTAGGTGACCACAACATGAGGATCTGTATTAAAGGGTCGCAGCATCAGGAAGGGTGAGAACCTCTGGTCTATGGAGACTGAGGGTGAACATACCCATACACTGAGTTGCTAATCAAGTGAGTTTCTTCTTGTTTCATAGAAACTATATTGTTAACTGCATGCTTTAGAAACAAATATTTCCTACATTACTATGGGAAAAATAGGACCATGTCATACTTAATTGGTATGCACTTAAAATCTAAAGTCACAGGAGCTTATCATCTCTGTATAGCTACAGTTCTTTACGAATGCATTTGGTGATAATTCACCAAACCCATCCTGGAGAGGGTTCAGGTTTCTGGGACTTGGTTGGTGGATGCTGACCTTGGGACACAGCTCTTGGCCTTCCTATCCTCACTCTGTCTCAACCTCACTGTTACGTGGACATTATTGTCTTCCCAGTGACAAAGAGGCAGCTTGCGATTACGAGGGATGAAGCGGTAGATCATTCCTTCAAATATTTGAGAACTGTCTTTAGACTGCACTGATGCAGGATTATCTCTTTTGGAAAGACGATGCTACTGAACGTAAGACTTCTGTTTGTACTGAGGCTCAACACCCGGATATTCTTAATCTAGCTGTGAAAAGCCTCAGCCCACCAAGCCAGACTTCAATAACGTGCCACAATGTTATATACGGTTCTTTTTTTTTTTTTTTTTTTTAAAGAAAAAGATGATTTTCTAAATTTATCTCTATTTGAAATAATGATTACTGGTTAAATTTATACAGAAAAGTGAGGCCTCAGATACCCAATCTAGTTATGTAATCCTTCAGACTAACCTCTCATAAAATCTTAAATACTTATTTTACTTTCTTTCCCTTAAAAAATCTTAATTATTTTTTAAAATACCCTATACTAAGATGTTTGTTTTAATTTCTAGTATATTATATATATATATACATATATATATATATATATATATATATATATATGAACATAATGATACATATCTATATGAACCATATAGATATATATCATAGATTATGATACATATCACAGAAATTAAGAACAGAATAACTGAGTTTTGAGCAGAGGGAAAGAGGCAAGGCCCCAGTTAGGCCCAGGATGGTACACCTGCTTGGGGCTGGCTCCTTCTCAGGGAATCTACAGTTTCATGGGAAGGCAATTATGTCTGTGCCCTATGCTGTTTACTTTTGTCAATTTGACATAAAACCTAGACTTTCCTGGGAAGACAGTTGTGATGGTTCGTATTTTCTTGGCCCAGGGAGTGGCACTATTAAGGGTGTGGCCCTGTTGGAGTGGTGTGTCACTATGGGTGTGGGCTTTAAGACCCTCATTCTATCTGCCTGCAAGCTAGTATTCTGCTAATAGCCTTCAGATGAAGATGTAGAACTCTCAGCTCCTTCTACACCATGCCTGCCTGGATGCTACCATGCTCGCACCTTGATGATAACGGATTGAACCTCTGAACCTGTAAGCCAGATCCATGTTATCCTTTATAAGACTTGCCTTGGTCATAGTGTCTGTTCACAGTAGTAAAACAAGGGTCTCAGTGAAAAATTGTATACACTGGCTTGATCTGAAGGCATGTCTGTGGGGGACTGTATGTTAATTATGTGAAAAAACTCAGCCCATTGCAGGTGGCCCCATTCCGTAGGCAGCAGGCTCTGAGCTACAGCAGAACAGAGAAATCAAGCTTAGCACTAGCAAGCAAGCGAGCATGCATGCACTCATTTCTCTTTGCTCTTTGCGGATGTGATGCGACTTGACTTTCGCATAGTGATGAGCTGTCACCTGAAAGCCTTTTTTTTTTTTCCAAATTGCTTTTTGTCAGGGAATTTTACTACAGAAGCAGAAATGAAACAGAACAGGTCCCATTCACCTGCACTGACCCCATGACCAGGTGACCCTCTCTCTTGGCAAGGATTTAACAGTCCTGAAATTCACAGATGCCACCAGCTTGACTCCTGGGGCCACTAGAGATGCCCTAAAAGCTTATTAATAAGGACTATATTCATTAGAATTTCAAATATATTCACTTGAATGTTGTCTGATCTTGACAACGCCACTGAAGTGGAGGTTCATCTTTAATTATCAACTGAAAAAATAACTCCCTCTGCAAATTAACTGTAAACATGAGATAAGGGTTTGCCTTAAGAAAACACAGCCTTTTTCAGAATATTAAACCTTTTAGAAAAGTGAGGTTCCGTTGATGATATAGATCTGATGATTGATTGTAATCCATCCCGTCTACTTTCAAGCTAGAATTTCATTAGTCAATAACGAGATGCCACCGTTTCGACTAGTAAATGTTTCTGAGAAGTTGTAACACTTTTCTTTTTATAAATTCTATAATGTATACCTTTCAGTAAATCAGATAGGCCTAACCTAATTATTCCAAATAAGTAAGATTTTATAATCCACTTTAAAGCGGCAGTCTACTTTCTTGTGCACACATTATCTTGCCTGTTAATTTGCCAGGTAGTCACTGCACGCTAGAGTCAATGTCCCGATCACTGTAGAAATAAGAAGAGCCACAGAATACAGTGATGGAGCCTGAAGGCCATGGTGCCAGGTCTTGCTCATCACTCCTTTTGTTCAGAAGCACCACACAGAAACACACATGTCTTGGTTACCCAGAGGTCTAATCACTGTTTACCCAAATCCACAAGAGGCTGATGTAAAAGCCAGCACACCAATTTATTAATTTACAAGGGAGATGGGGCAGGTTCAGGGAGCAGGGCAGCGTGTTCTCACGTAAGATATAGCCCCCACAGGTGCCAGGTCTACCCAAGGGACCAAATTAAAGATCACAAGGTTGCTTGGATAGCAAAGAATTAAAGCACAGGTGCCATATTTCCTCAAGAGAAAGCTTCAAGGAGATCCAAACCTCACTAGGTATCCTGCATTGCCGCCTATTTTGACAGACCAAGCTCTCATGAATTATTTTCTAGTTGGCATGCCATACCCCAGTTCCTTTAACGTGTGAGACATACGTGGCATGAACGGCAGCTTGTAACTATGAGTTTACTGGTACTGCTCAGACCTCAGTCCAAAAATACAAGGAGTACTTGATTTAGAAAGAGTGTACAAAATTTCAAAGGGCCCAGTGGGCTTCGGTGCTTGAACTCTGTCAAGGTCGTGGCCTGGCCTCCCTTCTCCGTCTGTACAGATGCCATCGGGCAAGCAGAATCCTATTTGGACCACCAAGCTGCAAGGCTTCTACAAAGCAGCAACCATCTTAGGTTAGCATTTTGCAAACCAGTGTGTGAGACTGGAGTTCAGTCCACTGAGGGACCTCTGGAAAAGATTCTTACTATAGTGGTGAAACATAAAATTTACTGTGTTCAGCACTACTTCCAGTACTGCTATTCAACGAATTAAGTCCACTGATGTGGTTGTGTAATTATCATCACTGCTCGTCTCCAGAACTCATTCTATTATTCTGAAAACATAAACTCTATCCATTAAACAGTAACACTCCATTCCCCACTTAGCCTCCTGTCATCAGGCGTCTGTTTCCTGACTGTTCACTTGACTGTTCTAAATACTTCATAGAAATGCAATTGTATAGGAGCTAGTGTGCCCTGACCACCTTGGCTTTACTCACCACACTGTCTTCCAAGTTCATGTCTTACTGTGTGCCAAGACTTCCTTCCCTCTTAAGATGAGGTAACATCAAAGAGTGTGCGTGACAAGTCCTTTATCCATTTGTCTACACTGAATCCCATGGTGGCTTCAACTTTTGGCTAATATGAATGGAAACGCTATGAACAAGGTGTCTAATTCCTCAAGATCTCATTTTCAGTGCTTAGGGTATCTATCCAGATGTGAAACAGCTGGATCACACGAACACTATCTTTTTTTTTTTCGAGACAGGGTTTTTCTGTGTAGCCCTGGCTGTCATGGAACTCACTCAGTAGACCAGGCTAGCCTCGAACTCAGAAATCCGCCTGCCTCTGCCTCCCAAGATTAAAGGCGTGCATTTTTTTTTTTTGAGGAATTTATATACCGTTAAATTTTTGTAGCAGCTACAGCATTTTACATTCCTTTTAACATAAGGTTCTAACTTCTTCAGACACTTTTTAGTAAGTCACCATCCAAGTGAGTTTGAGGGACAAGCAGTCAAACACATCTCAAAATAGTCATGTCCCGAAATTTCTAGTCATGTTTGAAATTTCTAGATTTCAAGTCTCAATGCCCTTGCACGGCCCCCAACATTTGCTGCTCAAGACCCACAGGGCAGGAGAGAAGTGTGCTATCTACTCTTCAGGACATGAAACCAAAGCCCACAACAGCTCAGAAAGCAGCTTGGCCAAGTGAGCAGCACGGCTAGCCATCCCCCATCCCACCCCACCCCCATCACTCTTTCTGACCAGTAAGTTCCTCAACGTTCTCTGCATGGCAATGCTTTCAGGACTGGCAGTTCAAAGAAAAAGAGAAAGGAAACTCCCATGCTAACATTCTTGGACTAAATGTATACTTGAGAGGTTTGATACTCCAGTCCCATAAGGGAATAGGGGAAGGCTGAGCTCTAAACCCCGGGTCCAGCTCTTATCTACTGTCCACTTTCAAGGCACTGTCCAGTTTCTCTGCGGTGGGCTGGGGAGGGGCCCACTACAGACATGGAGTCAAGCATAGTTAACCGACCCAAAGGGCTGATTTGTATACCCCGGGAAAAAAAAATGTAGGAATTATATACTGCAAGCCAGCATTAGCCCAGCTAATGAGGAACCAATAAGAACAAGGCTGCCTTATTGTCCATAGAAAATCAACTTGATATAAAGGAGATAGGTTAGTACCTGCAGTTGGAGCCAAGCCTTTAGCAGCCGTCTCAGTCAAGCCCAGGTATTCTCGAATGAGCTCACTGAGCTTCTGGTAGGCAATGTCCAGGTCATCTACAACAAACAACAGAACATTTTAATGTGCTGCAGTCATGTCCAAACACTCTGGTCACTACACTTTCATTCTAGTGCTGATCTGGTAGATAACAATCCTAAGATGGCTCTCATGACATTTTCCTCTCCTATAACCTCCCCGCCTCAAGTGTGGGTAGAACCTATGGAGGTGAAGAGAGCTCATGCTCGTGATTATTTTACATCACACACAAAAGGGGTGTGCGGTCCAGTTAAGGTTGCCAACAGCACAAGCGACTGTAAAGGGAGATTATCCAGGTGCGTCACTTGGATCATAGCCATGGAAGGGTAGACTTGTCTAGTTGGTGGCAGAATAAAAGTCAGACACTCAGTGTGCTGTTTGCCGCCTAGAAGATGGTCAGCACCATATAAATAAGATGAAAGAATAGCCTTGAGCTATGCACAGCCTTCCAGAGGCAGCCAGCCAAGAAGTGGGAGCTCAGGCCCACACCTCAGGGAGCTGCATTCTGCCAGCGAGAAGGTAACTGGGAGCTAAGCTTTTCCCCAGAGCCCTCAGATGAGACCTCAGCTCAGCCAACACCTTAATCTTAGCACATAATGAAGCCCTGTTATGCTGACCTAACTGCCTGAGCAGGCTCTGGGTTAGGCATTGACTGTGAGCATTTGTATACAGCAGTATAAAACCAATATAGATAAGCAATACGTTAACACAATTTAGAGGCTTGAGAAAATGATTAAATGAACCATATAAAATTGTCATTTGCATAATAGTTGAATCCTAGCAATATCATATGGCTCAATGTAATGTCCCCTTTCTACTTAGCATCTCACCAAAAGGCTATTAAGAGTTTATTTCATTTATTTATTTAAAATTTACTTACTTGTTTTGAGAAAGAGTGTCACTGTGTAACCCTGGCTAGCCATGAACTTTCTATGTAGACCAGGTTTGGCCCCAAACTCAGAGATCTGCCTACCTGCACCTCCTGAGTACTGGGACTATAAGCCATGCCAGCACATCTGGTGGAACCTGCTCCTTCAGGATTCCAGTTTATACAGAAGACCAGCTGAAACAACTAGCCTCAAAGGACTGAGCAACTACTAGATTCTTGGACTTCCCAATCACAGCTGCCCATTGTTGGGTGAGTTGGACTGCAGACTAAGTCATCACAATAAATTCCCTTATTATATAACGACATTCCCTAAGTTCTATGACTCTAGAGAACCCTGACTAATATAGCAGTGATTGTATACTTCAAACAAGAAAACATATTAAAAAAATAAATAAAACTCTGCCGGGCACTACTGACCTGCATTGATTACTGCATCAAAATATCCTGGAAATTTCCGATTAACTTTAACATAAAGGTCCACCCTGGAGACCGCAATTTCGATTTCTGCGCGACTGAACAATCCCTTTCTCCGCAAGTATCCCTCATATTTTTCCTTGTCCATAGGCACCACCAAGATATACCGAGGCTCAAAATAGGAATATTTCAAACTTCTTACACCCTAGGTGTTTAAAGAAGGTAAGTCAGAAACAGCTTACACTGTGGACTTTCACTGTGGGGACATGTGACAACTCAAGGGCCCCACACAGTATCACACTCAAGAACACATTTCATCTCTACAATCAGGTGCTATTTCCTTATAAATATTTCAAGGCTAGATTGCTTTTCTCTCCTCATCGAATATTAAATTATCGTAGGAACTATTACAATTCACTCTACCTGGTTGTCCTCAAATGAATTGTTCTAATGAATATGGCCGTGAAAAAAAAGAAAATTGCCTGGCGTAAAATAGGGCAGTATTGCCATCGTATTATTGAAAAGTAATTTGATTCCATATTTCAACAGGCATCCTTGAAGCACTAAAAGATAGAGCTCTTCCCAGGGAAAATGGGCTCCCATGGTACCCTTCTGCCGTCCCTCACCTTGGGACCACTGGATAGACAGGTAGAGGTAAAGATACATAAAATTTGGCACCATGATCAGAGTACTACAGTCACAAATACAGTCTTTGAACTTGGGGAAGCCAAATATAAGCGAGTGTTGTCTAAAACATGTCTTCTTTATGGAGGCTAGACCCTGCTACCATTGTGATTGGCTGAGTTCACACATCTATGTCACCTGTCACTTCTCTGGGTCCTGCTAAGTTCTGTTCCCTAGCCCCTCCACCACCACCATAGCTGCCACTGCTGCTGGAACCACCAAAGCCACCTTGCTTCCATTGTTTGGAAAAGTATCGGCCTGCACCATCTACAGGCCAGAGCTTCTGCCTCCAACATTCCCTGCATTCACACATGAAAATTTTTAAAGACTGGTTGTAGTAACTGCCCAACAAATAAGCAAACAACAGAAAGCCCAACCTTGTGGTTCCACATGTTGCAGCCTCCATCCAGAAGGTGACAGACCAAAGTCAGCACACTGTGCCTAAGCAGGTGACCACAGGGTCAAGGGGTGTTGTCTGTAACCTGGGAGGTCTGGGTTGTGACTTCAGCCCTGTAGTTCCTAAGGACTCTGCACACATCCCTCAAACTCCTCAGGCAGGAGTTTCCTCTGAGGGAAAGGGGGACAGTTGCTCCCAGTGGATTGTGAAGCCCTTTCAAATCAATTCTAACGTCATCAGTTTAACTCAAGTTCAAAATCGTAGCTTTAACAATTCCGTGGGAAGAAACCCAGCCTGCTTTTACAATGGTTTCTCAAAGAGATGGTGACAAGGGCAGCTGGAAAAAGACACCTCAGCTGGAGGGGGGGGGAATATAACAGTTTATAGACTTGACCTCCAGGAAATGAGGAGGAGTAAGTTTTCAGGGAGAAAAAAAATGGGGAACAGGAGCCATCACTCAAGAAACTGTTGAGCCGGAAAGAGGGGGGCGTGAGAAGCTGCAGCTCGGCTGCACTCACACATGCATGAGGTTTTGTTTCTCTGCCCAAGGATGACATTTTTTTTAGAACCAATCTTTTTAAATAATAATAATTTTTAAAGGGGTAAAGACTTCCCTTAAAGATGTAGAAGCAACCAACCGCAAAGAGATAAGAATGGATAATGATGCAGAAAGGCAAAGAGCCGAAGAAGGGTGCCCAGAACCAATGAAGCAGGGACAGCCAGCCAAACGGGGCCACCATCTCGTCCTCAGTGGCATGACAAAGGAGAATGAAACAAGTGTTCAGTCAGGACAGAACAGCCAATTTTGTTTTATGTTTGTTTTGATTAAATTTGTTTTCTCTGATTATAAGAGTTATATTGGTTGGCAAAAACAATTTAAAAAAAAAATTGACCATCATTGAAAACCTTGTTTACTTAGCTGAGTTAATGTTCTTCAAGCAAGTGGGTGGGAAATTCAAGGGTTTCCTCTGGTTCACAGTTTTGGGGAAATGTCAGTATGTTCTAATTTGAGAAGGTTGCTGGGGGTAAGCTGGTGCTCGGGGGAGGGGCAAAAATCTGGAGATTTCCAAGTCTAACTTGCCAAAAGTATAAAGGCTTTGGATCCAGTGAACACTCAGAGTCAAATGACAGTACCACCTACACAGCTCCATGGAGAATGAAGAAACAGAATGACCACTCAGAGTGACACAGTCCTGGGGGGACAGGGAGCCACCCACACCTGTACCCAATATGTATAAACAGAAACACACTGTGATGACAAAGGGCTACTTTACTGAAAAAATAAGAGACAATACATCTTGAATGGGGCTGTGATCTAAATCTTGTCACTTAACTTTCATGGGTCTTACCCCACAGTGACAATCAACTTAACACTTGACATTTCTGTAGGATTTCTCTTGTGCCCAGATATATTATCCAGATATTGTAGCCCCAACTTAAGACATTCAACACACACACACACACACACACACACACACACACACACACACGCTCACAGTTGAATGAAAATACTTACTTCTAATTCCATATGGATGCAGCTTGCTAATCCGTCTCTTGCAATACCTTCTATAGTGTCCCTATTTAATCCATAATTGTGATTGCCATAATTAAATGTTAAAATAAATTTCCCCTGGAATTAGAAAAATGCAAAGGTTTGCACATAATTACAGCACATAAAAAAGTTGCTGTAATGTAATGATTAAATTACTTAATGTCTTACTCTCATGTAATTCTATAGAACTGAAAAGTTGTTAGGAAGGGCAGAAGAGCACCAGGGCCATGGGGCGGTGGGACAGCTAAGCTCTGATGGGACTCTTCAGGAGTCTACCTAGGAAAAGAAGGTTTACTGAAACAGCCTACTGACGGGATGTTTATAGAGGGTTATGGATGGAAGCTTCTGGTAGATCATACCATGGTGCTTGCTTACCTATTTCCTGCCAAATTCCCACCACAAACCTTCCTCATGGAAGGAGTAAAACTAATGGCTCGCCCTCTCCCTTGCAGCTATGCCAGCATCCCAGGCCTCCAGATAAGGACCCCAATCCTAAGTTCCTTGCATTTCAAGATAAGCCATGAGGAATGGGTGAGCCTGAAGGCTGTTGACATGCTTAAAAGCTTGGGGAAAAGAAGAAAACGAAAAATAGACCCAGACTGGTTTTCCCTGTAAAGATGGCTTTTAATTGAAAGTACCCCAAATGTTAGTCAACAAAATTGTTGCCTGCTCTGTAGTCATTTAAATATAAATACTGCCCTCTCTGTACATGCTGGAGGCCCATTTCCTGTGTCAGCTGCATTCCTTACAAAAAGAAAAGAAAATGTAGGTTAAAAAACACGCCCTTCAAATTGTGATGTTTTCTTCGACAATGTATTTATTAATCCATTAGGCCGACCCTAAACTGGGAAGTTGATAACAGCAGAAGTAATAAAAATGTGGCTGACCTTGGTAAATGTGCCTTCTGAAATGCATGACTTAAAAATAAATAATGTTCAGGGATGCACCCAACCCCATCAAATGGCAGGAGCACCATTAAAAATAGCAAGCAGTTGGGAGTCGGATGCTCCCATCATTAACAGCAGCAGCAGCAGCAGCCCCAGAGTCTCTTGCTACCCTCCTGGCTCCAGATGTTCTGCAGATATGTATAGATGACAGACTGGCTATCTGCCAGAGGAGAGATTTTTGGCAGGAGACACAGAGTGCCTTTTGAGGTTGGGTGGGTTTCTGGGGACTATGTGTGCTGGGGTTGGTGAGGAAAAACATTACGATCAAAGTTAAAAACCCACCAAGGCATGTCCTTAATTTTTTTTTTTTATTCTTTCAATCTCATAATTTTCTTGTTCTTTGAAAAAAGGAGTTCTTATTCTTTTCTATATGTATGTATGCATTTAAATATGTCCATCTATGGATGTAGGCAATGTAGCTATGGCTCACCTTTCATACTTTAGTGTTTTTACCACTTGTGATGGTTAACTTCATGGGTCAACTTGGAGAGTGACTGGGGGGTGAGATTAATATTGAAACTGGTGAACTTGGAAGAAGCAGACTGCCCTGGTGTGGGTGAGCAGCATCCAATCCCATTAAGACTTGCATGGAACAGAAAGGTGAGCCTTGGACCTCACCTTTGCTGTGGGATCTCCTAAGTCTCCAGCTTGCCCATCCACACAGAAGGTTCTGGCTTGTCAATCTCCACACCCATGTGATACTGCTAATAAACCAATCTCTCTCTCGACATTTATGTATGTGTATAAATATGTGTCTTTGTGTGTGTGTGCACACACGTGTGACTATATATATGCATATATATAAATGTACATGTGTGTGTGAGAGAGTATAAAAGAGAGATTATACCAACACACACACACCGTATTTACTGGTTCTGTTTCTCTGAAGAGCTGATACTCTATCATGTGCCCTGTCTCCAAAATATATACATATCTGAATTCTTTTTCAGATATATGTTTGTTTACTTCCTCTGTGGATCTCATAAACATTTTCTGGAAACATGCATGGTTGGAAGAGACCTTGCATTGTGCATATAATAGAGAAGAGATCTCATTCGACTGATTTATTAAGCATTGAGATGATGCGGTCCCTAGCTCTGGCCAGGCACACTTCTAGTTTCCTAATAAATAGACATGGTCACAAAACAGAAGTTTCCATGGTTGCATTTCCAGTGGAGAGGGGGCTTGGGAGGAGAGTGACTAAGTGTGGTTTCTGTATAAAGGGCTGGTGTAGCTATCTGTGGATTGTGGACTGAGGAGTGATTTTTGGATTGGAGAAAAGTGTTGGTTAAAAAGACATGTGAACATGGGAGAGGGCGGAGGTTCATATGCTTTATCTATCATAGTGGCTAGGTAGGCCTGCTCACAGTAGGTGCCTGGGGGTGGATAAGCCACAGTGTCTGTTGAGAGAGTCAGGCTGTCTGGGCAGGTGGTGCGTGGAGGGGTGTTCTATGTGCAGAAGGCTGAGAGTGTGGGCATGATCAAGAGGCTGACAGTGTATCATGAATTTATGACTCGCCTTAGCTCTCTCCACAAAAAAAGTGTCACACGCTGAAGAAAAGGATATCAGAGGTGAAACTCTGATGAAAATGACATCAGAGTGATACATGTTTGGCAGAGACAGGAAAAATGAGTACTTCTCAAATACGTGGGGATTTCTGTGGAGCATTAAACTGTAAAGCTAAATATAGACTAGAAGTGCAGCGATTTCTTAGACTGGGGACTGAAACAGACTAGCTTGATTATAGACCTGATAAGCTATGAACATTGGGGGGCAGGTGGAGAACAGATAAACCAAACTCCCAGAGTAAAGGCCCCACTGTAACTGCAGAATTTAACATCCATAGTGGGATCGAGGTAGAGTCCATCTTCTTAGAGTGTTGAAAAAAAAAAAACCGCTTCTTAGTACAGCGAAGACACACCTCAAATCTCTTTTAAAGGCTGTTAGAAATATAAACTTCTAGAAAGCCTTTAATAAATCAAGCAGACACGACAAAATACAGACCTAAGAGAAAAGGCTTATGATGTCCAAATTGGCCTTTTGACAAGGTGATAGGGAGAGCTGATGAGAGTATGGGGCTTCCTTACATGCTTTTCTCTGCGAGTACAAGATGAGTCCTAAGAACACATACTGCAGTGGTCAGCTGTGCAAAACTAAGCTAATGTAATTGCATAGCCTAAGCTTAGATGTTCTGTGGTCACGCACAGTGGAGGTTTATGACAGGTCTATTGTTTTGGGGTGAAGACAGAGAAAGAAGAGAGGGAGAAAAGAGAGAGAGGAGATGTAGTACTCCTGGCTGAATGCTGATTGCTCACGGCACAAAGACTGGTCCTTCATTGGTCCTCAGTTAAGTTTTTTAAGAGTAAAAACTTTGTTTTAAGATAAAGTGGCACGTGCTTTGTCTGATAACAGGAAGGACTGTGGTGTAGGCAAAACTACGAGGTGAGGTGTAGGAAAAGCATGAGGAGCTATGGTGAACGGAGATGCTCTTTCTGGGTGACAAAGTCGGAAGTGGCTATGTACTGCATTAGTGTGTACTTACAACTGGGGAATCACATCCAAGTTGTGAGGAGTCCCTTCTGGGTGAAGGCAAAGAAGAATCAAGTGTTGAAGAAAATGCACTTGAAGCCAAAAGATTGTGTACTACCCTCAACAATGAGCTCATCTCACACAGAACCAGACTTAGAAAGTGCAAAACATTTCGTCTTTACCACTTTAGAAACCACTGTTTCCTTAGATTCCTGACAAAGAACATGTATTTCTTATGTGAGAAAAAAAAAAAAAAAAACAAAAACAAAACAAAAACAAAACAACAAAACCAGAACAAAACAAAACAAAAACCCAGGGAACAGCCTTACCATGCTCAGCATCTCATCGAAAACCTCTTGGGAAACAAAGTGATAGTCAACTCGATCCCCTTCACCAAAGTAAGGCGGTCTCGTGGTGTGACAGGCCCTGAAGTCAGAAACAGAGAGCTCATGTGACAGGCCCTGAAGTCATAGAAACAGAGAGCTCAGTCTATTTTCATGAACTTGAAAGTCACAATGGAAACGCTTTCACTGGGAAGAATGTTTTAAAAATGAAATCGACCCACCGATCATAAATCATGAAGTAATGTAAGTGTGAAAATAGTGTGCCTTAGGAGTGTTAGACTACAGTTAATCACTAGAATCTATGAGGATTATACAAATTTTGGTTCATCGATATCCAATTTTTACTTACATTACTTATTGCTTTCGGAATCACCCCCCTTGCCACCACATAATGACAGTTGAAGAAGTATAACATCGATTGCTTTCACATCCTCTCTGATCTATGAGCATTTTCTGTAGGCTCCTCTCCCCTCTCTCCACATGCATGGCCGCTTCTTTGTCAGGACTGTGCCTAAGCGTTACCTTCGAATGCGTCTCCTAACCTCCTCTGGTGCAGTATGCAGGTCTTTATGCTCCCACAACCTCAGCCTGCACCATCTGCATTCCCAACTGCTTGTTCAGTTGAAGGCAGAGACACCTCATTCTTCCTGGACTGTGACTTTATACTAGAATTATGCACAAGCCTCTGTGGGAACATACCTTTCTAATGCTGAATGAATTCTTAACTACAGAGGCTTTAGCTATCTACTGTCTTGAGATAGCATCTGTAACCACACATGTGCACATGCGCAGGCACACACACAAACACACAGACACACAGACACACAGACACACACACACACACACACACACACACAGACACACACACACACACACACACACACACACACACACACACACTGAAACCTCCTTTCATTATCCTTCCTGTCTTCCCAGCACAATATATCGCTGGAAGACCTTTGCCCTCTATTTTGTCCTTGCATTCCCAACGCCTGGCACATAGTAGGCATTCACTATAATTACTGTAATCTCAAGGTGCACAGCTGTGAAGCTCACCATTATAAAGGTGACTACGAAGGTGACCTGTCCAAGGTCACCCTGCAGTCTGGTGATGGCCCCAGAACCAGAGCACAAAGTTCTCAACTCCCCAAGACTCTAGATCTCATAGCCTTCTGCCTTCCAAGTCGTAAGTTGTGGGAATAAAACTGAATGTTAGATTATCTAATAGCTGTAAACTAGGAGAGGAGAATCAGTTGATGCTTGGCACGCTAATTCATTTACCAAAAGGAAAGAGAGAAAGAAAGAAAGAAAGAAAGAAAGAAAGAAAGAAAGAAAGAAAGGAAGGAAGAAAGAAAGAAAGAGAGAAAGAAAAGGAAAGAAAAGAAGAGCACGGAACAGGTATTATTTATTTTGCAGATGACCCACTGAGCACAGCATTTATACCCAGAGCTATGCAGACACACCAGGATGACTCCAGTCAACCTCTGTGACAACACACCAATTAGGTGTACAGCGGAGTCCCTAAAGCCCCCACATTACAAAGTCAAAACCGCAGATATTTAAAATTCATATGACTGTTCCCTTTCTATTGTCATCAAGAATTAAACGTACCAGGAAAATTTCAGGTCTCCATGTTATGTTTACACAGTAGATGCCAAAAGGGAACATGTTCAAAACACAGTGACATTTGTTTTGTTGTTGGAACACGCTGGCATTTCTCCCTGTGCCTGGGCAGAGACCTGAGACCCTCTGTCTATGGCTGCCCCCTGACAGTCAGGGAAGATAAATCTGTGGCCTGGCATCCGTGTCTGTGCACCCTCAGCGAAGTCTTTGCATGCTACATTGAATTTACACTTCCCAACAAAGGGGTTGAGTGGCAGGGAGGTTTGAAGGGTTTCTAAACAGAGACTAAACAAAGAAGGATTTTAAGCAAGTGGGCAGGTAAACAAAGGACTGGCTTCGGTGACGGGGAGATGGGGCTGACAGACTCTCAGAGGCTGAGGGACCTTCTATTAAGAAAGACCTACGATGACCTGTGGGCTTTGCAACCTGTCATCCAGTTTTTACACAGAGAGACTTTCACTGTGTGCCTGCTGCCCGAATATGGATGTCCTGAAAAGGAAATACATTGTTTCACCAAGCTCACTTAGGAAAAGCAGCAGCAGCTTTAACTTAGGTGGATTTCTTAGGGTCACCCCGTCAGCGTCTGCCCCTCCTCTGTGTACATATTTCTAGGACTTTATTGCTTGCTAATTAACTTACTAGTGACATCCTGGTACATGATTAAGTCATGGCTTCAGAGGGAAGCCAGACTCCCTGTTAGTTTCGTTTTGCCACCAAAGGACTAAGCTGGAGACTTAAGGAGAGACTGACTGCATCTCCAGTTAGAAAGGACAAGAGGGTTGTCACGGAAGCTGTTAACAAGCCATGCGCATGGAAAGGACACTGTCGGAAAGGAAGGAAATCTGCATGGCCATCCCTAATAATGGCCTTCTAAAGTATCCAGGGCAAGGTGATGGGAGGAAAAGCCATCTAGGAAGAAAGAGTGAGCAGGTGGTTGGGGAAGCAGACCGTCTCTGTGTGACTCGGAAGCACAGATTTAGAGCCTTGGTTCTAGACTTGAGTGCCTCAGGAAACCAGGAGCAGGACAGCAAGTCCTGTGCTAATTCAGGTGAGCTTGGCTGTGAGCGCACGATTCAGCACATGGTAATATGCCATATTGTAACTTCTCTCAATGAGCAATCACGAAAGCCCAGGTGTTCCCTAAGCCTCTGAGAAAGCTAATGCTGTCTGCACACCCAGTGCAAATACGCATCAGGAAACTGCTAGTCAAAGCTGAAGGGCTCATGAGCACAAGGGATTCCATGAAGCCACCACTATGCTCTTGATCTGGTGAGTATACACTACCTGGCTCATGCCAGCATCACCTGCCCACTTTATTGTAACCAGCCTTCTTGTCTCCAGTTTTCTTTCCCTGAACCTTATCCCAATCTGCACACCTGGCACCTTTGTTAGAGCACAGCTGGAAATATCCTACTACCTGCTTAGACACTCATGGTGATCAGACATCTGTCCATCCACCTAGCCTAGTCTTCTGTCTTTTCTTACTTTTAAGTTTAGCCTTCAGAATTGTTCAACAGTGTGCTCTCTCTCTTAACAGTGTGTCTGCGCCTCACTAGGACAGTGTCTCCATCAGGCCCTATACCCTATTATGCTATCATGGACTCTTTACTTCCCTGGTAACAGAACTCAGCCAAGTCTGTTGATAGACAGCCTTTCCTGCATAAATCCCATCCAACACTCATTGTTTTATGAAGCCAGAAGGATGGGGCCCATACTTCTTCGTTTCAGTTTTCTCATCGGCACATAGACCGTGGCCATTCCATATTGTTGAATGAGTCAAGGAGACATACTCCAAGGCTGTTACATTTGTAGAAAGGGACACATCAGAGAAAAATGACCTTAGGCTATCTCATGCAGCTAAACAGCATGTGGTCTTTTTACTTTAATGCTCCAAATAAAAACACATTTAGTAGTCAATATCACAAAAAGCTAAGGACAATAGAGATTATCATAAAACAGAGATGGAGGGAAGAACAGTTTATCTTTCAGGATGCTTCAGATCACATGACTGGCCTTAAGATTGGAAGACGGTCTTGGTGGGGCCTTCTTCCTCCAACACGTTTCTAGGTCCCAGCTTTTATGGTAATATGGAGTTAGAAATAGACTTTGAGAGCAGTATCTTTATATCTCTAGGCCACCAGTAACTAATACAGGTAAAAAAAAAAAATGGTGTCTGACCTAGTTCTAAACCAAAAAGAAACAGTAAAACCAAAGCCTAATACCACAGAAGAACACCCCTGCCCACCACTGTTGGTTATACAATAAAATTGTGCTCTTTTTTCATGTATCTGTACATGCAAGTTAGCATGTGAGAATCTCTGATTATCTTGATCACGGTGCATGTGCTTTTAAGAAGAAAAATACCAAAGAAAAGAAAATACATAAGAGAGAAGAAGAGCTGAGTAACTAGCCGGGAAAATGTTGTACAGCGAGACTGTGTTTGTGAATTCTTTCATTTAATTAAAAATCTACAATCTGTGTGGGATAAGGAACATTAAAAAGAAACTGTAAATGAAAGCAATGGCCTGTCTCTGAAGATGTGCTTTGGTTTACCTTTAGTTTTAATCATTAAGTGGCTCTGTAGAATGGCAGGACTATCTTAGCTTTCTCCATGAATGAAATCACTAATGCCCTTCTTTGTGACCCAGGCCATGGTCTTTGACCCAGACCTTGGTGGAGTTCTTAGGATGATCTGCCATGGGATGAGCCTGGCTCTTTACCTCTGTAAAGATGCTGAGAAACAGTGGGTGGACCTACATCTGACCCTCTGAAGTGGGGGAAGAAGGGGGAGGTGGTGGAGTAGCTGGTAGTACTTTATTCTCAACACTGACTCCAGTCAGAAAAGAAGAGTCAGTGGCAGAACAGCCATGAAGCTCATTCTGAGGGCTTTGCCACCTCACACCTGCACAAATGCCACATAGTCCACGTTCTAAGGCAGCAGCTCATTACCGAGGTCATACACTGCACAAAGGAAAGGACCTCAACAGTCTTTTTCTCACTGCATCATCAGGGACTAGAACGTAGGAGCAACTCAGTAAAGACTTACTGAATGAATGGATGGATGGATGGATGGATGGATGGATGGATGGAGAATCTATCCATGAGTCCAGTTCTCCATAGAGCCATCAGGAAAGCCATTAATACTTCCTGTTGCTGTCATTTCAGCTAAATTTGCATACATGGCCATTAACCTAGCTGTCCATTTATTCAATTAGACAATCATTTAATAAATATTTATTACACATGCATTAGGTACCTGGTCATACATCAGACACCGAGAACTCACAGGTGAACAAGGCTAAGGTGGCTACTCGGATACCTGGGCTTAGACACTCCAGGTGAAAAAAATTCATTAAGTAAACCAATCGACTCAGGATGGGCAAGCATTTTAATAAGGGATGTGTGGGGTTGGGTGGGAATGAGGAATGGAGCCAGATAAGCACATCGGAGCAGACTGGATTAGAAATCTTGATGGTAAGTCAATAAACATTTCCAAACACGCTTGGGCAAAAGCAGTAATAAATAAAAAGGACCAAGCCACCAACTATTGCCAGATGCTGCCACAGATGTGACAGGGATAAGAGGAAGCCCTGGTTCCCTAGGTGGCTTTGGTTTGCTAAAGGGTTCCGAATGTATATCCTGGCACAATGGTCAGTGTATACCCTTGACCTCCATTTTGACCTTCCATTCACTCCGCTCAGCTTCTCTTTGAAAGCAGGCTGGGGATCCCCACTGAACATAATGGCCACTTAGCCTTTAATGCTACTAACATAGCTTATTTTTGTAACTTTGTAATATTTTTATTCTATAGTATTTATGTCTAGAAATACTATACCATTCTATAGTATTTATGTCTAGAAATGTCCAAATGTGTGTTGTAATCTTAAGTATCTAAATAAACAGGTCTTTTAAAGATGGTATTTACACTGTTTGAACACATATAGCTTCAGGAAGGGACTTTTCTGTAACGGCATTAGAAACTAACGTTTCTTACTGGCCTACAGAGCTTTGTAGTTACATCTTCAACTCACTGGCATACACCACTAATTTCAAGGTAAATCCTTTGCCGCATATAAAGACCAAAGAGGAAACAGGTCAGAAGATCACAGTTCAATTCTAAATGTGATTTCCAGAAACGTCTAAAACTCTTTTAAGTCCACTGGGCTGTTTTTCTCAGATGGCTCCTCTAGTTTTGTTTTGTACCCCCACACCCCCCACAGACCCCACCCCCACCTACCCCACCCCATCTACTCCATGTGCTACAAGAAACCTTGGCTTGATGAGCCACCTGAGGGAAGGGGACAGGAAACATTGTGCTGCCCCCTCTCTGTTGCTATGTGCCTCTGGAGAGGAGCCAGGGAGCTCCAGAGGTGCCAGACTGTTCCAGGCCCAGCTGGGGAAAGGCTGTCCCTGGAAGACAGAGCACCAGGTAAGAGTAACTCAGTGTGACCCATGCAGGTACTGTATGTCAATTCCCTCCTAACTCAGACAGTCCATCCCTGAGGGAAGCTCATTAAGACTCAGGGAGTCCTGACGGGGAGGTGCCTTACAACTCAGGAAAAAAGTCCCAGAAAGTTCCAGACACAAGATTCATGAGCAGAGCTCCTACCACCACCCCACACCCCCACCTACCCCTACTCCCCCACCCACCCCTACTTCCCCACCCACTAAGAAATGCTGAGGGCCTGCTGAGTGGGCTGGAAGTAGAGCCCTGAGGGGAGGGTCCCAGCTTCTGTGAGTCATCTCCAACACGCTGAGATGGTTTGGTGAGGCAGCTGCCTTTGAGTTGTCCACGCTACTATAAGTACCTCCGATAAACTCACTGGTTCAATAAGTTGGTCTCTGGTGGGATCACCACTTTGGTCTGTCATAGATTCTCTATCTGGAATGAGTGGACATTGGTCACCTCTCCCCAGAGAACAATGGCACACAACAGCAAGGCAGTAGGATACCGCCTTTCAAACCCCATTGTGCTCAATTAGGAAGATCAGTACACCTTCAGATCTCAGAGGATGATGTGAGTTGGCACTGCATTAGTTTAAGCATCTGAAGAACTAGAATAAAACCCAGTGTGGATTAAAGCACAGTTAGTGGCAAAGAGGCTAAGAGACCTTGTGTGGGAGAGGTCTGCAAAGGAATGAGTGTGCCCTGCTTGGTTACTTGTTTGCCCGGTGGTTGGTTACTCACATATTTACCACTTAGCTCATCAAACACAAATCTTTTGTCTCTTTTGGTTAATTGCTAAGTTCTTCTGTATATGGAATAAGCTTCAATAAACATCTCTACTACCTCAGTCAGGACTGCAGGAGAAGAAAGAATCCATATCATGCAAGACCATGACATCATACCAATCCAACTGTAGCAATAAATGACCTTCAAGGATACACAGTGGTGGTCTGGACTTGTGAGAACTTGTCATCTACCTAATACTCACTTTACTTACCATTTCTAGCCTTTAAATATAACTTAGATAAATCGCTGCATCTATATAAGAATTTACTCAAAGCAGACAGAATTTGCAACATCTGAGAACTCCGTAGAAGGAAACTTGATGTCCCCAACAAGGCAGAAGAATCTCTCAGACTTACATGCCAACAGGCATACTTACCCGTATCTGAAGTAAGTACTAAACTGTCTGCAGAGGCGGTGGGCGAGCTCTCGTTTCCCGCAAGCTGCAGGCCCAGTTAGTATGAGCATGGGATAAGGGGCATCCAGACTCGGCAGAGTGCTGCAATGAGATCCAGCAGAGACGCCCTATGTTAGTCACCTGCACAAGGTAAAGTTTCTACATCACAGTCGTAACTAATGAGCACTTGCTGAATGCAGGCAAGGATGGTTCCACTTTCCAGAAACAAGATGATAATATACCCAAAATATCATTTAAGACTGGAGAGACAGACCTGTGGTTAACTCCTCTCGCTGTTCTCACAAGAAGACCCAGGTTTCGTTTCTAATAGCCACCTCTAGCAGCTCACAACCAAATATAACTCCATTCCACAGAAATCTGATGTTCTCTTCTGGCCTCGCAGGCACCAACACACACATGGTGCACACATACATGCACTTGGGCATACGCACATATACAACATAAAATAAAATATAACCTTTGGGGGAGGAAAATAACATTCAAAGAATAGATAATAATGTAAAAATACAAATTTACCTCAATTTACTTTACCAAGCTTTTCTAAAGGAAAAATACAGTAGGACATGTTAGTTCCTGACTGCTAATCTATTATTCCTCTGAGAGCGTATCAATGAGCACAATGAACAAGGTGTGCGAATTCTGGGGACAGTGTTCAGACTCCATATGTACTGCCCCAGAACACAGGCGTGTCACAAGTGAGCCGTCACTGCGTGCCAGGCGCTGTTCTATGCTCTCCACACACCCCTCACGTAATTACCACAAGAGCTAAGGAGGCTGCTTCTACCATTCCTCATTTAACTAGCGGGAGTAAAGAAAGGCAGGCTGACTTGCTCAAAAGAAAGGAAGGGCTGGAACACGACTGTAGACTGGAATACTAGAATAAAGGATAAAATTCTTGCTGGCTTAGTGGTGCACTTCTTTAACCCAGCACAGACTCAGAGGCAGAGGGAGGGGGATCTCTGTGCTTTGAAGGCCAGCTTGGTCTACATAGCAACTTCCAGGCCAGCTAGCCAGAGTTGCATGTGTAAGATGATTCTGGGGAAGACGGACACGCTACAGAACAAGCAGCTGCCAGTGACTACCAGGCTACTCACAGTTTGTCTTCATCATCTTAATCAGGCATCCTCACCCCAGTGACTCAGGTGAGGGGACATGGATTCTCCAACAATGCAGCATACAATGGACAGGGCGAGGTGCCGGCAGCGTCTGGCCCCTACTCCAGCTGCTAGGGCCTGCTGTGTCCTGGCACAGTGGGAAAGGCAATGGCTGGGCTACATGGCAGCAACTGATGCAGAACTGTGAATGGTGCCCCATCCTTTGTCATCTGGACCTGCTTGGCCTCTGCCCGTGTTTGTCTGGCAGCCAGACATGACCATGAAACATACGTTTCTCAAACATTGCTAGTGATGTCGTTGATACATGTCCTTACATAAACACAACCTTAAGCATCAAACAAATAGCCACATTACAAATCAGAGAAGAGACCTTCCAAGTCAAATGTACTTTTCCTGATGTACACAAAGGAAGAATAAATCATCTCACCCAGAGGGCTCTCGTAAACATGCACACCTGTCAATGTCAACTTGATTGCATTATATGTAATAACCATGTCCTGGATTGTGAAATAAAACATTCTACTCTCTGTGGGAAGCCAACCGTGAGGTGCAGAAGCAAACACCACATGAAGAAAAAAGTGCTTATATCTAAGAGTTTTACATGTATTTTTAAAATGCCTTTGAGTATTGATAGAATTTCTACGTTATACTTATGGCATAAATGGCCATCTGCTCTGACAGACTGTTCAAAAAGAAATGGAGAAACCGTGGTAAATCTGTCTTTGGATCTGGAGGTGAGAGACTGGAATCATGTGTGCAGCCAGGCAAGGTGGCTCCTCCCTGTTGAGCTGATAGTGGCTCTGTAAGGGACTAGTCAGGTCTCCTGAGGTGAGCTGGGCTTCCTTCTAGGGACTCCCTAGAAGTCTGAATTCACAGGATGCTCTCTGGCAGGAGTCTATAACATCTGCTCATGGTTAAGGAAAGGTTGACAATTGATGGTGTGATGGTTAGCTATGATGCTCAGCTTGTTTGGGTTGAGAAAGAAAGCCTAAGATGTCTGAGGCACACCTTTGGGTCCATCTTTGAGGATTCTTCCAGAGAAGATTAACTGAGGGAACTATGATCTGTGCACAACATGAATGTGTGTGGTGCCGTGTTAGTGACTTCTGTGGCTGTGATAAAATATCATGGCCAAAAACAACTCATAGAAGTCTCAAGTTCTTCATCAAAGATCCAGCAAAGTAACAAATGTATTTACAAATGATAAAAATTTTCTGTTAATGAGATAAAGGTCTGTATTTCTATCCTACGGCAGAAAAGTTAACGATTTTTATTTTAGAATTCAAATTCACTGCCATTTGGCTCAGGCTAACTAGAATACAAGGTGCCCTATGATAAAGAATCAGATTACCATTATGTCTGGGTAGGCCACCAAAGGGTGAAGGAACAGCACACACAAGTACACGATAACAGGCCATACATGACTGAACACTTGGTCCCTTACCTCTGAGAAGACAACAAAGAGTTTCAGAAAATATTTTGTATTATTTAATGTATATGAGTGTTCTGCCTGCATGTCGTCTGGGTACTATGTGCGTGCCCGGTGTTCATGGAGAACAGAAGAGAGTGTCAGATCCTCTGGGACTGGAGTTGCAGACAGTTGTGAGCTGACATGTAGGTTCTGGGATTGAACCCAGGACTACGGAAGAACACCCAGTGCTCTAAACTGCTGAGTCATCTCTCCAGTCTCGAGAAAACAGTTTCTATGGGGAGTGAGAGAGTCACAGAAGAGAAGTCTAGGGAAAACAACAATCCTGTCTTTGCTTACTCACCTAGAGTTCTATCTGTGTGGCCCTAATAAATACCTGTCGAAGATCCTCTGTGGCTGGGACATGCTGTTGACAACGTGGGTCATGTGATCTTGGACAGCGACCACTTCAGGGGGAGGGTCATACTTATTCACTGCAAAAACCTTTTTCAGAATTAGAAAAGTAGAGAGAGACATGTTTGTTTCTCCAAAGAACAAGGACTGGACTGCCCTTCCTGCAATTCCTAGACATGCAGCCAGACCGACAAGGTAAGTCACGTGGTCCACGGCCTTGTACACAGTCTCTGGTCAACTGTAACTTTCCTAAAATCCCGATAATGTAAAAAGTTGAGGAGTCCTTTTATCCTTTTTCTTTATAGTCTCTGGTTTGGGAGGAGCTAAAGAAAAAAGTCAAAACAAAACCTCTGATGTGCCAGATTAATTTTAATACAATAAACAATCCAACTTGTAGTACAAGAAGAAGGCATACAAGGTGCTGTTTAAGATTCCTTGCAGTTGACACTAGGGAAACATTTCCTGACATCCCCTTGTCCAGAACTGTTCTTACCCGCTCACATTCTCCCAAACTTTGCCAGTTGACCCTTCTGTTAAGCCGGGCATCATCACATGCAATGACAGGCGACCCATGGGTATAGTGAGAAGGCTCTTTACCCTGGCTTTCTCTAGCCAAAGATACAGGCCCTTTCCTTGGTGTAAAGGCCTCTCTGTCTCTACTGTCCTCCTAAATACCTTATCTCTTTACTTAATAGTGACTTTCATTTTCACTCTATTTACAAAATGTAAAAAGAGGCATGTAGCGATCGGTGGCCCAGCGTGTGGAAGTAAGGATGAGGACGCATTGGAGATTATTTCTAGTCTGGGCTGGAGAAAGAAATTTATAGGATGGAATATGTGCCCACCTACATACCTTCCTTCATTCCCTTCTCAAACTGGACCTGGTTTAGAAAACCCCTCGTTAGTATTGATTCAGCCTGCCCCGGCTGTGGGAGGCAGGGAGGCAGCTGCTGGCTAGCACGCCATGGCTCACTCCTCTGGAGCTATGTGGATCCTTGTAAAGAGCAGAATTAAGAAAACTGCAATATTAGGGCAGTGATTTAAGCACTGTTTGATTAGATAGTATGGCGCAATAGATTTCATTGTTAATTTTCAATATGACATAGATGGCATTTCAGACTCTGCGATTATGTAGGGAAGCTATACATATTGCAAACCAGCCACAACTGGCCATGGGCAGCAGGAGGGGCACCTGTACTCCTCACTGACAGCCTTCTCACTATACCCATGGGTCGCCTGTCATTGCATGTGATGATGCCCGGCTTAACAGAGGGGTCAACTGGCAAATCCTAGGACAAGGACATTGTTCCTAAATAAAGAATTAATTTGCACACTGCTCTGCTGCTCACTGATTGGTTACTAGTCCTGCTGTACGCACCGTGACATTTTTGAATGTATCGACCAGAGAACACATGGGGCAACATGGTTACATACCTTTTCTTCTACTTTAATCTTCTGCTGATCTAACTCTGTCAGTCGCAGCAGCATAAATATTACGAAGAACCAGTACTCGGGCTTGTTCTGTTTAAAACAAGGGGGCTATTGAATGGCTTTCCTCTTCCCCAGGTCAGCAAGTGCCAACCTTCTATTCTCAAGGGCCTGTCAACCCTTGCTGCCATGACCCTGCCTTCCAGACCCCAACACAGGGCTCGGCATTTTCACATTTGTCGGACCCCCTTAAATTAACAACCAAGATACAGAATGTGTCCTGTAATTTATAAAACTCTTCAAAAACGTGCAGAACTCACTAATCCCCATGAGATAAACAGGAAGGAAGGCAGGATTATCCTCTGGTGTTGAGGCTGAGCCCATAATACGTAGGCAGTCCATCTAAATCCTTCTCTACTAAAGCCGAAGAGTTTTACTACTGATAATAATGACATTTGACTATTTCTTATGATTTCATTATGGGTTTATTATTTATTGTGTTCTTTTGTATCAGTTGGGATCATCGTAAACTTGTCTTACAGTAATAAAATGTTGCTTACTTATGAACAAATTCCCCTTTATTGTCTGCCAGCTGTTAAGACTGCCTGACTTTAAAGTGGTAACTGAGGGGTTTATTATGTATAAGATGCTTCACCTCCCTGAATAGCAAGCTATGGGTGCTTTTCACAGATAGGAATGCACGAGAAGTAAATATATACTATGGCATCTTTGCTTAGGGTCCTAACACAGAGACAGAGGCAATGGGACGCTAATTACCCCAATTGGATTACTCCATGATGTATGCATGAGTGAACCACCACACTGCACCCTGGAAACCTGTGTGATTATTAAACAACTGAAACATTTTAAAGCTTCTCTTGCGTACTTCAAAGTGTGCTGTGAGAGTTTACAAGTGAATCGCCTGCATGAGAGGGATTGCCATCGCTATTCCTGAGGATACAGAACCCTCTCCAAGAGCCACCTCAGACCTTCCTCCTTACTTCCTCTGAGGTGCCTTTATGTTGTCTGCCACTGTCCCCTATATGCTTTAAGCTTTCAATGTTTCTTTTGTAAATTCTGATTTGGTATTTTTATTTGTCTAGGAGTATTCATCAAGATAATAACAGAATGAACACAAGAGAAGCTTCTGTAGTCAGAACTCTGTGGAGGCACAACATGGGTATGGGTAGAAAACCGGAACAAAGCCATGATGGGCAGTGAGTGGGGCGTGGGGACTGGGAGGGAGGCCTTAGCAATAAAGGAACAGAGAAACCTGGAAAACTGTCCCTGATCCTTAGGTCTCAAAGGCTACAGCTCCCTAGGGACTGTGTTATTTCAGTCTATAGTTATTTTATGGCCGTGTCAGCTCCATGTCTATATCCAGGCACATGACTATGGGTGTTCACTCTAACACCGCCTTCCCTCTGTTGTAAAACAGGAACGACATTCTGTCTGGACCTCTGGGCTCTTTATTCTCAGATATAAAAGATCATTGCTTTATAATTTTAATTAATTCTCTGCTGTAATGTTTAGCTCCGCCCACCATCCATCCTAAAGGATCATGAAGTCCGGAACTTTCAAATGTGGGCTTTAGGAGAACTGGGGCAGTTGACAGTTTGTTAGCCACTTGAAAGACAATCTTACTTTTCCAAAACAAGTTGTTTGAAGTGTTAGCTGGTGTAATTGTTTTCAGAGGAGTGTTGGGGGTGGTGGGGGGGGGGAGTTGTATTCACATTCCTGATGCTCTTGATCAAGGCTGAATCAAAATTCCAAGACCAGTCCCTGTTCCCCTCCCCTCCTCCACCCCTGAGGGAGACAAACTCTCACCTGAATGGGATTCCTCAGTAGATTGAGAACTCGAAGGATAGGAAGATTTTCAATGTATTCTATTTCACTCAGCTCCTTAATCTATTTGATCAAAATAAATAAATAAATAAATAAATAAATAAATAAATCCACTGTCAACAGACGGTGAGCAAAGGCAAAAGGGAACACAATATAATAGGAGCCAGTATAATTAGCTCCTTTAAATGTAATTCATTTTAGACATGTCCAGCTTTTCAATGAGAATACTACAAAGCCATTGCAGAACACAGGGATGACCACATTAGCATCTTCGGTAAATGTGAGAACTTGGGGGACTGGAGGGCATTCCCTCTTTTCCCTTTGGGCTGGAGAATGACAGTCTCCTCGTCCATGTTGATTTAGAGGAGAAATAAAACAGTATGTAAGGGAAGAGAAGCAGCCAGCCAGCCCCATTAGCCCTCCTGGCTCTGGCTTCACTCTCCAACCGTTTCTCCTCCCCTGCTGTGTCTGTGACTGGCTAAGCCTCCTTATTGCTAGGAAACAGGCAACTCTATGCTTTTCCCATGAGAATTACTTTACAGTGGAAAATGTATGATTTGTTTGTTTGTTTATTGTGAGGTCTCTATGAAACCCTAGCTGGCCTAGAACTCACAGAGATCCTCCTGGCTCTGCCTCCCAAGTGCTGTAACTAAAGGCATGTGCCCAAGTTGTATGTTAAGAACCTCCTAGTGGAAGTTCTAGTTTACAAATTGAAAATGGACATGATTCCGCAGATGGATGTGTGCCTTGGTTTAGACAGGGGTACAGCCTGGGCTACAGCAGTCCTGCACCCATGATCATACTAAAGACAAATAGGCTTACTTAAATTATCTACAACAAACAATTGCAAACACAGACAGTGAACTCTGTAATAAACTAGTGTTTCTCACAGCATTCTGCATGGTTCATAAAAGCATTCTATCAATAGGTTCACAGATAATTTCCGGGTTATCCAAACTCAAGTGACACCAAAATGCAAATTATCCCAAAACTAAGTCAGGGGTGGATACACACGCCATGTTCAATGGATGCCATTTCCAGTAATGTAGTCAGAAAGGCAGAAAGTTCCAAGTATCCCCATCCCAAAATCAATCTTGCTAGAGTAGTGGCAAGCTGTTATGCATTTTTTTTTCATATAGGATGATGAAATTATCCTTTAGATGACCGTTTCAGTTATAATACAAACTAAATTATGAATTAAGGATTCGAGGTAGCTGAGTGCAGTGTCACATGACCTTAATCCCAGCCCTCAGAAGGCAGAGGTGGACAGATCTCTGTGGTTTCACAGCCGGCTTGGACTACACAGTGAGTGTCAGGCCAGAGTGCTGTCTAGTGAGAGCGTATCTAACAAACAAAAGAACAGAAGCAACAGCAGTGGAGAGAAGGGCCAGAGAAATGTCACAGGGATTAAGAGCACTGGCTGCTCCTCCAGGAAACCAGGATTCTGTTCACAGCACTCACATGGCAGTCCCAGGAGACCTGATTCTCCCTTCTGGTCTCAGTGACACTGCCTGTATATAGTGCACATCCATGCATGGAGGGAAAGCATCCACATGCTAAACAGATGAGTAAATACAAAAGGAGAGTGAGATGTGAAAGTCACCACTCGTTGTTTGGGCTGGAGAGATGACTCAGCATTTAAGAGCACTGACTGCTCTTCCCGAGGTCCTGAGTTCAATTCCCAGCAACCACATGGTGGCTCACAACCATCTGTAATGGGATCTGATACCCTCTTCTGGTGTGTCTGAAGAGAGCAATGGTGTACTCATATACATAAAATAAATAAATAAATAAATCTTTTAAAAAATTGGTTTGTTTTTTTTAAAAAAAGAAACAGTGGAGGAAAAAAGAGTTAAAGTAAAAAAGACACAGAGGAAAACAGTTTAGATAAGCATCTATCAGATCCAGAACAGAAAAAGATTTTGCAAAAAGATAAAAATAATAAAGGAATATATTACAAGAATGTTGACATAGTCTATACATTATTTTAAATGTATAGCTAAAATACCTTATATACAATAAGAAGCAAATTACACCTGCCATAAAGAAAATGATGGCTAAGAGAATGGACTGATAATTTTTAAAAAGAAATAATGTTTTAAAAAATGTTTAACCTCATTGATAATCAAAGAAATGTATATAAAATTGTATATAAGGCATCAGGTTTCACTACCAGATTGACAATTTTTGAATGACCCTGTTGACAAACAAACCGCCAGATATGCCTACAATAAGTCATCCTAACTTCATAACTGCAGTGGGAGGAGAAAGCATGAATGTTCAAAAACAAAACCGACAAGCTTTATGACACCCATTCCCAGAAATGACATTTCCAGAAATCCATCACAAGAAAATAATAAAAAACGCATGTAACGATGGATTTATGTGTGAGCATATATACTCAACATTATTTTATCAGCAAGTTGTAAACACAACAAATTTCAATAAGTAAATAATTCAATAAATCCTGACAGATCCATTAATAGATTATCTTACCTTATTAAATCAGCTTTTTAAAATGTTGGGACAATTTGTTTTCTATATGGGAATTCAATATCTATTGCACACTGCACATATAAACACACACACACACACACACACACACAAAGACACACACACCCTACTTAAAGACTATATAATAGAAAAAATTCCAAAACTTGAAATTACAAAAAAAAAAAAAAATGTAAGACTATTTTAAAAATTAAAATAAGGAAGATTTATTAAAACACAAAAACAAGAGATCACAGTTAGAGATAACTCCCAGACTCTCCTACATTCCCCATACACAGCACCACACATACATGAGCCTTGAAGGCTCCATAACCACCCCAAAACCTATAGGCCCCAAACAACAGGAGCTAATTCTTATAGATCTGAGGATGAGACAACAGTCCAGGGCTGGTGAGCCTGTGATTCCTTTGAGGGCTCTAGAGGAGAACCCTTCCTTGCCTCTCCTAGTTTCTGGGTAAAGCCAGACAGCACTGACTTAAAGCAACATAAACCCAGTCTCTGTGTCCGCTTTCTCCCCTCTGTCTCTTGTAAGAACACCCAGGCTTGAGAGATAAATCACCAGTTAGGAGGATCCAAGTTCCAGACCCAGCTTCCCATATGGAGGCCTGAAACCATCACAACTCCTGTGCCACAGGTTCTGTCCACATCAAGAGAGAGTGTCCAGGGCTTACTTAGGACTGAAACTCTTTGCATCTGTCGTTCATTTTGCAAGCATTATACTGTTACTCCTTACAAAATCTGGCAAGAAGAACTGATAATATGAGGAATGAGCCAGACACACAAGACTTTAATCCCAGAGGCAGGCACATCTATGAGTTTGAGGTCATCTTTGGCCACAAAGTAAATTCCAGAACAGCCAGGGCTACACAGACAAACCCTGTCTCAAAGAACAGCAGTACCTTCCCCTATCCCCACCACACAAAAACCTCTGAGGTACAGCACCAAGATTCAGAAGTCACCCCTGCCAAGTATTACACTGCTGGGAGGGCGTGGGGAGGGGAGGTCGTAGAACTGAAAGTCTGGGTTGGTTTTTAAGTGCTGGCCATGGATTGGGATGTCACAGGGAGCAGAGTGAAAGCTGGCAGAGGCCTCCTACTCAGCAGAAGACAGTAGACACTGGTAAGGGCAGTGACGTACATGCATACACACAGGTAGAACATGGATGAATTTGTTACCAAGAACACACTATTTCTAACATCAAATTTAATCATGAAGAAAGACGTAGCATGCCTATGTTGTGTTCCCTTTACAAATACATTTTCCATCCCTGAATCAAAGAATTATCAACTGTCCTGGAGAAACCCCTTAGGGACTCTTTAGAGGGTTCACATAACATTTCAAAAGACTGTAGGTTACTCCCCAGCATGCCCAGTAGGGAACTAGGGAATTATGTTACCATCAAGACTGATTTGCCAGAGGAATCCCCTGTAGGGCATGTGGCCACTTTTTACAAATAGAGTCTCTAACATCTGAAAATTATGAAAATCCTTTCTTCATTTCAACATATCTTTTTTTTTTCCAACTTTCCCAATGCAGTTTAGAAGGTGACTTGAAAAGCAAGAGAGCGTGTAAAGTGGTTCGAGACCCTTACTCTGGCTAAACGGAGATGCAGTCCAACTATAACAAACACCCATGTCAAAAGGCCAGTACAAAACAATAGGAGACAAGATAACTCAACAATAATTTTGTATATAGCTTGTGTGCTAAAATTACATTTCAGACGTGATGGTTTGTATATACTTGGCCCAAGGAGTGGTACTGCTGGGAGGTGTGGCCTTGTTGGAGTAGGTGTGGCCTTGTGTGTGTGGGCTTTAATACCCTTGTCCTAGCTACCTGGGAGCCAGTATTCTGCTAGCAGCCTTCAGAAGAAGACATAGAACTCTCAGCTTCTCCTGCACCACACCTGCCTGGATGCTGCCATGCTCCTGCCTTGATGATAGTGAACTGAACCTCTGAACCTGTAAGCCAGCCCCAATTAAAAGTTGTCCTTAATAAGACTTGCCTTGGTCACGGTGTCTGTTCACAGCAGTAAAACCCTAAGACAGATATACATAGTTAAATCATGTGTACTATTAAAGTTAGTATTTCCTGTTTCTTTTCCCTATTATTAGCATGAGGCACTTTATATTACACCCATGGCTCATATCTGAGTTTTACATTCTCAAGTGTTACCCCACTTTGGAAAGGAGGACCCTAGATTCTCATCTACTATAACTGTTTTATAAGCCTTGCTGTTTCTTCTCTTGAATTCGGAGATGTATTGAGTTAGTATTTAATGAGTATATTCTAGCTTCTCAGCATCCCCCGTACATGAGAAGCATCTGAAGCACAAAATGTTTCCTAAGTTAATCTTCAATGGCAGCTTCAGAAAAAGAACAATGAAAGCCATTTGGAGCAGAAATTGTACTGACTTTCTACCAAACAGATGCAAGGACCGAGGTCATTCGTAGAACTAATTACCTTGTAAGAAGTCACTAGATCTACTCAGTGAACAGAGCAAGTGGGATGAAGATCAACATTAAAACTGTTTATTATTCTCAGACCTTAATAACTGACTTGTGTTGGTTTGTTTACAGCCTAAGGAAAGCTGCAAGCTTGCTGGGAAAAGGGTTAAGTTTCTGGGAGTACAACTTAGTCGTGGGCTCGTAAGGAAAGAAGAATGGAAAGTAAGAAGGAAGAAAAAGAGGGAGAGAGGGAGATAGGGAGGGACAGAAGGAGGGAGGGATGGAGGAAAAAAGAATGAAGTAAATGAATCTGAGATACAGCTCAGTGGTAGAGAATTCAAAGTGTTCTAGGTTCAGTCCCCAGGACCAGCAAAACAGAGGGAGGGGGAGAGATGGAGGGAAAGAGAACGAGAGAAAAAGAGAGAGAGAGAAAGACAGAGAGAGAGACAGAGAGACAGAAAGACAGAGAGAATATGAATATAATTTTGAACAGTAAAGGGTATATTAAGCCAGATACGCAAACAAGTTCATTCCCCAGCCCATCAAAAAAAACACTGTTGCTACCAGCAGTTTATAAGGAATCACTTCTATGTTTCTTCTTTTTTTTTGGTTTAATTTTTATGGTTAAGCCTTTCCTGTGGTGTTTACATTTATTGAATTACAGACACAACTGTATATATTGAACATGTACAGCATGATACTTTTAAATATATGTATATTTTGTAAAGGCTAAACACAGCTAAAAATGTACTGTTTTGTAAAGGTTATCATCCTTATGGTAAGAAGATTAAAAACTCATTTCCAGCACCTTTCAAGACCACCATATGCTAACTAGGGATGGCTCTTGTCTATAAATTCTAGCACTTTGGAGGCGGAGGCAGGAGGATCAATGGTTCAAAGCTGACTTTGGCTATATAGAAAGTTTGAGGCTGCCTTAAACTCCCTGAGACCTTGTTTCAACATCCACCACCACCACCAAAAATAAAGAGAGAAAGAAAGAAAGAAAGAAAGAAAGAAAGAAAGAAAGAAAGAAAGAAAGAAGAGAAAGGAAGAAAGAAAGGAAGAAAGAAAAGAAAGAAAGGAAGAAAGAAAAAGTCCACACTCTATTGCTAACTCCAGTTAGTGGCATAAATAGATCTTTGACTGCATCCCTCTGCCTAGCCTCAAGCAGAAGCTTTGTATTCTTTTTAGTGGCATCTCTTCCCCTACATGCCTCCTCCACCAACAGTCATTTTTCTCTGAGTGTAGACAAGAGGAGACATTAGCCTGTGGACATTCTCTTGCCTCTTCTTGCTTGGACATTTCAAATGTTCCCGATGCTCTCTTTCTACAGAAAATGTTGCATGAACACAACAACTTCAGAAAATTACACACACGTGATGACAGTTTGGATCTTTAAAACAATGTAAGTAAGATTCATTAAATGCTTAAAAATGATTGAGTTTTTCAAAAAAGTCATACTCTAAGAACTGTCCCCTGGCAAGCATTCTTTAAGAGGCCATTTCATGTAACATCTGTGAAAAGCCAAGTCATTGTGCCAACTCTCCAATGTGCCCACTTCCTGAAGCCACTGAAGCCACGCCCTGCAGTACCAACCTTGTTATCCTCGAGGTTAATCACTTCCAGGAGGTCATGGTTCTCCAAGCCCTGGAGGCTACTGATCTGATTGTGGGACAGATCCAGGTTCTGCAAGGCTTTCAGTTCCTCCAGACCTGTGATGGTCTCAATCTGGTTGTTGCTCTAAAATGGATAAAATACAGTTTGTGTTTTAAATCGATGTCTAAGAAAACTTGTAGTGGTAAATCTTCGTACTTGGACACAGGCCCCAATTCTTAAAAAAAAAAAAAAAAGCGGTTCATGCCCCACCCCCTTTTCCATCATTCACCTATCTAAATGTCTACACAGATACCCAAGAAGAAAATCCCAGTTTTTCTATCTAAAAGGCTAGAAGGCAGTATTTTCAATTTAGTATCTTAAATTTTTCATCTTCATAAACTTTCAAGTCAGTAGGAAAGTGAGGCACTCAGTGATATAAGCTTTAAAATGCATGATATAATGATGTTAGTGCTTTGACCTTTCAAATTACTTTATGTTTAAGATTATCATTTACATCATTCCCCTCTTTCCCTTCTTCCCCCCAAACCCTCCCATATGCCCCTCCTTGCTCTTTTTCAAGTTCATAGCCTCTTTCTTTTTTCCATTAATTTTTTACTACAAACATATTGCTTGGGAAGGAAATCTCAAGAAAAGATTGGCGAGATGGGTCGCCTGTGGGCATGTCCAAGAAGGATTATATAGATTATGTTGATTGAGGTGGAAGCTGTATCCACTGTGGGCATCAGCATTCCCTAGGCAGAGGATTCTAAAGAAAGGGAGCTGAACACTCACATACATGTGCCAATTCGTTGCTCTCTGCTTCTGTGAATTCTGTGAATCCCATTACACATGCTTCCTCAATCCCTGCTATGGTAGACTGTGACCCAGAACTGTGAGCTGAAGAAACACGCTTAAGTTGCTTTGTCACTGCTGTTTATCAATGCCACTAGGAAAGAAACTCAGATGCACACCTGAAACCTGAACATCAGTTCAGCTTCACTGTGGTCTCTAAGAGATGACCTGGACCTGCTCTTTTGGCATCATCGCAGTAAACCAATACTGTAACTCCACATATACTTTGTCCCCAGAAACAGTCTAAAGTGACATCATCTCATAAAGTTGGTGATGGCTGACTCAGTAGAGTGCGGTTATTTCTGCTCTTACATAGTACCTCCTCTGTAACCTGTGCTAGCCTATAATAACGCTCCTTAACCACAGGAGTATGACAGAACTGTGTAGTCCTAATTCTAAGATAAAAGACCAAGTCACGTCTGCTTTCAGGTCTGAGGAGCCCTAGATACCATGTAAGAATTCCAGTGTGGGAAAATACCCTGAGACTATTCCAGTATGGGAAAATAATCTGAGGCTAAATTGAGTGAAAATCTAGTCACCAAAGCAAAGTCAATAATTCACATATAAGCATTTCTCAGACAATGAGGATAAGAGGAAGTTTCCCATACTCAAATGGTCATCCCCTTTATCAGTCTCCACAGACCCAGAGCAATAACAGTAATAAGAACAATTTCCATTTTTGAATATTTTCCAACACACTCTTCATTATTTGGCTATTTTGCCTTAAGGAACAGGAAAATGCCTAGTAAAATGTAACCTTTGGTTTGAGTCAAAAGTTGTCATAAAGAATAATTTCAAATTTTTGGTTAATATTATGTTTTACCTTAAAACATTCAAAACTTTCAGGCCTGGTGTGGTGACGCAGAGGCAGGTGGATCTCTGTAAGTTCATAATTTCAAATTTTCAGCTAGTATTATGTCTTACCTATCCTTAAAACATTCTAAACTTGCAGGCTGAGTGAGGTGACACACAGGCACACGGATCTCTGTAAATTCAAGGTTAGCCTGGTCTACATAGGGAGTTCCAGAATATCTAGGACTACCTAGAGAGACCCTAACTCAAAAAAACAAAAACAAAACAAAACAACAACAAAAAAAAAACATTCAAAACTTTAAAGATTGACTTAAGAACTGAAAAACTAAATTAATGTATTCCCTTTAATCTGAATATTTTTACTGGTAAATGTTTCATGGCACATTGAAGAGCAAGAGCTCACTTTCATCCTATTCTTCATAAAATTTCATTTTAATAATAAGCCAGATTTGTGCTCACTGGTACCTCTACAGCCCTTAAAATATCATAATAGAATGTTAATAATCTTTAAAGGTAGGTTATAGCCTATGAGGGTTTATTATACTATTCTTTTTACCTCTATATGTTTGAAAAAAAATGTAATAAGAAGGAAAGAAAACCACAACCTTATTTGACAGAGTGAAATCAAATTTTCCTGTTCAAAGTTCAAAAAAGTTATAAAAAGTGAAAAGAGTGAAGAGACCACGCTGAGTTCCCCCTCATCAATTTAATGTATTGAAATGAGGACTCGATCCCCCATTCAGACACTGCCCACATATCCAATTTATATACAATACACTTTCCCCCAAAGGACTATGAAGCATTTTCTATGTGCAAGACAGATGTAATATTCTTCAGTGTCTCTGACGGCTTTCAAAGTGGTAGATGGTCTGAGCAGAGCGAGGCATAGAAAAGTTTAATTAGATAGCCTGTGGTCATGAAAGAGAAGAGACTGAGAGAAGTTGAGAATCACAGAATCGCTAATTGAAAGCCAGCTAGGTAGTGCCTTTGTCCAGCACTGAGAACCCAAAGGCTCACTCCTGGGTGTGGACATGAAGTTTCTGCACACAGTTCTTCCAGCCTCACAGTGAATAGTAGAAAGGGGGGGGGAAGCTATTTGAAGTAATTTAAATTAGAAAATATTCCTCATTTACCAGTGTGTCAGGTAGACCCAACTGGCTTTTACGCTGACAAAGTGAAGTCCAAGGTTTGCAATACAGTGTCACTGTGTTCTAATAAGGATGTGGTGGCCACTGGCAAGTCGTGAGGTTCCCCTGCCAGCTTTTACCTGTCCCAGAGAGGGAGAAGGGCAAGAGTTAGTACGTGGATCGTTCTTACTATGCTGTGAACTGAATTCTTGTCAATAGCTAAACCACATTATGTTGTGATTCCATGAGTTAAAAATAAAGTCAAGAAAAAAATTCCTGAAGCAAGCATGTATCGTTTTGTGGTTATAAATTGTATTCACATTTGGGAAAGACAATTTTCCAATTCTCAGAATCTCAGTGAAAAATGACTAACAGCATTCTCTGTATTTCCTAGTCCATCTTGGGTACTGGGTGTAAGGAACTAGAACAACCTATCTCATTTGTTAAAAGAAAAAAAATGGTAGAAGAAAAAAAAATGCTAGTGTCAGGGAGGGGTATGTGGTTACCTAAGCACAGAATAAAAGGAATGCGCTGTTTTAATAATGACTGCCCCCGCCCCCTGTAAGCACACATGTCTTCCCACTCTACTGCAGGGCGATGGGACTGTTAATGCAGACAAGACATGTGGAGGGGCCTGCAGTGGAGCTCACAGCTAGAATCAGGTGGCAGAGGCAAGTTCATCACAATTTCAGGGCTAGCCTGTTCCTCATAGCAAGTTCCAACCAAAATGGCAAAATAAAACACACAAGCACACACACAAAGGGAAGGAGGGAGCTAGAGGGAGGGAAAGAGAGAGAGAGAGAGAGAGAGAGAGAGAGAGAAAGAGAGAGAATGAGAACGAGAGTGAGAACGAGAACAGACAGAGTGATGAGGAGGAAGAGAAGGTAAATTTCTAAGAAACTTCAAAAGTGGCAAGCAAAATAGCAATATGCTAACAACAGCTCTTTGGATAGTTGAAATTGTCCAACGTGATTGGCTTTCTTTATTTTATAACTTAAAGTTTTATTTCTAATTTATTATATTCTCCTTCATTCACAGTTTGCTGACATGCCTTAGCAGGCAGAAAACATAGAATCTCAGGTGAATTATGAAACCTTTGTATGAGTGGTAGGAGAATGCCTGCCGTCTGCCCTCACTCAAGTCCACGGAGGGCTAGAAGAGTCTTTAGATAGCATTTGAGCTTTAAGAGATGCCAAACATTGGTGATCTACGGTTTAATAAAGAATTTCTATGTGTATGAAGATAACATGTGCAGGAGGCTGCAGAGATGGCTCAGCAGTTAAGAGCTCACAACTGTCTGTCACTCCAGTTCCAGGGGATTCTACACCCTCTTCTGACCTCCCTGGGCACTAGGCATGAAAGTGGTACACAGATACTCATGCAGGAAAAACACTCATACCTATAAAATAAAAAATAATTTTTAAATTAATGAAAATGTACACATAACCCAATACACGATTTCACGTTTACCACCCTCCTGAGAGATATAAACATTACTAAGATACAAGCCTCGATGAAATGTTCCCTGCCCACCCTGTGGAGGGCGTAATAAAGGTCAAGAGAGCCTAAGGCTAAAAGGGAGGAGAAAAGAAAGAAGAATCCTCTATGTAAACAACACTGGCACCCTCTCTAGGATAGCAGTAATCCGTACTGCTAATTTATAAATATCATGCGTATCTTTGAGGCTCTTGGGTCTTATTAGTGAACAGTCTCCATTGGCATTGGAGTTTTGGTCACGTGGCAGGCCACAGGGCTTAAAAAGACATTTTCTTTGGGAACCGGCTATCAGATGGCATCTTTCTGACTGGAACTATGCTTTTATTCTCAGCATGACTTACAACTTCCAGAGCAGGAGACTAGTGCACATTTGTGTACGGTGGGCTGCCTGAGTTCAGTGTCTAGGAAGCATTTCGGGGTCTATTTGCATCCAATAAACTGTGAGCGGCAACAAGCATGCTTACTGTGCTCAGATGTTATTTTCACCAATAATATATATATATATATATATATATATATATATATATATATAT
>JANHMN010000016.1:40749369-40765588 GCA_030674055.1 Rhabdomys pumilio | reverse complement strand
ACACACACACACACACACACACACACACACACACACACACACACACACAGCAGTGCTGGGCCAGGGAGTTGGCTAAGCAGGCAAAGGTATTTGTTGTCAAACCTGAGGATCTGGGGTTCAATCCCTGGGTCTCATATGGTGGAAGAAAAGAATCAATTCTTAAAAATGGTCCTTTGACATTCACACAAGCACTTTGGCAAACACACACACACACATACACATACACATACATGCACACACACTAAATCAGTGTTAAACTATCACTGGAAAATCAGGCAAGAGTTGAAATAACGGAATATTATATGCCCCACATAAGATAAGCCCTAAATCTTGATGTGTTTTTCATATAGGATAAAACATCAATTTTATGAAATGTTAAAGGTACAGCATGCGTATCTCCATGTGACTCATTTAAACTGTGGAAGGAAACAGCAGTTCAGAGCTGCCTCCTGGGCTGTGCATGCTTCCCTCCGTTAGTTAATGATGGCCATGAGCAACTCATGGGTCTCCCCCCAGGCAGGGATTTGGAAGACAGACTCGTCCTACTGAGGCAATGAGAATGGGGCTTTATCATCTTGTAGGTGTCCTCTGGAGCAAATGGGAAGACCAGCACCCTCTCGTAGAAGGGAGCAGTCCTTCAAATTCATATTGGCTTCTCTTCTCCCATTCAGATACAGAAAGCTGGAGGTCTCTAACATCGTTTGTTCTTTCTGTTCTCCATGATCACGTTTTACATTGATCTTGTGCCCCAACTGCAATTCCAAAGCTGAGCTGTGAATTCACTGGTGAGACACTGGGCTCCAATGGATAGATAGCTTTAAACCCATGATCATACAGAAACCCCTTGTTGATCTCAGTGAGTCACAAAACAAGACGAAAATACATGAGTGAAGAAAAGGGGCTCGGGAAGACAGGAGTGGGGTGGAGATAAGAGGGGGGTGGAGATAGAAACAGCCAGAATGCATTATATACATGCAGGCTGTCAAAGAACAACTTTAATTATTTTTAAAAGGGTGGGAATGAGCCATCCTTCTGATTAGAAGGCACTCATATCACCACTAAATTACAATCACATGGGGCCAAGGAATCAACATCCTCTAACTCTTAGCATGGAAATGAATAACTCAAGGCTAGGATTGAATCCAAAAAAATCTGTACTAGGGAAAGAGATGAATAAGAGAACTGGACAAAGACATGATGCCAAACGTTGCAGAAATTGCTAGGTTTCCCTTATTGGTTCCAGATCCCATCCATGGGCAAAAAAAAAAAAAAAAAACCCACCAGTTTTTGCAATGGTCAATATGCCATCTTAAATCTCCTATGAGCAAGATCTCTGCCAAAGCAACCACACGAAGAGACACTCGCAAAACCTATCTTTCAGATCCCTTCTCTTTGGACTGGCTAAACGATGATTTTGGAAATAGAATAAAGGCCAGCTCTTTGTAAATATGGACTCTCATGAAAGATGAAAACATGAAATATAGGAAATAAAGATTAAATTATCTCCCACCGCTGTGTATGAAATATCTTTGCAGCGAGCAATCTTTGGCAACAAAAATTAAGCCATGGAAACCTCAAATAGCCATCTGCTCAGCATCAGGGAGAAGGGACTGTCCAAGCCTGTTTCAGAACACTAGTGTCCTGGAAGCTCTGGCCCAGCAAGAGGATGCTCCAAGGCCTAGCCGTAAATGGGTGCATTGAACATGCAAGGACGAGGAGCTTGGTGACAGGAATCCCAACAGTGACTGTGACGTCAGGGATGGGAAGCTTGTTTCTAAGACCCCAGACACTGCCTCAGCTCCCCTGGTACCTCCAGAAAGGAGGTGAAATGAGGGTGCCTTACTGCAACCACAGCCCAGGCTCCAGCAGGTCCTACTCGATGCTCAAGGTGTTTTGTAAGAGTAAGGGAAACAAGCACTCCAACTGAGAACAGGACCCATTTCCTACCAATTGCTCCCCAGCTCCCGTGCCTCACTCCCCTTGACACAGAAGGAAGTCCAGGCACTCTAGGTTAGGCTCGCAGATAAAGGGTATGCTGGCCCTGCATCTGCATGAATTCCACACTCTTTCATTCAACCAACCACGTAATGAAAAACTTAATGCAAAAACCATACGACTGTATCGAAGTCATACAGACTCTTCCCTTGTCATTATTCCCTAGCAATATGGCATAACGACCTTTGAGACAGCATCTAACTCATTATACACAAGGATTTGAGCATCTGTAGCTTGGGCCTCTGAGGAGTCCTGGAACACTCTACATTGTCACCTGCCTCTTCCCCCTACTTATTCTAACAGTCACATTAAGTGTCACTGCGCGTGGTGATTCCAATCAGTACCCATGACTGGGTTGTGACGAGCCCAGAGTTCCCAGCTAGCCACACCTTCCCAGATAGAACATCTTTATCTCTCTCATCTCCCGTTTTCTTACTTTCAGGCCCTTCATGGAGTGTTTCTTGCCTTTCCTCCTGACATTATCATTTCATGTTCTTTCTGAGGTCTTGGGAGTTGCTGATAAGAAGAGGTACAATCTGATAAGTCACTAAACTATTCGATGAATTAGCTTACTGGATTAATCCTCTTAGGTGCATTATAATATTAAAAAGAGGGCCTATCAGGAGTAAGACTCCAAGAACTCAAAATCATCACGGTTGTTTCCAGTTCTGAAGTTTTACCATTCTTGTGAATAAATCATTTTCAGTGGAATTTTAGATTGTTCTGGAAACCAAGTGAAGGAGCCCTGTGGCGCTTAAGCATAACTTCACGGCCGAGGTCTAGGGAACCCAACAATATATTTTTACATTTCGGCAATGCTGTCAGTAGTTTATAAACGCCTGACATGAATTATTCACTAGCTCAGCATTCGCTCTTATTCATTTGTCTACAATCATAAAATATGGTTTGGGTGTACAGAAAACAGTTACTGAGAAATAATGCCAAAATCTATCACGATTCTCTTAGTGGAGAGTCCCACAATGACAGCTTTAATCATAACCAATCCTGAGAGATCTCTGCCACCTTACCAGTAAAATAATGGTCTTTGCCACCAGAGTGAATCTTGAGGAGGAAGGAAATGTGCATATCACTTAAATGGTAGCATTATAAAAGTAGTAATTGCTCAGTGCATTGCAAACCAATAGAATTCAGAATAGGGAACTCTACTCAGCTATTTACCAGGTAGCTCCAGAAAGCTGTTGACCTCCCCCGGGTCGCTGGCTCCCTTTCCACAAAATACATAAAATAATGATTGGTCTGGACGACCTCTAAAATCCTGTCCAGATTTTAAACTCTATAAATCATGTTTTTAACTTGCCAACAACTAGTCAAGGTTTATAAGGTAAAGAATAAACTACATCTTTACTTGGTAACAAGTACATTTACTTTACCTTGACTCGGTTTCTCATCCTGTAATTTAGGAATGGTTGTCAATTAATTACCAATTATCTACACAGGGAAGGACAAAATAATCTAATAATGATAAACTGAAAAAAAAAATGACACCTTAGAGTTAACAATGTAGTTCAAGATATTAACATAAACTACTATAATCACTTTATATCACAAGCATAGTTGGTTTAGAATTATTTTCAAATGACTCAATTAAGAATTTCCATGGTTTGGGGCTGAAGACATGGCTCATGGTTGAGAATATGGACTGTTCTTGCAGAAGACCTGGGTTTGGTTCCCAGCATGCACATTAAGCAGCTTATAACTGCCTGTAACTCCAGTTCCAGGGTCTCCAATACCCTCTTCTGGCCTCTGTGGACACTGCACACATGTGATGCACAAACAGAAAAGCAGGTGTGCACACACGTGCATGCACAAGCACACACAAATAAAAAATAAATAAATCCAGTTTTTAATTCTTTGATAAAGTGGACTGTTAAGCTTATTCTTACTTTTAAAAATATAAAGGGGGCTGGGATTTTGGCTTTGTAGTTAGAACAGTAGCCTAGCATCTACAAGACCCAGAACTTTAGTTTTAAAGTGTGTGCGTGCACACATACACAAACACACACATGCACACACACACATGCACACGCATGCATGCATGCATGCCCCACCCCATACAACACATCGCTCCTGTTTGATATATATATATATATATATATATATATATATATATATATATTTCTCTCAAACATACTATACTGAGCTGTCTTTTTCCCATTTGTACCTAGATCGTATTTACTTTTATTAACATTCATCTCTGGGACAGAGATGGCTCATGGGTTAAGGGAACTTGTTGCTCTCGCCGAGGACCCAGGTTCAATTCCTGGCACCACATGGAGGCTAACAAACATCTGTTACTCTAATTCCAGGGGACATATCACCCTCTTCTGACCTCCACAGGCACCATGCTTGCACACAGCGCACATACATACATGCAGGCAGAATATTCACAAACATAAAAGTAAAATAAGGTCTAGGAATAGTTCTTAAATATCCCTCTCTGCTGCAACCCATCGCCACCGCTGTGACATTCACTATTACCCGACAGTAGCATAATGTATGCACAGCTTCTCTTCTTGATGAGCACTCGGTGTGTCTTCATTCTTGCTATTACAGCCAATACCACAATAAGCACTCTTCTGCAAGCCTCCAGGCACACACATGACCAAGTTCACACAAGTCAGAAGTGCCAGGTCCTGGTGAGTGTGGATACTCATCTTTATAAGAGAATTTACAGCTGTTTTCTCCGAGAGGATGAGCTGGTTTCAGAAGCACAGATAAGTTACAAAGAGATCCTCTCGCTCTGTGTGCTTTCCAGCAGCTGGCATTTTCAGATTAGTGTGCTTAGGTTGCCTTTGTAGAGAGCGCACACACCCTGTATTTCTAGTTTCCTGGGTTGTGTTGTGCAAAAGCATGAGTTTGGGAGCTGCAGAGGTACCTAAAGGCACCCGTCACCACGTTTGGTGACTTGAGTTGGATCCCTGAGACCCACATGGTGGAAAGACAGAACTAACTCCCAAAAGTTGTCCTCTGATCTCCAGGAGGACACTGTGCTGTGAGCACCCACAAACATGCATGCACACAAAATAAATTATAGGATGTAATAAAAAATTGAAAGAGTGACAGATTTCATTCAAATCTACAGATCACTTGAGTTTCTTTATAGGGAAAACAAAAAAAATTATTTTCCCAAATCTGTTACTTATGTTTATAGAATTTCTAATATTAAAGTATTTGTGTAATGGCTCAAGAAGGGCAGTTTGTTCTGGCTATTTGTCTCTGTAGTTTTTCAAACAGTTTTTCAAATGTGATATACTCTATCTGCCTATGTTCTGAATTTCTGTTAGTCTTGATATAACAATTACTTCTCTTTGTATGTCAGTGGAGAGACCCGACTGCTATGTTGGATGTCAACATTTAAAAAGAAAACCTAGTTTCTTTCTTTATGATGTCATTGTATTATTTGATATTTACAAAGTGCTAATGCTTTACTTTTGCACATGGAAAGCTAAATTTATTTAAAAAATTAAAACCCTCATGATAGAAATGTTTTGAGTCTACAGAATGTGAGATTTGTTTTCTTCAACAATTCTGCGCTGCATGCTGAAGATATTTTTCAAGAGTGAACATTCTCAGATACCCAACTCTATGTTGTTCTCTGGATACCTTAAGGCTCGCAAAGGGCCGGAGTGCCGAGTCTCTTCTGACAGGCAAGGCTCTAGGGTACAGTCAGCTTCTTAGCTTTCATGTGTACTCAAATTGTCTAGATACTTGGTTCAAATAGGTCTTGGGCAGAGCCCAAGGATCTGGATTTCTAGTCAGTTCCAGGCTATGCTATGCTGGTCCCTGTGGGCAGCACTCTTCTGCAGGGCCAGAGATGAGTGGATTTCTGAGCTAGGTGGCTTCTGAGTTCAGGTTCTCTGAATGCTCAGTACACATGATGGTTAAGCATGAAGCCAAGGTTCCCTAGGGAGGTGTTGTGTGTGTGCGTGCGTGCCTCTGATTTGCCATGGAAACATTTTGTTTAAATTCTTCTCTGGTGTCTGGACTGGGCTATACATGAGTATCACCTAACCGTTCACTCACTCATCATTGTCATCTGTAAGTTCAAAAGGGAGTGTGGCTGGGTTCCAGCACTCCACATATAAGAAAGACTTTCTCTACAAAACACATCTCCAAGATCACCACTTCTGAAATCTCAGACTTACACAGACAGGCTGCTGCCTCATCCCTGGAATGAGACACTCGGGGGTAATAAACTGATGTTCCATCCTGCTCCCCCACCCCCCAATTCTCAAGTGGAGAGGAAGATACTTGCTGAGCGACAGAAGGCATTGCTCTCTTATTACCCAGAGAACATGAGTCCCTGGTGTAAAAAAGACTCACGCTCATTAGAGTCACAGATCCTCGGTTAACTCTTTAGGCTCCACAAGTTGAAGTTGGCATTCTGTTTGCATGAGAACCTGACCCGTGCAACACATGGTTTCTTCAGGAACCTGCACATCAAAAACTGGGCTTACGTTTTAAATATACTAAAAGGGCTGGAGGTATGGGTCTGTGGTAGAGCACTTAACCAAGCATGTCCCCAGTTTAAGACAGACAGACAGACAGACAGACAGACAGACAGACAGACAGACAGAGGGATACTAGATAGATACATAAAATACTAAGACACCTTGCTTTATTTAAAAGCAGAAGTATGAATTCCTCTGTAGAATAACTAATTTTCCTGATAATAAATCTAGATTTTCAGATTCTGAATTTGTATAAAATAACGCAAAGCTTAAGTAAATTTGAAGAAACATGTTCCTTAAACAGAATTTTTTTTTTTTTTAGTTCTAGAATCAATAACACTCTTTGTTTTATGACTGTTTATGACTGCCTGTTCTTAGTTACATGCGTCACACTCTTCCGGAACTTAGTTCTCTGGTGCCTTTCCGTGTCGTCTGTCACAGCCTCTTCAGTGGAGCCACTCCCCATCGTCTCCCCTTCCCACATTCAAAGGATACTGTCCAAAATTAGCTGAGTGAGAGCATGGTATGCTGACAGGTCGTACATTTCAGAAATCTGGTTGGAGGAGAAATCCACCTTCTGGTGACAGAAAGAGAAGGAAGGTTACATGTTGTCTTCCTTCAGGCTCACTACGGTGTTCAGTAGCAGAAAGGAAGACATGCTTCTAGACTCAGACTTAAAACTGACCCCTGCAGATGCACTAGAGTCAAACCTGGCATTCTCCTCTCTGTCTTTTGTTGTTGGTTTGTTTGTTTTTCCTATAACTTATTTTTTTCTCTCTGACTTTTCTAACTTGGACCCTATAACTGTCACCATCTTGAGATGGAAGTGAAGAGGAGAGTCTTCTTCATGGCCCAGAGGATAGATCCACAATATGATCCTCCCTTTCCCTCCCTCCTGTACCCTCCAGGGTCTCGCTCACCAAGTAGACCAAGCTGGCCTCGAACTCAGAGATCTGCCTGCCTCTGCCTCAAGTGCTGGGATTAAAGGCGTGCGCCACCATGCCCCACCTACTCTCCCCTTCTCAGCTGTCTTTTAAACTTCCTTGGTCTTCCTTCAGGATTCAGTGTCAGCTTCACCCAAAGCACCATGTCCCCAATTTTCTCTAATAGCCAACAGACCACATTCACTTCCCATATGTGCACACACATCCTCTGTGTTGTCACACGCCACCCCTGACTTCCCTCACGACACCTCCATAAGGACTGGGGCAGCAGTCCTTATGACCCCTCAGGCTTCCACTTAATGCCTTCAAATCTAACTCCTTTAGACAGCCATTTGTCAGTAACATCTGTTGACCCTAGTCCAGAATGAGACTGAAAACAAAGTAACCAATGAAATAAATAGCTTTGCCTAATTTCATTTACTGGCAAAAAAAAAAAAAAATCTTTTTAAAAAAATGGCAAGCCGGGTGGTGGTGCACACCTTTAATCCCAGCACTTGGGAGGCAGAAGCAGGCAGATTTCTGAGTTCGAGGCCAGCCTGGTCTACAGAGTGAGTTCCAGGACAGCCAAGGCTACACAGAGAAACCCTGTCTCAAAAAAAAAAAAAAATGGCAAGAAAACTCAAGAATTTTGAAACAATACATAATACATTGGACATTCCATGAGGATACTACATTCAGGAGATTGATCTGGAAGGCCATCATGCAGATACTGGAAAAGGACAGTCCCTCTTGTGTCCTTTAAAACAGCGACTGCACTTCCCCCAAACTAAGATAATAGTTTCCTGGACTAAATCCTAGAAAGCACTGGAAGGCAAGAGTAGACAACTGGTCAGGTCAGTTACAGACATAGTGGGAAGCGGGAGCTACGCTGTCCGTGAGCAGGTGCTGTGAAGCACCGGCGACGTGAATCCAAACAGAAACTCAGGCCCACACACCTGGAGGACATGGAAAAGGCATGGTGTGAAATCAGCCAACGCGGCACGGCAGACACCAAGTTCAACAGTCTCCTTTTTTGCTTTCATGTCACAGTGATGAACTAAAAGTGAACTTATCACAAGGGCTTACATACAACAGGTGCTTCTTGTTCTTCTGTCACAGCACAGTATGCATACGTGCCTTTGTCGAGGCTGTATGCCGACACCATGACTTCTACGTACCAGTGAGATTAGGCTTTTGAGCAATTTAAAAAGGTTATTTTTTTTCTATGACTCCCATTGAAACCTACAGTTCATAGAACACACCCACCAAGATCAAATGAACAGTTTCACCTACTAAAGTCAAAACACATGAAAATAGTTATTTATTTTATGTATGTAAGTGTCTGCCTGCACACCCACATGTGTATCATGTATATGCTTGGTACCCACAGCAGCCAGAAGAAAGTATCAGATCCCCTGGAAAAGGGATTAACAGGTGTTTTTTCGAGCCACCAGGTGGATCTGAGAACCCAGGTCCTCTGCAAGAGGAGGAGTACGTGCTCTTAACCACGGAGCCAGCTCGTCAGCCCTGAGATCAAAATGTTTTAAGAAACACAAACATATAAGTACAAGGCTCTGCCCCTTGCAAATGAAATGCATACGTTCTCTTGATGGCACAAGCCTCATCAATATTAAGGGGAAAGAAGCCAATCTTCTCAAGTGTGAGAGAGTTCTATTTCAGCTTGTTTTATAGAAAAGGGTGGACTCTGGACTCTTAGTGGTTCTTCCGACTCCCTCCACAGCTTAAGGAAGATTCTTAGCCATTTTATGATTTGGTGTTTTCATCCACAGATAGGCCATTATCAACTGGCTCACAGCTTTGTTGGATTAAATAAGATAATATATTGAAAGCAGCAGAAAGCCTTAGCGTGGGACGGCACAGGTGCCCTGGCGTTGACAGACCTCACTGAGGCAGTCTGCTACACAGCAAACACTTCTCTGGGAGACTGGAGAAGAATTCCCCAAGAAGTTAGACCTCTGAAGATGGAACATGTGGTTTGGTTGATTCTACAAGGTCTTCTGGAGACAGGGGTTGGGATAAGAAAACACTCCTAGAATAACTTCTGAGGGGAGAGTCAGGCTTCTCCTGTGACCGACTTTTCTGAGATGCAAAGTGAACAGGGCAGCCTCTCTGGACAAAGGAGTATTGCCCAGGCAACAAATGAAAAAGAGAAGGGAGAAGGGAGGGGGTGAGGGAGGAAGGGAAGGAGGGACAGACGGAGGGAGGGAGAGAGAGACTGTGTCTCTTTGTGTGTCTCTGTGTCTGTGTATATTTGTGTCTCTGTGTGTGTCTGTATGTGTGTGTCTCTGTGTGTGTCTCTGTGTGTGTCTGTGTGTGTATCTGTCTCTGTCTCTCTCTATGTGTGAGTCTCTGTCTCTCTGTGTGTCTGTGTGTATATCTGTCTCTGTGTCAGTCTGTCTCTGTCTCTCTCTGTCTATGTGTGTCTGTCTGTGTGTGTGTCTGTATGTGTACCTGTCTCTATGTGTGTCAGTCTCTCTCTGTCTCTCTCTATGTGTGTCTGTCGTGTGCATGTCTGTGTGTGTGTGTGTGTGTGTGTGTACTGATCAAAGCAGAATGACAGAATGACTGGAAACTACAGAAGAGACCACAGTGTTTTGACGTCAGTATGAAGAATGCCAAATTGTTGATTCCAAATAGACTTTCATTTTGGTTCAGACCTAAGCAGAAGAATGTGGATCTAAGTTAACTAGATTTATAAACAAAATAAATGTACAATAAAAGGTGAGAGTTGTTGTTCATTCATTCATTAAAATAATGTTTTTGTTAAATATTTGAGACCAACAGAAGGAAGCTTAGCCCATGTTCTTGGGCAATGGTTCTCAAATTGGTTAGAATATTAGGCTCATGGGGTGGGGGGTGAGGGGGGGGGAATGGCATTCAACAAATCCAAAACCTCAGGCCTTTCCTTGAGCCTCTTAAATCAGATATTCTGGCAATGAGATCCATACCTTAATAAGTCTCCAAGTTCCCCTAAGTGATCCCAGTGGTGAAAGGCCTAGGGACCAGCACCCTGTGACCTCTCATCTCATGGCCCATGCTCCCTGCAGCCGCCCTGACAGCCAGCTGGACCAGGAAGTGCAATCTCAGGCACATCTCCCACCAAACTGCCCAGTTAGAACCTTACTTTCCTGAGAACCACAGGTGACCTGGGTGCCCCCGGGAGCAGGAGAAACAGTACTCCACACATAGCAAGCTGTTCCCCAAACCACTATTCTCACGTGATTCACTCCTGCTTTCAAAGAACAAGCTCAGAAGCAAGTGCAGGTGACAAACATGGAGGTGGGGAAGAGGGGACCCCTGCCTCTCTCTGGGGTGCTGCTCAGGTGGCCAGCGCCATTAAACTCTGTTAAAAATCACAGGCGTGTCAATCATAAAACCCTTCTTGTAAGCATCCCTTCTGGTACATGGTTTTCTGTAAGCAAGGGAAGATGTATAGGGGACAGGACAATCTGGCCCCTGACAGCTGTCAGGCTCTCTTGTGATGCCTGGCCACCTTGACAAAAGAAATATCAGGCAGGCAGCCAGCCAGCCTATCCTTAAGCCAGCACCAGCCATTCTGAGCATCCCTTAGAAGTCTTGCAAAAACTACCTAACGGTCACTGCTATCACTCCAGTTCCTGAAGGGACAGCTTTAGGCTGCTTCGCTTTTACATCATACCGTTGTGTTTTGTTTTTATGTTTTTTGGGGTTTTTTTTTTGTCACAAGTTTAGATGGCCTTGCCATCATCTCCACCTAGGTTAGAGGAGGCTCACTTCCCTGATGGCCTAGGTAAGAGACTGCTCTAACTGGTGAGAAAGTAGAAAGGCTGTTCATTGGTGCAAACACAACCCTTTGTTTACATGCAAGGTGAGCTGTGATTGGTCCAACATTCCCTCTTTGGTTCTGTGAGCATGTTGTTCAGGTTTCAGGAGCAAGCTGGCTGAGAGACCTTCTCTGTGCTGGCTCCATTGGTTATATACAGCAGCAGGTCCAGCAAAGGCGTCTCTGGGGGCGAGCTGGTGACGTGAAGAAAGAAGCAGTGACAGAGACAGCCATGCAGCGGTGACAGAAGCATCATCAGAGCCACAGCAGAACAGCTGCACAGCTAAAGAGCCAACCTACAAAAGGTGGCAGGGCGTCAAGCTGCTTGATTGCTGAATAAGAGGCAGCATGGCTGGCTGAGAGAATGGCTGGAACAGGAAGAGGGTGACTAAAGGAACTAGGGGAGGCAGTGAACAGAGGCTGAAGCTGACGGAGAATGGAAGGTTGGAGGAGCTGGAGGACAGAAACTGCTGGCCACTGTCACTGCAGAGTTCCAGAGCCCTGTCCGGTCTTTAGGGTTCAGAATCAGCTACTGCACACCCTGGAATTTTAACACTAGTCACTGTCAAAGGCTGAGAGAAAGCCCGATATCCAGGCCTTACTGGAAGCTGCATTGCCAACTATTGCCAAAGGCTATCTATGGAGGTCTGACTTCCCAGGCTACACGGGAGCTTGCCCAAGGCTTACAGGAGCTCTGACAGCAGAGGGTGCTGCCTGCTGCTGCTCCCACATGTGCCATGCTGCAGGCTGCTGTCAAACACTAAGAGGACAAAAGCAGCCAGACGATAACACTGAAAGAGCCTGCATTGCTGACCGTGATGACTGTCTGGGCAGAGCCATCAGATTAGTAATAAGAGCATCATTTCCTTAAAAAGCCAAAGTTGGATAAGCAAGAGGACAGAGTGTGCACCGAGGAAAACGGTATCACTTTTTCAGATGGAATTACGCAGCTGTAATAAAAGAAACACAACAACCAAGGCTACTTAGAGCAAAGGTACGGCTCCTGGTGGCTCATGCCTGAACTCCCAGCTTCCGGAAGCCTGAAGTGGGAAGGGAAGGAGTTCGAGGCCAACTGGAGCTGCACAGCAAAACCTGCCTCTCCAAACCGAAGGAATAATAATCGATTGAAATCCTATTTTTAATCTAAGAAAATAAAATAGGTGGGTAATGGTGGCGCACACCTTTAGTCTCAGCACTTGGGAGGCAGAGGCAGATGGATCTCTGAATTTGAGGCCAGTCTGGACTATAGAGTGAGTTCCAGGACAGCCAGGGCTACACAGAGAAATCCTGTCTTGGGAAAAAAAAAAAAAAGACATATGGCCAAGAGAACAGAAGGCAGCTCTTTGACTGTAAGTTTTCAGCAAAGCTCTCAAGGACAGCATGTTGATGGAGCATCTTTTGGCAAAGCCAGCGACACAGACACTTGTCTGTCTGGATTCCAGTGCAGACACTCACACCCCTAGTCTGTATCTGCCTTCTCCGTTAGCTCTCTCTCCATCGTTCAAGTGCGGTGGCAACCACTTACCAGATGTGATTAGTGTACTGATAGTGTACCTTGAGATTTTGGGGTGGTTTGAAATGGAAGAAGGTAGTCAGCTTGTTCTGAGAAGCATTTAGTTCTAGAAGATACGGCATGCAGCTCACACACGACAAATCTGGGGGCAAAAAAAAAGTAAACCAATAAGACACTAGAAAAAGCCATTAAGCATGTTACATCAGAACACATTCAGTTTTTTCCCCAGACAGGATCTCACTGTGTAGACCAGGCTGGCCCAGAACTTAGAGGGATCTGCCTGCCTCTGCCTCCCAAGTGCTGGGATCAAAGGCATGCACTACCACACCCAGTCCATATTTCAGCTCAGCCAAATTAATAAAATCAGGAATGTATGACGTATTTTTAAATTGTAGAACAGATCAAATCAGGCACATTCGGAATATAGGAGAAGGCAGAGGGTCAATAAGAGGTAGAGGAATCTCAAGGACACACTTCGTTCTAATATGTCCTAACAGTATCCAACACAGTGTGAGTGACTTAAAGAATCAGTGATTTCTATTTCTCCCATAGGCCTTACCCATTCCTTCCATCTCCTGTATCTCTAGGATGCCCGAGCGGCCAATAGCTGTGGCCCCTTGCGTGGCCTCGCTTATTTTTCCCACAGTCTGCTAACCCCTAAGGGCTTCAAATATTACCAGCCTCACAGGAAGGGATGAGAGACTGTAAAGCCTTAGATAATCCTCTTGATAATTAGCTCCTAAATGACTGAATTAGGTCTTTTCAGAAGATTGGAAATACCACAATTAGGGAAGTCTCTGTTGCAAATTCAATTTTGTTGTAGTTGGACTTAATCCTAAGTCTCATTAATTATTCGACGTGATTTAGATCATTGCTTGTTATTGTGCCTTGACTCTGGATTGGCTCAAAATCACATCTGAGCTCTGCATTTTATCCCAAGCAGAGAGCCCCAAACTTGATGCTAAGGAGAGCACTGTGCTAATGGAGTTCGTGTGTAATGGAACTACGAACTCTGGCTGGGAGGCGACATGCGCCATTTCTTGTTACAGCCCAGGCATTTTGGGCACCAGAATGAAAGAATACACACAGTACAAGTTCCAGCCTTGTCAGTACAAGAGACTCATCCTCCACCACAAAGAGGTATGGTGATGGTACCCCCTTTCTCTCTCAGTCTGAAGGACACAACAGACCAGGACAGCCATGTCAACCATAGGAAAAGCCAGGCCAAGCAGCACAGACACATACAGAGAGGGTGACAGGCCAGCTGTGTCTTGGGCAGGGTTGGCAGGCGGTGAGAGATGATGGCTCTGCCATCATACATGGTACATTCTCTGATGGTTTGAGTGAGAAATAGTCCCCATAGTCTTGGGCATTTGAATGCTTGTTCTCCAGCTGGCAGCTGTTTGGGTGGGGTCCGGAGGTAGGGCTAGCCGTAGGAAGTGTGTCACTGGGGGCAGGCGTAGACACGCATCATCCCTAGTTCACTCCGCTTCCCGCCTGAGGGTCCAGATGTGAGCTCTCCGCTCTCAGCTCCCACTGTGGTTGCCATGCCTGCTGCTACGTCTCTGTCTTTATAGACTCTAACCCTCTGGAACCTTAAGCACAAATAAACTCTTTCTTCTATAAGTTGCTTTGGTCATAGGATGTATCACAGAAACAGAAAGGTAATTAATATGCCTGATCAAGAGTCTCGGAAGCCAAAAAACCTCACCAGCTTCTACTTCACTTCTCTGGGTCAAACAAGACCGCAGTTGCGAGCATCTCTCGAAGAGGTAATACACTGGGATAGTAACACATTGGTAGAAGTCTATGGGCCAATCAAGGAAGGTTGCCTGTGGGACAAAACCTATGAGGAAGTCAGATGCTTAACAGTTTATACCTATCAGCCCGTCCTCTGCCCATCATTCTGCCCCAGCTGCATGTCTGTTAAGAGTGTCTCCATTCTATTAGTTTCCACTGAGCCCCTGAACCCCTGCTGGGCTTCGTCTTTAATGCCAGTCGCATGGATATCTGTTTTAGAGTAGAAGCATCAGCTAATATTTAGACAGATACAACGAGATGGTAAATATATCACATACTCTGTATGAAACACTCATACAGTCACTCGTTGTCACTCATACAGACACTCATACAATCACTGTGACAGAAACAGTCCCTGGCTTGCTAACTTCTATGTCGTCCCTCCTTCGTGCAGCAACCGCTTTGTCCACCAGATGGCAGGAGCACCTTGTGTCTACACCAAGGGTTCTGGACCAGCAGAATCAGCCTCACCCTCTCTTACTGCAAATGTAAATTTTCAACCCTTACCCAAGTTCTACTGAGTCAGAGACTCTGAGGGTGGGGTTTAGTAACCTGTGTGCTAACAGCCCCCACTCTAGCACAAGTGGTCTGTTGAAAGTTGAAATGTGGTCTACCTCAGGATACCTGTAAGACTGATGTCAGTCCCCCAGAGAAAAACATACTGCAATCCTGACACGCAGCAGACTCTCATCTCAGACTCTGGATGAATTAATACAGTGGGCCATGGAGAACCACTGAGGAATGATCTTTGTAGAGAGAGAGGCGTGTGTCTTGAGTGACAGGACATGAAGCTAAGCCTCTGGCACTGAGCACTGTCAGAGCCTCCCACGAGGCTCTAATTTCTTATTCAGTAAGGGGAGAAAAAAACCAACCTTGGAGATGTGGGGTGGGTGAGCATAACCAACCTTGTAGGTGCTGGGTGGGCAGACCATTGCTGACAGTAACGGCTAAAATGCCTGTCTAATGGTTGGATCATCGCATAATCTGGGATTTGCTTTAAAGTAGCATGGCAGAAGAGGGACAGGGAGGGTTACGTAGAACAAGATTACTGCTTGTTACTGCCGAGCCTCAGTATTCACTCCAGAATTTTCTCAGCTCATGCATTTGTTTGCAGTTTCCTAAAATGGTTTTATTAAAACTTGAAAAACCATGAAACAGTCTCTTGAGAAGGGGGATTTGAAAGAGTACAGTGCTTTTCTGCACTCAAGGTCTGAACTTCGATTATTAGAGTCAGCCGAGGGGGGGGGGGGGGGGGGGGGGGAGGAACTGCCGTGGAGAGACCATTGTCAGTAGCATCAGGGTTTCTGTTAAGGCAAGTGAAAGAACCAAGTAGCAAGATGCTCAGCGGAGAAAACGGGTCAGAAGTAAACACTCGCTTGTATCTCTAGCATCTAAAGAGAAAAATGTATACTGTTCCATCCGTTACAGGGCTACATTCGTTAAGTGTGAGGAAGAAACGTCTAATGATAAATATAAGGACGGTGTGGTCAGAAGAAGAGTCAGAAGATGGATGACTTAAACATTAAAGATAGAAGAAGCTAGCTAGGATGGAAATGAAAATGTAAAAGCAAACCAAAAAGTCAGGTGGGGAAAGCTAAGCTGGCTGAGCTAATACAGTTGAAGAACACTGTTGTCTGTTCCTGGAGGGCATGCTCCTTTCTGAGAGGAGGCCGAAGGGGATGGGCCTGGGAGA
>JANHMN010000016.1:40712516-40748969 GCA_030674055.1 Rhabdomys pumilio | reverse complement strand
CTCTCTCTCTCTCTCTCTCTCTCTCTCTCTCTCTCTCTCTCAATGGACAACAATGAATCAATATGTAAATTGATCTACAATTCACTTCCATCAAATTCAGTATTATGAAATACATTAAGTTCTGCACACAGCCTGGACATTTTTGCACTAGTTCGGTGATCAATCTCCTCAACCGACAATCACGTACCTTCGATTCTGTTTCCCGAAAGATTCAACTTCTGCAGGTGAACATAGCCACACAGAATGCTGATGTCGATCAACTCACAGTGCTGAGGGGAAGAAAAGGGGGAGGGGCTTGAATATGGCTTCTCCTGTGTTTGTGTGAGCCTTCCTGCAACACCTAGAAACAACACTGATAGAAAGAAATTCAGAATTTCTTTCAAAAGTATAGAAGGGAGAGAGTAAAACCTAAGGCCCACTACTAATGGGATCCCAAAAGGATCTGTCGGGCGTGGTGGCGCAGGCTTTTAATCAAGGCAGAGGCAGGTGAATCTCTCTGAGTCTGAGGTCAGCCAAGGCTACACAACAAGACCCTGTCTCAAAAGGAAGAAGAAAAAAGAATTTATCAGTGTAAGAAAATTAGTGTTATCAGCAAGAACAAACCTCGTGAAAAGATAACGGTTCTGTGAGAACCGTTAGGGTTGAGTTTGAAATAAAACTTATAGCAATAAAGACCACATTTTCATCTAAACAAAGAATAGCAAATGCTGGGAGTTTAAATGAAGTTTTAAGGGGATATCACACACCGTGAGGATATCACTAAGGGGATATCACACACCGTGAAGATATCACTAAGGGGATATCACACACCGTGAGGATATCACTAACAACACTTGCTGCAAAGAGAAACGCAGAGACGTGTGCACTGTCGAGCCTGGAGTGACAGAGCACACTGGGAAGCTGCAGGAGCCAACTCTGTACCTCTGTCCAAAATCCATACCAGAAAATGGTACTCAAAAGAAGTTCAGGTGGACTTAGGAGGGAAATTTGATGCCTTGGCATAAAGACTTATACTAGTGGTATATGTCATTCTGTCATAGCAGTAATAAAAAAAAAAACAAAAAAACAAGAAAGTCAAAATCCAAATGACTCTAAGAGTCATCTGAAAGCACTCCTGTGGGGAGCGATGGTTGCTACAAGTGGGAAACCAGCACTGAGTACCCACTGTGTACATCATCGTGACGAGGAGATAACAGGGAGGGGCGGAGCTCTGCTATGACTTTAAGAATGTAGGACTCTGGCAGGAGAGAAGATATGTGTGCAAGTAATTAGAGGAGTTGAATAAATAAATAAATAAATAAATAAATAAATAAAAATAATAATAATAATAATTCATCTTCATCATCATCATGTATAGCCTAAGTAAGATACTGAACCAGAGAGTGTATTCATTGAGACAGGTTTTTGAGGCCAAGTGATTCAACATGTAATATCACAACAGTAAGGAGGTCAGTGGCAAAATGAGTTAAGCTCCATCCTTCTGGTTGAAATAAGATCAACTTAAGGCACAGCACTACAAACATAAGTAGGCTACTGGTTGAAATGGACCTTCATGGGACTGTACTGGCAGCCAGAATGACAGCATCTCAATGTCTTACACAGTGCTGTGTGTACAGGGCACTCCCGTACGTCACACCTGAGTGCCTGGGACACTCACACAAGATTAGATGTTGCTGGGGATGGTAGATATAGGCTTTACATGCTGAAGGACACACCATAAAGTCAACACAGGGGACACCACTTCATTAGTCCTTGGGCATTTTATTAGTTAAAATCCAAGGCAGAACAACACCCTTTCAGTCAGGCAGAATGCAACCCAGAAAGCTATAGTAAAATTTCAATGTGCTTTTCTTTAAGTACATGTACAGGTATGGGTGCACATGTGTCTAAGAGGGGTGTGTGTGTGTGTGTGTGTGTGTGTGTGTGTGTGTGTGTGTGCAGGTAGTGGTCCATGCTTGATATCAGGTGTCTTCCTCACTTGCCTCTCACCTTGAATATTGAAGCTGCATCCTCTCACTGAATCTGGAGCTCCTGATATCATCTCGACAAGGCTGCCACACCAACATGACCGGGATCCCAACTTCAGTCTTCACATTTACACCTCAAGCACTTTACCCATGAGCCATTGCACCAACCCCTTGACTTTTTTTTAATGGAAGCAAAAAGAACTAAACTATTTTTCCAGGACTATGAGCAACAGCAGAGAAGCTGACTGTTGGCAGTCAGCTCTTGCAACCCCTCACAGTCAAAGTGGAGACAAGATTCTGTGCTACTCGCACATGAGGGCTGAAGTCTTGAAAATTGATGGATAACAATAGATTTTTTTTTTTTTTGCTTTAATGATAGGCATCTTTATGAAAATAAAAGACAGCTCAAAGCTACTTACTTCTTGACATACTTCAGGGGGAAATCAATAATACTCTGTTCCCTGGGATTCAGATAGAGTTTAGCTCAGCTTTGGCTGATCAGAGCGAAAATTCTTACAGAGTTTTTGATTGGTTTTACACATCCAGATTCAACCTCCTGGAGAAAGCATTGATTCCTATAATATAGACTACTTAGGATGAAAGAGGGTGCAGGGGAGAATAAAAACAGAAGAATTAGGGGAGCTGACAGTCGGACAGCTGAGGCTCTCTGAAGTCTGCCATTCACGGGGCACATCTCTCATCGCTCATCTCCAGCAAACAGAAGGCCCCAAGCTTTGCCACCACCACGTGAATGCCAAAGATGAAGGTCATCTCTGCCCATGTCACTGGCCTACAGTGGTCCTGTCATACTCATGGATCTGCGCATGTCACCGGCCTACAGTGGTCCTGTCATACTCATGGATCTGCCCATGTCACCGGCCTACAGTGGTCCTGTCATATTCATGGATCTGCCCATGTCACCAGCCTACAGTGGTCCTGTCATACTCACAGATAGATTCAGATTGAGGTAGACCTGCTCCGTACCACGGCCTGACCACCCCAATCCATCGAGTGCCTCGGCCACATTCTCCTCTCTCAGGATTCCATCATACTCATCCTGCAGAGAGAAAATGGTGGACAAAGAACTTGCATTAGAAAGGCAACTGTCTGCCTTGTCCTACCTATCTTCTGTGGGAGCACTTCCGGAGTCAGCTTGGGCTGATGTCTTGTGATTAGTCATGAATGAGTATGCCAGCGTCTGTCTTTAAGACATGTGTTATACCTTGACAGGTTCGTCCACTTAGGCATACGTCCTTGAGAGACTGTCATAGCCTAGAGGAAACTGTCTTAGTCAAACATAGACACTGTACCATAAACTCACCACATAAGTAAGCATTTGCGGTCATTGTTTATATCCCTGGAATTGGTCATGCTTTGTGTTGTTTGCCTTTAAAAGACACCGAGAGAACACACTTGCGGCTGGCATGGTATTTACCAGCAGCCCTCCCATACCTATCTCTTGCATCTTCTTTCTGCTTTTCCTATAATCATCCTCACTCCCCACTCATGGTTCCCACATTGACTGACCAGCAGGATCCATTAGGCTTTCAGACAAAAGGCCATGTGTGGAGGAAATACATACATACTATATATAGTTAAGTAAACGCTCACCAAACTCATACCTTACCATGGACTTCTCAGGTGCCACTTCCATGTGGTGTCCAATGCTGAGGGAACACAGTGACCATGGAAACATCAGTGTTAGTGGCCCTGTGCAAGAGCTCTGCTATCACCCTGCTAATCCTTCTGACAGCCCTGGGGTAGCATTCTTATCTCCAACTTAAGTAACTAAGGCTTAGAGGTTACCTCGCTCAAAGTGACATGGTGGTATCTGACAGAGCTGGAATGAAATCTGAATCTGTCTGTGATTCTGCACTGGGCTGCTTGCCCGTACCTCAAAAGATGGTTGCATCAAAGGAAGGCAATAATGTCTTGAAATCTTGCTGAACAAATCAAGTCGGCAGCTCACTTCCTAGTTGCTGATTCTGTAAGATTCATCTAATTTACAAGATGATTTAATGGGTCACTTCCATGAGAAAGCTTGCCCTTGGTCTACAGTCAATGGATAGGCATGTCAGTTCCCCAGTGAGGGCAAACAGCAGAGACAACACACCAATCTATGCTGTACATCTCCTGCCTTGAACTCTGCAATGGCCAGCACGGACACTGACATCAGCAAGATGACAGAAAACGGTCACCATGGCAGCCACGCTGACATAAAGTACTTAACCATGATGAGCAAGCATATTAACCATGGTGGGAAAACATCTGCTCCTTAGTTCTTTATTAACCCGGGAGCCAAAAATGCTGTTTGGGTTGTTGGTCCTGAGGACCTAAGTATATAGACTCATGTTGATATAAAAAGAGGTTGTCTCTGAGAAATATTGCCTCCGTGGAGATGGTGCATGTTCTTTGGAGTCCGGTGGGCTCAGTTTGAACCCCACAACCTCTGTCATGTGACTTGGGGGAGGGCAAAGCCTTCTCTGAGCCTCATTTCTCCACCTATAAATAGAAAGTATGTTTTTCTTTAAAGCTGTTCTAGACACACCATCCCTCCAAAGTAGGCTGCGTTTGGTGTATTGATTGTTTTGAGCTGAAGGCACTTGAAAAACTAGCGAACGCAAAGGAGAGACTTTCTCTGAACTGCTTTTATCTACAGAGAGGCAGATCCTTCAAAAGGAACTCGATTGTTATAAATCCCCTCCCCGGGAGTTTCATCAACTGGAGGAGATTGACCCTTATCACAGGAGCAGAGAAAGGCTGACACCATAGTGAGACAAGCTTTGTCACAAGCTCTCATATCTCACATCTGTTCTAAGAGCCTGTCTCTCTTTCCATAAAAGCATCTGCCCCCCATCCCTTTAAGCGGCCTACATTCCCTCTCCTCTTCCCCTGTTAGCATGGTGTGCAAACTCTCAAATGTCACATCAAAACTGTTTCCAGATCGGCAGGATGACTGACCCAGTAGGTGGAGGCACTTGCCTCTAAGCTTTAGACCAGAACCCCCATGGCAGAAGGAGAGAGCAAATGCCTACGAGTTGGCTGTCTGACGGCCACATGTGTGGCACACACATGAATAAACAATTGTCTTAGAGTTCTTTGGCATTTATTTATTTTATGGGTATGAGTGTTTTTGCCTGCATGTATGTATACGCTCCATATGCATTCAATGCCTGAGGAGGACAGAAGGTGTTGGACCCTTAGAATCGATGTTGTGGATGGCTGTGAGTCACCAGTTGAGTCTTCTGCAAGAGCAACAAGTCCTCTCAACTGCTGAGTCATCTCCCCAGACTCTTTACTTAATATTTTATTTGTAGGATTCGTTTGCTTGATTAATTCCATCAGTATGGGTGTTTTGTTTGCATGTATGTCTGTGTACCACATACTTATCTGGTGTTACAGACAAGATTAGGAGCCACAGTGTAAGTGTTAGAAGTCAAACCTGGGTCCTCTGAAAGAGCAGCCAGTGCTCTTAGTTACTGAACCATCTCTCTAGCCTCTCCCCCTGATTGGTGCTGGAAATCTAGCTAACTATTCAGTGCTAGTTAAACTGTGGTTATTGGAGAATCTACAACCACTGATTTACTAACCCAGCACAATCCCTGACAACGATCTATAAACATCTGTCCTTGAATCCACAGAGAAGTGTACTCTTCCCGCCCCCCCCAACAAGGAAAACGTTGGTTTGCAACTGATGAACACCACTACAAAAGAAAACCAAACAACCAAACAAACAACTGTAAGAGACTTTTTAAAGAAATCCTTTCCTATGATACTCCGATGCATGTAATATTAAAAACCACTACGCTCACACCCTTACTCTGGGTTGCCCTGCTCATTCACACTACATAGGTCCAGCTACGAAAGCTAGGACATTAGGAAGGCCATCATTTCTCTCCTATTCCTTATTTTTAATATTTTAAGGAAAATTAAGGAAACAATGTATAGAAAGCCTTTGGTATGGTGCCTGGAACACATCAAATGCTTGGATAAAAAGTGCTGTGTGCAAAGGTCTCACGCTGCTCACAAGTGGAGACACTCATGCTTGTACACGAAATGCCTTGTAAAACCTAGGAGGGAGTGGAGTGGAGGGATTCTGCCTTCCTCCCAAACTTCCAGCCTAGGGCTCCAGAGGTCATGTGACCTCTCCCGACTCCATTTCCTTACTTATTCAGGAAGGCCTGTTTGTCACCATAGCTTTGGACATCCGGTGGGCAAAACTGCCAGAGTCTTCTCAGATCCCCAAGCCAAGGCTCTACACAGTAAGCCCTTCCTCACTCTGAAGGTTCCTGGAAGAGGTTAACATTCTTTCCTGTTGGGCCATGAAAGGGTATCCTGGTTCTTGGGCTGTGGGTTCAGCCATGTCCCCAGAACCCAGGCTTCAGGCATGAGGCCTAATCTTTGTTCCACCTTTACCATTCAGTCATGTACACAGGTGGGCGTGATAAACAGCCCCCAGGCCCTTGAGAGATTTACATACTAATGAGGTACCTGAAGACCAGAGGGTGGAGCTGACTAAACATTCCTCCCCAGCCCCTCCCCCCTTTTTTCTTCCCCCTTTTTCACTCAGGCATGGCCTGGGTTTTATGGGGTATGAATCCAGATCCATCCACCATCCGCCATGCCAATAAACAGGTTTTGGAAACCCAAGGACTTCCTCGTGTGTTGGGGCCGTGGTGTGAGGAACAGTGAGGAACCATGGAAATGCTTTTAGTTAATGAGCAGCCGGGCCTAACTTCCAGCTGGAGGAACCCAGAGCATTCCCAGCCGACTACCCACAGCATGGCAGGAGGAACCCTGGGTTCCCCAGCCATATTTTTCCCACACTTTCCCACCAATACGCAAACCAAGTGGTAACTTCTCAGGTCTCTTTCCATTCGTCCTATTGGCAGCATAACCCACTTCCATGTCCTGGAGATGTCCTTGCCCTGGCTAAGTGTGATCATACAGCTAGCATGTAGCTCTTCTTCTCCTACATCTCTCGACTGGTTCTTCTCAGATTCTTCCACACCTGCTCGTCAGTGAAGTATCTGTTTTCCTATACTGCTGTTCTCATTTCTCCTCCCCTCTCCCCCTGTCCCCTTCCTCTCTCTTCCTTCAGTCTCAGCTGCCTGTTCTGCTCTTACAAGTAACTCCTGAGTGCAGCTGTTCCTATCGCTGTACATGAAACTTCAGGTGCTGCTTGCTGTCACATACTCACACATCACTCTGAGCGCACGGAACATGGATGTCCTTCAAAGACCTAGTGCCATGAAATCCACAGCTTCCCACCTCCGTCATCCCTCTTCTCTGACTTCCAGTCATATGGCTCTTCAACCCAACTCCTTAATATATAGTAAAGTCTGATTCCCTTTGCAATGACTCAATATCCCCCACTGTCCATGGTATCTGGCAGTGACAATGACCATCCTGTCATCCCAGGTCTCTGACACTCAATTAGTGATGGACTCATCTTAAATAACTTATCTTTAACCTACTTTATATTCCAAGCACCACCTTAGTCCAGAATCTCCCTGATCCCCTGTAGATGTTGCTAGAATACATACCACCCTCTCATCTAAATGCACCTGCTCATCAGAGAACTGCTTACAACACCGAGTGAGTGTCCACGCACAGCCCAGAGCCTGGCTCTACTTCAGTCTCAGCTGCCTGTTCTGTTCTTACGAGTAACTCCTGAGTGCAGTTATTCCTATCGCTGTACATGAAACTCCAGGTGCTGCTTGCTGTCACATACTCACACATCACTCTGAGCGCATGGAACATGAATGCCTTCAGTCACGTCTTCATCTTCTATTTTAACAGCTGCTATCACTTACTTATTCCATCTGTAACTTCTGAGAGCCTCGTCTATTAAGCAGATATTATACTGAAAACTTTACGGTAGTCTCTTACTAAATCTGAAGTCTATTATAACTATCCCAGTGAATAGGCACTGTGACTCACATTGAGTTACCGGTATTGGCAAAGGGAGGTTTATATGCACCAACTTTTGGGCCAAGATACAGTCAAAGAGTGCTTCCTGTTAAGCAATCATTCGGTGAATGTTGTTCAATAAGGCTACAATCACTTCTCGAGCTACAGGTAGCGAGTAGAAACATCTGAATTACTGTTTTTAGTATCAAGAATCTATTATGCTAAGTATTTAATTTTTCACGACGCTTTTTATTTGTATATGTGTTTGTGTACATTTACACATACCACAGCACACGTGTGGACGTCATAGGACAGCTCTGGGGAGTCTCTTCTTCCACTCTGGATCAAGGGGATTGGTCTCAGGTCATGGAGCTTGGCAGCAAGCATCTTTACATGAAAAGCCATCTCACCGGCTCTGTGTTAAGCAATATATATATATATATATATATATATATATATATATATATATCACTCTGAGAGCATGGACCATGGATATATATATATATATTTATCTTATGAGACAGAATGGATACTCATGCCCATATTTTGAGTTCTAGACAAGCCAAACAACTTATTCAGAATCTTGGTACTAACAAAAGGCTAGCCCGAGTCTCAGGCTAGCCAGAGTCTCAGCCACAAGCCTTTCATCCCCAAGGCCATGCACCAAACAGCTAGTCTCAACTGCTTCCCTTAAATTCACTAGGGCTCCTGGAGTTTAAAGCAGGCTGCATTGCTGCTTATGGCCACATTATTACAGGCTAAGATGTGGGAAATAAACCACTCAACATGAACGTTCAATTCTTTACAGCTTTTCAGTTCATTCTACTTTTTAAAACTTAATACCATGAAAAGGCAGTATCAATATTTACAATATAACTGGAGAAAATAAACTTTTTCTCAACATAGTCTCCAAACCAGAAAGGGGCAGCCAGTTGGATGGACCCCTTCTAAAGACTTGTTAATGGCATACTGAAGACAGATTAATGATGGCACTAATGAACCTATATCCAAGGAGCCTGCGCTAATTAGAATCATAAAGTATGCCAGTGGTTCATTTGTGAATTCCTCTGGGGTAGAAGGTGGTGGAAACCGCAAAAACATTTCAAAGGAGCACAAACATGGCTACAGTTTATGGTAGTCGCTGCTTAAGGCAGCAAAATTAACCAACAAAGGGAGAATAAAATAAATGACGGCCTTTTTGGTTAAGTTTGTCATCATCATCATCATCATCACCGTTATCACCACCATCATCATCCTCATTGTTGGTTTTTTAAGGCAGGGTCTCACTGTGTGGTTCTATCAACATTTCTAGCTAATCAGGAACTGGGTATGTAGACCAAGCTAACCTCTAACTCATGGCAATTTTCCTATTTCTGACTCTCAGTGCAAGGAGTGTAGGTAAGAACAACATTGCTAGCATACTGCTATAACCAACTTCAAGCAGCATTAGAATGGAACTAGCCCAGGAAGAAAGGGGGGGGGGGGAGAAAAACAAAATGAGGGATGGGGGAGGGGGAATGGGTCAAATATTCCAAGTGCAGGAAAGGGCTTTAGAGACAAGAGCCCAAGGAAAGGACAGTCAGAAGTGTAGTAACGGGAAGTCAGAGGGCTGGGAATTAGAAAGATGGCAAAACAGGAAACATGTTTGACATCGGGGAGAAAGTGGCTTGGAAATGACTCCTATGTGAAGAAGCTGAAGGGAAAGAAGGGGGAGGTCAATATAAAAGCAAGAATTGAAATCAAGAAAGATGTCGGTTCTGTGTAGCTAAAACAAAGAGAAGAGCCTAACTGTCCATGAGAGGGAAACAAATCAATCTACGATTTTGAAAAACAACAATGAATAAAGCCGATAGATGGGAGTAATGGAATGCAGAGTGGAAAGGAAGAGGAGGGGGATGAGGAAGGACAGTCTCCGGGTGTGGGAACACGGTCAAGTGCTGAACAGAAGTGAAATCAGGAGATTAGGAAACAGTCTGTAGAAAAATAGCTAAGAGTGTTGGGAACACTCCCCATAAGCCAACCGCTCTCCTGAGGGTGAGCTGGCTCTCTCTGATCATGCTATGGCTCCCTTCCTAACCAGAAAGAGTGGGAATGCTTAAATAGGCACTTAAATATCCCTAGCAGAAGTAACATAAAACTTATAAGTTATTTCTTCTTCAACAGAGCATTTGGATTTTTTTTTTTTTAATTTTTTCACCCTGGAGGAAGGAAGAAGATGAATGGCCCATAGCTGGGAATAGTGCAGAAGTACTTCAGTTTGGAGAGACCAACGCTTGCTTATTTTGTAACAATGCACAATTTTGTCAATGCATAATTTTGAAAGCATTAAACCCATACTGATACAGCGATTTTTTTTCATAATAACAGTGTGTAATCTGACACATAAGAAACCATAAAAACAAAGTAAGATATTTGGAGAGTTTCAACCGCCTCCTCCAAGACAGGAGGTGAAAAGACACCAGAAATAGGGTAACAGAAATAAGTAGCAAAGAAAAGTCCTTTGGCCCGAATGGAATGGGCTGAACCCAGGGCTGGAGAGTCTAGAAGCAAGCTGCCACTGAGCCAGCCAGGCTGGGCGGCTGGAGGGAGCCCGAGCATGGGTGGGGGTTGAGGGGGAGGGAGGCACACCTCCAAATTCTGCATTTCGGACTCCTGTGACTCTTCGGATTCTCCTTCCTCCTGCTCCTCTTCTTCATCCACTTCTGCCTCGTGAGAGCGGTGAATGAGCTGGTGGAGAAGGTAAGAGGAGGCGCTTCTGAAAGTCCCTTTTGATCTCAGTCCCATGGGAAAAGTAGGCCATCTCTGACGTTCTTTTTCTGTGAGCGACAGTATCGCCTGGGCTACAATGCGAGAGGCGCCCAAGCCCCGCCGGAAACGGGTCCCTTTCCATCTTGAGGACGCCATCTTGTTTATACACGTTGCCTAGGAGACTGACGTTTTGGTCCGTAGCGCTGCAAAGAACTTTGGGGGTTGTAGTCCCAAGCTTCCGTACTTGCGCGGTCTGTCAAAGTCTCTGTAGTTGACTTTTGCAGTCCTCTGCGGCTGCTTTTATTTAGTTTAGTCGCTAGTTTTGTTCCTTTTGCTTGTATTTTTCATCCCTTTTCTCCGCCCACTTTCTTTGTCTCCTGCTGCCTTTCCTTCTTAGAACTTGTTCATCTCACATTTGATAACATTCACACAAGCATCTCCAGTCTGGCTTCATTCACACTATGGAACTTTGGAAGGGTTTGACATCCCTAATTCTGTCAGTCAGAAAGCTAGTAAAGATGAAATAAATGCACAGTGCCGTGGAAGGAGATGAGGCCGTAACATAGATGATTGAGAAGACCTGATTCCTCTCCTTTTCCTTTCATCGTAGATAATGAAGAGAAACTACCAAAGGATTTTTTTGAGAGCTCATTTGCAGTTAATTTACATACCGGTCCAACTCTAAGTCTGGTCCTTGGGGAAAAAAATAGCAGTGGAACGGAAGGGGCAGATTGGGGAAGGGAAGGGAAGGAAGGAAACGAGAGGAGAGAGAAGGAGAAAGAATAAAACGGACATTGTAGTGTATCTGAATGCCTCTGAAGAGTTGTTATTATGCCATAAATAATTGTATTAGTCAAGTGACCTGCGTTGGTAATTATTTTCATCCTGCTGAATAGTTTTATCAAATGTTCTTCTTGCAGGATTAGAAAACAAGGGTTTATGCAAGTGTGATTTTATGAAACCCAAATCCTACAGCATTGAGCTCCACAAAGTGACACTCCACAGTAAAGCCGAATGAGGGGTTGGAGAGTTAGCTCAGTGGTAGAGCACTTGCCTAGCAAGCACAAAGCCCTGGATTCGGTCCTCAGCTCTGAAAAAAAAAAGAAAGAAAGAAGGAGAGAGAGAGAGAGAGAGAGAGAGAGAGAGAGAGAGAGAGAGAGAGAGAGAAGAACGAGAACTGTAGTAACTATTATTGTTATAGTGGTGACAATACAGATTCTCACAGGGAAGTTGTCCTCATCCTCTGGCTGTAGTGGGCCATTTCTCCATGCTTCAGTGACAGCCGTTACAAATACAAAATGATTCTGTCAATGGCTGTCAGGGGAAAAGGAGAAAAAATTCTTATGGACACCATTCATTGACTATTATCTTTCTTTGTGCTTGAGGGACCATTAAAACTGACATAAAGCTTTTAGAATTACCTTCCTTCATTATCTTGCTGCTCATAACTGGAAAGGGCGCAAGGAAAGTGTCTCTGTGAGGTTTGCCTTGCTTCTTATTTCTTTCCTAGTGGGTACCAATTCTGACAAGGGATTTCTCTCCAATCTCATTGCCTTAGGGTCTGGCTCCACCTAACTAGGAAGACTGGAGTGTTTGTTCTGCTCTTGCAGAAATTATAAAATTTCAAACCCTATGAGTGTCTTCAATAACTTAATTGGCATTTTTAGCAGAGGGAACTTTGCCAACGGCAATCTACTGAGGAAAACATTTGATGGTAGAGTTAGGATCTGTCAAAGAATAATTTCAAACATGTTTGCTCTACAAAGACTAGAGTGAAACACACGGGAAAGAGATTATTTGTTGGAGTTGGTCCCGTGCACTGTGTGTTCAGATGCTTGCTCTGTGTCCCAAGGTCACATTTCAGTCTGGACATGGGCATTGTATTGACCAATGTGCTGTAAAGAATGCTCTCCAATCTCTGCTTAGACAATAAAAGGCTAGAGCCCAAGACTGGAGAGGAGAGAAAAGAAGGCAGAACTTGAGATTGAGTAGGGAGTCTCAGGTAGGTACCACAAGAAGGAAAAAGGTAGGGGAAGAGGAGGTCACCATGAGGCAGGATGGACCATGATCACATGGCCAAGAGACACTTGCCCCGAGGACACACATGAAACAGAGCAGGACTCAGTTGGCAAGCAGTGGAATAGTCATCTGATTATTAATAGCCTCGCTGGGTTGTTATAGTCTCAGACCCTGCCCAGTTTAGGTTTGTAGCTTGTTAATGAATTATGATGTTTTTGTGTTGTTTACTCTAGAGCTAAATGGAAAGGAGTGTGGCCGAAACAGTCACCCATAAAATGACATCAGTAATTATTCAAGTCAATCAGTGAAGAAATGTTAAAGATGGCGGCCGTGTTCAGAATCCGTAAGATAAGGAATTGTGATATAGGTTTGCTAAGTTGGAGATTGTCAGAAATAATTTTGAGGCCCCAAAGACAGAGCCCATCACTGAAGCATCTCAACAAGGGAAAATGTTACTCTTGTTCAGGAGGGTGAGTTAGAAAGAATGAAGGCACAGAGACAGGAAGTCCACTTGATGGTGGCAACTGTCTTTTTTCTACTGGCTGGAGTATAACTTCAGGCTCTCAAGATTGGATAGTTTTGTTTTGTTTTGTTTTAAATCAGCAAGAGAAATGCAGAAAAAAGGGGGGTCAATGACTTTAATCTGAGAATGTAGCCGGGTCTTCATGAAAACAAAGGCTTTACTGGGTTGGGGCTATTAAAACATTTACACAAAAGTCTTACTGGGAGGGGAAGATAAAAAGATCTGAATTCTTTGTCCTAAACACAGTTTAGGGCTATAGTTTATAGTTGCATAGTATAGTTTATAATTGTACAGCAGATGGTAGAAAAGACTGATATTTAATATTTCAGAGACAAAACTGGCTAATGGCCTACAACGTATTAAGACCTAGCCATTGGTGTTTGATACTGATGGGTGTTTGGTCTTTTCATCTCCATGGTCTACCTTTTCCTTCACTTGAGGGATGGGGCCACTGAGGCTCCAGGGAAGTCAACAATTGGTCTAAGGTGGGATGTGGGTTGAGGGCAGTGCAAGACACTTGATGTAGACTGAACAGCACTGCCCTCAGCTACAAATTTTGCAGATGAAAAGAAAGGAAGGAAAAAAGAAGGAAGGAAGGAAGGAAGGAAGGAAGGAAGGAAGGAAGGAAGAAAGAAAAAGTGAAACAAGATAAAACTTCACCAAAAGACTCATCATAAAAACATACCAGTTGGGGCTGGAGAGATGGTTCAGCAGTTAAGAGCACTGACTGTTCTTCCAAAGGTCCCAAGTTGAATTCCCAGCAACCACATGGTGGCTCACAACCATCTGTAATGGGATCTGATGTGGTCTTCTGTTGTATCTGAAGACAGCCACAATATACATACATACATTATGTAAATAAATAAATAAATAAATCTTTACACAAACAAACACACCAGTCAAGGTTCCTCAGTATGAATAATGAATCCACTCAGAGAATCACTCTTTCTCCTGGCCTCAGAACACACTAGACTCTGAAGGAACCAAAAAGTCTATCTGAAAATCAACTTTTTATAGCACTAATCAATGGCCCAGCAGGTGCAGTGACTTTCCTCAGGCTGCCTGAATTTGGACTGCTCGGTGCTCAGCTTTGGTCTTGTTTTTTCACTGATGTGCCTGCCAAGCTGGAAATATACTATGGTTCCTTATTTTAGAATTCTGCACATCAAAATAGAAGGTTTTGTCTTTATAAAAGAAGTTGTTTTACCAGGTGTCCAGGCCAGTTTTTGTCAACTTGACACGAGCCTAGCCATTTCTGGGAAGAGAGGATCTTAACTGAGAAAAATGCTTTTATAAGACTAGTCCACAGGCAAATCTGTGAGGTATTGTCTAGATTGACTCCTGGGCAAATGGTCCTGAATTGCTTATGCAAGCTGAACTAGCCAGTAAGCTACTTTCCTCTATGGCTCTGCTTCAGGTCCTGTCTCTTGGTTCCTTGCCTTGAGTACCTGCCCTGACTTCCCTCATCCATGGAGTGTGACCTGAAAGTTATAAGCTGAAATAAACCCTTTTCTCCCCAACTTGTGTTTGGGTATGGCATTTTACCACACCAATTGCAGCCCTAAGGTACCAAGCAAAGAGAACAACATTAAACAAAGGGAAGGCTGTGAGGAAAGGGTATGCTTTGTTGAAGTTCTTCCGGTTACTGTAAATCAGCAGTAATTGTGTCCATGTAGCCATAGCTTCCTGTAAACCAGGACTGTAAAAGACTAGCTGTGCATGCATGCGTGCACGTGTGTGTCCATGTGTGCATGCATGCATGTATGCATGCATGTACAGATGCCAAGGCCATGGAAGTGGAGTGGGCTAGGCCAAGGCAGTAGGATATGATCAGCTATATCCGAGAAAACAGAACAGTGGCACCATACAGCTCAAGGAGGCACCAGGGCAGGAAGCTGTTGGCAGAGAATACAGTTCCCCTATGTTGGAAAGAGTTTGTAATCCTGGCCTTGGCTGCTTGCTGGCTTTTCCTCAGTGCTATTAAGTCTTTCCCTCATTTCCTAAGTGCAGCTGGTAGCTTCCTCTGCCCGGAGCCAGCTCTCTCCTTAAGACCTTACTTTGTTGAAATTGGAGAGAAGGCAAGGTGGGTCCTCTGCTGCCTAAACTTAAAAAGAGAACCAGCTCAGGAATGTGGACCTTGAGCAAGGCAAAGGATGTGTATCTCCACAGTCTGCTCCCTGCCTCCATTTTGTATTGGAGAAATGGTCCTTCTCAAGTATGTTGAGATTGAAACACTCAAGGTATTTGGAGATGGTGTTATTGGGGCTTTAAAATTTTTAAAGCATTTCTAAGTTTTATTTTGAAAATTTTGACACAAGTACTGTATTTACATTATTTCTACCTCCCCTTCCCCCATCGAGTTCCTACCATGGCCTTCCCACTTCTTTTCAAATTCACGACCACTTCTTCTTTAATTATTTTATTGTTTTACATACACACCTCTCTATATAAGTGCAACAAGCAATGTGCATGGGGAAATCTCACAAGACCCACTCGCAGATGAAGCGTTATAGGCAGATCAATGGCTGATAAGAGAAGAAGAATCAGGAATGAGCGAGCACGCACGCACGCACGCACGCACGCACGCACGCACGCACGCCCATGATGGTTTGAATGAAAATATTTCCCATAGGCTCTGGCATTTGAACACTTGGTCCCCAGTTGGTGGTCCTGGTTTCCTGTTTTGGTAGGTTTAGGAGGTATGACCTTGCTGGGGGAAGTGAATCACTCAAGGTGGACTTTGAGGTTTCAAAGGAGTGTTGCCATTCTCAATTTGCTTTCTCTGATTCTTGATGATAGCTCAAGATGTGAGCTCTCCACTGGTCCAGCACTAAGCCTGGTGCTTCCTGCCGTGTTTCCCACCATGATGGTGTTAGACTCAGAGCTTGGTCCTGTCATTTTCATTGGACAACAGAACTGTAGCAAATGTAGCAGCAGCAGAGATTTGGACGTTCTTGGCCATAAGGCTGCTCTATCTTGTTGCTCCTGGAGAGTCTGTAACTATCATGTGAAAAAAAAAAAAAACTTGGGATAGTTACTGGATAGAAAGAAACACTGGGGAGCTGGAGAGATGGCTCAGTGGTTAAGAGCACTGGCTGCTCTTCCAGAGGTGCTGAGTTCAATTCCCAGCAACAACATGGTGGCTCACAACCATCTGTAGTGGAATCCAATGCCTTCTTCTGGTGTGTTTAAAGATAACGACAGTGTACTCATATAATAAATAAATAAATAAATAAATAAATAAATAAATTTTAAAAGGAAAGAAACAAAGAAGGAAAGGAAGAAGAAAAGAAAGAGAGAAAGAGAGAGAGAAAGAGAGAGAGAAAGAAAGGAAGAAACACTGGGTCCAATAACCCCTGTGGGCATAGCCACTGGCCTTCCACCAACAGATACATCAATGTGGGCAGTGTAGACCATCTGGTACCAAAAGACTTGCCAGCTGATTCAGATTTATGGATCAAAATGACCCAAAAGAACTTTCCAGACAATTTGAAGAAGTGTGCTAAAGTACGTGTGGTTGTAAGCCACTGCCCTCTGGAGTTTTGAAAAGTAGCAGAAAGTATTCTATACAAACAGGGCTTCTGTCCCTTCCAACAGATTAAGGTTAAAATCTTTATTTCCCGAGTCTCACCGGTGACTAATTCCATATTAGCCTTTGATACTGTTAGCAATCAGGCATTTCCACTGGCCTGCCCTCAGGGACCTGGCAGCAGCAGCTTACGTCATCACCGGCCCCCAGGTGCACCAGCTGTGCCAAGTGCCGAGCATTAAAGGCCCGAGCCACCGCAGATCTCTCTCCACCTCATTCTCTGTCTTCTTCATTCTCGTTCTCTGTGTCTCTGTCTCTTTGTGTCTGTCTCTTTCCTGTTTTGTTCATTTTCTCTGCCCCTCTCTCTGCCCCTTCTCCTTTCTTCCCCCACTCCAAGATGGCCTTTTGTTCTCCCACAACCTTCAATAAACCGCTTGCACTAGATCTGTGGCACGGTGTGATTTCTTGACGGCACACCTTGGCACTGGCCCGCCAGAGGCATTTCTACTTCAATGTTTTATCCTAACAGATAGTCTTGTCTATTAAAATTGCCACAGCATCTCCAAATCTTGCCAGTATTTCAAGACTAAGCATTCAAAGCATGAGCCTTCGAGAGGGCACTTAATATTCCCATCATAAGAAGGATACGGGGCTGGAGAGATGGCTCAGCCGTTAAAGGCTAGGTTCACAAGCAAAAGTCGAAGAATAAAGATAGAGCTAACTGTAACTAACTATAGGTACCATTTTCTTTACTTAATCGATCTTTGCTGATATCAATTCCAAAAAAGAAGCTGTAGATCTTCCAGAGTGAATGAATTGATAGTTGAGGTTCTTCAGAAAAAACAGAACGGGTAATATGTTTGTCACACTCACATACACATACATACACACACACACACACACACACACATACACACACACTCACACACACTCTCTCACACACACACACATACACACACTCACACATACTGTCACACACACTGTCACACACACTCTCTCTCACACACACACACACATATACACACACACTCACACATACTCACACACACACTCTCACTCACACACACACTCACACACACTCACACACACTCACACACACACACACTCACACACACACACACTGTCACACACACATACACACTCACACACACACTCTCTCACACACACACACACACTGTCACACACACTCTCTCTCACACACACATACACACACACACACTCTCACTCACACATACACACACATACACTCACACACACACTCACACACATACACACACACAACACATACACACACACACAACACACACACACATACACACACATACACACACACACACAAGATCTAAATATGTAAATACATTAATAGGTAAAATAAGAAACTAGCTCATGCAGTTATGAAGCCTGTATTGTTCACAACCTACAGACAACAAGCCAAAGACCCAGGAGACAAGTGAAACACTTGGGAGTATCTGAAAACCTGGAGGCCAGGATTGCTGTCCTGTAAATTCAAGGACAGGGACAAATCAAGGTCGCAGCTCAAATAGGCAGTAGGAGAAATTCCCTCCTACTCAGTAGTAGTAGTAGAGGAGAGCTTGTAAGTTTATGGCCAAAAGGAGAAAAAGTGTAAGAAAAAGGGGCCAGAAACAAGAGACCCTAAAAAACAAAAACAAAACAAACAAACAAACAAACAACAAAAAAACCCACCTATCCCTAGTGATCTACTTCATCTGGCTAAGGTTCACCTATTAAAATTACCACAGCAACCCCAACTCTTGCCAGTATTTCAGGACCAAGCATTTAAAGCATGCACCTTGGGGAGAGCGTTTAATATTACCACCATAAGAAGAATACACATAGAACTAATAGTGATAAAAAACTGTCTTCATTAGGGTTTTACTGCTGTGAACAGACACCATGACCAAGGCAACTCTTATAAGGACAACATTTAGTTGGGGCTGCCTTACAGGTTCAGAGGTTCAGTCCATTATCATCAATTAGGGAACATGGTAGCATCCAGGCAGGCATGGTACAGGAGGGGGTGAAAGTTCTGCATCTTCATCTGAAAGTGGCTAGGAGAAGACTGGCTTCCAGGAAGCTAGGATGAGGGTCTTAAGCCCATACCCAGAGTGACACACCTACTCCAACAAGGCCATACCTTCTAATAGTGCCACTCCCTAAGCCAAGCATATACAAACCATCACAAAAACCAAGCTTAGACTGGAGTGCTGTTAAGAGTGCTATGGTTCTACCTGAGGATGTAGGTTCAGTTCTCAGAACCCATACTAGAGAACTCTCATCCGCCTTTTAACTCCAGCTCCAGGGGATTCAACATCTTCTTCTGGTTCATACAAGTACCTGCATGGCGGACTCTCAAACAGACATGACACATAAATAAAAATCCATCTTAAAAGACCCAGGCTTGTGTGGGAAAGTACAAGACTCCAGTCAGCCTGGAATTTTATTCCTCTTCAAATTACACATCAGAATTTCAAAGAGAAAATGGATGATGTGTGGAGAAGATTGACTGTGAGCTGTGCCATAGGGTCTTTGGTGAGTCACGAGACATTCCGTTGTCAGCATACATTTCTAGGGAAAAATACCCACAACCATCAGACTAGGAAAGAGGCCCGGCCTTGGCCTGTCACCGCCCTTAGATACCCAAGTGGGAAAAAATTGTGTTTGAATTATTTATCTGACTTATAAAGAGATTTGCAGACACAAAAGCTCTGCGTATGCATAATATTTTCGTTATAAATAACTAGAGGCTTAGGGTATTTTTCAAAGTTCATTAATTATTGACACTGCCTCCAGCAGCTCTCCTTGGCATGGTTTGATTTTTGTTCCTGACCAAATAAAGGTACTCAAGGTCCACGGTGACTGAACTGATCCAGGAAGTAATTTATGGCCTCTTCAAAATTCTGAGTAAAAATTATTTTTGGAGATATTGGATTCTACCTTCTTCTATACTAAGTAGCTCTTCACAACATGCTTTTTTTTTTTTTTTTTTTTTTTAAAATGTGGTGTTTTGAACATCTTTAAGTATGCACTTCAGTGACATACAGGCATTTTGCTCTGATGTGCCACCATCAGGAGCCTCATCTCTTGAATTCTCACCCCTTCCCAAACCACAGCTCTGGACCAATTAAGTGACATATTCCAATTGCCTTCGTTCTGCTTTCTGTCTCCAGGAATTTAGGTAACGTGACGGTCAATTTGACAGGCTCCAGACTCACAAATAAGGCAATCCTCTGAGTGTGTCTGTGAGTGCTTATCCACATGAGGCCAACCGAGGTGAGAAGACCCACATGTTACCACCATTCTATGGCTTGGAATCCTGGACTGATAGGAAGGAGAAAGAGAACTAAGCATAACCATCTATCTCTCTCTCTGCTTCCTGACTGTGTGGATGCAGCGTGAGCGGCTCAGAGCAGAGAGCAGGGAGCTCACACTCTCAACTATAAGCACAGAGCAGAGAGTGTGAACTGGAAGTGGTGTGAGGCTTTTAATCCCAAAGCCCACCCCTAGCAGTATACCTCTTCCAGTAAGGCTGGAGTGCTCATCCTTCCCTGAAGAGAGTCATCAAGAGGAGACTGAGTGTTCCATCCACGAGCCTTTAGGGAACATTTCTCATTCAAACTACCACAAATCACTCCTACATGTTTGCAAAATAGAATACTAGAAAAGTAGTGATTTAAATACAGGTTTCCCAAGATCTCTTCAAGGCCCTGCTTCCAGTGCTTTGGAGCATAAATTCAGAAGTGTAATTGCTAATTACATGTGTGTATGTGTACATTACATGTATGTACACATTACCTGGTGGAGAGATAACTACAATATAAAATTTCCATAGTGGCTGTCCTATTCTGCATTCTCAACCAAATTGCACAAGATTTCCAATTGTTTTAATTTATTTGTTTTAGGCATAAGAATGTTTTGTTCACATGTATGTCTGTGCACATGTGTGCCTAGAGTTCCGAAGAGAGGGCACCAGATCGCCTCCAGCTTGACTTGTGGATGGTTGTGAGCCATGGTGTCGACACTGGGAATTGAACTTGGGTTTTCTGCAAGATCAGCAAGTATTCTTAGCCACCGATTCATCTCTCCAGCACCAAGTTTTTCAATTTTTAAACAGCGTCTCCAATATTTATTTTTTCTCTATTTTGCTTGTAGCAAATCCTAACAAGCATGCGGTTGTATCAAACTGTGACTTTGATCTAATTTCCTTAATGACCACTAATACACAATAAGTTTATTGGTCCCTTATATATCTTCTTTGGCAAATTCTTCCCAGTTTTAAATTTGTCTTTTCTTGCAGTTGTGGGAGCTCTTTATATATTCTGTATACTAACTCTTACCAGATCTATGATTCGCAAGCACTTTCTTCTAGTCCATGGGTTTTGTTTTTAACACATTAGTAACAGCTTTTGAGGTGGTCTAGCGTTTGTGGGGATGGTGGTATATTTCCCTTGTCTGTGTTATGTACTTTTACTTTGTTGTCTGTGCTGTTAATGTCATATTTAAAAAGTAATTGCCAAGTTCAATGTCATAAAGCTTTGCTCTGTTTTTATTTGAGATTTGTAGTTTAGTGCTTACATAATTGACATGTATGTATAGCTCAGCTACAGAATTTGATAGTTGGTGTAAGTGTACACTATGAAATGCTCATCACAGTCAAGCCCGTTAACAGTCCACCACCTCCAGTACTGTCCTTTCATTTGTCTTCTTTCCTTCATTCCCCCTCTCCTGTCTCTTGCCATTGTGTGTGTGTGTGTGTGTGTGTGTGTGTGTGTGTGTAACTAAGCTCTACCCTCTTAAACTACACATTTAAATATGCAATACAGGTTTGTCAGAATGCTACAACCCATTCATCTGACATGAAACCGTACCCTATGGCCTACAACTCTCTTTTGGTCTCTCCCCAAAGCCCGTGAAAGATGCCATTTGCTCTGTTAGATTAATTTGACTTCTTGAAAGGTGACATATGGGATTGTGCATGGTTGTCTTTCAGTGGCTGGCCCAGTCACCTACCGCAGTTTCACCCATGGTATAGCAAATGGCAGCTTTCTCTGGCTATTTGTATGTGTGTACATGTCACATTTTCTTTATTTACTCTGCCACTTCTGTTATCTTTACTATTAGTTTTCACAAGAGACCATTTTGCTTTGCATGAGGCTGTACCAGTTTGCATTCTGACTTAAGTCTGAGCAAGAGTTCCCTTTGCTCCACAAGCCTGCCTGTCTGTTTCCTCATGGCAGGTAACGGTGGGCACGTGTCTGTATGTCTGTTGGTCCACAGTTGGTGGCATTGTTTGGAAATGTAGGAACCATTTAAGAGTATGGATTTGCTGTAGGGAATGTACCATGGGGCAGGGGGAGGGCTGTGATTGAAGGTTTCTAATCTTGTCCCACTTCCTGTTTTCTCCCTGTTTTCCTGGTGTGCTGAGGAAATGTAATCAGTCAGCTTTCTGCTTTGGCCACCTGCTACCATTCGTTGTCTACCACTTTGGACTCACCTCTGAAACCCGAAGCCCAAATAAACTCTTCTTTCTATAAACTGCCTTTGGTCGTGGTGCCTTGTCACAGCAGCAGAAACATAACTGACAGCTCCCATTAGGAGACACGTGGTTTGTAAATACTTTCTCCCACTCACTCTAGCGTCTCCTTTGATGTGTGAAAGCGTTTAGTTTGATGGAGTATGGCTTGTCTCTCTTTGCTTTTGTCATCTGTTTTTTGTGTCAATTTGAAAAATCGTTGTGAAGAACCGTGTCAGGCACGTTGTCTCCTGTGTTTTCTTCTGATAGTTTTGTTTGTTTCAGGTCATGTGTTTAAGTCCTCATCTACTATGAAATGACTTTTATATTGGGTGTGGGGTAGGGGTCCACTTTCATTCTTCTATGTGTGAGCCACTTCATTTATTGAAAAGATATAGAAGCTTTTAAAACAATGTTTGTCAGCAACTTTGGCCATGACTTTTCCTCCTTAGTAGTTAAATTCTCTACAGAATTCTGAGTGAGCCTAATGTTTCCTGCTGGGTCCAGGTAGGAATGGTATTTGAAAGGAGCCAGTGGAAATAATTGGTCCAAAGAGATAGTCACCTTGGTACTTGACATCCTGTTTTGAAGTTGCAGGTTTAGTGACAGAAGCCAGGAGTCGCTTCCTTTTTTCCTGCCCCCCCTCCATTTCTCCTCTTCCCCTTATTCTTCTACATATATCTGTTTCTTTATTTACTACTTATCTATGCAAGCACTGTGTGTGCACTCGTGTGTATGTGTGCATGTGTGTTCATACATGTGTGCGTGTGAGTGTGTGTGTGTGTGGCATAGTGTGGAAATCAGAGAACTATCTGTGTGAGTCTGTTCTCTTGTTCCACACTCGGGTTCTGGAAATCAAACGCAGAGCCCCGGGTGTGTGGTAGGTACCTTCACCTGCTGGGCAATCACAACATCCCATTTTTCATTCTTTACCCTTTCTTTTCTTGTTCTCTCTCTCTCTCTCTCTTCCCTCTCTCTCTCTCTCTTTCTCTCTCTCTCTTTCTGTTTCTTATTTTATTTTATGCATGGGGGAGGAAGGACCAGTGGAGAAGTGAAGGAATGAGAAATGCCAGTGCTCTCTTTTTCTTATTGTACTTTGTTCTTTAAGGCCATCTCCACGCGAGTGAGTAGCTAATGTTTTTCCTCATAAAGGCTAAGATTTCAGAGGGAAAACATAAAATAGAAGAGCAGGAGCCCTGGTGAGCTCTGATTAAGGGACTCATTAAAAGATGACTGGCAAGAATTCATACTATCTGAGATCTAATACAGCTAAAAACAGCAAATACGATTCCTGGGAGTTAAGCATCAGGCTAGAATGTAGCTGCCAAGTACAGCACTTACCCAGCATGCCCTCAGCCTGGTTCAGGGTTTAATCATTGTTTATATACCACGTAAGCACAGAAATGTGTTTGTAACTTGAGCATAAGAGGCAAACCTATAGCTGGATTACATTTTATGTCATATCAGAATCTGGGAGTCTCTACAACCACCAGACCAGCAGAGTAATGATTTTTTTTTTTTTTTGGTTTTTCGAGACAGGGTTTCTCTGTGTAGTCCTGGCTGTCCTGGAACCACTCTGTAGACTAGGCTAGCCTCGAACTCAGAAATCCGCCTGCCTCTGCCTCCCAAGTGCTGGGATTAAAGGCGTGCGCCACCACCACCCGGCTTCAGAGTAATGATTTGAGAGAGGCAAGAAAATAATTCAATTCAACACAGCTAAGTAGCCAGTGTTGGTTCAAATGTTGGAGTCTGACCCCAAGTAGTTTGTTTTAGGCATATTTTAAGCACAGCACAATTTGGTGACATTTTTCTTGGTGATAATTAACTCAATCTGGTGTGTACAACAAAACTTGAGATGTGACTACATCAAAAAGTACATGTGACACCTTCCATAAAGATGGGTTCTGTAGATTAACAAGCTCACAACAAAGGTCTAGGGGAGGGTGGGAAAGTGTGCAGATAACAAGCTATCCATCCCTCTGCTTGAGGGGACAACCCTGTGTGTTTAATACTCCTGGTTCTCCTAGGCTTATCTGTGAGTACAAGAACCTCTGTACCTCCCCCATCAGAAATCACAGGGAAAGACGGGACTGCCTGACTGTTCTTTGGTCCTGCTTCTTTAGTCTTCTTCTCAAAGGGACATGTCATTTCTTGGTTCATTTCTCTGCTGGGTGTGTAAACTGACAAACTGGGCAAATCCCATTCACACCTGAGCCTCATTTATTGATCGATGTGACTAAGTTAGTCTAACAACACTTGAATTAAATTATTGTATAGACCACATTCAGAACCTTGTATCATAGGGGTGACTCCTGATGGAGTCCTGTTAGCACACTTGTAGACAGAGTTGTAGCACCTGGCACGCCTAGCAGCCTCCCTCATTGCTGATTCAGGCATACGACGTATGTGGCTCCCACCCTCACCGTGGCCCAGCAGCAGCAGCTATCAAAATGTGCATGGCTGAGGTCAGACTTCTGATTGTGTATCAGTTCCTTTTCTTGCTGACGTCATCAAATGCATGACAAAAGCAGCTTTAGATGGGAGGGGTTTCATCTCGGCTCACTGATGTTCTACAGGCCACCATAGTAGAAAAGAATGGCAGTAGAAGATTCCATGGTGCAGGGACAGGCAAGGCAAGCCTTACCCTTCAGTAAATCTTCTCTGGACACTCTCTCACAGGGACACCTAAAGCTGTAGCTCCTTTTAAACAAACACACACAAAATTAACGTTTATACCTTTTAAATGTTTTTTTTTTTTTTTGTACAGGTGTTCTGCCTGCATGTATGACTGTGCCCCACATGTGTGCAGTTCCTGTAGAGGCCAGAGGAGGGATCAGATTTCCCAGAACTAGAGTTACAGATGTTTGTGAGCCACCATGTGGGTGCTTAGAACTGAACTCAAATCCGTTGCAAGAGCAGCCCATGCTCTTAACCACTCAGCCATCTCTCCAGCCCTAAGATGTAGTTCCTCAATGCACTAGGCATTTCTAATACAATCAAGCTGACAACCAGAATTAACCATGATAGGTGGGGCTGGAGAGATGGCTCAGAGGTTAAGAGCGCTGGCTGCTCTTCCAAAGGTCCTGACTTCAATTCCCAGCAACCACATGGTGGCTCACAATCATCTATAATGAGATCTAGTGCCCTCTTCTGGCTTGCAAGCATACATGTAGACAGCACACTGTATACATAATAAGTAAATAAATTTTTTAAAAAAGAAAATGTTTAAAAAAATCATAAGTGGAAGCAATCCAGTATGTGTGGAATATTCTGTAAGCCTGACCTCTTCCGAAGTTACGTGAGTAATCCCCAATCCCTTGACCTTTTAAAAAAGTATTCATTCTCTTTTTTAAAAAATTAATATACATGATCACAGTTTAAATATAGAGATCATGGGGGGTGGGGAATGCTGGGGGAGGGGTCTACCCGATCAGAGGAGAGGTGGAGGGGGGATAGGAGGAAGGATTGTGGGAGGAGGTAACTGGGAGGGGGCAGTGATCAGGATATAAAGTGAATAAATCAAAAAATAAAATATAACATAGAGATCATATTCCTGACCAATTGGCTCCTCCTTATTCAAATAATGATTTAAAGGAAAAGAGACGACTTCCGAATTTGATTCACAGCGACCCATCCGACCATTCTTCAAAGAAGCTGCCACACCGTCTTAGATAAATCCTAAACGATATTTTATATTTTCATTATGCTTGTTTTTAAAAATGAAGGTAAAAAAGACGAAGTATTTTTCACCGCGGCAATAAAGCTGCACAGGCAGAGAATTAGATGTCAAAGGCTTTAGAAGCGGCCGCGTTATTTAGCAGATGAATTAATGGAGGCGCGGGGAGAAGAGGTAGGGTTTTAAGTTAAGGCTGCATAACAATTAGGTTTTAGTGTCATTAAAATTCCACTTTCAGCTGCTACTAATTTTCTTTTGACCACAAAAGACATTAGTTTCTCTGAGTAAAGAGGGAAAGAGACCTATATTGTTTCATAGCTGTACCCACCCCAAAGACTGCTGTTACAGTGAAGAGGTTGTCATCTGCCTAGACAGGAAAAGAGAAGGAAAGATGAGAATGTAACGGGCAAGTTGTCACCTGGGCAGTGTGAGCTAAACCCAGCAATGCAGTTTCCAGGGCTAAGACAACAGAGAAGAGGCAGCCAGAAGAAGGAGCCAGGGGAGTTGGGGCCTGTCAAGAGAGCCAACCAGAGGGAGGTGTGTAGAGGCAAGAGGACAGCAAAATAAGGCCAGTCTAGGCTACATAAGATACTCTGCCCCTCAAAGCAAACAAACAACAATATCAAACCAAAAGCACCAGCAGAGGCTGGTATTTGGACCTATTTCTCTGCTACTACCAACAGAGTGCCCTGGACCCAGTATGAGCATGAAATAAATCAGATATCATCAAGAACCCAAACTTTGAAAGGAAAGATTTTTGGTGTCATGTGATGCTGAAGTCAAGTCCACTTAGATATTGCCTTTAGGGCATTATTTACACACTAATGTGCATTGGGAACTTACTTGGGGGATGACAGGTGGTCTAGTTAACTATTCTATTGCTGCAATCAACACCATGACCAAAAGCAATTTGAGGAAGAAAGAGTTTGTCTGGGTTTCTAGGTTATAGTCCATTATTGAGAGAAACCATAATAAGAACTTGAAACAAAAAAACCTGAAGGAATGCTGTTTACTGGCTTACTTTTAGACTTACATTCAGCGAACTTTCTTATAAATCTCAAGCCCACCTGTCTAGGAATGGCAGCACCCACAGTGGGCTGGGCCCTCCTACATTAGTCAAGAAATTGCCCACAGGGCAGAATGATTGGGCTATTTCTCCAACCATTGGAGAAATGGTTGGGGTTCTTTTTCTCAATTATGTCAAGTTGAAAACCATAGTAAGTTTCAGAAATTAATACCTCTAAATAGTCAATGTGCCTTGTTATAGTGCGTACTTTAAGCTGAAGACTTTTGAGCAAATCACAGAACCAGATGATTGTCGTAACAGCTGGTCCTTACCCACAGGCTTGTCCCCTGAAGCAGGTCTTGGGACTTAGGCTGAGTATTTTGACCTTCTCTGAAGTAGGTCATAAGACCCTAATCAGAGAGGTTCATATTCTCTCTCCATACTGGGAGGAAGGGCGCATCAAACAAGATGCCAAGAAGGATCTGAACAGGGCTTTTCACCTCTCCTTTAATTGGTTAGCATTGGGCATTACTCTTCTCCACAGCTTCACAGTCTTCATCAAACATGGGATATAGTGTATGTATTTGATGTATTAGCTTGCTGTCAGTGTAACAAAATACCTGAGGAAAAACGTACTTTATAAAAACGTACTTGTCTCATTTTCACAGGGTTTTTATAGTTTGCGGTTGACTAGATCCCACTACTTAGAGCCCGAAGCAAGACAGAAGCCTGTGCAGACTAGAAGCTGATACTGGCTATTTTCCACTGTTGCTCCCAACTTGTCTTGTGAGACAGGATCTCTCACTGGATCCTCATTCTCCAGCTGACTAGGCTAGCTGGCTACTGAGACCTAGCCTTGAAACCCAGCATTAGGAGTATAGATGCGTACTTCTGTATTAGTCAGGGTTCTCTAGAGTCCCAAAACTTATGGAATGTCTCCGTATTATTAAGGGAACTTATTGGAATGACTGTAGTTCAGCTCACCCAACAATGAGCAGCTGTGAATAGGAAGTCCAAGAACCTAGTAGTTGCTCAGTCCCATGAGGCTGGATATTTCAGCTATATAAGGCTAGATGTATAAGCTGGAATCCTGAAGAAGTAGGTTCCAACAGATGTGCCAGCATGGCACTAACTGCAAGCAGGTCAAGTGGAGTGAGTCTTTCTTCTTCCAATGTCCTATTGTTGGCCTCCAATAGAAGGTGTGGCCCAGATTAAAGGTGTGCACCACCATACCTGAATTTGGAACTTGCTTTGTCCCAGGCTGGCCTTGAACTCAGAGATCTGCTTGCCTCAGTCTCCTGGGATTAAAGGCATGTAGTAGATTCCCCCGACCTAAACTTTTCGTGGTCACTATGCCTCAAGATCTGGATCAAAAGTGTGTGTCATTGCATAATCAAGATCTGGGTCAGAAGCCTGTGTCTTCCAGCCTCAAGATCTGGATCATGGGTGTGCCCTCCATTTCTGGATTGTAGTTCAAGCTGACAACCAGGAATGGCCATCACAATCCACTCCTTGTCAACTTGACACAAGTCATGTCTCATATCCGAGTAAAACAATAACCAGGTCATAAATATGCCTAACACGATATAACTATTCTTTGTACAATCACAAACACATTATAAATTTAGAAGAGATCAAGGTTCCTTGGGAATATCCTTTTAGTGTCTCAGCTTAAATACCAATTGATATTCTCTTAATTGAGGTTAAAGAAATTGGAAGAAAGCAAAAATATCTACACAAATGTGTTCTTAACAAAATAAAACAGAAGCATTCACACTACTTCTAATCCCTGTTTCTGCATCTGGTCACGTGACCTTAGATGACATTTATAACTACCTTCCTCTGCCACCCATTCTTTAGTTCCTCCACCCTCTGCAAGCACCTCAGCAGGTCTGGACTCTTTTCCTGGAGGAGTGACCCATGCTTTCCTTCCAGATAAGTCTGTGCCCTTTGTCACCCTCCTTGGATTAGGCTGTTGTAGTTCTCCATTGGCTTTAATCACAGTACATGGCAGCATCAAGGGACACCCTAAGGGAGCTCCTGCACTCCAGACATAATCCTTCTTACCTCCATTGTGGAGAGGCAATCCAATTTCCCCATGGTAATCTGGATCTATCACCCCTCCTAACACTGTTATTACTTAGCCAGTGGTTTAAGAGCATTAGAAGCCCAAAATGAGTTTCCAGTTCAATGGAATGTTTGCTGTGGCTCCTGACAGGCGCACTCCTTCCTATGGAACCAAAATTTCTAGGCCAGCAGAACTTAGTGTTACAGGGACAGGAAGTGATAGTAAGTGGAACTATTCCCCTTTCCACCCCCTGATTCCTGGACCTATGGATTCTGGCCATGGGAGAAACTGTACTGTATATCTGACACTGATTCAAAGCATATACTGCCTTCTGAAGAACGCTGCCCCAGCCCTCCATGCTGCCGCCACATAACTGGCCCTGTAACTTCAAAAGGCCGTTCCATCTTTCTGTCAGGACAGATGCTTCAGGATGGTAGGGAACACGGTAAGACCAGTGGATTCCATGATCATGGGCCCACTCTCGCACTTCTCTCTGTGAAGTGAGTTCCTTGGTCAGAAGCAATACTGTGTGGAATACCATGATGGTGCATAAAGCATTCTATAAGTCCACAGATGGCGGTTTTGGCAGAAGCATTACATGCAGGAAAGGAAAATCCATAACCAGAATAAGTATCTACTCCAGTAAGAACAAAATGCTGTCCTTTCTATAGAGGAAGCAGTCCAATGTAGTCAACCTGCCATGAGGTTGCTGGCTAGTCACCTTGAGGAAAGGTGCCATATCTGGGGCTCAGTGTTGGTCTCTGTTGTAGCTGTAGCCAGGTCAGACTTGGTGAGTGATAGTCCATGTTGCTGAGACCAAGCATAACCCCCATCTCTGCCACCATGGCCATTTTGTTCATGTGCCCATTGGGCAATGACAGGGATGGCTGGGGAAAGAGGCTGACTGTCCACACCAACGGATCATCTTATCATCTTTATTATCAAACTCTTCCTCACCTGAAGTCACCTTTTGATGAACATTTACATGGGTCACAAATATCTTTACATCCTCTGGAGAGATCAATCCATATACTTCTTCTCCAGATGTCTTTTTTACCGATTTTTCTATCGAGATCTTTCCAAGTCTCTGACCATCCAGCCAAAACTCCATTAATCACCTGGCCTCCATAAGCCCCTATTTTAACTGGAGGGCCACTGTGTTTTCTGGAGGTCTCCTGGAATCAGTGTCAATTCAGAATCAGTATCCAATAGACCCCGGGAAGTCTGATTATTTCCTTTCTCCCAGTGTACACTTACTCTTGTGAAATCTCCTCATCTTCAGGCTTTTGTTTTGGGGATGGTTGGGCTCAGAACTGTAGCTAAGACAATCACAGTTCTGATTCTATTGTTTGTCACTCAATTAAGATGCTCACAAACTTTGCCCCCATGAGTATAGCTTCCCCAGTGTACAGTTACCCATAGGTCCCTCTGGGGAAAAATTAGGGAAAGGCTAACAGCAAAACTTTTAGGTGTCTTATCAAGGTCCTTCCTCATGGGAACCTGGCCATCCCTTCAATTCAAGGAATTCTGGGTCTGCAAACTGTGTCAAGTCTGGAAATTGATTCACTGGCTGAGATTGCCATTTGCCATGATCCAATATGTCCTTTCTTTCATTTGTTTGAGAACTTCCCTGCTTATACAGATCAAACAGAAATGCAGTAGGCTTCCTATCTATTTCATGCCTGGAAACACTGTGACTGATTAGCCAGTACCAAAGGTCCATACAAGTCATGCCATTATAAATTTCACCTCTCTTGTACTGACCATTACGGGTTAGGTCATTATGAACGTTGTTTTGTCTACACTGCCCATTATAATAACTATAATCACCTTGCCTCTGCCAATTCGATGTTCGCCTTTTATGTAGGTGCAAGAGATTCTAACTCAGGTCTTTATTTGCATGGAATTTGCTATGTGAGCCAGGCTAGTCTCAAACTCATTTAGATCCACCAGCCTTTGCATCCCAGGTACTGGGGTTAAAGGCTTAGACCAACATGCCCAGCTCTAAAAAAAATGTCTTATCATGCCACAATGTTTGGTGTGGAAGTCAGAGGACAACTTGCAGGAGTGTGTTCTATCCTCTCACCATGTGGGATCTGGGGGTAGAACACATTCAAGTTGTCAGGCTTAGCGGCAGGTCATCTTACCTGCCGTGTTATCTCACCACCCAGGTCTCCATTCTTGATGAAGGCTCCCACGTCACATAGAACTTGCTCTGATCTTGCCAGTCTGTTTTGACACCAGGCAATGAACATAGAGATGAGTGTAGGAAAAGACATCTCTCTCTTACAGAGCATGGGGACTTGGGTTTGCAGTGCAACCATGATGTGACATCTTACCCTCTCCCCTTCCCCCACCCTTTCTCCCAAACAAGTGCTGATATACGATCAGTGTCACCAGGACTATCCACCCACTTACTGCCTAATTACAGATGATAACGACAGGGGCTGAATACAGCGTGTTATTAAGCAGGCCCATTGATTTATTAATGGAGGGCAAAGCTCATGAGCGTCTTAATTGAGTGACAGACAATAGAATCAGAACCGTGATTGTTTTAGCGGCAGTTCTGAAACCCAACCATGCCCCAAACCTCCCCTGACGATGAGGAGATTTTGTAGCACAAGGCATGTGTGGAAATAGGAAATCAGGACAGGGCCGCCACTGCTAAAACTCAAAAGTTGTTAGAAAACTAGATGAAGATAGAAAATGGAAGTAAGCTGAGTCTACACACTTTTGAGCTGCTGCCCTAGAATAGAAGACCGGAAGTCTCACCCCTCACAGCACAGGAGTTAAAGAGAAGGCTATTAGCCAAGGCTTGGGGGAAGGGACGACTCAGCCGGAACATGGCAGCCCCTTAAAAATGAAATATGGGTCACAGCCCAGCCCTCTCTAGCCTTCCTCATGGCTTCTCAGGGCAGCTCTGCTAACTTTGCAGCCAGCCCTTTAAGTCAAGAGTAAATGGATACCTGGTGACCCCATCACAGCACTAAAAGGGGTCACATTTTGTTGGGAAATGTATGCCGTTTCGCTCTGTAACTTTTATACTGAAAAGAAGCTTCCAGATTCGTGACATTCCCCTGGGAAGACAAATCAATACAGAGAGGTGCTAGCAGAAGGGACAGGACTGAGTCTAAATGCTCTGTAGAGGTGTGCAAGTGAGGCCTTGAATGTGCCGGGTGCTGGGGAGAAGCTAAGACATGCAGGAGGCCATGTCTGGCTAGGTCATAGTTTTGAATCCAACAGTTTGCATATCTTAGCCCAGGGGATTTATTGAAGTCCTGGGGTGAGAAAGACTGGGCCAGTGCTCCCTTTTCAGGGACTCTCATTTGCTCATCTGGTTCCTCAAGCCTCTTTCCTGCAGTATTTGTGGAAAAATCGTTCTCAATATGAAACATGTCTTCTAGAAGGTTCATCCATTGATGAAGGCTTGGTCCACAGATGGTGGCGTTATTCTGGGAAATTGAAAAATCTTTAGAAGCCTAGCTAGAGAAAGTATAACACTGGGTACATATGCTTGGTGGCTGTATCTTGTCTATTACATTTTTTTGCCTACCATCTATCCATCTGTCTATCTGTTGGTCACCTATCTATCTGTCTATCTATCTATCTATCTATCTATCTATCTATCTATCTATCTATCAATTAATCAATCATCTATCTATCTATCTAAATTTCTAGGGGCTGGAAAGATGACTTAGTAGTTAAGAGTGCTGGCTGTTTTTCCAGAACACCTGGCTTTAATTCCTAGCACCCACATGGTGGTTTACAGCCATATGTAACCCCAGTCTCAGTGGAGCCAATATTATCTTCTGGCTTCCCCAGGCACGACACATGCATGAGGTACACAGTCATATATGTAAGCAAAAAAATGCATATAAATAAATTTATTGATAAATAAATAAATAAATCTATAAATATATTTTGATTGTTGTGGTGGCACATGCCTTTAATCCAAGCACTCGGAAGACAGAGGCACGTGGATCTCTAAGACTTCAAGGTTAGCCTGTTCTACATAGTGTTTCCCAGGTAAGTCAAGGTTACATAGTGAGACCCTATCTCAACAAAAACAAGAATAAAAACAAAACAACTATCTACATTTCCTATTTACTAAATAATATTAAATAATAATCAATCTAAAAATAAAATGCAATAACCAATCTAAGCCACTCCCTGTCCACCTTGGGATAAATACCTCCTGCCACCTTGACATTCTACTTCACCACGGGTCTAGGGACCATGAACTGAATTCTCAAAATGTGAGCCCAACAACAACCTTCTTCCTGTAAATTATGTCAGGTGTTTGTCATTGCCGTGGAAAGTTTGCCCCTTTATAATTAACTGTAAGTTAATTAGTGTGTTTACCCTGAACACAACTACCAGTTTGCAGTGAAACATACTCCCTAAAACAATACATCCCAAAGGGTTAAAATTTCACCAGGAACCCTACATCAGGGGAGGCCAGATGCTGAAGGAGCCTCAGAGGCCAAGAGTTACCTCACAGCTTCATTAACATATGAGATATTGTTTGTTTCATCTTCTCTATGAAAATGTAACATTGCTCCAGGAAAGGCAGAGAGAAATTAGGAGTCTTCCTCTCGCTGGTTTGGCTAAACTATAAATAAAAGCATTTTCCTTTATCAGTTTCTGTTTTTTTTCTTTTGAAGGCAGTAGGTTTGTGGTAACTACAGGGAATAGCACTGGCTTCTAACAGACAGACTAAAGGAAGCACTCAGGAAAGACACCTGAGTTCTTTACATACTCTGTCTCCTGACAGCCGTAGGCAGGAGTTACTGTCCTCATTTCACGGGTGATACAGAGTTGAGGATGGTTTGCTGACTTCTCCACAGCACGTATACTACTTGGTGGTACAACAAAAATTACAAACCTAAGTTGTAGGGGAAGGAGCTGATATGTCAATAAAGATGGCAGAAGCTAGTCGTTGGGTGAAGATGTAGAGACAGGATTTCCAAGTCCCAAGAGGAAGAGGAGGAGATGAGATAGAGAAAGGGTCTTTTCAGCCAGGCTTTGGAGAGAGGAGCACGGGTACCATGTTGGCCTGGGGGCTATTAGAACCGGTGGTGGCTTCTGCCACCGGAAGAATTCTGATATAAGATAGCTGGTGAGTTTAGGACAATAGATTCCGAAACCAGCGGTTGTGTTATCTGGCTGGTTTTAAAGTATTAAGGCTGTTTGGTGATTACTGCCCACGCTGTCTCAGGTGGGCAGGAGAAAGGACACAGACGCAGGGTGGTCATTGGCGGCTGGTGGAGTAGCAGAGCCAGCCAGGTCCATTAGCAAACAGCAGCTCCCAGCGTTTTCAGGAAGGGCGAATGTTGGCAGCTTAGCAAAGGCCGGAGGAACGGGCAGTGCTCTCAGGGAACTCCAGCTGGCAACATGGCGGCAGCTGTTCTCGGAGCATAGCTGGGAACTCGGGGAGAGCTCCTAAGAAAGGGTAAGCGTGTTTTAAAATTACACACAACACAAAGTCTTCCAGAACCAAAGCCCCATTGTCTTTCTGTTCATTCAGAGCCTGCAAATGCAACTGACACTTTTTAGTGTTAAAAAAAAAAAAAGGTAGAGACGTGATTAGCTTAACAAATAGAATTAAATGCTAGTCATAAGAAACCCATGTGGAAGCACACCCCAACATTTGATGACCTCATTGCTGTACCCCTTCCCTTTCCCAATTTCTTCCTTCCCACAGAAGCTCAACTCCCTTTAGTATCCATATTTTCAGTGGCCCCAGCCAGCTTTTGTTGTTTGACTGATGTCAGCCAATCCAAGGGTCCGATTCCTTACCAAGGGTCCGATTGCTGCTGGTCACTGGCAGCCGTAGGCTGGTCACTTAAATGCTGTCAAGTGTCCAGGAACCATTTTTCTATTCTAAAAAGAATAGATTCTATTTATTCTAAAATGAAAGATTCAAAGGGAGAGATGGATGATGTCTCTCGAACGACACTTCTCCCTCGGCCTCTTGAGATGCTTGCTAGTCTTTTGAGGCCCAAGACAGGTTAACACACAAGGATGGTGTGGTGAACACCCTATCTGGATCATAGATATGCTGTTGACATCTCTGGGGCTACCCATCACTATACTTCCCGCTATGCACACAACCCCAGCCCTCTCTATGGTGTGTTCTTGTATGAGTTCATGAGCCTGTGTCTACCTGCGGAGGTCAGAGGAGGCCATCAGGTATCTTTTTAAAATGACTCTCTACCTTCTACCTTTGAGACAGGATTCTTTCACTGAGGCTGGGTCTAGGCTGGTAACCAATAGACTCACTTGATTGACCTCTCTCCATCCAACTGCACAGCACTGGGGTTACAGGGGCTCCTGCCCTTTTTGGTGTAGGTGCTGAGATTTGAACTTAGATCCTTGTGCTTGCACATCAAGAATATTTACCCACAGAACAATCTCTCTAGCCCTATTTTGCTCTTAAAGCCCTTGGACACTAAACTCCCCCCCTTCCTTTGCTGTGGCTCTTCATTTTGTTTTCTGAGGCAGGGGGATGATAACTTGCTCTCCCTCCACCTGTGTTTTGTAGGTTAGAGTTTTGTCAAGAAAACTCAATAGAAATTATATTACAATTTCAGGACAGGGAGGTTTCCCTGGCGTGTGTGTGTGTGTGTGTGTGTGTGTGTGTGTGTGTGTTCCTCAAAGACACATTTTCTCCCTCCGGCTTAGGAATGTACCTTCTAAACTCCTCAAAATCACCAGCCTTCTCAGTCATAGGATGGAGTTAGGGTCCATGGGAGGCAGCCTGGGATTCTGAAAAAGATGGTTGCCTTTGTTCAGGCCAAGGGCAGGCTTGGGCCTTTCATCATTTCCCTTGGTGGTAACTGCCTTTGGATGTTTTTAGTGGTTAAATGGTTACTTAAGCTATTTTGCCTTTCTTTTTCCTACTCTGGGACAGTTAATCACTTCCTATTCATCTCTCCTTTGTAATCTAGAGAGCTTTCTCTGTGAAATGCAGAGTGATTTCGAAGGGAGCCACAGGAAACATCTCTCTCCCTGTTTCCTTGTGAGATCAAATAGGTATCTGCCAACAAAGGGCAGTCATACTGAACTCAGACTCTCCAGTGTGAAAAGGAGATAATGCTGATCTCAGATATCATCTAGGGGTGTCTTTACTGGTCTGTGGACTGCACCCCACCTACATGTCTTGTCCCAGTCTGGCCCCTTTCGGTGTCCCCCCCCAATTCCTATCAAGTGCCAACACAAATCTCCATGGCCTGTATTCTCTGTGGCATTTAATCCATTTACAAGGTGCCCCGGATTCTTGTCGTTCAATTCACCAAAAGTTGTCCAGTGCCTGCAACACTCAAGGATGTGTGATGTGATAAGGACAGTACAAATAGGAACGTTAGCACGAGTCACACATTGTAAGGTTGGCAGAGGGTATAGCACGAGTCACGCATTGTAAGGTTGGCAGAGGGTATAGCACGAGTCACGCATTGTAAGGTAGGCAGAGGGT
>JANHMN010000016.1:40698349-40709116 GCA_030674055.1 Rhabdomys pumilio | reverse complement strand
GGGGGTACCTGGTGGGCCCATGCCAAGGTGTCCCCCTTAAAAATCAATGCAACAGATCTGCTATAAAGGGGGTTTATTTGGGGAAAAGGAGGGAGCGAAGGCCTGGAGAAGGAGTAGAGCTGGACAGAGGGGAGCCATGAGGGCAGAGAAGGAGAGGACAGAGAAGAACAGAAAGGGAGAGAAAGAGAAAGAGCAGGGAGCTGGAAATAGGTAGGGATAGAGCAAGCCTAGGGTCGGTGCCGCCAAGTGTGGCAGGTGATGGTGGCAGATGATGACGTAAGCTGTTGCTAGGTCCCTGGGAGGAGCCTAGTGGAATCTCCTGTAAGCCAACAAAAACAAGCTACAGTAAGAACAAGCACATACCGACACATCAAGGCTGGACAAGGCAGCCCAGTAGGAGGGAAAGGGTCTCACAAGTAGGCAAGAGTCCCTACCCCTACAGTTAGGATTTCCATAAGAACACCAAGCTACTCACCCGTAATATATGCAGAGGACCTAGGTCAGACCCATACAGGCTCCCTGATCTCTCTGCAAGTTCCCATGAGGTCCAGTCAGTTGAATCTGTGGACCCTGTTCTCCTGGTGTGTTCCGACCCCTCTGGTTCCTCCAATCCTCTCTCCAGCTCCTCCACAGGACTTTCCTGAGTGCCACCTAATGTTTGGCTGTGGGACTCGGCATCTGCTCCCATTAGCTGCTGGATGAAGTCTTTCTGGTGTCTTTCGATGATGATTCTGCTAGGCTCCGGTCCCAGCATACTCTGCAGGCAGGACAATCTGTAGGTCTAACTTTGTGTGTGTGTGTGTGTATGTGGCTGGGTTGGTGTCCCAGTCCCTCCACTTGAGGCCATTGCCTGGTTACGAGAGATGGCTGGTTCAGGCCCTGTGTGGCCTCTGGGTTCCTGTCCCATGACTTTGAAGAATGAAATTCATGGACAGTGAAAAGTGGGTTCAGAAAGGAGTCTTGTTAGAGATCTGTGACAGGAGATTAAGAACAAGAAAGCAGCAAGCTCCTATGTAGTCCGAATGGGATCCTAGAGTAGGATGCCATTGAACTGGAGTGACAGGAGAGACTTGGAGCTGAGACAATGGTGGGTAGCACCCACTGTTGAGGAGGAATGAGCTCACTGACCCGACAGACCCAGGACATGTAGGTGCTTCCTCCCAGTTTTGGTCCCATCTTGACATACAGCTTCTAGGCAGCAGGGGGAAGGTGGGGAGTGGGGTGCGGTGGGGAGCTCCTCTGGGGGAGTGGACCCAGAACCAGAGAGTCTCTGGCATACCTGGCTTCCTGCCAAGGCAGAGCCAGAGACATTGGGGTTTAAACCTTTCTGGCATCTCTTATCTTCAACAAAAGGAAAAAAAACCTGTTTACTTTTAAGGCTCCCTATCCTAAAACTATCTGGGCAGTTTCTGTCTCCTATTGTCCTCCGCAGTATTTGAATAATAAGCAGAGCGCGCACACAAGTGAGTATCCTGAGCGATGCAGGGCAGCGGGGCACCTCCTCCTCTGCCATCTCATTTCCCAGAGAGTAGAACTGCTGTTTTCCGTCTAGCTTCGAAATTTGCTTCTCTCTGAGGCAAACGATGCTTATATTACTGTCCAGGTTCAGCTACTCACTGGATTCTTCTGCTTGAGGCCTAACAGACACTCCAAAGTCAGTATATGAAAAGACATCCTCAAAGTCCTCCACAGCGCCGTCCTCGCCCTCCTTGTTAAAGCTGACCGCACACGCGTGCTCCCAGCCTCCAAAGCTCTGAACGCTGTCTTCGACTTGGCTCCCCTCTCCCTCGCACCTGGCTTGCAAACTTTGGCTGAGTCACACCAAAAGAAAATCTGAGTTTCCCCAGAGTTCGTGGTCCAATGTGAAAGCAGTTTCATAGTTTTATAGAATAAAGAAAGTCATGAATCAAGGGGAGTTTGAAGTACATTGGTGGGTTTCAGAGAGGCAGGTACAGCTTTGCTATAGGCCTCCGATGCTATCTGATGGCGGTCTTAGCTTTTGCGGTGGAAGCTAGTGATCTGCTAAGCCAATAAATTTCAAAAGGTTTTTATGGATTAGACACAGAGATGGGCAAGGAGAGGCTATTAATTCCTGGCTAAAGCTAACCCAAGATAAGGTAGTTAGCCTGTGGACCTGCTAACAGGCTAACAGGGCACAGATATAGGCCAGATTAGACCAGATTAAAAGTAGATAAAGGCAGGTGTATTAGGAGGCAGCTCTCCTCTGGGCTCACTGATCTCACAGGTGGAGGTCAGTGAAGTCTCGCATCCAGGCTAAAGCAAGGATGGTTTATAGAGCTTAGGTGAGGTGTGATGATGTGTCAGTCTGGACTTGGGATTGTGTCCATACCTGGTACTTTTGGATGGGTTGCCAGAAACACAGAGATGAGCCTGGAGTTTTCTGCAAGCTGTCAAGGGAGTTTTCTCTGTGTGGGTGGGGTTGGGGGAAGGAGAGCGATGGGGCTTCCCAGCTTGTGCAGGGGATGAGCAGGGGTTCCAGCCTAACAGCAGGCACAACTTCTTTCCAGAAATCTTCCTTCAGAGTCAGTCAGTATGTGTCTCTACCCCATGTCACCCTGCCCTCTTTAATCTGCTGTGGTTTTCCTAATTCAGACTTCCTTTGCTGTTTTTATATTATTATTATTATTATTATTATTATTATTATTATTATTTACCAGATTTAAGGGGTCGCAGCCTATGCCCCAACAAACTAAGCTAGGTTGCCTGTCCTCAATAATCCAATGAAAAGAGTGAAAGTAATAGAGAAGAAATAGGCATTTTATTCAATGTGGCCATATTGGAAAGAGGGACGGAGAGATTCAATGAAAAACACCCCAACCTTGCCAGACCATCTTCTCTTTGGGGGCACATGTGGTTAGGGTTTGACTAGAAAACAAGAGCTATGCATAAGAAAACAGTGTGGCAAGGTGTCCTCTGCTGCCACCTCAGCTCCAAGTCTCTCCGGGAAGGTCACCTAGCAAGCTGAAAGGGTTTTCCCTCTGTGATGAGTTCTTCCTGCTGCCTGCAGGGATCCAGCCATATCTTTTCTCAGCAGGAGATTCCGGCAGGTGGGGTTCTATATTTCTTGGGGATCCATTTTTTTTTCAATTATCTGATAGCCAAAGAATGCAAGTGTCTCATTAGGATATAGTCATTTCTTCCCGACAGGTCTGTGACAGGTGAACACTGAAGCTTCTCTGCCTTCCTGCTGTTTCCCCCTTGTCTATAAGGAGGGGACATGGAGATCATCTTACTGTGAGCGTTCTAATCAACGCCCTGTGTGCCCTGTAGCACAGCTCTTACCTTCAAGGGAATAGGAGTGGCCGCAGCCCAGGAAGAGTTCAGTCTCCTAATGCCACGTATACCAGCATGGCAACAGTTCCAAGGAGTTTTCATAGTAAGACAAAAGGAGGTTATAAGTCGAGGTATTTTTTCAATTACATTGCTCTGACTATCAAGTAGGTGAGTTATAGGAAAGCAGGAAGTTGGCTGCTGCCTACCTCAGATGCAGTCTGGAGACAGTCTTAGCCTTTGGGTTGGTGGAAGCCAGGAAGGATAAAGACCCAGAGAATTACAGGACATGGGAAAAGAAAAGGCTCCTCTTGCTAGGTGAGAAGTGAGAATTCTAGTGTAATTAACATTTGTTTTGAGGATCCATAGTATAGAGATAATTCCTGTGCTATATAGGTATTTAGTGTTAAAATAGCAGTGGCTCAGGCATAAACCTGTGGTATATGACCTTGAGCAAGGCCTCATGATTTGCTCAGACATTGTCTGCAACTCTTAAGACTATAAAGTTTGCCGGGCAGTGGTGGCACACGCCTTTAATTCCAGCACTTGGGAGGCAGAGGCAGGCCGATTTCTGATTTCTGAGTTTGAGGTCAGCCTGGTCTACAGAGTTCCAGGACAACCAGGGCTACACAGAGAAACCCTGTCTCAAAAAAACCAAAAAAAAAAAAAAAAAAAAAAAAAAAAAGACTATAAAGTTTGTTTACATGGCCTCCCCTCCAGCATCTTATGATCTTGATAGAGCTCTGCCTTGTCAATCATAACCCTGCCGAGTGTCCTCAGAATCTAGCCTGTGATGTCATTTAGATTCTTCAGCAATTCTTCGAAGATAATAGCTTCAAACTTACCCCGATTTTATAGTTCAGGAGTCGGTGGTTTCAAAATGGGGGATTTGACAAGTAAAGAGGCAGAGCAAGTAGTCAGAGTAGTTGGTACCGGTCATAACAACAGGCGTGGCTTCTCGGTGGTCATAACAAGGTGCTCATAACAAGACAGTCATGTTAACCTTTTGAAACAAAGGCATGGTTGCTATTTCTTGGATCAAGCTACAGAACCATCTGTAGTTAAGACAGTGAGCTTACAGCAGCTGTGGCTGCCTATATAAGACCTGTAGAATATCAAGCAGGTCAGGGTTCCAGCAGGGAGATGAGATGGGGGCGGGGGCTCCTGACTAACATCACTTATATTTATGTAGCAGGAGTGCCTTCACAACTGAATGGGGAAATATATGTAAACATATGTAAATGTTTGGGGACCGTTGAGTAGAGCTATGACTTGGGGGCAAGAATACGACCTGAGGGTAGTAATAAACTGGGCTCATGTTAGCTCAGCAAGGCCTGCTTGTATAGATTCTTCTAAACATCCATGTGTGTATGAAATGTCTTCCCTTCAGCATTAGGCAGGACACCTGTCTCATTAAGCTCTTCAAAGGAGAAGGTTAGCGAGTGACCTCCCTGTGTTTTATGGCTTCAGAGCAGAGGGGGTGGTGCCCGAGTAAGACTGGCTTAAGACTGGCTTTACCGCTTCTGCTTCTTCCTCAGATGACAAGATGCCATAGTTAGAAGCATGCCCTCATCCACATTGCTGCAACGTTTGATCTCCAATATGCCAAGGTATTCATTTCCTTTTCACTGCTTCCACAAAAGGCAGGACAAAAGCAACGTAAAGAAGGCTCAGTGTGAAGTTAAGATCCGTTCATACATACATGGCTGGGAAGGCGTGGCGACAGGAGCGGGAGGCGTGGCAATAGGAGCAGGAGGCGTGGCAATAGGAGCAGGAAGCACTTGGTCTCGGGTCTCTTATGTGTCTGCAGTTAAGAAGCAGAGGATGATGGAAACTCTCTTTCTCCTTTTTGTTCAGTCCCAGAATGCAATCCTTCCGTGGAAGACTGTGGCTCACATGCAGCGTGGGTCTTCCCGTCTCAATTAACCCAATCTAGAAAATCTATCACAGACTGCCCAGAGGAGTGTTTCCATGGTGATTGTCAGTCCCATCAGCTGACCTTCCTAAATGATGTCCTGAGTACCAACGGGTTATCCTTTCAGTGCGCATATGTTAGGAGGTGCGGTTAAACCCCACAGCACCATGCTTTTGGCCAAGCCCAAATGTTGTGCACTTCTGAAAATGTCCCTGACCCTTGCCACATTTCTCTACCCCAAGCTTAAACATAATCTCTACAGCTCCTCGCACACCTGTGACCTCATAATGTCTCCATGCTTCATAACAGAAAACACTGAAACCAGCATTTGGAAGCAGCTGCTTTTGCTAAATAGTATTGTCGTGGGCCTGCAAGTTAACAGAAGCAGGATCAAAGCCCAGCGTGACATCTTTGCTTCTATTATATGTCTGTGCTTGGGCCGAAGGAACCGATAAATCTTGCTCCTTAATCTTTTCTCTAAGTAACCTTGAACAGACTCCCAGAACAGACTCCCTCCACCTCCACATGAGGTCAATTACCCAAGAAAATGAGACTGCACCCTCAGCAATTAACAGTGCAAAGATTTACTGGGTCTCAGTTGGGGTAGCAATGTACTGGACTGTCGTGCAGGATAGAGTGGAGTTGAAACAATGTCGGATCAACGATGGGCAGGACTATGCCTTGACCAGGACGACTTAGTTATGCATACCTTTCTCCCTTGTGTTTCAGCCTACGTCTCGTCTCAGTGCCCAGAAGGCATGGAGGGGTCACTGGACTGCTGTAATTGGCTCTTTCCTCAATGTGTCCATATTGCTTTTTGTCTTCATTCATCTCTTCACCTGACATATTGAGATGAATGGCTAAGTCTGGCTTGTTTTAGTGGTGCCTTGGCATCTAGTTCAGATTTTTGCGATGCTTAAGCTGTTTTCTGAAGGGAGTGCTGACCTTCCCCAGGACAGGGAGCATCATGTTTTCAACATGCATCCTCCTTGGTCCTAAAACCTGCTGTGTGTACATGGCCATTTTCTGCCTCTTGTCCTGAGAGCTAGCACTCCTTTTAAAGACAGCGTGGTGGACTCTTTGATCTCTGACTGCTAATGGCAGCAGCTCTGCTGAAGGGCTGGGCTTGTTCCAGCCTCGCCCATCCCCGTCAACACCTTCCCCGTCTATGGCAGTTAATCTGATATTTTAGATGCAGCTCTCGATTTCTTTTCACAGCCCGCTCAGCTACTTTGTGGTTTTGATTAGGAGATGGTGCTCCGTGTGCAAGAACTAGGTCGGGTCACACCATTTAATAAAGCTATCATGGCCAACGTGAGTGAGCGCGACACACAAAAGGGAGCAGGGGTGCACAGCTGTACTCTTTGTGGCACAGGAACCAGGCAGTGTGCACTTGGGTAGAGACCTTTTTTATGTCACAGGGTGAGGGATTAAGTCATAATTATGTAGATCTAAATTGCCTTCCAGCGAGCCCACTGGCGGTTCTTCATTAACATCACAGCAGGTCTAATTCTAGTGCAGACTGATCATCCTTCAGCTGCCTGACACCCAGCCTGCAGAATACGTTCAGAATTAAGCAGAGACCTGGGCTGTAAAGAACATCAGGTGCTGTCTTTCCAAACGTTTGCCTCAGTCGCCTGTTGATGAATGTGTATGAATTCTCGAGCGCACCACAGGCTGGCTCCATGTATCTGATTCCAGTCGTCAAGGCATTGGAATCGGAGAAGCCAGTTGTTATTGAAGATCAGTTGAAATTCTTAGGTAGTGTAGTGACAACTCAGATTTTTATTGCTTAGAAACATCTATGACTGAGACGATCAATTCATCAAATAATTCTTCCAATGCCCATAACATCTGTTATGAGTATAATGTGAGGAAGGGGTACCTGGTGGACCCATGCCAAGGTGTCCCCATGAGAAATCATGCCATGCAACAGATCTGGCATAAAAGTGGTTTATTTGGGGGGAGGAGAGTGAGGCCCTGGAGAAGGAGTAGAGGAGTAGACGTGTAGACTGGCAGACAGACTGGGGCAGACTCATGAGGGTAGGAGAAGGGGCGGGGGAGAAAGGACACAGAGACAGAGACAGAGACAGAGACAGAGACAGAGACAGAGACAGGGACAGGGACAGGGACAGGGACAGAGACAGGGACAGAGACAGAGACAGAGAAGTGAGGTAGCAAGCCATCCTTTTCCATCATCTGGGGGCTGCTGGTGATGGTGCAGATGATGACAATTGCTAGGACCCTGGAAGGAGCCTAGTGGAATCACCAGTAAGCTAACAACATCTTAATAGATCTACCCAGGAAGGCAGAGGCAATGGGTGCGTGGGTGCTTATGGACCAAAAATGCTGTCTGGTAGCTAGGGTATTTCTGTCCTATGTAGATGTGGAGGAAGATTCCCCAGTTGATGGGCAAGAAACCTGGAGATTTCGGGAGAATCTGTGAGCCAAAAGCAACTCCTCCATCTTTCACTGGAATGACCCCAGGAGACTGCTTTTCCCAAATAGCTTAACTTTAGAGGACTGCAAGGTAGCCTCTAAGAACAACAGTGAGACTTGAAGGTTTCCAAAGTGGGCCCCATATACCCCACACCCACCTTTTAGGATCACCTACATGTGGCTGATTTTCTATCCACATTAAGGAATCTTCAGCTGGTTTTAAATTGAGCAGCAGTTAGCTCCCAACAGAAAGAAGCACTGAGGTGACAGAGATGGGGGAATAGTCTAGGCCAGCAGCCACTAACCAAAGTGACTAAGAGCCTTATGAAGACTCTGTCCCCAGGTTCTGCCAGAGAGCCAGACTCTCCTTCCCGAGACCCAGGGGATGTGGTTTTCTTTCTCCTTACAATTTCATGATACTGAGTTTTAATTTGTTACAACTCTCTTTGCCCTCAATTTGGTAATTCTGAGATGGGTCTTGACTCTGTCTCTGTACTCAATTGATGCCCTCTGCCTCCTGAGTGATAGGATCATGGACACATACCACTGTACCTGGCTCACTTTTTTTTTTTTTAATCTTATGTATCTATTTCATAATCCAGACTACTTTAGATCCTTTCTGTGAAACAGATGGTGGAGGTGGTCTCAAACTGTGAGCAAGTTTCAAAGTAGAGGGCATCGCTGTGGAAAAGTTCCTCTGGGCAGCAGAGAAGAAACCCACATTCACTGTCTCCAGTCAGCTGTCATCTATCTTGGTTGAAATCTCCCGTGACAAGTGCCAGAGTGCTTTAAAATGGTAACTATTCCACTGTGCGCCGCTCCGAGGGTGTGGAATACTTCTTTGCATTAAAACACAATTAGCAGCGTGGTAATGTTTTCCTATTTAATTCTGTCCTTTGATTGTCTAGAGGATTTTTCTCTCTTAGCTTGTATTAGTTATGATCTCTGCATAACAAATCATTCCAAGCTCTAGCTGCTTCCGAACCAACAAATACAACTTCTGTGAGCTAAATAGCTTCTGAGGGGCGGGAGCTAAGTGTAGACTGGGTGGGGGGTCTAGCTAAGTGGTTCTCCTGAGGTTCTTTAGTGGGCTTGGCTCCGACTGTGGGAAGGAGTCTTTTACTCAGTTCTTTGCTGGTTTCTGGCAGGCAGGAGGCCAGTCCCTCATTCCAGTTCCTTCTCCTTAAGGCTTACTTGAGTATCTCATGACTTGGTGCCAGCTCTTCACGGAGGGTGAACTGGGAGACAAATAACCATAACCGTAACAAAGGCTGTGGTGACCCCACCCTGCTCTATCCACCATCTCTGCTGCATTTCAGAACAGAGATGGGGGCTACAAGCAAGGAGAGCAGAAAGAGTTTAAACCCCATTTTTAAAAACAAGTTGTACCTTTTTTTTTAAAAAAAAAAAAAGATTTATTTATTCATTTTATATATATAGCCACACTGTCCTGGACACAGCAGAAGAGGGCATCAGATTCAATTACAGATGGTTGTGAGTGACCATGTGGTTGCTGGGAATTGAACTCATGACCTTTGGAAGAGCAGTCATGTCTCCAGTCCCCAGAAACAAGTTGTATCTTGTTATTGATAGTCTGTATGTGATGAAGTGCCACTCGTGTGCTTCCTTTTAATGCTGTAGACATGGTTTCCTTTATTCCTTGAACATTTTATGTTAGTTGATTACACTTTAAAATTTTACTTCTATTATTGTGCAGGTATATATGTATTATATATACATGTATATATATGTATATATATATATGTGAGAAAGGACACACATGTAGCTTTGGAGAGTTCATTTTCTCTTTCCACTGTGGGATCCTAGGATCAAACTCAGGTCACTAGGCTTGTACAGCCCTTGTACACACTGAGCCATCGCCCAAGCCTTCTCTCCACACTTTGAGAGCACGTGCAGTGTGGTAGGGTTTAGTGTGCTTGACTGTACATTACTATGCTCTACCCCCAGAATATTTCACTGCCCTAAAGAGAAACCCATGCCCAGCCACTGAAAAGCTGGATGAGGAAAACAATGCGCCAGGATGTGCTGTTGATCTCATTACTGAGTGTCAAGAAGCTCTTCTGGATCCATTCTGTAATCTAAGTATTCCTTGCCCCGACTAAAGTCTCTGCTCAGTTAACCAAGTGAAGGGTGATTTCCTCAGGTTACTGAACCAACCGATCTGGTGTCTTTTCCAAAGGCTTGTATATTGGGTTACATTTTGAAGGCCCCAGAACCTTGTAACTTACTGCGTGTTCTAGGTCAGTCAGCGGTGAGGAGTTACTGGGTTGGATCTCTCCCCAGAGCTCACCCAGTTCTGTACACGTGCATGGCCTTCTTGATTGACAGCTATATGCTGGAGCTTTTCAAAGCCCCCTATGAACATTGTCTTCCCAAGATCTTCTTTTTGAATGTTTGCTCAAGCTCCTGTTGGCCCCAACTGCTACTGCTGTCTCAGAAAGCTACACTCTTAGGACGGTCTATTCATTGGTTTTGACCTCAAAAGTTAAATGAGCTTAAATAACATCTTGTGAGTGGGGCTTTTGCAAGGAGCTGTAGGGCAGGTCAGCACAGTGACCGTTCTATAAGAAGTGCATTTTGAGGAGCTTTCAACACACATTGCCTTTCCAGTGGGTACAAAGCAACTCACTGTCTCAGCAAAACAAGTTTTGTTTTCTCTCTCATTCTCTCTCTCTCTCTCTCCCTCTCTCTCTCTGTGTGTGTGGTTCATCTGTGGGTGTGTATATGAAGGCTAGAGATCAATGCCAAGTATCACCCTCCATCATTCTCTTTAAAAATATTTTTATTGTTATGTGTGCATATATCTAAGAACCCAGACAAATGCATTGACATCCTCCTGTAGAGAGATAAGATGTATCATTATCATATTATTTTTTAACCTTTAGCGTATAGCTGAAGTGATGCTATGCTAATTTAAGGGCTAGTCTTCATAAGGTTTTATAAGGACTTTCATTTTGGTTTGGGTTTCTTAAGCATCCTAAGCTCTCTCCTAAGAAATCCAATTCCTCCTGGAGTATGCTGGAGAGATCATGGGATATGAGATGACATGGGACAACACACACACACACACACACACACACACACACACACACACACACACA
>JANHMN010000016.1:40668976-40698339 GCA_030674055.1 Rhabdomys pumilio | reverse complement strand
ACACACACACACACACACACACACACACACACACACACACACACACAGAGGGTGGGGAGAGCACCAGTGTGTGCGGGAGAGCACCTTTCAGTTCGTTACCTTGAGATTGGTACCCACCAAGGTATTAGGTTTCTGAGAAAAACCATCTTGGATCTGTTAGACTAGTCTAGAGGTTGGTTCAGTAAGTGATTCCAGTGGGTGTCACATGGGGCAGAAGGATCATCCAGCTGTGTCTTGTTAAATCTCAAACCATCAGAATCATGGGACATAATTGTTTTAAAACACAATGGTCTTGTGTTTTAAACTATCCACAGTATACAGAGATTCTGACTGGAACAGGGAGCCAGTGCCCTTCTGCGAGTGTGCTGTATTCATAGCAAGGGCTCAGAGGCAGACACTTTGCTCTGCAGCTCTATCTAGATGGAATCTCTCATAGCCGTGTAACTATAGGTATATTTATGGCCCTCTAAAGGACTAGCCTTGTGTATCATGCAACCTCATTGGGTGTGCAAGATAACACCCAAGCAGGAACCTCTCTCCTGTCCTCTTTGTGGACAGCAAATCTTGTGTGTATGACGAGCAAGTCACTATCCAGAAGGTGAATTGCTGGGACATAGATGGGTAGTAGTCTAAGCTTCATAACTGCACGTTAGCATATCATATGCCAGAAAGGTGCTGGCTATCCCAAACTCCTCTCACAGTCCACAAGCCTGCTTCTCTCCTGCCCCCTCTGTAGCACAGGCCACCATCAGTGCAGCAACGACTGATCTTATGGATTATATTATCTCTCTGCATGATGTCAGAATGCTCATCATATGTTCACTGTGCCTGGGATAGTGTCTGAACAAAATTAGCAACACAATAAATATTATTTGAAAGAATAAAGCTCATGAAGCCCCGATAACTCTATTCCTTAGCCCAGAGCCTTCTCTAGGCTCTCGGCATTTTTTGTCAGTTGCTCAGCAAGTGCCTCGAATTTGTTCTCCACCCACCCTCTAGCCTCCCACACTGCCTCTCTCTCCTGACACTGCCTCTCTCCCTCTGCATGGCTTCTTGTCTCACAAATGACACTCTACACGGTTATTCTACCTACAAACACGGGCGTGGTGGTTTGAATGAGAAATGTCCCCCATAGGCTCCTGTATTTGAACACTCAGTGGTGTTGTTTGGTGAAGTTATAGAACTTTTAGGACATGGAGCCTTGTTGGAAGAAATACATCGCTGGGAGGTGGGCTCTGAGAATGGATAGCCTTGCCTCACTTGTAGTTAGCTCTCTTTGCTTTCTGTATGTGGTAGGAGATGAGAGTACTCAGCTTCATGCTCTGCCCACATGCTGCCATGCTCTCTCTGCCATGATAGATTCTTCCTCTAGAACCATAAACTCTTCCCCCGAGTCTCTGTTCCTCACGGTATTCTCTGGCAGCCACAGAAAAGCAGGCTAACACACTCGGATAGCATCCTTTGCTCCTCTGCAACATTCTGCGCACGCACCTTCTCTCATCCAACTAGTGATTACATCCTGTCTATTTGATTCCCTGTCCACCCATGAATAATACTCAACATAGTTCTTGGTCATCAGTTACTGTGTGCCAGTGATTGAACTAAGATTTGAGGATTCAGAGGAGAAAGGAAAGGGCCCTACTCCCACAGGTAAGTTACAGAGAGTGTCAGAAGGTGTTGACTTTGCAGCTGACCTGTGCAGATCTTGTCTGCTGAACCTGGGAACTGAGGACCTGAAAGAATGGGCAGACTACAGTCTAAGGCTGTAGACAGCCTTACTTCCGTTTCCTTGTACTTTTACATATGAATGTAACAGAGAAAGCAATCATCTAAGGAAGGTTGGTTGAGTTCAGAAAAACACGATCAGGAAAATGGGTAAATAAACACCAGTAAGCACATACTCAGTATTAACAGGGCAGCCCTGTTAATATTCTGTTTCCCAGAACATTCTTAGGACAGACCAATTTGAACACAATTGCCTGGCACGTGCTATAGATTACATCTGGGAAATGCTTGAAAGCAAGGCAGAAGGCCATCTCCAGATACAGGGCACGCTGACCAGACTGGATTCCACAGCTCTATTCTGACATCCACCGAGAGTCAACATGTCTTATAAATGGAATGTAAATGCTTGTCAAAGGTTTTACAAAATCATGTCCAAGAACAATGCAGAGAATAAAATGCACCTGAGGTAAAGGCCCTTGCCTTTTCCCCTGGAGTCTCTCTCAGAGTTCCCCAAGGCATTGTTCGCCAGGGGTCGTTCTTTTGACTGTGTTCCAACAGATGGCGATAAAGTTGTGAAGAAAACGTAAAGAGGAGTAAGGTTTAAATAAGTTTTAAATAGGTGCCCAAATAAGGACTCATTTCGAGGTGAAATCCAAGTAGAGAGCAAAGATCCCGGTGAAGGACTCAGCATGCTTCGGGATGTTTCTTAAACGTGTCCACTTCTCCCCTCTTCTATGTCCAGTCGGTCTTAACCCCTCCATCCCTCGTGTATTCTTGGTACCCACTTGCATTGCATTATGCATCCTCCTACCCAGGCGATACTTTTAAGTCAAAATTGCATACAATCACTTAGTGGCTGCCCTCCATTCCCCAGCGTATGAGATTCAAATTCATTAAATAATGTCACCTACAAGCCCTTGTATCTGTCTCCAACTTTATATCTTCCAAGTATCCAAGTACCCCAGCTTAGAACTCAACAATGACAGCCCCCCCCCCCCCCAAACTTCCTTGAGTCTGTTTCTTCTCATTCCACAAAGAAAATAAAGAGCCAGTGGTTTTTTGTTTGTTTGTTTGATTGTTTTTTGTTTTAATTTTATTTTAAGCTGTACTTTAGAGAACCTTTTAAAAAGCCGTTCATTCAGAAAGGGCATGCTTGTGACAGGTTAAAGCATTCTAATCAGGAAGCTAAGAGCTAATCATGCAGATGAGCGACGTTTGTATCCTAACGAAGTGGGAATGGCCATGCATTATTAATAAGCTGAGGGCTAGTGTCATGGTGTGTCTATTAATAGCACAAGCTAGATGGACGCCAGGCGTGTCGAGATGAGTGCAAAGCTGAGCGCCTTTGGCAAGGGAACCTGTTTGCAGGAGAGGGACTTGCACTAAAGTTAACTGAACTAGATCACATCTTGGTCAGACTTCCACGTTTGCCAGGGTGGGGATGTGGGGTTGTGGGAACACAGTGGGTTGGAGGAACATCAGGCCCTGGAGACAAAGTGCAGCCTTGTTTCTGGAGGAAACTGCCCTTGTCCTTGTGCTGTGACGCAGGCTGGGACTGCATCCTAGATCCTACTTTGCAAATCTGAGCAATGGTTTCCCAGGGCACATGCGGGGATCAATGCAAATGTGTGCCCATAACCAGGAAGGTAACAATTAGTAGATGACCCATTTGGGGAACTAGAGGAACTATAGGGTAAGATACCAATGAGATGCCCATCAGCCCACAATGGCAGCTTCCTGAGAGAAGACCAGATTCCAGAGTGACTTCCAGAACTCTCTACTGGAGTGGACATGGACAGTCTCCAGGATCAACATCTAATAAACTAGAATAGTACCAAGAACCGTAAGACAGATAATAAGTGAGAACAAAGTGTGTTTAAGATACAATGTTTTATGGGCTTAACCTTTTCTTTGTTTAGGAATGAAGTTAAAATAAATTCACTGCTTGAAAGTGATGGTGTTACCCTCCAGGACCCTGACCTCCCAGAACTGAGGAGCAGTCTAGAGCCTGATCTGACTAGAAGGTGGGACTGACCCTGCTGACAGAATACCTGTTTGTTTGCTTTGGAGTAGATGTTTCAGTAGCATGATAGTCAGAGAGTGGGGACAGACAGAGGACTTCCCAAGCTGACAGAGCATGTTGAAAGGTGACCTGTGTACTTGCTTGCTAACATGTTGTCTGTGGATTGCTCACTTTGTAGCTTACTAGCTGCTGGCAAAGTTGCAGAGAGAATAGAGGAGGGGAGGGGAGGGGAGGGGAGGGGAGGGGATGGGAGGGGAGGGGAGGGGAGAGGACAGGGATTTCTTCCACTTATTCTCAGGGCAGACAGTGCCAGTGTCGATGCTGAACCAGCCAAGGATGCTGCCGTTCCATAGGCAGGCTTGGCTATGGAACAAATCAGATGCCCACTTCCCCTCTGAACTCTTGAGTGGGGTCAGGCACAGTGATCGGCCATCTTGAGTGTCAGCTGGACAGGGTCTGTTTGCATTCAGAAACTACGGAAGTGAAAAATACAGGACCGTCCTGACAGTTCATATAAAGTGCAGTCCCTCACATTGTCTATCACGCCTGCGCAGACACGTGTCTGCTGAATCACAGAGGGGCTAGAAACAGACCTTTCAGTTCCAAAAGGTCGACCACTCGGAGCTTTCTTCTTATAGCTGGCTGAGTTAGCAGCCCTTTGGCTTATGCCTTCTCACACATAAGTGGCGAGTTTAGATCTGTTTAAATTGCAGTAACATTTACTTCCACCTGGACAGCAGAGAAGGAAGTCGCACGCAGTCGTTGGGGAGGAGGGTGGAAAACAGGAAGATGGAGTTTTCTCCCAGTACTTTCATGGTTGATGAATGAGATCTGGGTTCCAGAGGATAAAAATCTCAATTCTGAGGAATTGGTATTGCATGGTGAGTAATGGAGACATGTAATACAAAAAGGGGCTGGTTCCGCTAGATTAGAGTGTAGGGGCAGAGATGTATGGGCTCCTGTTGGGGCCGAAAGGCTTCAGCTGCAATTACTTATTATAGATAGCAAGTTTTTAAAATTATATATTGGATTTTTATAGGAGATTTCTTATGAATAATTCAAGTGCTGACCTCAGACCTATGTATATGGGCCTACAAACACTAAGGGAGCTAAAAATAAAACAAAGAGGCAGCCAAAGAAAAGCTGTGTTAACTGAGGAGACCCAGCCTCAGTGTGTGTGATGGTTAATTGAAGGGCCCGGGGAGCTGGTAAACATTGTCTCTGGGTCCATCTGGAGATGAGAACTGACCACTTCACCGCACAGAGACGATCTACCCTCCCTATTTCCGGAGGGCGCCGCCCAATCTGCTGAGCACTGGAGACAGTACAAAGGGCCCAAGAGAGTAAATTCTCCATCTAATCTTCTCCTGCTCTTAGTCAATGAGCTCCTGGGTGTGTGTGTGTGTGTGTGTGTGTGTGTGTGTGTGTGTGTGTGTTTTGTTGTTGCTTTGGTTTGGTTTTCTTTTTTCTCAGTGGCTTAAGTCAGAGCCGGCTGCCCTTGTCTGGGCAATGAAGCATTGATTTTGTAGTTCTCAGGTATTCACATTTGAACCTGGTCCTACAAGAAAATCCCAATCTCCCCCTCTCTCATTTTTTAAAAAAATGCATGTTTTTTTTTTTCTTTAGTGTAGGCTGTTCTGGAAGATGTTCTGTAGCCCAGGTTAGACTTGAATTTGTGATTCTCCTATCTCAGCCTCCTGAGTGCTGTGATTACAGGCATGAGCCACTATGCTTGGCTTTTGTCTTTGTCTGTTTTCAACTATTTGCCTTTCTGCTTCCCGCCATGTGGCAGTGGGGTCAGAGGACCTTTGCCAGACGTCAGCCACTTGGTTTTGAACTTCTTAGCTGCCTAAATTGTGAGAAACACATTATTTTAAAAAAAGACCTTTTAATCTATTTTTTATGAATTTCACATCATACACCCCAATTCTACTCATCTATCCTCATATATATATATACATATATATATATATATTTATATATACCCCTCTGTGTGTGTGTGTATCTGTGCGCGCGCGCGCACGTACTGTGGTAATCATTTGCTGAAAGTAGCAAACAGATTGAAAGCAAACTTAAGCAGAACAAACACCATAAATATTGGGAGCAGCATGTGGATATAGGTTGGCAGCATCTGGATGGAGTTTTGACTTCTATCTGAGTTAATAAAGTCATTTCCCCCCTTATAAAACTCTGTTTAAAATCTTTATAGAAAAGAATATTTTATGCCTTTCCACTACTGTGTTTTCTGTGCTGTTCAGTAAACACACAGCAAAACCCTTTGTTAGGGACAGACAGCAGACACAAACAGTAGACGGACAAAAAGGCCACAGAGGGTGAGAGAAGACACAGGGAGAGAAGTGGAGAATCCCAATATGGGTTCCATCTTTGTCTAATCTACCTTATGAGGAAGACTCTTTTTATTCCTCCGTGAGACACTGACCAGGACTTAAAATCAAAGGCATGGCCCCTTCTCCTGACACCTTCTGAAGGTTGCTTGGGGATTGCTCTGAAGTCCAGGTGCCCCTCACTTCTAGTGCAAAGCTTACAAGCTTCTTTTCTAAGGGCAGAGAAGGGGAGGGGCGAGTGGGAGAAGAGTGTGTGTGTGGGGGGAAGGGCAGAGAGTCTACCTTCATTTGGAGAACTCTCAGTATGCCATGTTTATGAAGGGTTTGGGCCAAGAGGAAGGACCCTCAACTTTCCAGTAGCAGAAAGGAAAGAGAGAGATCATCAGTGAAGGAGAGAAAGAAGAGATGACCAGTGAGGAGAAAGCAAGCCTGAAGCTGTGGAAGCCATGTTCTTCCGTCTGGGCCTGGCTCACAGCAGAGCCTGTGGAGGCTGGATACTGGGATCTGGAGGTTGCAGATGACACTGAGGGCCTCCAGCATCACAAGACAGGGGACAGATGAGGAGGCATTGATGACATTGTCTTCATCCTTCTTGATCCTCTTCTGCATCTGGGTATTGCCACAACAGGAAGGAGAGAAAGCCTCCCAGGCCGCAGAGGAAGCCACAGAAACTTCGCTTGGATTTCTCCTGACCGTGCTAAGTAAGAGCTCAGAGCTTGGAGATACATCTGATTTACGGAAATTAAAAACACCAAAGACTGTGAGATTTTTTTCCATCCCAGTTTCACATAGCAGTCTGAGAACTTGTTAGCAATCCCGATCAGACTTCCCTCAGCATAGATGGGACAAGCAAGCCAAACTCTATGCCCAGGCAGGAGGCCACTCAGCCTGCCAAGGCCTGGTCCCTCCAGGGAAGTGAAGCCCTGGGAGTTAATGAGATGCTGGAAATGATGCACAAACTCTCACTAACAAATTCAAGGAGGAAGAAGCAAGGAACCAGTCCCTTAAGGCACTTGTCCAGTCTGGAGGAAGGGTGGGTTGAAGCAATCACATAACAAAGATTAAGACATTCTGTGGGTCTTCCAGTTGTCTGGCAGCTTCAGGCATGGAGATACAACAGGGGTTTGAGGGCCCTCCATTTTTTTAACTGGAAATAGCTGTATTCTTGAGTCAAGAGTCAAGAGTACAAAAGAGAAGTCGTCTTAGTTGTGTTCAAGGCTTCTCAAAGAAAATATCATGGTAATTAAAAATACTGTTGTGCTCTAGTGCTCTCTCTCTCTCTCTCATACACACACACACACACACACACACACACACACACACTCTAAATATGTATCTATTACACGTCTAGCAGTAAGGACTTCATATGTTGACAAGGAACATACCACCCCATATGTACCAGCTACAATCCAAATTATTATCTACCAAAGTTCAAGCTATGGGAATAGGTTATTGGGCTCACTTACAGAGCATAGAAGAAGGCTTCCTAACAGGAGTGTGGGTGACTCAAAAGCAGCTGCACCACTGGGAAGTGCATGGGGTGACACTGTTCTGAGGAAGATGTTCCTGCTAAGCCTGAAGCAAGCCTACAGAAACAGGACAGAGCAAACGCCAAACAGTTCTGCTCACCCTTTTCTAACAGAGGCCCTGGTGCCTTGTAAACCTTAAATACAATTATATGTTTCCATGTGACTTTTGACACAGATGCCCCAGTCAAAGAATCCTTCATGGGCAGAAGGGAGTTGTTTCCCTCCCCTGTACAGGCTAAGGTGACATTCTGAGCTACTTGATTCTAGAACCATGGTCTCTGCTGCCTTTGGAGGTAGCATGAGTCGTTTTCAGCAGCCATTTCAATCTCTAGGTCTCTGGAGTTTTGCACTTCTCAGAGTTTTATTTATTTTTATTTTTATTTTTATTTTTATTTTTTTAGATATACTGGGCCCATGTTGTTCACAGACAGCTAGGCCCAGAGAGAGGCAGAGATGAGGAAAGGGCTTCTCAAATTAAGCGCAGTAGTGCTTTATTCCATAGAGGTAATGGAGGGGCTAGAAGAGCCAGATTGCCAGAGAACATCGCTGGAGCTCAGAGTGGTGAAGTATTCCTTCTTTGTCACACTCGGCAGAGTATTGGCTGAGAAGAGTGAAGGTGAGAGGGACTCCTGATTGAACCTTGGGACCACACAGAGCAAGGCCTACTGGGTCTCAGGCACAATCCTTGATCTAAGCTTCTGTGTTCTCAGTGAAGTGGGCATGATAGAATCTCTCACAGGGTTATTGTAGAGATTTAATGATTTAACACATATCAGACACATACATTGTGTGTTCAAGAAATGGTGTCTCTCATAATGCACTAGTAATCAGTCACGAAATAAAACAATAACAAGAAGCCATCTATAACTGGTTTCCTGATCTCTCACAGTAAATAAATCCTTGGGATAAAAGTTTGCTTTTCCTATGTGGCATCCTGAGACATCTCTGCTGAGTCAGCAGGAGTCTGAGGCCACCTTTCTACAAGGGATTGGGGATAATGAGAACAAGTGCCCAGCCTCACCTTTTTTTTTTTTTTTTTTTTTTTGCAGTTGTTTATACACACACAAGCTGTATATACATTTACAAACTCATATGTGGTTTTCACAGGTCATTGAATTCTTGGGATCCCAGGGACTCCTGCTCCAGGTGCTTGAATGGCCTGGCAGTATTTTCTACCATAGATGTGTCTTTGGCCAGGTATGTCCCAACACCTCAGGTCACATGCATTTCTTGCCCCTCACGCCTCATTCTGCTCACAGAAGTCCTTTCTGCAGTTTGCATCTTAGTTCATTTTCAGAGAGACTTCTAGCTCAGCTCCAGTGACTCTCGCATCTCATTACACTCTTGGTAATTAGCTCCATCTCATTACCCCAGCCCGGCTGGAATAGGATTACTTGTTTCCAGGTGTAAACCTATGTGGTGCATCTTTCTACACCTCTTCAAAATTCCAGGCAGGCCTTCTGCCGCAGCCCAAGCAGGACAACTACTTCCAGCTGCGCACAGTTCATTACCACGTCCATGTCAGGAAAAGAGCTCCATGGTATTCCACATCTGGTCACATGCTTATTAATTATGTACTTCTTATAACAACTGTGTCTAATTAGGACAGAGTTGAGACCTCTGCAGAGCCTAGTTCTTTATGTTTTCCTGTTCTTGGTACCTCATTACCCTCCCTCCAAATTATACCCAATTTGTTTTACATCCATGCCACATTAAGACAATTGCTCTCAGGTGTGTATTACAACACACACTCTGCTTTTCAATGCAAAGTTTCTTGACCAGAACATTCCTTGTTTCCACAGCCTGTGGGTGGCTAGCCATTTTTCGGTTTCTGCTCACATTTGCCCTAGATGGAGTGAATCCAGCTTGGACTTGGTCCTGGGGCTGGACTCTGGTCTGCTTTATTATTAGTCTGTGTTTGTGCCCTGGTCCTGGGGAGGTGGCATTGCCATGTCTCAGAGCAAGAATCTTGACTGTAATTGCCCTGGTCTGTTCAGAGAGCCTGTGAGGCAGGAACTCACTTGTTCCACTGGGAGCTGGTGAGGCGTGAGCTGCCAGGCTATGCTGGCGAGTGAAGGCCCAGGGAAAGTAGCAATTCTGAGCTTCTAAAACATGGCACAGCTCAGTGCTGAGTAGCAGGGAGTCAGGTTGAAGATTTCGGTCCTCAATTCTATACAATGGCTTCCTGAATGAAAGGTTAGAAACCTGAGGGGAACTGTGGACTTTGGCAAGTGGAAGATCCCATTGAATGTTTTAAGAAGCCAGTGAAAATGCCAGACTACACTGCAAGGACTGTGTGCTTGCCAATGCAGAGATCCCCTGTCATCTGAGCTCTAATAGACAATCCTATCTTTCTGCCTGCCTGCCTGCCTGCCTGATTGCCTCAGTGCTACAAAATCATGGACACAACTTGACAGTAAGAGGCATCAGAGGTTGGTTGCCAGTTTGACTTCTCTGTGTGGAGGCTTTCTTTCAAAATCTATTTGAAATATATACTAATGACTCTTCTGCTCAGAAAACTTTCAGGCAAGAGGGCAGTCCTGAAGAGGGCCTGGGACTTCAGCAAGTGAAGCCTCTCCAGGGAAGGCCCTACCACCGACTCTCAGGTGGAACACTCCTGGATAAAATTGTCTTTGAGAACTTGGGAACAATTCCAGGGCAAGAGGCCCTGTAAAGGATCCTTGTTGAATCTCGGGATGTTCTTAGCTGCAAGCTGGGGAATGAGATCAAAACACCCCATTGTGAGGCAGGCATGAAAACACAATTCTACAATGTGCTGGATGCCTTGGGAGAATCTGAATCCAACAGGTTTAGTGAGTGCTTAGCGGGTAACGGACATGAGAGAAAGCACAGCCAGAAGTCCCGAGAACAGGGCTTGTTGATCAATACATGTCAGGACCAGCCTGTTAAATTGGTTCTTTCTCAAGGAATTGATACTAAGCATGATGAAGTTGGAAAGGAGTCTTCTAGTGGTTTCTACATTGGGCCTAGAAAGCAAAGACTATCTGTGGTGTGGGTTTGTAGTGAGGACAGAATGAGAAGGCCTGTCAGGGATTCTAGAGCAGGTGACAGTGGTGAGAGGTACTCCCTGGGAGTACAGTCTCGGCTCTCCTTCACGGTTATATTTATTGTCTGGCTCAGGACCCTTCCTAATCCAGGAGGCTGTGACCGGCTGGGCTGTAGACAGAGAACTTCTCATGCAGGGGGCTGGTTCTAGGACCCTATGGACATCAAAGATTATGGACGTATTGTGCATTTACTTTTCTTTTAAAAAGGATGTTACTTTATGTATGTGTTTGTATGTGTGTATGTGGGAGCCTGCAGAAGCCAGACAGGGTGTTAAACACCTGGAGCTGGAGTTACAAGCAGTGGTGGTGAGCCTTCTGGCTGACACTCCAAAGCAGCAAGTCCTGGTAACCATTGAATTCTATGCTTTGCAATGAAAAATAAAAATTTCCTCTTTTGCTAAGGTGTACTATTCCTTCTGTCACTAACATTTATTTTTGAATATTTATTGCATATATTAATTGTACATGGAGAGTTTTTCATATACACGTATGTACACTGAACATACTTTCCCCAGAACCCTTTACCCTCTGGTTAGTATCCTTTGTTCCTTGGGACGATTTTGTTTCTACTCCCAAGTCACAGATACATACATAACTTTGCATAGCTATTTAAGATCTAGAAACTACAGGCATGGAGTCTCAACAATATGGCTGCCTGCATGAGACCTGCCTAATGGCCACAGCAGTTGACATGCCAACAAAGTTTTGTCTGAGGCTGGCTTAATCTGCTTCCTATAACTCTTTCCAGTTGCACCTGCTTTCCTGCAGATGACAGCTTTGTTCTTTGTAGGGAGAGGACATCCCGTCCTGCATCTACCACAGTTCCTTTACCCATTCCTTGGTTGTTGGGTACCTGGGCTGGTTCCATACTTAGCTGTTGTGAACAGTGCTGCAGTGAACTTGGCAGTACAAGTCCCTCGGTGACGTGCGCCTGAGCCCTTCAGGAGCAGTGTGGCTGCCTCCTGTGTATGTACACCTATTTTCATTTTCAATTTCTAAAATTTTTTAATATTTTGACAATTTCACAAAGGAGCACACTGCATTTATATCATCTCTGACCTTCCTCCTTCTAAATCTTCCCGTGTTCCCTTTCCTCCCTGTCTGGAACCCAGAACCTCTTCTGCGATGATTACTGTTACATATACACCCTAATGAGCCTGTTTGGTTCTGTCTGTATGTACATGTCTTTAGGGCTGACCACTTGTGATCGAATAACCTACAGAGGGGTTTGTTCCTGGAGACCGATTCTCACTCTCTCAGTGGCCACTGACTGTATTTCTCATAAGGGTGAACTAAGGCTTTGTGATAGTTTCTCTCTTGCACACTGGCATGTGAACTGCTGTTGCCACTATGCAGGTCTTTGTAGGCAGCCATAGTTTGAGTTCTTGGGGATAGCATCCCTGGTTACAAGACACCACCTTGTAGCCCCACTCTGGTCCTCTCATAGTTCTGCTTTCTCTTCTGTGATGTTCCCCAGGCCTTAAGTACAGGGGTTGTGATGTAACTAACCCATCTGGGACTGGGCACATGGCCACATTATCTGCATCTCGGCCAGTTATGAGTCTATGTAGCAGCCTCTGTCTGCTTCAAAAAAGAAGGTTCTTGATGAGGGATGAGAGCTACATTTGGGGAAGCCTGTGGATGTGGATCCTTGGTGTGGGAAGGAGGTATAGGACAAGGGACCAGGGACAGAATCACTCATCTGTTTTTTACTACTTTGAGGAGTCTCATAGCAACCTCAAAGTGGATGGACAGTTTACATCCCTGCCAGCAGTATAAAGGTTTGCTTCAGTCCACGTCCTCATTAACATTTGTTGTTATTTGTTTAAGAAACACTTCTGGTCAGTGTTTGGTTGAGTCTGTAGAAGAGGAGCCAATGGCCGGCTATGTGGGCTAGCCATGGTCCACCTCATTTGTGCACATGTAAGAGAAGATGGTGAGCTTTGTTTCCAGTGCCCTCCTGCTGAGGCTTATTAGTATTTTTCTCTTTTACTCACAGCAGCACTTTTTAGGGCACGGTTATCATGGCAGAGTACAGCTCTTGTGTATGTATATATGGCTGTGTATGTATGGCTTGAGTATATATGTGTGTGTGTATATATATATGTATATATATCTATACCTATACATATATATATATATATATATATATATACACACACACACACACACACACACACACACACACACACATATATATGGTTTGTGTGTGTGTGTATGTATGTATGTATGTATGTATGTATGTGTATTTATATATGGCTTGAGTATGTATGTATGTATGTGTGTATGTATGTATGTGTGTGTGTATGTATATATATATACACATACACACATATATATGTATATATATATGGCTTATGTGTGTGTGTATATATATATGTATGGCTTGTGTATGTATGTATATATGTATGTATGTGTGTATATGTATGTATATACACACACATACAACACACACACATATATATATGGCTTATGTGTGTATGTGTATATATATATATATATGTGTGTGTGTGTGTGTGTGTGTGTGTGTATGTATGGCTTGTGTATATATGTATGGCTGGGCTCTCTGTATTTACTCTAGTTCTTTCTAGTAATCATTAATGACACAGAATCACTCTCATAAAACATTACCAAAGTAGGGCCCTACTCTGTAGAAACCTTCAGTGTCCCCTGACTGGTAGCAGGTTCTGAGGTGGCTATGCCACCTGTCGTTCCCACTCAACCAGCTACTACATGTGTCATTGGCTTTGACCATTTGGAGAATAAATACCAGTGAATCACCAAAGGCTTGTCCTTGAATGCCTCAGACAAAGGCCCCTGAGACCTTTTTCTGTGTAGAACTGGCATTTTTGGTCTGCCACTATTGGGGCAAAACAGAGATCCACTCTCCCACATGGTCAGAACCACCCTGACCACTCAGAACCAGCGGGGAGGAGAGGGGAAGACAAAGATCTAAGCTGGGAGGAGGGTGAAGCCATTACAGAGAAATTTCCAAACCAAAGTGGTCCTCTCCAACAGCTTTCTACCCCATCCTGCCATCCCTGCTTTTTGAGGGGTTGGGGGGAGATTTAAAGAACCTTGTTTGAGGCAGTGTTCTAAGATCATCCCCTGTGTGCATTCCACCTCTCACCTGTCAGGACTGTAAACCACACAGTTCTATAGGCCTGCTTCCTCTTGGAAGATACTGGAAGGCCATCCTGCAGCTTTCAGATGGCTCTTGGCCTCACTGCCCCACTGAGGTTTCCAGCTCAGCTTTGGGTATGAATGTGTTGGGTTTCGAGTCCAGCTCCTAAATGCTAGATAGAAGGGTGTCCTCTGTCTCTATTTCTCCCCAAATGCTTGCCACACATCAGGCTCTTGGAAATGTTTGATGAATAAGGAACATGAGAAAAACAACATACGATATTTAAGCTTCTCAAAACAGTTTTTAATTTTTAGTTATTCCCATCCAGAACAAAGTTGTTAGAAACAGGTGTGAAAATTCCTTCCCTCTCGGGGTCTGACAGTGACCTTGAATGGCCAGTCCCCTGGCTCTTCTTCCCTTGTGTGTGCAAGATGCTTCCTTGTTGATAAACTGTTGCTTCCTGTGACCTATGAACCTTGAGTAACAAGAAGACTTGGAGGCCAGGGCAGTGTAAGATCCACAGGGCCAGGAGCATTGCAGGCACCCATATCAGGAAAGGGCAATTAAAAAAAAAAGGCTTAGCAGCTGGGTGTGGTGATGCATACCTTTAATCCCAAGAGGATCTCTGAATTCAAGGCCAGACCAGCCTGGTCTACAGAGTGAGTTCAGGACAGCCAGGGATACATAGAGAAGTTCTACCTATCTTGAAAAACCAAAAATCAACAAACAGAAAAAAAGACTTCAGTGGCAGCTGCATGGGAAATGTCCCATCCTCTCTGCTCTCAGCTAAGTAGACCTGCACTGCTTTATAGGATAGTTGTATTGCTTTAGTCCTCCCTGAATTTTTCAGTAGTTTCAATGTTTATTATAATGCTAATTGATTTACTTTTTCACTATCATTTTTTTTTAAATTATTTTTATTTTTGTGTGTCTGTATATCTGGTGTGTGTGTGTGTTGGTTTTGGTCAGTGTTTTATCACAGCAACAATAACCAAGTATCGTAGGCCTTGTCTGTGAGGAGTTATTTGAATTATATTAATTGAGGTTGGAAGTCCCACCCTGACTGTGGGGGAGCCACTCAGTGGGCTGAGACCCTAGACCGCATGAAAAGGAGGAAGCTAGCTGGACACAGCATCCATGGCTCCATGCTTCTTGAGTGCTGATGCAGAGTGACTGCTGCCTCAGGCTCCTGCTGTCACCCTCCCTGCTAGGATAGGCTGTACCTTGTGAGGGTTAGTCAAACAAACCTTCCTTTCTTGAGGTGCTTGTGTGAGGAGTGTTTTGTCACAGCAACGAGACAAATCACTAAGACAGTGTGCATGGGAACATGAGGATGACCCTTACAATTTGCCCTGGATGGTGTGTGGGGTGGAAGTTCTTCAACAGCGAGTCACCTTTCTGCCTACTACTTTTAGCAATGGTTTTATGATGATTCTTTAAAACTTTATGTGCAGGAGTATTTTGGCTGCATGTGTGTCCGTGCACCATGTGCATGCAATACTCCAGGAACCAGCAGAGGGCTTCAGGTCAGCTGGAACTGAAGTTACAGAAGGCTATTAGCCTCCATGCGTGGGTGTTGAGAATTGAACCCTGGTTCTTTGGAAGGACAGCCTGTGCTCTTCACGGGTTTTAATACAGAAGGGATAAAGCAAAAAGGCTGTAAAACCAACCAGCAGCCTGTGAACAATCCTGCTAGAGCGTGCAATCTGTCCCAGGGCTGGGATAAAGGACTTCTATCTCCCAGCCTTGAAGAGGTCTGTTTTGGGTTGGGAAGCCAGCTGAGAAGCACTTATTTGATTTTGGCAATGGAGACAAAGCAATGTGCATGTACTTACTACACTAAATTATAAACTGACAAGGGTAAGACGAGAAAAAGCCCATTGCTTATGCCACAGGCCTTATTAAGTATTTCAGGATGCTCCTAAAGCTTAGGTGGCAGTCGGCTTTCCTTCATTTCTTTGTCAGAGTCTAACAACTTGACATGGCCTCCTCCCTGTCCCACCCTCGTCCCTTGGGAATAGACTAAAGTAGTTGTTAGGAAAACATTCTGTACTGCAAACTTTCTTAGCATTCATATGGAAAAGTGAAACTAAAAAGATAATAATCCACCGTCTACCCACTAAGCATCAGTGTGGACAGAGTACAGTCAGCTCAGACTATGCTGCGTAGCTAGAGCCCATGGTTGTGTACACCGTGAACCCCACTCACGCCCAGTGCGGTGCACCCCATCACACAGTGGTTATTTTCTTGTCCTTGGTGGCTTGCTTGATGGCAGCCTGCTCGCAGATGATCTCCTTGAGTCTCTGCAGCCTGGTGTTCTGGGTGGTCTGGTCCCCCACCCCAGTCTGGCTTCGGTGCAGCAGGGTCAGGGCGTGGATGTACTCTAGCTCTGTGTACTTCACGCCCTGGTCCACCACCAGGTTCAGGAGCTCATCCGCTGTGTTGTACAGCATCTCGTAGTACTGCCTGGGGGAGGGAGATGAGCAAGTTCAGTGTTCCCTCCATCGTTATCTGCACATTCTGTATTGGCATGTTAGTGTGCTCACTTATTTCACAGCAGCTACTGATTACCTGGGAGGCAGGTTCTGTCCCACTGAACCTCTTAGTCACTCACACATTGTCTTACTAGAGACTCCAGAAAACATGGCTTTCTTCTCCTAGTTATGGGATAATATAACGGGATAATAATGTTGCCTCCTTCTTAAGGTTAGTATCAGTTTCAGTTAATTCACATAAAGCACTTAGAATGTGGTACTTCAAAAAGATGAACTCTGACAACAGTAAAGGTAATAGTAACCCAGTAACAGTAATAATAATATCAGGGCAGCTTTGTGTGCCCAGCCCGTTAGTAAAGGGACAGAAGAAGCTCCCCAGGGGTAGGTCACCACCTTCCTTCCAGCTAGAAGCAAGCAGGAGGTGTGGGCAATAAAGCGACTCTATACATCACAGTAGCTGGCTTAGAAACCCCCATTCCTGCACCTAGGGTCTTGAGTAGTTTGTTTCTTCTTCATCAGGAATATCTCGGTGAAAGAAAAAACAAAAACCAAAAAACCTTCTCAGAATCTCATAGCTTATAGGAGAAGGAAGCCATCTTTGAGCATGGTAATACATTTCTTTTCTTTTGTCCTTTTCTTCATTTATTTATTTATTTATTTATTTATTCATTCATTCATTCATTCACTTTACATCTGGATCAAGGTTTCCCCCACCTTACATGGCCCATCCCTCCTCCTCTTCTCCTCCGAAAAGGAGATCCCTCCCTGCGCCCCGTACCAACCCACCCTGGCACCTCAATTCACTGCAGGACTAGGCACATCCTTTCTCACTGAGGCCAGACAATGAAGCCCAGTTAGGGTTAACAGGATTCATAGACAAGCAACAGTCATGGCTATCTCTGACTCCAATTGTTGGGGGAACCCACATGAAGACCAAGCTACACATCTGCTACATATATGCAGGGGTAGGAAGAGGCTAGGTCCAGCCCTTGTATGCTCTTTGGTTGGTGGTTCAGTCTCTGGGAGTCTCCAAGGTCCAGGTTACTTGCCTCTGTTGGTCTTCTTGTGGGTTCCAATCCCATCTGGACTCCTCAGTCTTTCCCTCAACTCTTTCACTCTCAGGTTCCCCCAACTCCATCTAATGTTTGGCTGTGGGTCTCTGCATTTGTTTTGGCTAGCTGCTGGGTGGATTCTCTCAGAGGACAGTTTTGCTAGGCTCCTGTCTGCAAGCATAACAGTGGTTCTGCAGAACTACCTGGGGGTCAGGAGGAGGACGGAGTTTAGGAGCTTCACACCCTGGACTATAAAATGTCAGAGGTTTCATGCCAGGGTCTTTGGAAGGAGAGTAACTACTAACGTCTAGGATGCCCAGGACCTAGAAGCAGAAGCTACTACAGAGGCAGTAAATGGTTTATGATACTTTTCACCAAGATTAAGCAAAATGAATTGTAGTTCTTTGCATTATGATATTGATATTTTCATCATTTATCTTAAAAAGCAACACTGAACCCATCAACTCAGATGAAACTGGATTTCTTTTCAGAAGTCTGATGAATTGTTTCCAGGGAGACTGGCTGGTTTTCTATAGAGACTGCCTGCCATTCCTCGCTGGGAGTAAACAAGACAGAGATGCCTGGAACTCCAGCCCTGGATCTTTTGTGGTGTTGAGTGACAGAGGGTGCAGAATTTAAGTACTTAATGTTGCAATATCCTCCATGCATTGATGACCTTTATAAACCCCCAAATGACACTCTGAAGGCAACAGAGAGAACAAAGGAGTTCTCAAGAGTCTCTGATGACAGTGCACCAGAATTACAAAGCTGAGTTATTAAACAAAATTGACAGGTAACTGATGGCATATTTTCTATAGTTAGGGGGAAATTCCCCTATAACCATGATGATACATTAGATCATAAAGAAACATAAATATTTAAAGACAGAATGAAATGCATTTATCTTCGAGAAAGCTACCTTACCCAGTAGCAAAGCCTAATAAATGTGTAGAACGGCTGATGTGGAGGTGGGAAGGGGCTACAAGATGCCCTAAGGAGAAAGAGGGAAAATGCCCCAATCTATGCAATGAAAATGAGCTTCCATGATAAACACTGACAGACTGAAATAAAATCATGGAACTCAACAGGAGCAAATAATTGATGGATACGTACTGAGACTTCAGGAGAATAAAAGCAGGGTTTTTATCATCAAGCATTAAGACAGCAGCCATAGCTTCCAGGGTCCCCCAGCTTACGGCAAATGGCACTGTATGTGGCTGCCTGTGTTGCATTAGTGAACACACATGTGCTTTAGATGTTTTCCAGCTCAGGCCTTGTACATTTAGAAGCCGGCTGTGGGTTGAGTAGCCTGTACTGAGGACAAAAGGAATTGGACTTCATCCCAAGAATGTGAGTGGAACATTCTATGACCAAGCGTGTGCCCGCCCATGCTTCCCCTTGCCCTTTGCTGCATGTCTTTGGTAGCATTTCCCAAAGTATCATGAATAGACAATGTGTCTTAGTGACCTTTCTCATTCTGTAATTAAACACTATGACCAAAAGTGACTTGTGGAGGAAGACTTGAATTTAGCATATGGTTCTGGCATGAAGCCACACTACATTCTCAGGGCAAGCAGTCAGGCACATGTGTATATACAAATTGCTTGAGCCTTTTGCTTTCAGTGTTAGGATCTTCTGACTTCTCTTTGGAAGCTTTTTATACATTTTACACAGAAGGGTCAGGAAGAGCTTTAGTCAACACCGTCCACCTCCCATTCTGGCATGCTCAGTCCCTGTCTCCATTGTGACTGAGGTACTGCAAATGGTTTTAGGTTTCTTGTAGGAAAAATTGAGGAGACAATGCCCCTTAAAGCCATCTCTTCCCCCCATGGCAAGTTTTCCTGGGCCTACAGCCCTTCATAGCAGGTCTATATGCAGGTGACATTCAGGAAGGCCCGCTGGGGGCTGGCCTGAATCCATGGGGTATATCTTTATTATCTGCCTTGGTGGACTTCAGAGTCTAAGGTTCATTTCTAAATGGTTTTTAAATAGGTACCCTGGGTATCTGGGGGCATTAGTGCCAGTACTCTCAGTCCAAAATCCTTATAAAATAGCATAGTATTTGCATAAAACTTGTACAGTCCTCCTCTGCATTTTAGTATTTTATTTTTTGAGATAGGCTCTCACTATGTAGCTCTCCCTGGCAGGCCTGGAACTCACTCTGTAAATCAGGCTGGCCTTGAATTTACAGAGATCTGCCTGCTTCTGTCTCCCTATACTGGGCTCTTCCATACCTTTTAATATTCTGTCTAGATTATGTAAAATACTCAGCACCATGCAGACACACTGTTATATTACAGTGCTGTGGGAATAATGATAAAAAACAGTCTGCACATATTTTTTTTCCTCAATACTTTTGATCTTTGGTTGGCTAAAACCACAGAAGTCAGAATCTATGGTAAGAACCTGTGCACAGATATGGCTGATGCACACAGCTATGAGCTCTTTCTGTGTTTTGGGACCGTATTTACTGTAGTAATATTTAACAACTTTAACTTGTAAATACATCTGTGTATTCAATCATCTGAAATAGGTGTCACAATTCACACTGTACACAGAAGCAGCTCAGCTGTAGAACATGAGTGATTTGCTGCCTTGGGTCTCAAACTAAAGGATTTCAAGATCTCAATGTCCTCCAAAGCCAAGGTAATGGAGAATGAAAGTGTAAAAAGCAAAATAACTAACTGCAGATACTGTCTGTATATAGCTGAGTACCTTCAGCTGGGTTCTGGTATAACTGAACAAAATTCTGAGACCAACTCATCCAGCTCTGTCTTCTGCTGGGGTGGAGTGAGCCTGCACTGTGGCAGCTCACACTTTGTTTAGACAAACCTCACAGTTGTGGCTGAATAGCTCCCTATGGACTGGAAATTCAGAGCTCCAAACTTAAACTTTAGCGCTTAACTTTTTCATTTTGTTACCTACTTTAGTTTTCCCTGTTTGTCTGTCCAAGGTAATGGATGAGGTAAGTATTCTTTTTAAAAGTCGGTTGCCTTTCTGATTTATTGCTTCCTTGAGGAGGGGATAATCATGTGTTCTCCGTGTGGTGCTTTAGAAGGGGATTCTCACACATTGCTGCTGGGGATGGAAATTAGTACAGCCACTGTGGAAGGCAGTAGACCTAGAGTAGCTATAGAGACTTAAAACACACAGAACGCTCATATGACCCAGTAGTCCCACTCTGGGCTCTATATCTAAAGGAAATACGGTCATTATATTAAAAAATAGATACTTGCACTTTCTTCTTTATTGTATTCATAATAGCCAAGATATGGAATTAATTACAGAGCTTATCACTGAATGTGTGAATAAGGAAACTATGGTGTGTGTACTTAACAGGCTATTACACAAGGAAGAATGAGGGCCCGGCATGAAAAGCTGACCTGAATCTAACATTATTTGAGATGACTCACTAGGTAAAAAGGTGCTTGTTTCTAACCACAGTGACCAGAGTTGAACTCCTGGGACTTATGTGGTGGAAAGAAAGAACTGGCTTCTACCAGTTGTCCTTTGACTACCACCTGCTCACTGTGGCTAAATGTGTGTCTGCAGGTTGAATACTGCTTTTCAAAAATGTTTAGAACCAGAAATGTTTTGCCTCACTTGACTTCATGGGACTAATGCTTATACAGTGAGATAGCTTGGCAACTGGACTTAAGTCTAAATTAATGTTTCTTATTCATCTGCTATGGTGTGGCTTGGCCTGAGCTCCTCTCCAAAGGTCCTTTGTGTAAGGAGACTTTGTCCTCAAGATGGTAGCACAGGGAGTGCCAGGTGGTAGCTTTGGCCAGGTCTCTGTCAGGTTCTTGGGTTCCTGGTGATGCAGCCCTCTGAAGGGACTGCTGATTGCAAAGAGAGGCTACCATCATGAGTGATGGATCTGGGGTAGTCCTTACCAGCAACGAGAGTATGCAGGTACAGTGTATTTGAACTTGTAAAATGAAGCTCTTGTCCTCAAGAGTAATTTGCCTCAAGTATTTCATTACAGTAACAAAAAGCTGGCTCTTACAACACCTTATGCGGAAGGAAAGTTTGTGCAATATTTTAGTGGGCGTGCAGTTTGACTGCAACTCCTTGTATGAGGTCAGAAAAGGTTTTCCACTTGTGGCATCAGGTTAGTGCACAAAAGATTTGGGAGTTTAGAACATTTTAGGCTTCAGATTTCAGATTAGGGCGGTTTAACCTACAACTGGATATTCAAGCACTTTAACGAAGACCCCAGTAGTACAGGGCAACTAAATTATCAGGTGGAACACTGAATTCTTGTTTTCTTCACCTCCTTACTGGTACATACAATAATAAGCATGGAAATGTGAAGAAAGAAGAGGAAGGGACTGATTAAACCATAAACCAGATGCCCATCCCATATGTAACAGGGGCACCTACAGCAGGGAGACTCAGCCAAGTAAGGAGACAGCTAAGCCAAGGTTCTGCTTCTCTTGTATGGCTTCTTAACTGGCTTGGTGCCTTTTGACAAATGTCGTCCTTTACCTGGACGCTGGCTCCCCATGTGAAAGCCTGATCTTCAGGCACTGGTGGTAGCCTTGGATTTCTACACTGGCACAAAGTCCCCTGACTGGTCCTTTCCCATCACGGAGCTATACCAGGTTCACTGATGCTAACTGTTGCCAAGCAGTGTCAGGCAAGCGCTTAGCAATTGATCTGCAAACACTATGAACAAGTGTAATCTTAGACCAGACCAATGATAAGGCAGATGATAATCCTGTGTGTCAGAAGAATAAATTAGTGTATTAAAATACAATATAATTGTTCTTATTTGTCTTCTCCTTCAAAGAGCTTAGAGTTTATTACCAACATGATTGAAAATTTTAATTTGAAATGCAGCAAAGTTCTTTCCATTTCAGGAATAAGAAAAGGCAGGAAAAAGCTAAATAAGTTTCAGGCATCTGATGGCAGGCTGAGATGAGTATTTTATGTTGAGATGGTTTTTAATACTTTTAGCAGATTACACTGGTTTTGTTTTGGGCAGGCTGTTACAGAATGAATTTTAGAAAAGACTTTGCCCATATTATCTCAGCTGATGACACAGGTAATCATTTCATAGGCAGGCATGGTATGGAATTTTGTGTTTTCAAGACTTGCTCTGTCTTTCTAGTGGCTCAGTTACTTGTATTTCTTTTTTTTTTCACCCCATTTATCAATGTTAAAATGACTGGGTAAGATTTAGTTCAGAGGTACAGCATTTCCTGAAGTATGAGACATGAAGCCAGACCCCAAGGCACCCCAAAGTTGGGAGAGAGGAAGGCAGACAAGCAGTTACTTATCATCCTTATTCTGGAATGACCATACTTTCACAATTCTAGGGTAGTGCTCCTGGAGACTCAAAAGTTCAAGGCAGCTATGCTTACCCCTCTTGGGACTGTATCTTATCTCTGCACTTCTGATGGGCAGCTGCAGCCAGAGCCTGCCTTTATTTCTCTTCAGAAAATGCAGTTGTTTAAAACAAAGGAATCCCACTGATGACAGTCCATCAGTCATCAGGGACGAGTCCGTCCCTGTCACTGCTGAGATGATGGCAGCGTTCCTGTTACAGTCACTGAGATGCAAAGACAATGTCTCCCCATGCTCTTAGTTGGCAACTTCGTCCTCACTCTGCTTTTAGAATACATTCTAAATTTATAAATATCTAAGGTTGAAATTCCCACTCTAACATCTTAAGGATTTATATGCCACTCTCCACTATATCAGATAATTTTTTAAATTAAGGTTTCCACAACAGGGCTAGAGGCCAATTTGTATTTTAAATTCAGTACAATTAAAACTGTGTCTCTTTGGTCTAGTCCTGCCTTTGGTCAGAGCCTGTTTATATGAATAATTATTTACTACATTAAGAAGTCAGCTCAAGTCCTTCTCCTATTCTGAAGGTTTTAATAAATATTGATCAGGACCATTTTTGTTTGCACTTGCCAAAGCAATTCTGATGGATTCATCATCTGATGTTATCAAATAATGAAATATGAAAGAGTGAATAGAATTACCCTCTTGTTCTGTGATTTTTTATTTAGGTCCTTCATTTTACTTTCATAATTGTGTTTGTCTCATACTTCTGTAAATGTTCTTTTGATTATCAAAAGGTGAGCCTGGGTTAAGAAGAGCTATGCTGTGCTGAATAGCAGTTTAGAGTCTTTTCAATTAAAATAATTTATTGGATAGCACTTTGGAGAGTTTTCAATTTTAAAAAATAATTTATCTGATATCACAGGGTGAAAAAAGCCACACAGTATATTGCCCTCTGGCAGTAACAAAGCGTCAGATTGTTTACTAATTAGTAAGAATCTTAGAATACATATTATCTATATTTTATAGACTAGAAATCTGGAGGCAACTGCTGGTGTAAGCTGAAAAATAATTCAGAGGCCCCGTGGCCCTTTCATCTTTAAGTAAAGCAAAGGAAACAATAACTTCCCAATAGATAATTCGAAGTGCTGCTTCAAAGGGAGATCTGACCTTGGTACCAATGCTGAGCCATCCAGAAATGCTACAAGTGACAACTTCACGTAGAAGGCATGCTCCCTGGCCTCAAGAAGTTCTCTTATTTGCTCTTTCAAAATAACATCTGGTCTAGGCCTAGGTCAAAGGTGTCCACGGCAGAAGTCAAATGTTTAAATTTAAAGCCAAGCCAAGCCAGGGTTGCAGTCTACCCAACTGGCCTGGACCATTCCTCACGTACTGAGACTTGGGCAATGATAGAAGAGTAAGGGGGCCATGGACATGAGACAAAAACCAGGGCTTGGTGCTGAGAATGGCTAGTGTTGAGGACGGGACGGGAGAGTGAATGGGTGAATTTGCATGGAATCACTTGGCGTTGCTCAGCAACCACTCATCAGGACTTTGTGCCAAAGAGACCAAGGTAACAGCTTGATTATAGCAGCTGGCAGTTATGGCAATTCCATTCCACTACACAACTGTGGAGATGGGCCAGGTGAAGGTGAGGGGGTGCTTTATGGAAACCCATTCTCTGTCTGCTACTCAGGCAGCATCTGTTGGACTCTTATAGGACACTCGCTCAGCCTTTCCTTTCTATTTAGCAATCTCAACACTTGTCAATATTGTTAGGGGACTTCTCCATTAGTGCAAACAAAGACCATGTATTTCATGATTAAAAAGTAAAAGGCTGGCAGTGGACCTGGTGGCATACGCCTGTAATCGCCTAACTGCGAGGTGAGACAAGATCAGTAGTTCTGACTTTCTTGAGACTATCTAAAATGAGCGCACACACACACACACACACACACACACACACACACACACACACGGAGGGAGGGAGGGAGGGAGGGAGGGAGAGGAAGAAGAAGGGGAAGAGAGAGAGAGAGAAAGAGAGAGAGAGACTGACTGAGGCTAGAGGAGAAATCCATGATTATTTGAGAAGTGTAAGCATATGCAAATCACCAGGTCCCAATAGCAAACACTTGAGGGTGTGTTAACAACTAAATGCTTAGGTTATTTATGAAGGAGAGAAAACCTAAATAAACCAAAGCTACAAAATGGGCCACCTGAGACTCAAGGACATGTGACTCAGGATGGATGTCAATTAGGAGAGTAATGGGGTAAAGAGGACGGAGCTAATGGAAGTGTGTACAGTATCCAGCAGGGCTTAATTAAAGACCGAAGACGCTGACAGATGTGATGGATAGCTGTGGGAACTGTGAATTTGGTGGGTGAAAAGACCACTGTGGGTGATACATATTTGGCTGTCAGCAAACTGTTTGATATACTAAGTCTAAAAGTTGTAGCTAGCAAAATGCATTTATTCTGAATGGCTGTTCCTGACAGGACACAGGCAGAAAGCCCAACAAAGAGTAACGTTAGCTGCAAGTCAACAACTTCAGAGAAGGAAGCATCTGTCGAACACTAAGGACACTGGCTTTACAGCTCATCTCACTTAATGCCTTAATTAGTGCGCAGGAAGATAAGCAAGCCGTGGAAAGGGCAAATGTTAGTAAACCGGGCAGGGCTGTGAGCGGCAATAAAGAAGGAAAAATAACATAATGGTCTCTAGAGAATTTAGAACGGATCATCACAAAAGGAGGTCCGTCTTAGAAAGCCCCACATGACCACGGCAGGAGAGTTCTAACCTCCTGCCCTCAAAGGCTGGGAGGAAGTGAGAGCAGCCCTGGAAACCAGTCTGGCCATGGCTGGTGGGGAAGCCAGGACTGTGAACACAAGGACCAGTTTTAGGGCACAGAAGCAATGGCGACCCTTTCTGTGATGCCCTTCAGAGCTCTTCTCATTTTGTTTCATAAGAAAGGAACATCAAATGGGAGCAAAGGGACAAAGGGCTGGGGAATCAATTACAAGAGATTTAGTTCAGTTTCTGTTCAAATGTCAGCCTACAAATAAGCGAGGTCTCCTCTCTCTGGCCTCACTGTCACAAAAATATATGTTAGTACATACTTTCACATCTTTCCTTGTATACATTCAGAGAACTAGAGACCTGGGGTAGGACACTGCTTAAGGTCACCAGTGGCCTGGGTTTGTCTACTTTTGGATAGCTACTGTGGGAACAGTTGTTAGTCTTTCTGATACTTCTTTTCCTCTTCTCAGAAAGAGAACTAGTAACATGGACTGAGATGACTAAGAAGAGCTGCACTGTCAGGCATCACAAGCATTTATATAGATTTATATAGAAATACGAATACATCCTCCATCGTTGCTCACACAAAGGAGGTGTGGAGAGGGAAGGAGGGAAAAAGAAGCTAGGCAGGAAGCTGGTACCATGTGAGAAACCTGAGGGTCATACAAAGTCATTCCTAGGTAGGGGGAAGGTAAGCGAGGAGGCGATTTTAAGGACGGAGTATCTTTTAGCTTGTCTACATTATTAAAATAGTTATGATCTATTAGTATCAGAATTTAATAAAAGAAGAGATTTCAACATTCCTAAACAGAAAGGAAAAAATTTCTAGTCACAAAAGGCTAAACATTTCACTCTATGAGAAACTCACAAATTCACTACTTGTCATTAGTTTCCTGACTTTTCTGTGGGTGAGACTGTCCAGCTTCAGGTTACAAGGCCCAGGTGGTTTGAGACCAAGCATGTAGTAGTGAAGACGGAGAATCTAAAGACAGAAGGTTTTAGAAAAAAGTCAACCTGTCCCAGAGGCCTCTTCAGCTACAGCAAGGGTGGAGCTCCTAAGAGAAAGAGCCTCAGACTGTTGATGACACAGTTTCTTTCGGTCAATCAGATCATATCAACCTTCTGGAAGCTTCCTTACAACTTTAAGTCCTCAAACTTAGAGCTCAGCAAAATCAATGTCTAGGAAAGAGAAGGGTACTGGTACCTCAGCAGAGACTACTGTCGCCAATATCTTTCATGACTGGGCACAACACATGCTTGGACTGTGTCTAGGCAGGACATGGAAAGCTGGCAGTAAGAACACAGGAAATAGACGACTATCTTTTCTCATAGGTCCCTCCTACCCGGCACCTCAATTGATCTTGCTAAAATGTGTGAGGGGCAGTTGTCATTTGCAGAGCATCAACGAGGAGGCTATTGCCTCAGTTATTGCCAAAAACCATATAAGGAAGCTTTAACCTTAACTTGGTGGACATGCTGACTAGAGTGAAAAATGTTCTCAGAGGCTCACGTATTTAAATATCTAGTTCCCCGCTGTCAATGCTGTTGGGGGAGTTTATGGAACTTGTAGGAAGGAGGGCCTAGATGGAGGATGTTCATTCGTTGCTTGGCCTCCCTCTGTTCCTGGGGATCACTCTGCCATGCTGTCCCTGCCATTGTGGAAGCTAACCCTCTGGAACTGAAAGCCAGAATAAACTCATTCTTCCCTAAGTTGCTCTTGGTCACGGTATTTTTTTTTTTTTTTTTATCAGAGCAGCAAAAAGTAACTGACATAGGGAATAAGTAATGGGACAGAGGTAAAAATTTCAGTTAGCCAGAATCCAAACCCTCCTGCACTGCTTGGTTTTATGTCAACTTGACACAAGCTAGTCATCAGAGAGGAAGGAGCCTCAAGTGAGAAAATGCCTCCATAAGATCCGGCTCTAAGGTGCTTTCTTAATTAGACATTTACGGGGAGGGCCCAGCCATTGTGGGTGGTGTCATCCCTGGGCTGGTGGTCTTGGTTCTACAAGAAAGCAGGTTGAGCAAGCCATGAGGAGCAAGCCAGCAAGCAGCACTCCTCCATGGCCTGCTTGCGTTCCTGTTCTGACTTCAAGGATGAACGGTGTGGAAACATAAGATGAATAAACCCTTTTCTCTCTGTTGCTTTGGTCATGGTCTCTCATCACAGCAATAGTAATGCTAACTAAGACACCTCCCAAGTTTCTACTGAATCTCTAGAAACTTTTGGAAGCTCTGGTAACTGAGGAATCATTTCACAGCAGAAGTGATGCATGCATGAGTTTAGGTGTAGAATTGGGATTTGAATCTGGATAGAGTGTCTGGAGGGAAACAAAATATAGCACATAAGAGTAACCAAAGGAAAATACATTTTAGGAGTTATGGGTGGGGTGGGGTTTACTTCTTTGAGGAGTAGAATGATGATTTATTTAACTCCCCCCCCTTTTTTTTTACACAAAAAGACTAATACCAGGATTTTTCATACACCCTCTTAAGTCTATCTATAATAAAGGGCCTTTGAAGGTAGAAAATGCATTTAGCATTTGCCCTCCTTCTACAGAAAGAGGCCAACTGTGAGGAAGTGTGAATAATATGTATGCCTCTGTTTAACTGCTTAATGCTAGCCCATAGCCCTAAGACACACCTAATTTTTTTCAAAGACTAAAACTAATTTAGAAATAAATAAAAGAAATTTAGAAATTTCTTTCAAAAATAATTTAGAATTAGTGAAGAGCAAGCAAGGCATGAAATTTAATACAAGAAATAACATTTTTATTGGAGTTAAAAAATACCGTGGTAACAAGGCAGGTAAGGAGACTTCGGAGAGACAGCACAGGGTTACAGGGTTACAGGGCTGTCTGCCCAGACTCCCCTCTGACTCTGGCACGCATGATCCAGGAGGGAGGTTGATGTGCAGCCTGCCTCCCACACTATGATATGAAGAGATCTCTAGTGTTGGAAGGAAAGTGTGTGTGGGGCGGGGCAAAAGCAAGGAGGCAACACAATGGCTGGGCAGCTCAGAACATCAGAAAAGACGTAAGTCTGTGTGTGGAGAGCTCAAGTGTTTAGCGACAGCAACTTTACTTCCCCTGGGCATCAATGGTGATGAAAGCAGGGAACCCAGGTGCAGGGCCAGGATTGCTCCAAGCCTGTGTGGGGCGGGCAGCAGGGCTTGACTGCTACGCCCTGAATGTGGATGCACACAGAACAGACAAGCACTGAGCAAAACAGAAAACGTCTGGTTTGGGATGCCTAGGAAAGGAGGCTTCAGGGGGTGATTTGGTGTACAGTACTTCTATCCTGACAATGCTCACCAGGGAACATTCACATCCCAAGATATAATCAAGCGGTATACTTCAGATTTGTGCATTGTACTCATGTATGTTATATTACCATAAAACATGGCACCAGGGTTTGGGGCCATAGTTTAGTACTAGAGCACCTGTTTAACATACGGGAGGCCCAGGGTTCAATCTTTAGTACCAAACAGCAACAACCAACCAGACAAACTCCCCAACAACAAAAACCACAATTTGAAGCATGGTTGCACATGCCTCTAATCTTAGCACATGGGAAGAATTAGGAGTTGAAGGTCATCCTTGGCTACATTACAAGTTCAAGGCCATCCTGGGTTATATTAGGAGGCCTTGCCTCAAACAAAATAAAACAACACAACCCACCTCCCTCCCTCCCAAAACCCCACAATCAACCAAACACACATATATACACACTCACACACACACACACACACACACTCATAGTACAGACACACACATACACACACATATACCCACACCCACTCACACCCACCCCCCCACTCATAATACAGACACACACACATACACACACATACACCCCCTACACACACACACACACACACACACACACACACACACACACACACACA
>JANHMN010000016.1:40602482-40668966 GCA_030674055.1 Rhabdomys pumilio | reverse complement strand
CACACACACACACACACACACACACACACACACACACACACACACACGGCTTGGGGTATCACTCAGGTTAGAAAGCTTGCCTAGCACACATGAGGCCGTGATCATCTCCAACTCTGCAAAATCTAAAATAAGAACAAAACCCACATTAGCTTCTTACTCCCTGTGCTCTACCCTCTCAAATAAACAACAACAGAAAACAGAAAGGAAAGGGAAAGGTCAGGGGTTGGGGTGGGTCCCTGGATACATATTGTAACTGTCAGTTTCACACTGTAACTTTAGGAAATGCTAATGTTTTGAACTTTGAAAGTGCAATGCTAATTGAAAGAAGCTAGCTGTAAAGGACTACTTACTGCATAATTCCATTTATATGATATGTTCAGAGGAAACAGAAAGTAATTAGTGGTTGCCAGGGGTAGGACTTGCAGAGGAATGAGGAGTGATTGCTAATGGACACAGGGTTTCTTTGTGGGGCAATGAAAATATTCTAAAATTAGCCAGTGATGATGCTGTACAACTCTAGCTCCACTAAAATCCAGGGAAGTGCACACTTTAAAGGGGTTAATATTTATGGCATGTAAATTATTACTCAATAAAGCTATTACAAAAATGTAAATTTTATGAACTACAACCCTGCCTTAAGTACACAGAAGACATTAGTCCACAGCCAATAGCGCTGCGAGCGTTCACCCATTAATCAGGACATTGGCTGCAGTTCAGAGCTCCCCTTTGGTAATTGCAGCAAAGATCTCCCAAACAGACAGATGTGGAAACACTTTCACTAAGTGCCCCTGAAATGCAGGAAAGCCATTTCTCAGGACTCCACACTTCCATAGGTTAAGTGACTGCTACCCTTTTGCACTGTTCTCAAGAAATACTGTTCTCAAGAAAACTTTATAGTAGCAAATAATGGCTAGCCCTTATTAGAAAAACGGGTGTGAATTGCGACAGTTCTGTGTATATAATTACAGAGTAATAGAAACATAATTGAGCCAAAGATTCACTAATGATTGTGTTAATGTTCGTTATTAAGAAGGACATTAATTAAGGGGGGCAATTAGCATCTGACAGTTACTCCTGTGGTACTCTTTACAGGCACACCTGACTTAGCAAAGGCTCATACAGGCCAGCTACCTGCTGAAGGCCACCTGGTAAAAACCAGCACTGAGACTGATTTTTCTCTTTCAAGATTGAATTTTGATTACAAAACAACATGCTAGCCTGACTCCATAGAGCATTCTACTTACATACCAGGAGACAAAACCCACTTACATACCAGGAGAAGCTCTGAGGTCTCCTTTGTGGCAGCGCTGTGGGAAGCTGTAGGGTGAGAAGGTGAAATGGAAGTGCACATGCCTACCAAGGATGTATTAAGGATGCTGGTGGCTGCTACAGTGTGAGTGTGGTGCCACTGTTAGTTACTTCTTGTAGCTGCTGGTCATTTGCACAGATAAACTGTGGGTCCTCACTTACAGGCAGGACCAATCAAGTCTTTATAGTTGCATTGAGGCTACTGTAGCAGGAAGGTGGAAGACAGGGCTGCCTGGGATCTCAGAGGTTATAGACTTAAAAAAAGTTAGAAATGTGCATGCCTATGTCTTTGACTGCATGTATGTACATTATGGACTTGCCAGTGCTCGCAGAGGCCAAAAGAGGGCATAGAACTGCCTGGAACTGAAATTATAGGTGGTTGTGTGCATTTGATGTTACTGGAAACTGAACTCAGACCTCTGCAAGAGCAGTGTATGCTCTTAACTGCTTTATTCTCTCCAGTACCAAGGATGCAGATTTTTAAAGAAAATATTTGCTGATCCCTAAAAGGAAAAGAAAGGACTGAACCAAAGGTCAGAGCTGGAACTGTTTGTCTAATTTCCTTTATCTTGCAGCTTTTACAGTCAGTCTCAATTTCAAGTGCTTTAAGAAAATATACAGAATGTTATCAGTCACTAGCCATGGTCCATTGTGTAGTGGACATGTCATAGTCAATGACAGGAAGTATGTCACCTCTTTGTTAACTCTGTGTCATACACACGTTGCTCTCATGACCTCTATGTCAGGGAGGAAAGCTACAGAGAAAGAAGGTGGAGACAAGGACTCCAGAACAAACACCGACCACACTCCTTTTAGTCTCTTTTCCATCCTGCTCCATCCAATGGCAGGATGAGTTATTTAAAGTCATCCATGGGTCAGAAATAGAGTTAGGATTCGACCTACTCTGCCCTGACTTCAAGTTGCTGGTTCTGTGATGGGATGAGGCTCCATCATTAGATCAGTTTTACACACCATCACTACAGGAGTCACACAGGGGAGTGTGGGAAGGACACAACACAGAAACCGCTGCCTCTCCCCTTCAGTGACACAGATCTGGCCTGCTTCCTGTGTGCAATGCTCCCACTTCCTTCTCAACAAAGATGAGATTCCTTCCTGGAGGAGAAGACTCACTTACTCAAGACACAGCATCATTTACTACAGCTTTTAAAGGTTTAAGTCGAAGAACACCAAAATTGAAGGTGATGCTGGGTGACACCCCATGTCTTTTATGGGTCAGCAGCAGACAGTTGCTCCTTGAATGCTCTAAAGTGTCTGAATGTACCCTCACTTCAGACTGACATTTCTGTTGAAAGTCTGGTTTACTGGCATTCATTTCTAATGTTTTCTGAGAGAAACATTTCAAATGTGGTGAAACAAACATTAGTTTGTGACCCAAATGTTTCTACAGAGCACTTCTCGGGCTGGGTGTGTGTGAATGTTTGTAAACCATTTCGGCAGGAAAACTGTGGAATGTGTTCAGGAACAGTCGCTTGAGGGGACAAACTCCCAGCAACTGTAGCCAGGATGTCCATGTGGCAGTGCAGACACTGTGACATTCCTGTTGTGTCTCTTCCAGTCCTTGTTTTACTACTAATTGGGGATTGTGATCTCACTGTTCAATCCCATTGTACCTCAGTTTCCATTTCTGGGAAACTAAATGTATTAGGCTACACTTGATGGCATCTAAAAACTGTTGCAATCCATGGGAGGGCAGGAGAAGGAAGACGGGGCAACATTATTAATAGTATTTCCATGTTCCAGGAAATGCAATTTATGCAGAGAGAGATGAAGAGATGAGGCCTTGGGTCACACACTCATCAGCACGAGGTTGGACTTAAATCTGCATCTTGAGCCTGAAGCCTGGACCCTTCCATTATACACACTGGCTCACAACAATTTATCTGCTTCCCTGGATTCCTCAGGGCCAAGTTGCAGACAATCCCCATTTGTTATTTGTTCTTGGACTTTATTTTTCTAGTATGCATTGTGTCACTGTGTTGTTGTATGCATATGCACACACACACACACACACACACACACACACACACACACACACACACAGAGCTTTGACAAGAGCACAGCACAAAGTGTACTGGGAAATGTGGGTGATGCAGCTTTATTTCAGTGTCTATTCAACTGGAGGTAATGGCAGCTTCATTGTAATAAAAAGCTTTATTATGCTTTGTAATGAAGACACAAAGCACTTAGTGGAAATCACAGTCTTTTAAACTAATCTGCTTTCGACTCTATTGCAGAGATGCAGATACAGGGGAATTCAAAAGTAGTTTCTACAAAATGATTCACCCAGAATAGCAGAATCAATAAGTGGGCATCCAAGATTTGCCAGGGTTTCTCATTTCTTTTTCAGGGTTGGGCTGGGTGCTTATCTGTTCTCTTTCCCCAACATGCTTGTGGCAGGTGCACTCTGACCTCTGTTTTCGTCTATTTGTGAGTACTTCTCAGTCAACACCACCATGGACTCTGAGATCATAATCTGATGCACTATTCTGCTAGTATACATATACACATACATATACATATACACTTGCATGTATACATATACACATACATATACACTTGCATGTATGCATATACACATACATATACACTTGCATGTATACATATACACATACATATACATATACACTTGCATGTGCACATGCACACTCAAACACACATGCTCATGCATGCCCACAGACAGCTGGCTCAAGGGAGAGAGGGGGCTGAGGCTTTTACAGACTTCAGATAAAGACTGAAGCTGTTGCTGGACTACACACAGACACAGAGTAATTAAAAAGCTCTTCAAAGAACAGAATAAGTCCATTAAATCCAGTTAAATAATTTTTCAGAAATAGCACAGAGCTACTTCTTGCTGTTCCCTCCTCTCACAATGACTAGAGGAGGAATATCTCACTTTCCAAATGGAACTTTATGGAGTTCTCAATAAGTCCCCTCAGCACTTATCTAAATCTTTAATTAGTTCTATAATATACTGATGATATCAAGACTAATTAAATTTATATAGATAAGGCGCAATGAAATTCTACCAAGTGAGCTGGAAAGCATATATTAAACAGTAAATTTAATGGTTCAAGCTGATAACTACAATTTTATATCAAAAATTAAATTCAATTTACATGTTGTATTCAAATTGATTTTGAGTGTGCAAATTATTGGAAAAAATCTCTGAAATATATCAGTAAAATTACTAATCTAGCCTACTTAAATATCAGTTATTAATGCCTGCATTTGCAAATAAACCACACACATTTGCATTTTTACTCAGTATAATAAAAAATTATCTAAACCTTATGCTATTTCGTTAAAAATATTCAGTAAGTTTTTTCTTTTTGACCCATGCATAAATTAAAGAATTGAAAAATGACCACTGGATCCAAAGAAGAGTCAGCAATTCAACATACAGCAAGTAAAGGTAACATATATCTTTGCCAACTAAAGCAGTTTATACTGTCCTTCATGGACAACAATTACAATGGCAAAATTTGCCCTTAGGACCAACTGGAATAAAACCATTCACAAACATCTGATGTCATAACCATAGGTGGAGGTAGACAGATGCAAAGTGGGTGGCATTTACTGTCAGGATGGGGAGGGAAAAGAAAACAGGCATTTCTTCCTCACGGAGGGTAATGGTACACAACTGCTCATTCCATTGCCTTGACCAGGTCAGCAAAGAGTAGGCCTCCTGCAGTCTATGGGAAATAACTACTCAATTAAAGAGCCAACCATATGGACCATGTAATTTTCTCAATAATAGTATTGTGCTCAGTCAGTTCCATATTGAATTGCCTACATATTAAAAGCACTAGCCTTAAGCATGGCTTGTATCTTTTTCTTGGTTGACATATACAATTATTGGCAATAATATGACTATAAGTGCATTTCAGTGCCCTCAAAATTGCTTACTTTTAGTGATAATGTATGCACTGATGAATTTACCTTTGTTATTGAGAACTTTCCCCAAGACATATATTTGTCATCTAGATTCTAACTTATCTTTCAAATGATGATTGCTTTATTAAATACCTACCATAGGCCATATGGAAGCATTATATGGGAGATGCAAGTAATATGTTAATAACTCCAGAGAACAGAAAAACGAACTGGTCAATCATTCCAGAGGAGAGTAAGGACTTCCATGTGTTTTGGAGGATAGAAATTTAAGAATAAGTCATTCAACCAGGTGGGACAAAGGCATGGAGGTTGGACCATAAGTCACAGGAACAGGAGAGTCCAGGACAGATAATGAGAGGAGAAGCCATCTGGTTAAGTGCAAAAAGTATCCCAACTACCTCATTCACATGACAACTGAGGAGAAGAGAATGGAAGTGTGAATGTCAGCTGAAAGATGCTTTATTCTGGACATGACAGAGCAGTGGAGGCAGGGACAGTAACAGGGACAGAAATGAGACCTGCTTAGAGGAAAAAAGTAAGAGTACAAGACAGAAGATAGTCCATGGAGGGGTGTTAGTGACTTGTGTAATGTCAGGTGAAATTGAAAGATCAGGTAGGAGCCAGGTTCAGTTCTGGCAGATTTTGAAGCCACTATTACAGAGAAGCAAAATCAGAGTGAATAAACCTTCAGTGTCTTAGTAAGAGCTGAAACCAGGGATGAAGAACAGCAAGAACTATGTAAGGATCATGAAGGAGGAGCAGGAGGCGGCAAGCAAGACTCGTCTCCTGAAAGCAGGGTACTGGCAAAGTTAGACTTGGGGACTTCTTAAGGAGAGACGACCTTGGGCTCCTTTGGCCTAAGCCTTCCAGGGAGTGAGAGCCTAGGGTTCTGCGGCTCCACCTCACAGTTGTTCCTTCTCTTGGGACAGCTAAGCAAAATGGCATGAAAGGCTGGACAGGTGTGGTCAGCCAAATGGAGGATTCTGATGAGGACAGCGGTGGCAAGGCACACGAACAGGCCTGAGAAGGTTGCATTACTTTATCATGCCTTTGTCTATGTTCTCTCATCCCTAGCTGTTTGATTTCAAAGACTAATGAGAGTAAACAGAGAGGGAAGAAGAGAAGGGATCTAGGATCCTAAAAAATTTCTAAAAGCACAACTATCTTGTTAGAGAAAAAAATTCACAAGTATATAAAGGGATTTTGATCTGCTCACCAGGCATTTATGGACTCCTTAGGCCTTTCCATGTGCTCTAAGGACTGCATGTTTTATGTGTCAGTCACCACATGTCTATGTGTGTGTACATCCACACACTCTTTTCTACATGATGTGCACCATAGTGTATATATGCTTGTAACCCATTTTCCTATCTAACCTTTGTGTCTCTGTCTGTGTGCACATTCCTGAGTGCAAGTGTGTGTGCGCAGGGATATACCTGTCTCTGTCTTCTTGACTACAATTATAAGCATGATCCATCATGCTTTCTACATAGGCTCTGGGATTGAATTCAGGTCCTTAGGCTTGCAAGGCAAGTACTTTATAATCCACTAAATTGTCTCCTCAGACCCATCTTCCTGTTCATTATTTAGGCCTTATGTTGTATACTCTAACTTCTATTTCTGATTATGTGGATTTTTGTGTAGACTAGAAGAAAGCATAAGGGTGTAAAAAATATAAAGGTGGGCATTCTTGCTCAGGTAAATAAGAGCAGAACACGAGACACTGGATTTATAGTATACTTACATGGATCGTCATACATGCTCAATGCTTTGAGTCTGCTGGCTGCAATTATCCTGCCTCTCAGCACCCTCATATGCAGATCCAGTCAAGCCCTAGGAAGAGTTTGTTTCATGCACAACACACAGGTCATGAAGAGCTCCTAGCTATGGTGGAGAAGCAGGTGGAGATGGGCCTGTGTTTGCCTGTGTTCCAGCTATCTGCTAGGTCTTGGCTTCACACCACCATCTGTGATAGTGAGTGTCTGTGGGGCATGGAGTAAAGCAGAAAAACACAGGGCAGGAAGCAGAGGAAGCCTACTGGAGAGGTGAGTGTGAGCTACGAGACCAGGACCTGGAAAGAGATGCTGAATGAAGAGCTCAGAGAGAATAAAGCTAACGTGCTATCAATGATTTCTCAAGCTCTTAACTTATCCACACAACTTAGCGTGGTACTTTAAGGCAATTTAAAGGATACAAAATAAACCAGAGGCCAATAGCCCCCCAATACCTGACTACACCCAGAGGTTCTCAAAGGAATGTAAATGGAGGTTCCCGGAGATTGGTACAGCAATTGGGGAAATATTTTTATTCTGTAGTGCCTAGCATATCCTAGAACTAATGAAAGATTAAAACTTTTATTATACTCACTAGTACTTTTCATGGGAGAAGTTCCAGGCTCCAGCCAATCAGATTGTATGTTAAAATCCCAAGTCTGCCCTGTGGAAGTTCAGCAGAGCCAATCTGCCTAGATTCCACTAATGCAGACAGCCTTTCTCTTCCAGGTGAGCTAATACCTCTCCAGTCAATACTGTGACTCCTTAGCTTAGCTTGTACCTATGCTCCACTGTGTGGTGACAGCAGGGAGGTTAAAGGACTCAATGAACTGAATCCCATTCCCACCCGCACCTTTAGAAGGCATACAGAGGAAAGGTGGGTCTCTCTTCAGCTACTTCTTACTTGCTGTTCTAGGCACTTTGAGAAGAATTCCCTTGATTCTGAACCAGCAGGCGAGTCAGGACACTTGTTGTGTTCTGCTGTGGCACTGTTCTACAGACTGAAGCTAGAGCTTCTCATCTGAACACATGCAGTGAAGAAACCAGGAAGCTGAGTCTGGGGACCAGGAAAGCTCTGGAGGAGGGATGAGGACAGAAGTGGACACTTCTGAATTGTGCCCAAGTGTTGGTGGCAACGAGACTTGGTGGGGTGAAAAAAAGGCAGAAGCCAGCACTAGGTACTCCTCTCAACCAACAGATGTTGTGAATAACTAAGATGCTCTGTATTTCTCTACCAGGAGAAAATGCTAGAAAATCAATGATTATTGAGTTATAATCTTACAACATATTTTATCACCATCTTGCATCTTTTGATCATCTGATTTCTTTTTATAATTCAAAGTGTTTCAGTGAATCAATAAAGCTGCCCTGATCTCCTTCCGGGAGGAAGCCATTCCACTGAAGCGCCTTCAGAGGGGCTCTGCAGGATCCAGCTCAGGGCACACAGTGAGAGCAGCCTGGTCTTTGACTGAGAAGCATACTCAAAAGCATGGAGATCTTCTCTCTTTGGTCTTTATCCTTGCTGCTTTCATCTCTCTTCTTGTTGCTACATTCAGTCTTCAATGAGCGTTAAATTCCTTTGCCTAGCCCCCAATTTGACTCACTTTCTGATAATATCAGCTGTCTATAAAACTATAAAAACTAGGGAATCAAAGGATAGTATCCTCCTGCACATCACAACAGAAAGGAGACTGGCAAGTGAATCACCTCCTCCTTAGATATGTACTGGTATCTTAATTTTTTTTTAAAGATTTTATTTATGAGTCTTCTGACTGCATGTATGCTTATGCAGTGCTCACAGTTGCCAGAAGGGGTGTCATATCCCTGAAACTGGAGGTACAGACTTGTTAGCTACCATGTGGGTGCTGAGAATTGGAATCTGGGTCCCCTGGTCTTAAACATGGAGCCATCTCTCCCAGTCCACTGTACTGTTTTCTACTGCGGTTTTAAACCTCACATTTGCCTAGAGTATAAATAAAGTATCTTCAAGCTATGGAGAAGGAAAATAAAGTAATAAAAGCTTAAGAAATTTCTGGTGGTTATACAGCTACTAGCACATTCAGGGGCCTGGATCAAAATACCAGGATTGTGTAAACAGCACAAGACTCTGTAGCATCTATATAGTATGCAAAAATTTATAGATTATAGAATGAGATCCTTTAGCATATATGAATTATATACAAATGATTACTCACAGAAAAAAAAATCTTTTGGAAGCTCTTAGGATGCTGAGTTGACACATTAACTTGTATTTCAAGGGAGAATTTCTGAACAAAGAGATTCTTTATTCTACATTAGTTCTGTAACTGAATACAAGGATAACACGGGCAACATTCTTTTTCAACAGATCTGCTGGCACGAACACTAATCTGCTATGACCGTAAGATTAATAGACAACATGTGTAGACCTTATAGTCATGCTGAGATAGACATCACTATTCCCAGGGACTTCCCACCAAATCCAGTCTGTTTCAGACTGGCTTTGAGAAGGCATCTTCCACTCGTGCTAGCAGATAGATTGGGGTGTGCCTGTGATAAAATTCTGACCAGTAAGAGCCACAAGACGTCAGCTTAGGAACTCCTAAAAAATGTTTCCTTCTTGGCCAAAATAAAACAGAAAAGGAAACACTTTTCTTGTGTGAGATTTTTTTTTGGGGGGGGGGGGCACTTGAGTATTTAGCAGCTAACCTTAGACCACAGAAGAAGCTTCAACATGGCCAAGGAGGAAGAACAGAAAAATGCCATACACTTGATTCTTTAATAACATCAACAGGACAGTGAATTACCAGACCTTCAAGTCAGCCTATCTTGGGGCTTCAAATTATAGGAGAGAAAATATCTATTTTTGAAATACATGTTTTAGTCAGGCCTGCTGGTATATGACAGTACTCAGGCACTCGAGACTGAGGTAGGCTAAAGCATCACCTGGAGAGTGAGGACAGCCTGGGCAGCACAGTGAGCCCAGTTTCAAGTCAGGGTTTCTGCTATATGCAGTCAAAGCATGCTAATAGGGGCTGGAGAGATGCAGATGACCTGGATTGGATTCCTAGCACCTACACATGGCTTGCCACCATTTGTAATTTCATTCCCAGGGGATCTGATACCTTCTTCTGGCCTCTAAGGGCTCTCTACACACAGTGTGCAGACATACATGCACGCAAATCACATTCGCACAAGAGAAAAATAAAGCAAGATGACAATGTAAAGAAAGCATCCTAACAGATGAGGAAGATCTGGCTTGGCCATGGCACTGAGCGCTTTTAATATGTCATGTCATGGGTTAGTGTGAAGATGCTATTCTTGGACATTTAAGTCATTTGACATCTAACTGCCCAGGTGTCTTACCAGTCTTACCTGTCCCTGTTTAAGGTGAGGCCACCCCTGCCGCAGACCCTTCTCCCTCGTTCTCCTGCCCATTCTCTCAGCCTCCCATGACGTTCACTCCTTGCTTTCTCTTCTTTACATTTCCCTTTTGCTGTGTGAAGGTGAACAGTCCACACTGTCCTACAAACACAGCAGAGTCTCCTATGCCTTGTGTGCATGCGGACTCATGAGAAACCAAAGGACTGATGTCACCATGGACACACATACTGTTAGTGCTGGGAAGGCACAGGCTTATTCCTTCATGGACAGAAACAATCCTCAAACCTCTCAAAGGCAATTATTCCAAAAAACTGTTTTACATGAGACGATTAGTTTTTTCCTTTGAACACTTCCAAACCAGTGCTCTTTTTCTTACACTACTGATATTTTTCAGATCTTGCCTCTTTTAGCCCCTTAGTAACATTATCTATTTTCGGGTGTCACTACTACCCTAGACTTTCCCAAGGGAGCTGCACCCTTCTTTTCCAGCTGGGACTGGTTCATCTCCGAGCTGCTACATGGCCCTGCCTTCACTGTTTGTTGGAGTGGGATCAACTGTTTCTCACTACTATTTCCTTTTTTGCTTACACACACCTTTGGTTCTTAGTTCCCTAGGAAAAACACATGATCAGTGCTCATGTGCCTGGGAGGGCACTGTGAGTGGCATGAGAGGTGCCCGCAGGTGGAATTCTCTGGGGGAACAGCTGGGATCCCAACTGTCTGGCCATTTCTTCCTTCAGTCTTGCATTAGGAGGCTATATTCTGGAGTGCTGATGCTCTGTATGTATTTCCTAACATGGATCCTTTTAAGTAAAATTTCTAACATTTGGGAGGGAGGGAAACAGTCCTATGGTTTTCCACTGACTCTCCTGTCTCTGTCTCCATTCTCACTGTCTCTCCCTCTGCCTGTGTTGTAGTCCTTGCAGTTGTTTGCACTTTCTCCAGTGCTCCATCCACCAACAGTGTCCAATGTTCTTTTGGGTTCCAGAAATCCATCTCTATCTCTGGTTCAATGGTGACCCACTTCCTATTTGATTCTGCATGTGATTCATTCCTTTCTGGCTGTCTGTGCAGTCTACCACATTGTACCTACCATTAATTCAGACTTAGTAGGCATTGTTAAAAGTGCCAATGTGACACACACTCCCCACTCCCAAGATGGTGTCTCACTGCATAGCTCTGGCTGTCCCAGAACAGGCTGTGGGCCAGGCTGGTCTTGAACTCACAGAGATCCATCTACCTTTGCCTCATGAGTGCTAGTATTAAAGGCATGTGTCAACACACCGGCTGTTACATAATTCCAAGTTGGCACTAATTTTCCCAATTAGTGGTCAAGGAGGAGAGATACTGCTTACTTGTGGGACCTAAGTGGGCACACTGGGAGGAGGGACTATTGAAGCTATACAGAATAGCCTTTCATTCCAGAAATTAATAAAGGGCTGTTGGGGTCCACTATGGTGGACTATGGTAAACTCCTAAACATGCAGGATTCTGTAAGTCCCTAGGTGCTGTCTCACTGACAGCTACCAGCTTGCACAGGTAGCAAGGTGACTACCATAGTACTCCTACCAAAAAGCTGGTGAGCTCAGGCCAGAATGGTCTTAGCTGGCACCCTTTCTGGGAAAGTGAAAATGAATACTGCCAGAAGAGGGTGTTAGATGGCTCTGAGCCTGACAGGGTGACAACATCTGCACCTTGATGTGGCATGGAGAGGTGCCAGTCAGTCCCATTAGCAGCAGGAAGATGGTGGCAGGGGCAACAGCTTGTATGTGATGGCGATGACAGCCACAAACAGTGAGCCTGGGCTGGGAGCCACAGACACGGAGACAGTCACTGGGCAGTGACAGCAGCTGTAGCCACAGGAGAAAGTGCTGACAGACACAGGCCACACACGCTAATGCCTTAATGTAATAAAGCAAAATTGCTTTCCACAGGTAGGATATTGCTTTCTAGGTGATGTGGATATAAGGGAAGATTCAGCAAGTTCAAAGATGCTCTGTTAAGGAGCTGCTTTCTGATTTTAAAGGCAAAAGACCGTAGACAGCCTTTGTTTCCATCTCTGTATCCCCAGTCCCCAACCTTACCTTTTAGAGAGTTAACTTTTTTTCTAGGAAAGCCAGTGGTTGTAGTAGGTGGCAATAAAGAGTCCTAGACCATATCCCCAGAAAGCTGTGGTCACTAGGGGATCACACAAGGAACATTTTATGTCATGCCTATAAACTTACTTGTTAAAATGACCACATCTGAGGAATTCGGCAACACATGAAAATGTACAACACAAACCACTGCAAACAGGAAACAAAGGAATTCTCATACTTCTTTAGCTGCTTGAACTTGATGGAACTATTCATATAGGGGAGAATTCTTTCATTTGCAAATAGGATTTCCTGTTCTAGTGTAAGACCTTCTTCCAGCTTCAAGGAGCTGCCTCTCAGCCTTTGAACTAGGGACAGCCGCTCGTTCTCCCAAGTGCAACACACTCTTCCTTTAGCTGTAAGTTGCTCTGTCCTAATTAGCTCCACAACTAATTCTTACCAGGATTCCTGAAAAGATTCCCTTGTTTCCAGACTCTGTGTCTGCCTTGCCTCAACAATGCAGGTTCGTGCTCCCCTCCCCCCCTCTCTCTGCAGGGTGGGAGTGGAGCAGAATAGTTGCTTATCGCTCTCAATTTCTGTTACTTTATTTTTCCCAGGTAACCAGCTTTATTGAGATTTTCCTAACACACCACTCCCCATCTCAGCTGTCCAATACACCAAGGGTTTCTATATTTAAACTATGTGGACTCATCATCACAGTGAATTTTACATTTTTATTTTCTTACAAAGAAATCCTGTACCCTTTGCCACCCTGACCCCACTTCCCAGCCAGCCCAATGCAAACACTAGTTTACTTTCCGTCTCTTACATGGTGTTTTCTATTCTGGTCGTTTTATAGCTGGAGACATGTAGTATTTTAAAAAACTCATTTATAATAATATTTCATAAATCCTTCATGTACATACAGAATCTATTAGTAATTCAGTCTTATCACACCACAAATTATGATGTATGGCTATGTCATGTATGAAAGTCTATGTTTACCACAGATGGACATATGACTTGTTTTCACATTGTGGCTACTGTGAAGAATGCAGCTCAAAGTGTTTGTACAGATGTTTCTGGTTTCATTTCTCTTGGGTACATACCTGGGAGTGAGTCATCTGAGCTGTATTTTATCCACTTTACTCTTAGGATACTACACTGCTCACATTACTGCTCACTGTGTGCTCACATTACTGTGGTTAAGCAGGGACCATACATCCATCTTTCTAACTCCAAGAATAAAATGACTTTTATATACATTCAATAGACAGTTTTATGAATGGAATGACTAAACCCTCACTGAGACGTCCTACCCACCCCAAACAAGTGAGTTCTCTGGGAACTGCTTCGGATGCTGAAGTAATTGGCATAACTTGGTTTTACTTGGCTCTGTCTATTAGACAAGTCTGTGTTAAGAAGCTCCTAATGGTAGCTGGTTCCCAAGACGTAAGACTAGAGAACAGGCTAATTTACCAGGCTCTACCAGTGAGGGAGAGGCCCACTGTATATCTACCAATGAGGGAGAGGCCTACTGTATAGCCAGTGCAGTGGTACAAAGAACACACTTTATTTAATGAAGTTATATTATCTCTTCACAGAAACTGAACACCTTAATCTAGGCACAATGTCTTCCCCTTAGTGTAGTAACAAAACCACTAAGAGTATCCTGTGGTCATGAGGTCTGCTTCCTTCTAGCCCCTTCTGAGTCACCCAGAAGACTGCTGAAGGTCTCAGGAGCCTCTCCACATCTACACATTAGATTGACCAACCCAGAATAATCTTTTATGGCAGTCAGAAGATGTCTAGTTTAGACCTGAGAGAAAGTAAGAATTTGAAGATAAACCTTAGGTCTTCTTTGAACTGAGCGGCGATACATAGATCCTCTCTGATATGGCATTTAGAAGGTATTTCTACATTATGATCATGAACTTGGGAGCACAAGATCAGAACCTGCTCCCTGGGGGAGACAGGGGTCTGGTACCAGGTAAGCACCTGACGAGTTAGGTGACAATACTCATGTGCTCCTGGGCAACAGCTTCGGAATCAAGTCACTTTCTACCTCTGCTTAGGATTTCACATTATTTTCCTGAAAAGAATTCTTTCCTATGATCTCTTATCCTCACATAACCCCAGTACTTGTATTTGTTTTGACTTATAGTTTAGTAGAATTTAGATGTAATTAATTGTGCTACAGTTTCAATGTTAATTTCCTTAGGGGGGAAAAGATTCAAATTGATGTAGGCAGAGCAGATATTTATAGCTGAGAGAGAACAGGGTCATATCAATATCAACTGTTAGCTAATAAAACTAACCCTCTGCCTACATTTACTTAGTAACACGGACAGGGGTTATGTGTAGAGAGCAAACAGAAGCACAATTATCAACATGCAGGAGTTTCTGGTTGTGTGAAAGGAAACTAGCCTAGTGCTGGGGAAGGGTCACATGAGAGTAGTTACCATGGCATTCTTAGGAACCTGTGGTGTTTAATCTTCATTATCAACTTGACTGAATGTATTGAGTCACTGAGGAGACAGGTCTTGGGGTGTGTCTTTGAGGGGTCCTCTGAAGAGGAAAAAAACTGTCTACTAAGGTTGGCCTGACTGACTTAAGGCTTCTCTGGGTACCTGAAGTATAGAGAAGGAACACAGCTCTAACTCTAAAACCAGGAATGTGCTTGGCAAAGCTGCTGATGGCCTGGGGCCTGGTCCTGGTCCTGGGAGAGCTGTGGCTTCAGATCCTGAGAACCCAATTCTTCCCACCTTATAGGACTATGGTTCTGAGTCCCGAGGGTGCTTATGTGCTCTGTCTATGATACTCTTGAAATACCCTGTGTTCCCCTTATGCAAAATTGTTTGATTAATTTCTCACTATCTTAGCTCCATTGCATGATAGTTTCTGCAGAGTTTGTCTTATTTCTGCCCTAGAAATAGTATATAGGATGTTGTACTTCTTTTGTTTTTTGTTTTTGAGACAGGGTTTCTCTATGTAGCTCTGGTTGTCCCAAAATTCACTCTGTAGACCAAGCTGGTCTCAAACTCAGAGATGTGCCTGCCTCTACCTCCCTAGTGCTGGGATTAAAGGCATGTTGCTATCACCACCTGGCTACTGTACTTTTTAATAAGCTTGCTTGGTATAAGATACAGCTTATGCCAGACCTCATAATCCCAAAGTTATCTGTCTCCTATCTTTCTGATCTCCTGGTTCTCTCCCATAATGACAGGATCCTGTCATTAATGAATGACCTGCTAGTCTAAGGTACCATGAATGTTAGCAGTACCAAACTATGTACCGAGACCCAGGCTGAATAAGAGGGGAAAATGAACTAGTGGCTGCACCAGTTTGCCCTCCCAACATTACTGAATAAACATTCCCCTTTCTCATATCTATCCAGTGTCTATTGTCATCTGTTTCTTTTATCTTGGTCATTCTATTGGGGGTGGGCAGGGGGAAAAAGATGAAATTTCAAAGTAGTTTTAGTTTGGACTTTCCTAATGGCTAAAATATTGAACATCATTTTAAATCTCCCTCAACCATTTGTCATTCTTCTTTTGAAAACTCTTTGTTTAGGTCCATGCCTTATATGCCTTATTTTTAAATTGAGATGTTTGCTTTCTTGGTGTTAGGTTTTTTTTTTTTTTCCCTGTAGATACTAATCCTCTGTCAGAAGTATGGCTGGCAAAGATTGTAGTTTGTTTATTTGAATTATAGTGTCCTTTGCTGTACAGCAGATTTTTAGTTTCATGTGGTCCCAGTTGTCAGTTGTTGGTTTTAATGCCTATGCTAGCAGGGTCCTAAAAATCTTTGCCACGCTTGTATGTTGAAGCATACATAGACCCTACTTTCTCCTATGTCGGATTCAGGGTATCAGGTCTTAGATCAAGGTCCTTGATTCACTTGGAATTGAGGTCTGTGCAGGCTGGTAGATAAGGATCTAGTTTTATTCTTCTACGTGTAGCTATACAGTTTGACTAGCACCATTTGTTGAAGATGCTGTCTTTTCTCCTGTGTATAGTTTTGACTTCTTTGCCAAAAACCAGGTGGCTATAGGTGGTAGACTTATAACTGAGTGTGATGTGTCTGTTCTTATGTTTACCACCATGCTGTTTTTTTATATTTACAGCTCTGTAGTAGAACTTAAAACCAAAGATGATGATATCTCCAGTAGTTTTTTTATTGTTCAAGGTTGTTTGGCTAGCCTGGTTTTTTGTTTGTTTGTTTGTTGTTTTTCTAAATGGAATTTAAGATTATTTTTTCAATTTAATGGTGGCATTAAGTCACACCAGAGTTCCCCTGCCCCAATATGACAAAAAAAAAAAAAAAAAAAATCCTCATTGAAAAGGAACAAATTGAGGGGCTGGAGAGATGGCCCCGCAGTTAGGAACATTGGCTTTTCTTCTGGGAGACCTGTGTTCAATCCTCAGCACCCACACGGCTGTTTGTAGCCATCTGTAATTTCAGTATTAGGGGATCTGGTATCCTCTTCTGGTCATTGCAGGGACCAAGCATGCATGCGGTATACAAACATATCATGTAGGTAAAACACCTACCTACCCACCCACAAATAAATAAATAAATAAATAAATAAATAGATAGATAGATAGATAAATAAATAAATAAATAAATATTTAAAAAGAGACAAATTTTTCCTAAGCCACAAAAGCAGATTGTATAGAAGAAAAAGATACTCTAGTAGAAAGAGAAACAAAAGCTTCCTTTAGTGAAAGAAATTCAGTATAAAATAAATGCAGCAATACCAGGAAAAGATCTTTTGGTGGAGAGGGAGAAAGAAAGGGGACGAGATGGGGGAGGGAGAGCAGTGTTTACCATTTTCCTTTCTTACCTCAGGAGAGGTGTTAAATTAATTCACATTCCTGGTAGCCTTCAGCTTCTCAGGAGGGATACAACACAGGAAACTATTATTTCTGGTAATTTAAGTATATGTTGTTAGCCAAAGTGTCAGAGGACAAAATGAATACACATCTGAAAAAGGCTTTTCTTTGACAGCAAGCACCACTTTATATTTGTATGGGCCTCTCAAACCCTCAAAAATTCACTTGTCACATTCAGGGTTAATTTTGTTTCTTGAAGTGAACTGAACCTGAAACAATACCATATAACATGCCATAATCCATCAACTCTTGGCATTTTACAGGTCTAGTGTTGAGAAGGCAGATAAAAAAATTCCCAAATTTGTACTTAGTAAATTCATTTTAATAGCATAAGGAGAAAGCTTTCCTCAAAATACAGAATATGCAAAGGTGGGCTTTTTCTGTGTGTGCATATGTAACGGTCAAGGTCCCAGTTGTAGAGAGTGAATTATTATTGAAACTCACACTTCCAACCTCTCCTTTGCCTATTTTATCCTTCTTCTTTTTAAATCTTAACTTTCAAAGTGCAGACTTCTTCAACCTGTCCCTGAATTATTTCAATCTACCCTGAATAACATCCTTAGTATCCTCTCTATTTCCATAAAAATACCTCTCTATAATGTGACTGTTTTGAAGTGTCTATCTACACTTTAGTGTTATTTCCCGATTAAACTGTATCCATGCAGCAAGCTGCTACTGGGTGTAGCTTCATTCCTCCTTCCTGTGTATCCAGCATTGTCCCCTCTTGATTGGTAACCGACCTTATCTTTGGAGCATGTTCTCCGAGGTCCAGGCTAGATTCATCAGCCCTCCACCTCAGAGGTGGACAGGAACTTTGACAGCCTCGTCACAGTGCATATCCCTCCTGACTCTAGCAACTTATTCACAAATGGACACAGAGAGGGATTTGCTCTATATCCTTCTAGAAGAGAGACGGTAACTATTTGAAGTTCTAGCTATGCATATTAAATGCATTTCAGCTACTATTTTGCTACTACTGGGAGACAGGCTATGTGGTACAGCTAAGTAGATTCAAATAAATGCATGAACTGCAGGAAGAAAAGGAGTCAAGCTGATACAGTTAGAATCCTGGGATAAAAGCAAGTCTAAAACCAACTATTTCTTGTAAGTCTCAGTTTCATGATTCAATATATTTTTTCCCTTCTAGTTTAAGGGACTTTGAATTAGGTTTCTATTCCATGAAACTGATAGAGTCTTGACAAAGACATTGGATAGGTCTAACTATATCAGGCTGAGCTAAGCGTATTTAACCTGGAGCTCATCCAAAGATAAACCCTAACGAGCCCTGCCTCCCACCATTATGCCTTCATTTAATCCTCTCCTATGTCAAACCTGGCAAGCTTTGTGACTTGGAATGCTAGAAGTGATTTTGTCCAGGTACTGGGTGCAAGTCTGATAAAGGCCTGATAAAGTAATTTCTGTGTCATGCTTTCAGAGTCTAAGGTTGTCATGTATGTGATGCCCTAATAGTGACACATAAAACTTACATGGAGAAGGGGCCATTGTAAGATAACGTAAAGGGATCCAGGGACCTAAGGATCTTGCATCTCTGCTGTACCTGGTACTCTAACTAGTCCCATCAAGTCAGCATGCCTGTGAGGTAAGACACCCCAGACATTTTAGCCCCATTGCCATCAGACTACAGACTACAAAGAAACCAAGACTGCCTACAGAAGCTCATGGTTGAACCTCAGTGGCTGCTATTTCAAGAGAATGAATATGAGTGGCTATTTTAGGTACTGAGTAATGGGTTGGTTTATTACATAGATATAGACAGCAGGAATAAATGTATAGATTAAATAGGTTTTGGTTGGATAACCAACATCTATGGGTATAATTCAGTCAGGTTGATCTTAAAAAAAAAGAAGAAAATTCTTGATAGTTATGTATAAGGGTGTTATATAATTGACCAAGATGAAAAAAAGGGATAGGATCAGAGCTTTAATAGCAATCCATGATATGGGAAACCTGGCCTTTTCTGCACATGTGTGTATGTGTGCCCCAGTCAGACTCCTCAGTTACAGAGAAGGAGAAAGGACACCGGGAAACTCGTAATTCCAAGAGAATAGAACTTAGGAAGTGAGCAAGAACAAGTCATCCAGGCAGCAGCTAATAAAAAACCTTCTTCAAAGCTGGTTGCGTGGAAACAGCACTGATGCTGGAAACACAGAATGTCATGTCTTGCTCGGCTTCAGCAGACAGAACTGGATGTTGGCATCCCACAGCCAGGTCTAGCCTGACCTCCACATGGGATCCAGGCATTGATTTCTAGATTTTTATGATGGAAGGCAAAACCCTTCCAAATCCAGGCACTAAGAAACTCTCTAAATAGATTTAGAAACTAGGTAGTCAAAATGACATCTGTCAGTCATATGTAGCATTTTTCTTTTATAAAAGGACTTAGTTTTCTATTGACATAACAAAAAGACATAGTTCTTTGTGATTTAGACTAAACACACTGTTGTCTGTGAGAATCTCAGCTGTCATCATTACCACCATATGCTAGGAGTTTACTGATTCTCTGGGAATTGCTCTTGGTTGCAGCCTCATTCTTTTCAGACTGCCTGGCCCAGTTTCCTCCCTGACTTGGATGGTGTCTAATGCTGCTGCAGTCTTTCTATGGAGGTCTCATACCTTTTTGTGTCTCATTTGATCCATCAATAACGATGACTACCTCAAGACTGGCCTTGCATAATCTTTTGGATGTGTTTTGTTTACCCTTGTATTAGCGATTTTTTTCTCATCACAGAGACAGATATATGACACAGCATCTTAAGGAGGGGTTTATTTTGGTTTACAGTTTGAGGGTATGTTCCATCACAGTGGGGAAGGGATGGTGACAGAAGTGGGAGGTGGCTGGTTATACTGCCTTCACAGTAAAGGGGGGAGTGCTGGTGCTTATGGTTCTCCCTTCTATCCAGTCTGTAGAATGGTGTTGCCTATACACACAGTAGGTCTTCTCACTTCAGTTAAGCCACTTTTGAGATGACCTCTCAGACACTTCCAAAGATTCTCTCCAAGGTGATTCTAAAACCTGTCAAGTTCACACTCAGCAGTCACCATTTCATCCTGCTGTCCTCTCACCCAATATCTCTACCCAGTTTCTCTCAGGGATGAGAAAGGCTGCCACACACTCCCTGAAGCTCTAGGAACACTTCGTCATGTTTTAATAGAGTCAGTAAAAGCATCATGGCTGTGGTATATCTTTTTGAAATAATACGGTACGTCACCATAAGCCATATAATATGACCAGGCTGCAGAGAGACTTGTCACTGAATCATGGTCCTGCCATCTACCACGAGTGTAGATCCAGTGCTACTCTTTCAGAGACTTGATTTTCCCATTTGCAGAAAAAAAAAAATGCTAACCTTTAAGCACACTAGGTCAGTGTGGGCGTCACCGAGATCATACATGTAAATCACATACGTCGGGTGCCTTACACAAAGAATGTGCTTAATAACTATCACTAATAGTGGTACAGTAATCACATCAAATCAAATATTTATCTTAAGCAATTTGTTGTTCCTATCTAGGCTTACAGGAAACTTGGGGTGCTAAGACAGAGGCAGAGTTACTCTATAATGTAGTATGATGGAGGGAGGATGTAATCAGATACTGCTTATGCTGGGGTGTCATGCTGACAGTACCACTGACAGAATACTGTAAAGTCTACTCAATGAATCAGCTATCTCCATGTAGCTGTGCCTTTCCTGATGACAGAGAGGGTCTTCTACACTCAAGGGAAAACATCATATACTCTAATTGTCACTGCAGGGAAAAGGCACCATCATTCCAGTCAGCATGATTCTGTTTTCATGTTTGATTCTGAACATAAACAAAGATCCAAAGAAAGAGATTAGCACTAGAGGGGAAGAATAAGCTTAACACTTCATAAGAGGGAATGGGCATGGTCTAGGAGACAAGGCAAACCTCTGAAGTGCTGACAACAGGACAGATAAGACAGAACAGGAAAGTGTAATGAAGGTTCATTGAGAAGACGTGACCATTTGCAGTTTATATTTGGCCATCTTTAGTACAAGCAGATGGATGCCACCACATGCTGATGCATTATGTTGGTTAGTGTGGACTCCCCAAGATGCATCTGCCTTGGGAGGACTCCTATTGATGGTTGACAGGCAAAAGAAATCTTTCTCTCTGCCCAGGTGAGCAAACAGAGGGGCCAGTATTTTCCAGTCTGATCTGTATGGGTCTTGCTGGAGAATAAAAGTGCATGAAGAAGGAAGCTGCATGTACTGTTAGAAAACGATTATTTTTCATTTAAAGGAGGGGCTTAGGCTGTGGCTTAAGAGTCCACCATTTCAGCGTGTGCTATTGTTGAAAAGGAGCCTTAAATTTCTGAGACCCAAAACGCACCTCTGCATAGCACATGGTAAGTACTGGAGGTTCGTTAGGGGAGTTGGTCAATAGCTTCTGGCCAATAGTTAAAGCTTTTAACTAAGGCAATCAGCTCCCTGGCAGACATATGCTTCTCTTGCTGAAATGCCATTTATGTGTCATTACCATTTCGATACTTATGTCCCTGGAGAACGAAGAAACCAAGAAATGGAAAAAAAAAAGTCCAAATTTCTGAAAAATAAAAAATTTTCCTCTACCCCATAATTAAAGTTAACAAAAGAAAACAGACAGACTGCCACATCCATGGAGCAGAGGGAAGCTGAGGCTTCAAATGACTGATTTACCACAGCAAGTAATTACTTTATGTTTCTCACAAACATTTGAAACCTATTATTACTTTCACAGCGGCACACATCAACAGAAGACTGTCACCTAAGGGAGAAATGGGGAACTGGGCTGTAATTAATTTCTGGTCGAATATATCATGAAGCCTTTAATGTTGTCAATAAAAGGCTCTAGCCACTAAAAATCCCCAGCTTCTCCCTCCTCCTCAATCCCAATACTTCCAAAATATTTAATCAGCTTCTCTATGGAATAGATCGCCTAAAGGAGAATGAGATGCAGTGCTCAGGTCTGCTGAAAAGTTGCAGCCATTGATCCCTCCTCCCAACTTGGAGTATCACGAGAGAGAAGTCAATCAAGTGCTGGCCTCTCCTACCCCCACTTGTGTTTTTCTCATTTCTCTCCATTTGCAGTAGAGGAAAATAGAAGGTGCAGTTCTTTGGAGGAATCTGAACATGCAGATGCCAGGCAACAGAAATCATTACAGCAGCAACCGAAGCCTGTGTCTTTAAAGGTTAGAACACAAAGATTAAGAGTGCCCCCCGGGAAAAAGTGCAATGGCTGATCTGAATATAGCCTTCCATCAACTGGAAAAGCACAGCACAGCAGACGAGGAGCTCCGGTGGAGGTGACATTTATGTTTTTGAGTACCCACATGTTTATTTTGTCAATTACTGTTTGGAGTCCACTAAGACCTTTATAGGTCATGCACGGGCAGTAGCTAGCTTCTGTCATCTGTCTTGTTCTTCTGCTGGTATGGTGAGTAAATGCTACGGGCATGATTTTGACAATGATAAGAAACAGGCCTATACGACTTCTTTCCTCATCACCCATCTATTCATTCATTCATTCACTCACACATGCATTATCTGGAGGGCCCATGGAGAAGTGTACCTCTCAGACATCTTTGGTTTCCTTATGGAAACAGATTGGAGTGGACTGCTTTCCTTTCCTTTTCTTTTGAGAACTGGAGTTGGAAGTAGAGCACCAGTCCTCTGGATCCCATCTCTGGCACGACAGCACATGGTTGCTGCTCTTCTAATCAAAATCATTGTACAGGTGGGAGAACTTCAGCCAAATGAGTGGAGTTCACTCACTCCAGTTCATGCAATGATTAAGGGCTAAATTTGCCGATCATCTACTACACAAATGGAACACACACATCTTTTCTTGTGACAGAGTTATGTCCCCTGAATCTGCTGTAAGTTGCAAATACTTACAGTAAACTGCATATGCATTTACTCTATCTAACCAATGGCCTGTCATAGCTCACTTAGCCTAGCCAGCGTTTACTGTGCTCCAAACATTTACATTCTCCTCTAGCTGGGCAGAATCATGACACAACACCTCTGTTCTGCAGTACTGCTATGCATCACAGGCACATTACTGAGGATTTTACTCAAAGTGAAGAACAGAATTGTTGAATGTGAGAAGTCTTGGGTGCAGTCCTGAGCACCAACCCCGGTCTTCCCAAATACCAGAAAAACATATCAGCATTTTAGTCATTGTGACTTCTTTGGCTACAGTAGTTAGGGAAGGGAAGAAGAGGGATAGAGGGATGGAGGGAGGGGGAGAGAGAGAAAGCAAGAGAGAGAGAGAGAGAGAGAGAAAGAGAGAGAGAGAGAGAACATGAGCAAGCCTTAAACAAGAACAGAGGGTGGCTGTGATAGTAGGCTACTATATGGGTTTCAAAAGATAAGGTCAGTATGTCTCCTAGACTCTCCATGAACTGCCCACACGGGGATCTCCTGGGTGCCTGTCAACCTGCTCATGTATGCTTAGGCAAACTCCCAACCACCTAAGAATTTTAAGGGATAGAGTCGAAAGACTTCCCTTGTGAGACAGCACTGCAGGAAACCTGCATACTCTCTTGCCTTTGGGAACTACTTGTGAAGCTGCTTGTTGTCTTAGCAGTGCAGGTGTAAGAATTTGGGAGCAAAGCTAGAGTTTGTCAGGAACACGGGGGATCAAGCGCTGTCTCTAACTTGTGCTGTGGCTCTAAGGCGTGGCCTAGGGCTAGAAGCAAGTGCTACTCTATGGCAGGCATTTGGGAAGGCAATATAAGAAGGCTGAGCAAAACTAACCCTGGTATTAAATCATTTCTCTGTGGAACGCTCTTTAAACTGTTAAGGAAAGTTACTTAAAATTACCAGTAGAATCTGTAACTTGATTCCAAATTCTTATCCTTATACCCACAAATAAATGTAGCTCTCATCCCTCATCAAAATGTTTCTTTTTGCAGCCGATAGACCATTACAGCAAGCCGTAACTGGACAAACTGCAGAGAGCGGACGACAGGGGTGCTCAGCCCTAGCTGACACATCTGTACTACAAGCTCAACACCTAAGGCTCAGGGGACATCACAGAAGAAGGGGCAGAAAGATGTAAGGGCCAGAGGACCAGGATGTCTGTTGGGAGACTGTCTTCTATATAGGACAGGAAAGCCACACTCTTAACATATCAACAATATGGAGCCTAAACAAGACCCGAACACCAGTTGATATGTGATGTGGATGGGAGAAATCTCACAAGGACCCCACTCCTAAATCTTCAGGCAATTAGTGTCTGCTGAGATGGGGAGAATTTATCTTCTCTAGGGACCAGCTCCATAACTGGTTCTCTAACACCAAGTGGTCAGCTCTAAAAAAATATGCACACATGAGCAACATCGAATGGACTCAGAAGGTTACAGTGATGGTTTGTATATGCTTGCCCCCGGGAATGGCACTATTTAGGAGGTGTAGCCTTGTTGGAGTAGGTGTGCCACTGTAGGTGTGGGCTTTAGTATCCTTGTCCTAGCTACCTGGAAGCCAGTCTTTCACTAGCTGCCTTCAGAACAAGAGGTAGAACTCTCAGCTCCTCTATTCCCATGCCTGTCTGGACACTGCCAGGCTCTTGCCTTGATGATAATGGATTGAACCTCTCAACCTGTATGCCATCCCCAATTAAATATCATCCTTATAAGAGTTGTCTAGGTCATGGTTTCTGTTCACAGCAGTAAAACCCTAACTTAAGACAGTTACATTTATACACATATATGTATATATACATGCTACAGGAATAATTAATGGAAAAAAAGCTAGCCTGCAGAAATCCACAGAAATAAGTGGAGGCAAATAAAACTAGAGAAAGTAAAGGAAAAGAATATATTCATGTTTTAAGAACCTAATTGAAAAAAGATGCTATATAAAAGGCAGACCCTATATTTACAAAAATGATAGCCTTATCTTCACAAGAGTTAAGAGCATGCTGAAGTCCACTGATCTATGTGTGACCCTATATCTATTATTTTATGAACTGGGAATTTATTTAACCTCTTAGATATTCTCTCTTTTATCCACAAGATGTGACTGTAACAGCTACACACAGAATTTCAAAAACACCGATATGGAAAAAGCACTCACTACAGTGCATATATCAGGCTCATATAAGCACGCTCATTGCTACCACAATAGTGTATCTTCATTATCACACATGGATAATTTACGCCAAATCTATTTTGGAGCTGCCCTTGTTTTAGAGAAGGCAATTTATTCCTACAGGACTATAACGCTAAGTATAAAAATTATTTCTTGGCAATCTATTTTTATTTATTGATGGATACTCTCTGAAACACATGTAAATTCATGTATCTTAAACATATTTTCAAGCCTAGACCACGTTAATAAATATTTTCAATTTATATGAGCCTATTACAAAGAGAAGAGAAAATAAACAAACTACATTAAAAAAAAAACCTATAGACATCCAGAAATAAAACTAAATACAATCCTGGTGACATTTATGATTATGTGGGGAGGGAGAGCATACTAATAAAAAATGAGAGTAATAAAATACTAAAATATAGGGAAAATTAAGTGAAATATAAGTGACCTTATATGAGTTAAAATATAAGTGAAAATTAAGCACATAAAACATTGATTTCAGAATACAGAAAATTAGAAGAATCTGGCTTACAAAGAGAATGACATGGGCAGACACATTAGGAGAGACTTGAGAACAAGGCTATTTTGTTCACCATGGCCATGTGGCTCCCTTTCAGCATCTGAGTTTGGTCTTTCCAGATTACGGAAGGGGAAAAGCAATGCAGAGGGATGCAGAAGGTACTGTGTGTGTGTGTGTGTGTGTGTGTGTGTGTGTGTGTGTGTGTGTGTTTTGAGGCTTGGGAAAATTTGCCGTAAACTTTGAGGAAGTCAGTCACATGAGCCTGAGGTGAGATAATTAACCAAGTAGCAGGAATCAGACTAGTTTAAACAGGATAGCTGAGTTATGAGCTAGCGTAAACAAGCCAAAGGACCTAGGCATTTATCCATATATAAAAAGTTTCTCAGAAAATTGGACATAGTACTACCTGAGGACCCAGCTATACCACTCCAGGGTATATATCAAAAGATGTTCCAACATATAACAAGGACACATGTTCCACTATGTTCATAGCATCCTTATTTATAATAGCCAGAAGCTGGAAAGAACCCAGATGTCCTTCAACAGAGGGATGGATACAGAAAATGTGGTACATTTACACAATGGAATACTACTCAGCTATTAAAACAATGACTTCATGAAATTCTTAGGCAAATGGATGGAAGTAGAAAATATCATCCTGAGTGAGGTAATCTAGTCACAAAAGAACACACATGGTATGTACTCACTGATAAGTGGATATTAGCCCAAAAGCTCAGAATCCCCAAGATACAATTCACAGACCATATGAAGCTCAAGAAGAAGGAAGACCAAAATGTGGATGCTTCAGTCCTTCTTAGAAGGGGGAATACAATACTCATGAGAGGTAGAGGGTGGAAGGGATTTGGGAGGGGGGGAAAGGGGGGGAAGATCGGGTATGGGAGGAGACAGGGGTCTCCTCCCCTGATATACAGAGGATCAGGAAATTGAACAGAGATGTGTAGCAATGATGGATGGGGAACTGGGAACCACCAGAAAGTCCCAGATACCAGGAAAGCAAAAGGCTCCCAGGACCCAACAGGGATGAGATTAGCTGAAATGCCCAACAAAAGAGGATGGAGAACGTGTAGAGATCATATCCAGAGGCTAGGCAAGGCTCCCGGTAGGGGGATGGGCCACCTACTCATCTCCAAATTTTTAAGCCAGAATTACTCCTGTCTAAAACAAATACAGGGACAAAGTGTGGAGTAGAGACTGAAGGAAAGGCCATTAAGACACTGCCCCACCTGGGGTTCCATCCCATATACAGCCACCAAACCCAGATTATTGCAGATAATAATATTATTATATAATATTATATGTATTATATATTATATTGTATAATATATAATACTATTGCAGATGCCAAGAAGTGCATGCTGACAGGAGCCTGTTATAGCTGTCTCCTGAGAGGCTCTGCCAGAATATGACATATATAGAGGCAGATGCTCGTAGCCAACCATTGGACTGAGCGCGGGGTCCCCAATGGAGGAAAGGACTGAAGGAGCTGAATCGGTTTACAACCCCATAGGAAGAAAAGCAGTATCAACCAACCAGACGCCACAAAGCTCCCAGGGACTAAACCACCAGCCAAAGAGAACACATGGAGGAACTGATGACTCCAGTCACATATGTAGCAGAGCATAGCCTTGTCGAGCATCAATGGGAGGAGAGGCCCTTGGTCCTGTGAAGGCTCGATGCCCCAGTGTAGGGGAATGCCAGGGCAATGAGGTGGGAGTTGGTGGGTGGGTGGGTGAGCACCCTCATAGAAGCAGTGGGGGGGGGGGGGGGGGAGGGGGGGTTTGTGGAGGGGAAACTGGAAAGGGATAACATCTGAAATGTAAATAAAGAAAATATCCAATTTAAAAAAAAAGTCTGAGTCGTTAGTTTGGGAAACTATGATGTGGGTAGGTTTTAGAACAAACTTGGGCCTCAGTCCTTAGGTGTCTCAAACTTCCTTTTGAGACAAATGGAGCTTATTAATTGAGTGGGGTTGGACTTAGCCTCAGGAATTTGCCTGTCTCCACTTCCCCACTGCTGGGATGACAAGCATGGACTACCTCACTCAGCTATTTTTATATGGGTTCTGGGGACTGAACTCAGGTCCCCCCGCCTCAGTCACTTACTGGTTGAGCTGTCTCCTTGGTCCATGTTTCTGAATTTTAAACATGTTAATTTCAACACTAAACTTTTATTTATAAAACAAGAAGGGGGCCAGCTTCCAGTTTCCAATTTTTCAGTAAGAATTCTACTAGAATCAATAAGAGATATTTCTTGGGCTTTTTTCATAGAACAATGTAACCCAGTCCTTTCCAGGCAGAAAAACAGCCTCACACTAAGGCTAACTTAAGCATGAGACCAAAGAGGCGTGAAGGACACACAAATAGGTCTGATGAGAGGTCTTGGACAAGTTATTTCTAATTTCTATTCCTTGGGATCTTCTTGCATAATAGCATCTTCCATTTATGATATTCTCTGAGCAATGCCAGTTCCAGCAAATAAGCAACAATAAAAAGACCCACTGTCTGTCAGGAATCTCGAGGAACCCCAAGTTAGAACTGACTGTGTGTTATCATGACAAAAAGGAAATCTTATGTAAGCAAGGCCTTCACACGTGAGGCATGTCTATGAGAACTCAGACATTAATTAGAGACAGGCATTTTTCTGGGAAGATTATGAGGACTCATTGTTTCCAGGCACTCTGTGGAGGCTATGCAGGCTGGTGAGGCATGCTCACCTGCATTCAAAAAGCCCCAATTAAACCATTAATTAGAGACCAATTAGTTTTTACAATGTATGAAATCGACTTTAAGTATAATAAACTTAGAGAGGCCAGACCAGAAGAAAATGGTAAAGGCAGAAGTGGGTAGCAAAGTCAAAGGAAGGTTACATTCAAGAAAAGGAACATTATTTAAATAATGTTATAGAAGGTCCTTAAGAAAACACTCTTAGATATCAAATTATACTTATTTTTGTTTTATTACTGAATTTTATTAACAGGTACCTTTTTTTATATCAGGCATAAAAACTATAAAACTCATCATTTACCAGTTTTTCCTGGCTGCCAGGAGTCACAGCTAGCTTTATTATCACTGCAGAATTAAAGCTACTTCTCAGAACTTTTAGAGGTCATCATTTAATATTAAAAGGATGTTTGGCAGAAGACTGGCCTTGATCAGATCAATGGTTAGCTGTGAGCCTCTGCATCTGAATATGTCAAACTCTGGTAGACCTCTAAGGAGACAGCTATATCAGGCTCCTGTCAGCATGCTCTTCCTGACATCCATATTAGCGTCTACCTGATCAAGGGGTTCCCAATGGAGGAGTTAGAGAGAAGACTGAAGGAGCTGAAAGGGTTTGTGGCCTCATGAGGAGAGCAACAATACCAACCAACCAGAGCTTCCCAGGGTCTAAACCACCAGCCTGGGAGCACATAGGGAGGGACCCACGGCTCCAGCTGTATATGTAGGGGAGGATGGCCTTGTCAGGCATAGGTGGGAGAGGAGATCCTTAGTCCCATGAAGGCTGAACACCAAGTGTGTGTGTGTGTGTGTGTGTGTGTGTGTGAATTCGAGGGTAGGGAGGTGGGAGTGGAGGGTGGGGGCACATCCTCATAGAAGCAGGAGGAGGGATGGGATAGGGGGTTTCCTGGGTGGTGGAGAGAATGGGGTAAGGGAATAAAATCTGAAATGTAAATATAATATACAATTAAAAAAATGAAGAAGACTGGCCTTATGTGAACACAAATTCAAACAGAAACTGGTCAGATGAAGCCCCTTTGTAAAGGGAAGCTTGCAACAAAGGTTGGGATTGGAAAGGCAGACATGACTGATGGCAGGATAAAGCTGGTTAAAAAAAGAACCCGTGAAACGTATGCAGAGAATATTTTGTTTCTGGCCAAGCAAAGGAATGAGTCTCAAAGGGGAAGCAGTCAGTGTTTAGCCCAGTCACTAAAGTCTTCAGGAGCAGAGCCCTTCAGATCACAGGTCTGTCCTGACGACTGTGGGTGTTTCCAGTAGGTGGCAGCATGGCATCGCTAATTCTATAGCAAGCTATGCTCTGGTCACTCCAGATAGGAAAACTTAACCTTCCCGTAAAAAACCAAATAATGTCTGCAATAAGCCTGTAGAAAATAAGTATACATAAGAGCCCCCATGGGAGGAATTCAACATTCTCAGCCAGGCCGGAGATCATTCCTAGACTTAGCAAAGTACAAAGGTCAAGGATGAAGCAGGGGTCCCACTTAGCACATTTAGTTTCTGGTACCTCAAGGAAGAATCTGGGTAGGTAAGCTCACCTGGGATATGGATGACTTAAAGAGACAAAGCTTTAATTCATCCTGAAGGAGGATGTTTCGTCCACTGATGGGGAAAGTAGCATTTCTATTCAGGTAGCAGCAAGGCTGTGCGCTCTGTTGGCTCTTATGTATCACTCTCTTCCTGTCCCTGTCCTATGGACCCTTCCTTTCCTAGGTTGAATGGTTTCATGCAGATGCTTCCCCAGGTCTGTTCGTTTACCCTTTCTTTTAAGCTCTTTGTTGTGTCTTAGACACATCTGCTCTGAAGTCCCACAGCCATCTTACACACATCTTCACACTGAAGACTCTTCCCACATCAAGCCCTGTCCCCGCTCTGTGCCCCTACCTTACTTGCTGATTCTGTGCTTAGATGCTCCAGGGTCACCCTTAACTCCCTTTCCTCTGCCTTTGTCATTCTACCATTACTTAAGTTGAGCTACTTTTAAAACTCTGTCTCACTTCCCCTATCTGTTTTCATTCCTGCCAGCTCTGAGCTGATTCAGGACCTATACTCCACACCTTCAGCAATCACTTTACAACTGAGGTCCTTCCTACTCAGTTGGGACTACTGCAGTGAATGTTATAAAAATAGGCCTTGCCTATGGAGCTCTCATCCTATTGTGTTCACAAGGTGAACGATCAGATATAAAACAGGTTAGGTATATGATAACAAGAGATAAGTGAGGGCAAGGGAAACGATGAAGGGTGTGTTTTGAGTTATAGGCCAGAGAGTGGCATCCCTAGCTTACCACAGGGGAATCTCATTTCCCCCCAGCCTTCATCTTTCTGGGTCCCTCACTTTCTGCTTGAATGGCTCTTCCCCTAACTCTGGATAACTCCACTTAGTATTTAAATTACGCATCACTTCCTTATAAATTCTTCCTTGATTGCTCACCTCTCAGGGTGATCAGGGATGTGAAACTGCGTGGGATACTTCCTTGACAAAGTTCTCCATTAATGTGGTATAAAGCTTGAACTACTCATTTCCATGACAAATCAGTTGAGACTTTTAAAGCTTTAAAGCTCAACATAAAAAAAAATCTTACTGCAATATAATTCAGCTACTACACAATTTCCATATTTGAAGTATAGAGTTCAAGATCATTTAATATATTCAGAGTTGTACGACCATCTGCAAAATCTATTTTAGAATATGTTACTCATTCCCAAAAGAAATCCTGAGTCCACATCTTCATTTCCTCACAAGTTCCAAACAGTGGCTCTGAAGATTCGCCAATTTTTGACATTTCACAACAGAGTCACATACAATGTAGCTATTCATGGTCAGCCTCTTTAATTTAGCCTCATGTGTAAAGGTTCATCATAAATTATGTTTCATGTTATAGCCACATAATATCTATTGTAACGATTCACATTTCATTCACCCATCCATTAGGTATAAATAACACTGCTATAAAATTTGGGTAACAATTTTTGAGTGCATGTATTTTTGATTTCTCTTGGGTAGACTCTCTGAGTCATGTGTTAAGTCTATTTTTAACTTTTTGAAGAAGGGGTAAAGGTTTTTCAAGGCCACCGTACTTCTTATTTTCCCACTAGCACCAGTTTCTCTATATTCTTGTCAGCATGTAAAGCTCACTTTTATTTTATGTATATTGGTATTTGGTGGCACGTATACCTGCACCTTGTGTGTGCATTGCCCATAGAGGTTAGAGGAGGGCATCGGGTCCCTAGGAACTGGATTGCAAATGGTTGTGAGCCACTATGTGGGTGCAGGGAATTGAACCTGCATCTTCTGGAAGAGCAGTCAGTGCTCTTAACCAAAGAGCCTGCTCTTTCACTTTTTTTTCCCTTTGGACTGTGCAGGCTCACCCCATGTGGTTCTGGTTTTCGTTTCTCTAAGAACAAATGATGCTGAGCATCCATCCACGCTCATCGTAAACCATCCTGTAGACGTAGATCACCTGTAGGTCTTCATGGCGCAACTGTCTTTGACAGCATTTTAATATATTATTTTACAAAAAGTTCTTAGTCACAAAAAGTAAGTTAGAATAAAGTTCTTAAGTAACATATATTCATTATTCCTACTAACATATTAGTATGGCACATTTGTCACAACTAATGACCAACATTAATACACCATTTAACTACAGCCCAACTTCACGCAGACTTCCTCCATTTTTACTGCATACTCTTTCTAGGACGCCATCCAGGACAGGGGAGACACTTAGTTGTCATGTCTCCTGGCTGAGATAGCTTCACCAACTTTTGTGTTTGTTTGCTTGGTTTCTAATGGCTTTTATACTACAGAGGAGTGCTGGTCAGGTATTTTATAACTATCCCTGCCTAAAAATCTTTCTGATCTTTTTTGGAGAAAGACTACAGAGGTCAAGTGCCAATTTCATCACGCGGTATCAAAGCTATACATTGTGAACATGTTCATGAATGCTGATGTTGGCCTTGGTAAACGAGATGCTGCCAGTGTGGCCTTTTCCATATCGTAGTGCAGACATTCTGGTTGTATTTGTATTTGCTCTAACCACATCTAAACCTACTGCAAATTAAGAGAAACCTGTTCAACGTGAGGCTGGCTCCTATTTTGGATAAGTGACACAGGAAAGATGGGGGATATAAATCAAGGCCAAGGCCTCTGATCAAGTCCACGGCAGCCAGCTCTCTGCACTGAGCTGGTGCAGCTCTGTACCGAGCAGAGGCACCTCCAGGACACCTCCCTCCCTGAGTTAGTCACCTTCCCTAGTGCTGCTCACTCACGCTCTTGGCTAGCACCTTCCAGCACCCCAGCATATAAACAGTGAGGCAGTCACCGCCCATTTCTCAGACAGCATCTCTTTTTTTCTCTGCTTGTTCTCCCATTCAGATCTCACTTCTCATTCTTTCTTCTGAGCTCAAACCTCATGTGTACGGTGATGGTTCCCAAGCTCTTCTCTCTAGGCCAGACTCTCCTACACACTGGGTTTTTTCTCATGTCCCTCCTCCTATCTCCATTCATATCCGTAACAGGCATATCAAACAGCGTATCACACTCAAACTCTGGGCATCTCCCATCCCCAAACTCATCTAGCTTTACCATAGTCTGCTGTGAATGGCTCAGAAGAAAACAGTCACTGGTTCCCCCTGTCATCTTGACTATTACAATCTAGCCTAAGCTGCTTATTTTCCCCAGTGATGATTGGTCCGGATCACCAAGGTTCACTTGAAGAATGCCTGCTGCTGTTTTCTGATGGATCCTTCTATTTAGACTCTAGTCTCCTCTCCAGGCCTATGAGTCTCAGAGCAGACAGGAGGGTTCAGATTGTGACACACTTCTCCCTCCATGTTAGCATGTCCTACTTCTTCTAATGAAAGTCAGCGTCACTACAATGGCATTCAAGCTCTCAGCTCCTTTGAGTACACTCATGATTTTATCTCTTCTTGTTCTGTCAATACTCACCTTTCTGCTTTCATCATGAAGCATATGCCTCTCTCTTCATCCTGTGAGTCCCTTTGGTCTTTCTGCTATGGCCCTTCCCTAAATATTCTGAAGGCTTGTTCCTACTCTTCCTATAGATCCCACCTCTAAATATGATCATTTCATTAAGGACTCTGCTGAGCACTGAAATTAAACCCTGCACTCTCAATTTCCCTTTAAAACTTAGTTTTCTTTTTTAATCACAGCATGTCTGAAAAACTGTCAGACTATGCATTTTACCTACTAGTTTGTATTTCGTCTCTCAACAATGGAAGTTCATCAGCATTGACATTCTCACATCATCTGACACAGTTTACATTTTACCTATCTATTCGTTTGTACTTTGCCTCATAACAATGCAGGTTTCTCCAGCATAGGACCAAGAGAGAGGACACACTTCCAGAAAATAAGTGTTCACTGGATGAAGGAATAATAATGTAAAGAAACGTTCTGGTCTTCATTTTAGAATTGGTCTCTTTAATGCTTCTTGAACTTAAGCTTTCATTTCTTTATCTTTGAAAGGTTTAAATGAAGACACTTGTCTAAAGAAATACAAAATGGGAATGTATGTGTGTGTGTGTGTGTGTGTGTGTGTGTGTGTGTGTGTGTGGGCAATGACCCATAACTGTTAATTAGGAGAGCAACAAGCAAAGCAGTATGGGAATATAGAACAAGAAGAAGAATTGATGGGCTTAGCAGCTACACCTTTAAAACCAGTGAGTTCCAGGGCAGCCTAATTTATATAGCAAGTTTGAGGCCAGCATAGTGAGACCCTATCTTAAAGAACAAAAACAAAGACTCTCTCCAACCTCCTACCCCCTCCCTCTCCCACAAAAGCCAAATCAACTAGTCAACCAAACATAAAAAACCAAGAACAACAACAACAAAAACCCCAACAAAACCAAAATCCAAACCCAAATATTCTATTCCTGCAAAAGGAAGACAAAGAGAAAGAGAAGAGGAACTGGGGAAAACCACTCTGGGATGTTCTTTTTGAATAAGGGCCTCACCTCATCCACAGAGACTGGCAGATAATCATGTCACACAGCTCGTTACCCTTCTGCTGTGCTCTGTCCTCCTACCACAAGGCATCCATGGTGGCCTTGGTGACTTATTTCTGTGAGTGAATATGGCAGCTCAAGTTTAGATGAGCTGTGACAGATGGAACCACAGACACGCACACTTAGAGACCCCAAAACTTTCCAGTTAATCTGCTATGATTTTCTTGGGCAGAGGATCTTTTTGATTCTGAAAATTAAAAGGTGGTGTCAAAAATGACAGCAAAATTTAAGTGATCATCACCATGGAGGACAGAGCTCTCCGCAATCCTGGTAATGGTCAGGCTGTCTTGATTCTCTGTTCACCTAATCTACCCCAGTAGAGACTAAAGTACAGTATGTATAAAGAGACACACAGCCTCGGTGTGGGCAGGAGACCAGCAGAAGTAGAATCATTCTACATCCCCTAATTCTTTACTAAAGAAAGGTGCTATATTTTTGACCGGCCAGGAACGCAGCAGCAGTGAAAAAACCCTACAAGCGCTGTACAACTTCTTGTTAAGTCGGTTTTCTGACACATGGCGACTGGTGATTAATTACTTGTTAGAAGATAACATTTCTATAGAGATTCACTGGAAATATAGATGCCGTTGCCCACGCTTGATTAGGCACTGCTTGAGGAATGCCGAGAAGCACTGCTGCAGTCTGTTAGTTCTGGCTGGTTTTGGTATTTATTTTACACAGCTTCAAATTTGGTGGAATTGATGGGGACCATTTCAGAAAATTAACTCCCACCTCAAAGAGAAGAGGAAGATAAGGCTGTGAAATACATCTACATGAGAACAAGGGCAAATGAGAAGGAAAGAGACCATGGATTGGTGGCCTATGTTACAACTTTTGGTATCTTCTGCTTTACAACATTGAGAGACATTCTTGCTTCTTCTGAGTAGATTGAAAATTGACTATATTTATTGATTAAAACTTTTAGGGCAGATCGCCTAACTGGTTATTTTGCAAACTCTTCATCAGCTTTGGTGTGGTATCTATTCATTTTCTCATCACATCTAGTGATCATGTACTCTGTTCCAAGCACCAAGGAAACATCGAGAAGCTCCCCATTGAGTAAGGAGAAATGGTGTCTGATGCAGGATTTGGAGCACAGAATCTGCCCATGCTGAATGTGCACACTAGCCTGCATAATCCATTAGAGAACAAGGCTAACATTAGACATACCCTCCGTGGTGGTCACATTCACCTTTTACCCACTCCTTGGATATAATTCAGAAACCCAACTGTGAAAGGCATGAGTGAGTTGCCATTCAATTATGTCCTGCAGAAACCCTTCTCTGGAACATTGCCCACTAATGCCAATCTCAGTGCTACCCAGTCAGAGCTTCATGATGCAGACGCTGTTTTTTTAGTATGTGTTTGGGCCCCATACTGTCTGCCAAGAACTGTGTTAATTTACTTATTTCGGCTAAATAAAAAAAAATCATTTAAAAAAGGATGATTGAATTTAGGAATTATAGTCCTCAGAGAATTAGTAATGGCTCTTTGTATCCCTCAGGCCTCCATGTTCTTAACTTCCCCTTGTCAATGTTATTATGGATAGACTAATTCAATAATGAGATCATTTCCCATAAGAGCAGCCAAATAAATGCAGCATTCAGTCACACCTGGTTTCCCTAATCTGAACAAGGAAGGCTTTCCACCAAATTTATCATAAAACATGAAATTTAATGAACACACACACACCACTTTCCTGCAAACAGTAAAACATACAGGGAAAGAGAGAGTGGTAGAGAAGCAAGTTTAGATCCACTAGTTTAGAAAAGTTAAAAAGGAATACATGTGGGAAACTTTCCAAGCAAAGAGCCCAGCACAAGTGTCTTTATCATAGTCAAAGTTACATGGTGCTGTATCGGGCTCTTATATATTCAAAAATGTTTTCAATCTTTCCCAAATTTCTAGAGGAATCTAAAAGTCCAATGTAAAGAAACAGAAGTAATAAACAGAAACATTCTGGACTACGAAAAACAAGTGTTTTGCTAGTTAAAAAGCCATTTGGAAATAAAGTTTAAGGTCCAGTTCTCCTAACTGTAAGAAACAGAACACAAGGGAAGAGTGGAAGAAATCCCTTACCTACTGCCATCCACATTCTACACAACAGTCTGAACTGTCAATAAAGCGCTAAGGGTTTGATTATTTATTATACAATGTGGAAACCAAATAGTGTAAAATAAAATTAGCCCTACCATTTGGAAAGTGTCTTAGAAGGAAACGTTAAGACTTGAGATGAGCAACCTTGAGAAGAAAAAGGGCAACGACTCTACTCCCAGTGGGAAGAAGACTGGACAGGTTTCAGCTGGGTCAAGGCAGAAACAGTGTCTGAACAGGCACATGTAAAGGTAAGTTCAGTCCTTTCTTACCATGAGAGAAACAAGATGCAAACCACCGACATCCAAAGTGATTAGAAAATAAGTTTCTGTTAATTTATGTCATGGATTTATTCACTTATTGAAAGTGAAATTTTCTAGAAGTATTAGTGAATATTTGAAAAAAATCATGTTTTCAAAGATTATTACTGTCTGGCAGAATGCAATGAATATATTTTAAGTTATATTAACATAGCTTCAATTTTGTAAAAAGGAGAAGTCATATGCATATGTATGCTTGAAAGATCAAATACATGCAGCATATGTACTCAAAGCCAGACAGTAGACCATGGAGCACTCACTGTCTCTAGGCTAAAGCATTACCTACTTCCTTATGTATCTTGTGAAATGTTTCAAATATTACTCTTTTACTAAGAGGAAAATCACTAATGGTTTATAGTACGAAGAACTTAAGTTTGAGGCCAGGGAGACAGCTCAGCACGTAAAGATACTTGTCACAAAGACTGATGACCTGAGTTCAATCCCAGGACTTACGTGGTGGAAGGAGAGGACCATACGGTGTCCTCGGATCCATCTCCACACACCCTCTACAGCATGCCCTCCCTCACCTGGCTCCTTTCTCCCCTGCCACAATATAAATAAATGTAAAACAAAACAAAACAAAAACCAACTTAGGTTAGAGAGTGGGAAAACTACCTTCTTGAGGGATGTTAATCTTTGAATAGGGTTTTAAAGAATTGCTGTTTTCGTCACTTAAGAATACTGCCTCCCTTTCTTCTTTCTTCTCTTTTTTCATGTGTGTATGACAAGAACGCACATGAGTGTGCTTATTTGCGTGTGTGTGTGTGTGTGTGTGTGTGTGTGTGTGTGTGCCCACATGTGAAGGTCTGAGGTTGATATCAATCCTCCACCATCTGTCTTACTCATGGAGACAGGTCTCCTAGTAAAGCCCAGGTCCTGGTCTGGGGAGTCTTAGTCTCTTCCTCCCAAGGCCAGTATCACAGGGGAGTCACCAAACCCACTCACATGGCATATACATGAATTCTGAGAGTTTGACCTCTGGCCCTCTTGCTTATATCACAAGTACTTTAACTGATTTCTCCAGACAACTTTCTCTCTTTTTAAAAGGTAAGTTTTCTTTTTTTTAATTTTTTTTTAATTTTTTATTTTTTGTAAAGATAAGCTCATTATAGGTAATTAACTTTTGGATAAGAAGCCTAATTCAATATTCACTCATACCTTGCAAAGTCCAAGTCTGCTTCCCGTGACATGGTGATGTTGGTCAAATTCTGTTGAAGAACGAAAATGTTCCTACACATTTTCTTGATGCCAGACTCACTGATGCGCCGGAAGTACTGAGCCCCATTAATGAGGATACAGGATATGAGGTGTCCCAGACCTGAGAGGTCAGCACAGAGTAGTAAGGAGGGAAGAAAAGATATATTAGTGGCATCTGGCTTAAACTTATACAGAGGATAACTCTTTTTCATCTTCCACAGGTTTAAGTGGAAAACCAAGAAAACATGCATCCCATGTGCAATAGCTAATCTTACAGTAGCTTTAGAATACTTCTACACAGATTTAGAAGTTGCAAATGGGAAATTTTAATACAGTCAGTCAAATTTGTTATACTGACAACCCAGCACTGTTATACTCACCTAAAGTCACCATCCACAGGGTTTCAAGAATAAGCCAGGGTGATATAAGCTATAAACATGCAAAGGAAATGCTAACATATGTACAGATATTTGGAAAAAAGAAAAGAACACATGCACACCCAGTGATCTGTTCTCTTCTCATGAAACACAGGAGGATTCACATTTTGCTCTGAACATGATTGGAAGCCTACATATGTAAAATAAGTCACTCCTAAGTGAGGCATTATGAATGATAATGCTAATATTTAGCTTTTCATGTATTAGCTATCTTTCAGTAACTTGCCAAAATAACAAACAGAAAGAGAAAGAGGAGAAACACTTATTATATATGTTCTCCAGGCATTTTAGGAAACATGGAGTTGTTTCTTTGGCCACATACATGCGAATCTACAAGAAGGATGATGCTGTAGACATCAAGGGAATGGGCACTGTTCAAAAGAAACGCCCATGAGTGTTTCCATGGCAGTGTCTACATGTTTGCAATGTCACCCAGTATCCCATGTGCATTACTGCAAACAAGGAAGTTATGGGCAAATTCTTGCCAAGAGAATTAATTTGTGGATTGAGCTCATCAAGTGCTTTAAGAGCAGAGACAGCTTCCTGAAACAGGCAAAGAAAAATGATCAGAAGAAAAGGAAAGCAAAGAGAAGGGCACTTAGGTTCAACTAAAGCACCAATCTGCTCCACCCAGGGAAGCAGACTTAGTGGTCATTAATGCAAAGGAGTCTGAGCTGCTGTGGGCCATTCCATTCAAATGATGGCCTAATGTACAAAAAGAGATTAAGGACCTAGACTGTAAAAAAACAAAAAACAAAAAACAGTCAAATCAACAACAAAAACAATAATGCTAATATTTAAACTTCAACATTGATAACTAAAAAAAATTAATTGATAAAGTATGGACTCTTGGCAACAATGCTAACAGATCTCAGCATTGACAATAGGTTGAATGTGTAACAGACAGACACAAGAGTATTTAGGAAAAGTAGACTGTGAGTTCATTTCCCAGGAGATATCTATAGATATCTATTTGTGGGATCCTATAAATAATTTGTTTTTACATTTGAAGGATTATCCTATTATTTTCTTTTGTATGTATACACACACACACACACACACACACACACACTCCTACAAGATCTTTTAGGCTGGCCTCCAACTGTGACCCTCTTGCCTCCACCTCTCAAAAGCTGGGATTACAGGCTTGTGCTCTCATGATGGGTAGGTTTACATATGGTGGGGACTGACCTAGGGCTCTTTGTGCACACGAGACCAAGTGTTCTACCAACTGAGCCAAATTTCCTGCCCTTAAGGACTGCCTTATAGTCTACAAAATTTGGCAGAGGTTTACCTGAGGACATCAATAAACTGGAAATATTCCTTTTGTCTTTTTGGTTGTGAATCTAGCCTTTACAAGCTGAGCCATCTTTTTAGTACCAGGACTCCCTTTGGATAGTCCTATTTAGGCTGAGGAATGATGGTTCAATACAACATAAGTAGTTATAGGTAACGATCTTTAAAAAGTGGTGGATATAATTTTAAATGTTTATTCCGACTGTCCATTTTTGCAAAGCTGGCCTCCAGCAGGGTAATTTTTCAGAACACAAGAACTGCCACAGATTGTCCACTCTTACTGTTATCTTCCTTTCGTAAAGTCTGAGTCTTAATGGCCATCGGAACCAGAGCAGCAAACAGTACACCGCAGGTTCTAAGCTTCCTTCTTCTGGCTTCACAATGACTTCTTGGTCAAGGTGTTCTTTCTCTTGCTTTAGCTACTCTCAACAACATCCCTTCAAGACCACAGGCTTGTGTTGTGGATTGGTTTTAATGCTATCTGTATTAATTTGGCTCTCAAACTTACACAAGAATTCACAGGTCTGCATGTGAGATGTTGATGGTCCCTGCCCCTAGCTGGTTCTAATTGGTAAATAAAGTTGCCAGTGGCCAGTGGTTGAGAGAGGTGGGACTTTAGAGTTGCAGAGCAAGGGACCATGGGGAGAAGGAGATTTTAGAATTACTATGATGGGGAAGCAGGAAGAACAAGCCTAAGAGCTTCGGGAGAGAAACAATACAATATGTAAGAATTGGGGTAGAATTGCCCCAGGGGCCACTTTCCTAATTGGGTGTAGGGTAGCAGAGATGGAATATAGATCTTAGGAAGTAATAATTCTGGAATATCAGAGGGGAGAGTATGCTAGCTTAGCTGCAGGGAGGTTTGAAAATGTCCAGCCATTGAGCTGTTTAAGGTATATTAAAAATAAGGGTGTGTGTATGTCTTTCATTTGTGAATCCACAACATCTGGTGGGTGGAGAGAATCACGTGCACAGCTGGGGAGTTTAGAGCAAATTAACTTACCTCCGCTATTGGCTAGTTTATGATGTTTACAGTGAAGAAAGAGATTTGGGCTCAAAGAAAAAGAGACACAATATAGATGTAAAATTTAAGGTAAAAAAATCTTTCTAGGTTAAGGCATAGCCTGCCATGGTATAATATGGTATGATAAATGATAATATGTTATAGGTGATCGGGGAGTGTCTCATTTTTAAGACTTAAAATATTAATAAATTAAAATATCATTAAATAAATTCAAGCACATAAATAAGACCATTGTGGGGGTGCCGGGTTTGGAAAAGTCACATCAGGAACAAAGAGAAAGCTCTGTGGGATAAGAGAACAGTGGCAGAGACTCTGATGGACACAGTGGCTTGAGGCTGCAGACAACTGTAAAGGCAGTTTCCAGTCCAGTGTCTCAAGGCTAGCCAATGGCTCATGTCATAAATACTTGTCCTTTTGGGTACAGTCTCCTTCATTACACATTTCCATTCTTATAGCTCCATTTTAAAAATTGCAACATAGAACAGGATTTCACCTATTCTGGGGCAAGGACTGCAAAGTTGAACACTGTGCTCATAAAGCCAGCAATGGCCATGCACCAATATCTTGTCATCGGCAGCTTGTCACAACCTTTAGACAATGTTCTATTCTGTGTCAAGACACTGACAACTTCTAATACTCAGGTCTATGCTTTGAGAAACAAATCAAAAGGGCATATAATAAAATTTTACCAGAATTATATAAAATTATATAATTTTACCTTTGTTAAGGGCCTGGTTCTTGTGGATGCTACTGGGAGGAGTGAGGCCTTTAGCACTAAGGCCTAATGGGGAGCACTGTGAGATACTGGTCTCTTTATTCACACTCTGGCCACAAGGCCAGCAGCTCTGCCATTAATTAGCTCTTAGTCTTTGCCATCTAGACTTCTTACCTCTCGCATCTCACCTAAAAGCAGTGCAGACTCTTCATCACAAACAGGAAAATAAACCCTTCTCTTCATAGCCTGGTTATTTTAGGTACTGGATTACAGATAAAAGGTTTGTGGTAGAATTCAGTACGAAAAACGATTTGGCTGGCACCATATTTTTTAAAAGTTTGAAGGCAAATATCTCTAGGTAATACTGTCTCCAACAGCACTGCTGATAGAGGGCATGAAGTAGCCACACTAAGTTACTACAGAGCAAGGAGTCTGATCACTTCAGTGAGCAATGCATTCAGTGAGAGAAACCTCTCAGCCAGCGACTAGGCAACCAGATGAAGGTTTTTCAAAGTTTCTTACTCTCTGTCTGTGTAGGTATGAACCTTTTCTTTTTCTCTCCTTCTTTTCATTCTTTTTGTTTAAAGTTAATTTGTGGTCCACTCTGCACATGTTCCCAAGTCTCTGTGGCATACATGTCAGGGCAGGTAGAGGAGAGACATCAGCATTATCTTAGATAAAAATCTTCCTATCAGCCAGGAGCAGGTGGCAGTCAGTATCTATCTACTCATACATAAAGCTAGGTACAGCAGTTCTAATCCAAACACGCTAGCAAACAACCTTTCCTAACAAGTATTATTAAACATTTAATACAGACATTCATCAACACTTTTACCCTTCTTTGCTCCTAGGCTCTTAGACACAAGAGGCAAGCTCTGACCTTCAAAGATGTACTGGAACTTATGTTGCTGCAGGCTGGCGCTCATGGCCTCTTCCATGGCACTGATGTCTTTGTTGAGCTTGACCACTAGAGGGTCATAATCCATACTTTCCACATTGGCAACGATGGCATAGTTCCCCTCTTTAGCCAGAGGGATGAGATAGTGGAAACAATGAACTCTGAAAGACAGAGGAATGGGTGGAGTAATTAATATAAAATTTTCCCATGAGGTCACGGATCTGCCTGGGAAAGAGCACCAAAATATTTGAAGTAGCCATGGTCTTTTTACCTATGCCTCCCACTGGTCCTTTCTTAATCAAAATGCCATCTCAGTTATAAAGCTGAGTGATCTGAAGCAAGCAGGTGTCTCTAAGGTTTGCTCATTTAATACTTATACTCTTGGTAAGAAACAGGCAACTTCTGAAGTTCTTTCAATGCCAAGACTGTGTGTACAGTTAGGAGGGAGATGGGGCGTCTTTTAGGAGATGTTGTTATGAAGACACTGAGAGGCTGAGTTTCCATCCTTGATGCTATCTCACCATGGGAGACCACTGCTTTTGTTTCCCAGTTTTGATACTTATTATCTGTGTGACTTTAGGGAAGATAGTGGAATCTTTCTATGCCTCAGTTTCCCTTGAAATAGGCATAATAATAAACTCTGCCTCAAAGGCCCCATATGGAGTCTGATGTGAAGGGAGCTCACAGTAAGAATTGATAGCTGTCACTAGTTTTACATTGATCATTGCTAGCTTATTATGTGAGTGAGTCACTTATTGAACATGTATAAGTTTGCTAGGAACTACGCTAGTACCTGGAACTGTAAGACAGTTTGCAGCATTAAAGACTCCACAGCTTAATGGGGCATAAGAATAAGAAGAATGCCTAAAAGAATGATCTGAAGAGAAGGCTCACAGGTTAAGAGCACTCGTGGCTAGTACAGAGGCTCAATGCCTACATGCTGGCTCACAACCATCTATAACTCCAGTTCTTCATCTTCAACCTGACTGGATTTGGGATCACCTAGGAGATACACCTCTAGGTACAACTTTGAGGGTATTTTCAGAGATGTTTAGTGAGAAGGGAAGAATGTATGCGGTACCATCCCATGTACTGGTGTTCCAGGCTAGAATAAAAAGGGAAAAAGAAGGAAGCCACTAGACACCACTAATCATCTCTCTCAGTGTGTTTCCTGGCTGCAGATGCAGTGTGATTAGACACCTCGTGCTCTTGCCACCACACCTTCCTGTCCTGATGGGCTGTATTCCTTCAAACTGTGAGCTGAAAGAATTAAATTTCCCCTTTAAGTTGCTCCTAGCTTTATGTTAATATAAATTTTCATTTCTCTTGACTAATTACTTAGCAGTAGACTTTGCTGAGTTAGAGGCTAAGGGAACCTACAGTTTTGGAAGAAACATACCATGTATTAATGAAATTTATTATTTTGTTCTCCTGCTCACAACATTCTAGTTGTTCTGTATCTTAGCCAGCACTGTGTGCCAGTTAAAAAGTATCTGTTATCCCACCAACAATGGAGGAGCGTTCCTCTTTCTCTACGTCCTCGCCAGTATCTGCTATCACCTGAGTTTTTGATCCTAGCCATTCTGACTGGTGTGAGGTGGAATCTCAGGGTTGTTTTGATTTGCATTTCCCTGATGACTAAGGATATTGAACATTTCTTTATGTGCTTCTTGGCCATTCGAGTTTCCTCAGTTGAGAATTCTTTGTTTAGCTCTGTACCTCATTTTTTCATAGGGTTATTTGGTTGTCTAGAGTCTAATTTCTTGAGTTCTTTGTATATATTGGATATTAGCCCTCTATCGGATGTAGGATTGGTAAAGATCTTTTGCTAATCTGTTGGTTGCCGTTTTGTCCTATTGACAGTGTCCTTTGCCTTACAGAAGCTTTGCAATTTTATGAGGTCCCATTTGTCAATTCTTGATCTTAGAGCATAAGCCATTGGTGTTCTGTTCAGGAACTTTCCTCCTGTGCCTAGGTATTTGAGGGATTGCAAGCTGGTACAACCACTCTGAAAATCAGTCTGGCGGTTCCTCAGAAAATTGGACATAGCATTACCTGAGGACCTACCTATATCACTCCTGGCATGTACCCAGAAGATGCTCCAACATATAACAAGGACACATGCTCCACTCTATTCATAGCCTTATTTATAATAGCCAGAAGCTGTAAAGAACCCAGATGTCCTTCAACAGAGGAATGGATAAAGAAAATGTGGCACATTTACACAATGTAATACTACTCAGTTATTAAAAACAATGAATTCGAGAAGTTCTTAGGTAAATGGATAGAACTAGAAAATATCCTGAGTGAGTTAACCCAGTCACAAAAGAACACACATGGTATGCACTCACTGATAATTGGATATTAGCCCAAAAGCTTGCAATATCCAAGATACAACTCACAGACCATGTGGAACTCATGAACAAGGAAGACCAAAGTGTGGGTGCTTTGGCCCTTCTTAGAAGGGGTAACAAAATACTCATGGGAGCAAATATGGAGACAAAGTGTGGGACAGAAACTGAAGGAGGGGCCGTCCAGAGACTGCTCCACCTGTGTATCCATTCCTTGTGCATCACCTAAGGTAGATGCTGATGTGGATGCCAGAAAGTGCATGCCGATAGGAGTCTGATATAGCTGTCTCCTTAGAGGTCTGCCAGAGCCTGAAATATTCAGAGGCAGATGCTCACAGCTAACCATTGAGCTGATCATGGGGTTCCCAATGGAGGAGTGAGTGAGAAGACTGAAGGAGCTGAAAGGGTTTGTGGCCCCATGGGGAGAGCAACAATATCAACTAACAAGAGCTCCCAGAGTCTAAACCACCAGCTTGGGAGTACATAGGGAGGGACCTGTGGTCCCAGTTGTATAAGTAGAGGAGGATGACATTGTCAGACATAGGTGGGTAAGGAAGTCCTTGGTCCAGTGAAGGCTGGATGCCCCAGTGTGGGGGAAATCCGTGGGTGGGGAGGTAGGAGTGTGTAGGACTGGACACTAGAACATAGGATGGCTGGTTTTGGTCAAAGAGCTGGCTGGAAAGCCTGGATACTCAACAGGTGTCCATTGCCTGTAAGGGATGGGCATCTATTCCGCTCCCAGAATCCAGGCTCCTAACAAGTGGCATGGAACTCCATTGACCTACACTGTTCAGTCACATTCAGGGCAATGCAGCCCCACCCAAAGAGCACAGGTAGAGGGCGTGACTACAGGCCTCAGGCCCTAGAGAGATTTACATACTAATGAGATGCCTGAAGGCCAGAGGGCGGAGCCAATTAAGCATTCTTCCCCAGCTCCTTCCCTCCTTTCTCCCTCCCTATTTAATTCAGGTCTGCCCTGAGTTTCAAGGAGGTGCACATCCATATTCAACCATCATCTATCATATCAATAAAGCTCTTGGAATCCCAGACACCACGTGTCTTTTGGGACCCTTCTCTGCAATTCCAGCCACCCTACCCACAGGAGTGGGAGGGTGGGTGGAGACATATCCTCATAGAAGCAGGAGAAGGAAGGGATATGATAGGGGGTTCCTGGGTGGGAAGGAAATGGGGAAAGGGAATTACATCTGAAATTTAAATAAAATATTCAATAAAAAATTTAAAAAAAGAACAAAAAGTATTTGTTTTGGTCATATAGATGTATTATATTATCTCATGGTGCCCCATACCCCATTTTTCTAAACAGTAACAATGCTTGGCTTTTTTCATGTTGTGAACAGGAAACTGTTTTGGCTCCCCTGACCAGCCAGCAAGATTCAAGGATCAACCCATCTTTACTCTTTTCCCCAATGCTGGGGTTAGGTACTCAGCCAAATCTGACATTTTATGTTTCATGGGTTCTAGGGATTCAAACTCAGTTTATCATGCTTGTACATGTGCTCTTACCACAGAACAATCTGTCCAGTCTCAAGCAATATCTTTAAAGTGTTCCATATGAGGAAATACAAATATAAACGAGTAAAGTTAAATTTCACTGATTTCAGATTATCCTCATAGCTGTTAATTATAATTAATAAGTAATGTCACCAACAACCAATCTGACATTCCTGAGTTAATTGGCAAAGAGTATAATTTTGATCAAGATGCAACTAAAGGCTCTGGTCACAGCCCCTCTACAATGTGATCTTCCTGATATAATTAATGAAAAATGACCCACCTGGGAGTATGAATCTTGATTAGTGCAATTAATCATTACCTTGCGGAAATGAAAATGAAGTAACAGTAGTTGAAATACAAGCATCTATACTCAAGTATCTTTAACTCGACTTAAAGTTATGGCAGCATAGCCACACTCATAGGAAGGGCATTCTAAAAGGCATGAAGTGGAACATGGGACAATGGCTCTGAGCAAAAGTGAGAGGTTCCTTTTGCTCCATGCAGATCACACGAGAGAGGTGTCACATGAGGTTAGGGACATGGCTGTAGAATGGCATCCTAAGCTTCAGAGGCCATCTAAGTTGTGGAGATTTTATGCCAGAATATTTACTGATCCTTAAGAGAACTTTACAGACTAATTAAAAATGAAACAACAATGTGTGTGTCTCCACATGCTCACGAATGCTGGTGCCTCCTGAAGCCGATGTGAAGAATCTGTAGCTGCCTGATATGGGTGCTGGGAACTGAACTTGGGTCCTCTGTGCTGACTCGTGATCATTAAGCCACTTCACCATCCCAAGAGAACTTTAAGGAGTAAAATGATAAGATCAAAGACTAGCTTTGGCACAAAGGAGTAGCCTGCTGGTAGAACTAGGAGACAAATCAGAGATGGGCTAGAAGATTCTGACACACTGCAGGTGAATCTTTATGATGATATTCTACAGCCGAGGGCAGAGAGAAGAGACAGCCACCACTTAAAGTACTCTTCCTTTCCCCAAATGATCAGAAAAAAAATGTCACTCGTGAATATCAAATTCAAATAAAGTTTTATTTTTCTCTGGGTTCTGGTGTGCTGTTGCTGACCTTCGCCTGACTTTGGCATTAAGGTTTTCTACAAACACTGTTGATTGCACAGCAGGATGGTTGATTTTCAGAAAGTGCACACTTAGCATCCCAACGGTGACAGGTTGCTGTTGAACCCACTCAGAGCCCTCCTGACGGTGAGGAAAATCAGCTGATAAAGGTGACATTCTTGGCACTGTGGACTCAAATGGCAACTTAATTTTCTTTTTCTAAAGTTCAAATATGAAAAAAAAAAAACCCTCTCAACAACTTTTCATGGTCTCACCATGCCTTTCATCTCTGGGTAGGGGGTGTTGTCATCTGCTTTCTGCCTCAAACTGTGGAAAGACACTGCCTGGTGGTCAAATGTGATCTACAGGAAAATGGGTAAAATGTCAAATGTTCTTTGGTCTGCAACACAGAACCTGTAAGACTCAAGAACTTTTTTATCTCTTTTGCTTTGAACTTAAACAGTATTAAAGAATTATATAGGCTATAAATATAAAGTTATTTTGGGGACTAAGATAAGTTTGGCATTTAATGTTGTTCTGGACTTTTGCTGGTATAATCCATTAATATATTTCACATGGCTTTCATTTTTAATTTGGTTCTTGCTGCTGTTTTCAGGCTTTTCAAGACAGTATCACTTTTCATCATGGCAGCTCCTGGCAGGGCCTCAATTATAGTTCTCTTTCACCACAGGATGGGGATAAAATAAGCATTACTTAAGTATCAGAATAAGGAGGAGGTTGGTCACACACACTCTGTGATGGTTTGAATGAACAATGTCTCACACAGGTTCAGGCATTTGAATATGTGGTTCCAAGTTAGTGGTGCTATTTAGAGAGGTTATAGAACCTTTAAGGGGCGGAGCCCTGATGGAGGAAGTCAGTTACTGGGGTGGGCCTTGAGAGTATATAGCCTCTCTCCTAATTTCTTTTCTGTTTCCTATGTGTTGATGAACTGTGATCTCACTGCTTCCTGTTCCTGCTGCCATGCCTTATCTGCCATGATTGACTAGAACTGCAAGTAAAATGAACTCTTTCTTCCTTAGGTTGCTTTTGGTCATGACATTTTATTGCAACAACAGAGAAGTGATTAATACACCCTCTGTACTTGCAGATGCATGTGACTGATTTACAAGTGGACTATCATGTAAAACCGCAGTTCATGAAACAACTCATTTCCTTTCAAGAATACAGTCTTGTTTATAAAAATAGGAAGAGCTTATTTTTATGAAGAAATCATACAGACATCATGACTGGCTCAATTACTGGGGCCATTTATAACAGTGAACAAGACATACCTGAGGAGTGAGTGTTCTCTTCTCTAGCCTTGCACTCTTGGTTCGTACAATGTGGCGACTGGCACAATATTTGTTTGTTTACTTTGCATCCTCACCAGTGCTCCCCTCCCCCCGCTGGCAATGTTATATAGGACACAGTGTCAGCAGTTATCACTTCAGCCATATGTGGAGAAGTCGGTTAGTTCCATGAACCACACACATCAAGAATAGGGACAGAATGGAGACATATTCATAGAAAACAAATGGAATGTTTGAACCGGGTTATAACAAGAAATATAAAAATTAATATAGAAAAAACTATGTTTAGTATTCTCAGAGCAAAGGAAAAATAATTCTGTATCTAGAGCACTAAACTTCAGGCTGAAATTATCCTTTCCCGTTTTTAAATTAATACTGAAGGAGGCATGGAATATTACAATTGTGTGATTTCTTATGAAGTTGACGAGACACGTATGACATTTTAAGAATAGTATTGGTAAGAAGCACAAACAATAAAAGGGACAGGACAGAGGTTAAGGATTTCAAAGATCTTACTCAGACGTGCTGAAAACATCCCGCCTGGAATTAGCTACACACAAGTCGGTGATTCTGAATGTAGAACATGTCCTGAGACTACACAATCAATAGCATAAAATCCCAGGAGCTGGGAGAGTAATTAATTTGCTGTTCTCTTGTTTTGCTTTGCAACCCAGGGTAACAGTCGCCTCAGAATATTACTGGGTGTTTTCTTTTTTTTCTTTCTTTCTTCTCTGTCCACTGAATTTATCTATTCATAGAAAATGCCTGCTTTATTTCATTATCGACTTGAAAATAAATAGAAAACAAATCTAAAAATTATCGTAAAACAAATCAGAAAATACATAGTGAGATGCTTTATTTCAAGACAAGTTAATATTTGAAATAAAGTCAGGAAGAATGCTGAGCACAGCATATTCCAAACCTGCAGGCTACTTCTTTTGTTCCACTCTCAGGGTGCTAACAAGCAACAGAGGAGTAGTGCATTGTGGGGAAGGCAAAGAATGCCAAAAGCAAGTGGCATATAAGGAGGTGATATTAACATGCCTCAGAGCCATCCAAGTTTTAACTGAAACTAAATATATTCCTCTTAACTATAAACCAAACTTGTGTTTATACTTTTAAAACATAGATGACATAGTAACTTCAAATTAAAGAAAATATTTAATCAGCTTTAATATTGTTCCAAAAAACACAGAAGAAAATCTACTCCCAGGCTATACCAGGCTTTCTGATCCTGGGGTTTCAGAGGTATATATCCAGAGATCTAGTAGTTGGCACTGTTGACTAGGTATCAGATAAGCTTCTCAGAGTGAACATCTCGAGTTCTTGTATTCTGAAACCTCTAATCCATACCCCTGACCTTTCTACTCCTTCAGTCTGTCTTGCTTCAGTTAGATGGTATCAGACACATTTAGGATCATGTGACCAGAAAGGTATAGTCCAGGCTGCCCTCAGACTTGTAACGCTCCTGTCTCACCCTCTTCATTATCTGTCTACTGGCATTCATGCCTCTTACATCCACCCATTGCTCTCAGCTGGTTGGTTTCTCTTAGTCTTTTTCTCATTGCCAACCATTCCTGAACCCAAGCCAATCTGACAGTAAGTTCTGTGATTTCTACTTTTCATATATGGTCCAAGTTCTACATCTTTCACATTTCCACCTTGTTACTTTGATGCTCCTAACAGGCCTCAACTGTTTATCCTATTTTTTCTGCAGTTCCATTTCCATACAACATCCAGAACAGTCCTTTAAAACTATTAATTCTTAGCAGCCCTCCTATATTGGAGAAGCCTCTCCAATGGCTTCCTAATACACTCAGAACACATTTAGAACCGTTCTCTTCATCTTGAAGACCTCCAGTGTATCAGACACATGACTGCCTACAATTAGGCCCCAGACTGTCTTTTACATTATTCTACCTGCCCCATTCATCTGGTTGCAAATGTATTAGGCTCTTCTCCGTGCCTCCAGCTTGCCTGGACTGTGTCTTAAGACCTTTCTGAGTGCTACTTCTCCCTGAAACTTTCTTCATCTAGGTTTTTGTTTAGATGGCTACTGTCACTTTGCCACACGTCTTGTCTAAACAATTCCCTTCCTAGTTAACTTGTATTCCCTGTATTTTCCAGGGTACCTTGGCCACATGTAGCTACTGAGCATGTGGAATGACCTCACCATGATGCACTCTAAGGATAAAATGCGAAGATGCCAAGGCTTACCACAGAAAATGGAAAGTAACTCACTGTTTCTGTATTAACCTTGTATCAACACAATCTGTATGTATATATGTATGTATGTATGTATGTGTGTATGTATGTATATATACATATATATACACACACATATATACATATACACACATATATATATATTGCATGTATATATATATATATATATTCAAACAAAATATACTTCACTTTATCTCCTTCCTTCTACATTTTTAAATGTAGCTATTTTTTGAGAATCTCTTACTGAAAATACTTGGGATCAAAAAATTTTGAATTTTAGAATACATGCACAGACTTATCAACTGGGCATCTGAAATGCAAGTCCAAAGAGCAGTTTCAAGTCTGAATTTTTAGTTAAGGATGCTCAACTTGTATGAGTAAATTTACACGAGCTATGTGGCTTGCATTTGCAGTTTATGCTATCAAATCATTTACTTAGTTAATTTATTTGTGTGAGCACACCGTGAGCTAACAAGTGTGGAGGCCAGAGGACAACTGAGAGCCAGTTCTTTCCTCTCATCATGTGGCCTCTGAGGATTACACTCAGGTCAGAAGATTTGGAGACAGGTGGCTTAACCCTCTGAGCTGGCCTCTCATTCTGTTATTTATTGCTTTAGCCATGACTATCTGAAAGTATCTTTGTTGCCTTATCTGTGACTGTTGGCTATACCATCAGAGGTACAGGACCTGCAGTATTTTGTTCGTAGCTGTGTCCCAGTGTTTAGAGCACAGCCTGGTACAGAGAAGGCACCTGTTAAAATGCTTAACAAATGGATGAGTGGACACCTGAAGATATGCATCTGAATGGCAGTGTCCTTCTACTGCAGGGAAGGAATAAGGCATATTTAAAACCCTTCTCTTGGATTATTCTTTTCCTTTACCTCCTCAATTGGGTTTTAAGTTTGTTGAAGTAGGGCTTTGTGATTCTTGGATATAACTTCTTCCTGACTTGCAAAAATATCAGTGATAATAAAGTCATACTTTTGACTTAATACATGACAGAAATGGTACAAGTTATTCAAGATTTCCTTCATAACATCTAAGGTAAGAACTCCTATTCTCATTTTAAGAGGAGACTGAAGCTTTGTAAAAATAACTTGTTAGGTGGCCCTGAGACCACCCACATGGTTGGTGTGAATGTGCAAATCCAGGGTGCATCACAGGGCACAGACTCTGAGTCATCACTCTCACAGTCCAGCATCTGCTCCATCCTTAAGAACACTGAATACTACAAAACATCTGCTCAGCGTAAGAAAAGAACAACATCAACAGTAAAATCTAAAATTACGGTGGCACTTGATGCCCTCCCCTCCCCTCCCCTCCCCAGGCAACATGTGAATTACGTCTCAGAGGGCCCTGACACCATAATTTTCTGTGTTTAGTTGGGTCCTACCTGACTTCCAGATGCAAGACAAGCAAGCAGCGGTCAGCCATATCCTGGAAGGACTTGGCAAGCTCACTCAGCGTCTGCATGATCTGTTCGGATACTGGGGGGAGGTCCATGTTCACGTGGCTCTCTTGAGCAGGGGAAAGCACTGGAAGAAGAGAAAGCAAAGCAACCATTTCATTAGGTGCCTACAGGTTTTCCTGGAGTGTACATTATCCAGTCACCTTGCTGTTTTCAATACTTTGGCAGCATTAGAAGTCTAAGGTACGCTAGACTCTTGTTTTTACTTCTTTTATTTATTTTACTTATTATAATCGCTGTGTTGTTGCTATGTGTAAGTAGGAATGCATGTTTCTGTGTGCGGTGGTCAGAGGTAAGCAGAGTTCACTTTCTTTTTTCATTATAGGTTTTGGGATCAAACTGAGGTTGTCAGGCCTATACATAAAGTGCCACTCCCCACTGAGGCAGCTCACCAGTGTTCTTCCTTACTCAGTGCCTTGTTTCAATCAATTTACTGAAACAGAAGCACCGTTAAAGCTTGCATGGCCTGCACATGCAACCTGTGTCTCCTGTCTACTTTTCAAGTTGCTGTTCAGCTTCTAGCTGCACACTCACAGCAACCCTTGTGAAGGGCAAACAAGTAGCTCTGAGCCTGCTGGTCACACATCTGAAAGACCTGAGCTGACAAAACCCCTGGATATGTCTTCAACAACATCAAGAATCTTACCTGCACCAATTCTGCTCAGCTCTGCAGTCATTCTCAGGCATGTCAGAACTAAGTACTGAAGATACCTCTTTTGACCTCTCTGAAGTCTTTCCCCATTCTTTAATCACCTCAAATGACTAGACGAAATTGTTTTATAATTCTTAAACTCTATGGACAGAAGTGTTCCATCTGTTCTAGATCACTCCTGAAATGTAAGTCTCAGAATAAATACTGCAAACTAACCAGTCTGCAGGAAGTGGTCACTTGGGCTGTTATAGAGGCTATGACACTTGTACTGAGGCCTAACACCTGGGGAGTGAGAGACAGTGAGGTGGTTGTGGACCACATTTAATTCATATGTAACTTATGAGCAATGCCAGGCCCTAACAGGACAGTTTAGGAGAATAGTTATATTTAGAGAATACTTTCTCTAACTTTCCAAAGGACTTCCTATCTTACTATAAAGATACTTGTGCATTTATATTCTCTGCTGGCAAATTTGCAAAATCTAGCAAATAGAATCAATCTAATGTCTATTAAATGGATGAGTAGATAATGAAAATGGGATGAATTACATGGAATATTATTCAGCCACAAAGAAAATGAAATTATGAAATCCACAGGTAAATGAACGGAGTTGGAAATAATCACTCTGAGTGAGGAAACTCAGATCCAGAAAGACAAATGCCACACACTCCCTCTCACATGTACGTGTGAGCTTTCAAACTTTTGGTATGCATGTTCATACTAGAGAATGCACAGAAGATGGGAAGCTAGCAAAGGGACATAAGAATATTTCAAAGAAAGGGGGGATAGAATGTGAGTGATAATAAAGGTAGGAAGGGGAAAAATGGAACAGGAAGGGCTAAGGTAGGAGCCAAGGGTAGAGAAGGGTGTATGAAGGAAAGACAACACTTAAGTCCTCTGGAAACATAACATGGAAACCTACTAATATATAAGTTTATTCTCTCTCTTAAATGAATTAACCTATAACAAAGGGACAGTGCTTCCTTCAGACACTATAGGCTAAACATAAGAAGCCCAGCACCAGGTATTGTTTACCTCTTTTTGATTTGCTGGTCAATAGGATTTCATACATATTGCTAAGGCTACTGTCATTGGTTACCCTCCAGAGCTTGATCATAAGACCCTACTGCAGAAGACACTGCATATCTGAATTATAGGACATGGAAAACTGAAGCTAATAATGATCTGGGTGTTTCTTCCCTACTAGCTAGGATTCATAGTACTGGAAGGTTCTATGGATGCTATGAGACAAGAAATGTCAGCAACAGTCTCACCCAGTGAACCTTGTAAGCTATAATAATGACTGGTCTGGCAAGAGGTATACAACAGTATAGTACCCATCCTATAAGATGGTCTTCATTTCTAGTACCATCAACTGGGTCAAAAATGTATGGCTGGCCAAGTCACTACTACTACTACTATATTTATTATTCTGCTAAATCAACATAGTAAAAAACATCTCTGAGTTTTTATCTTTGTGTCCCAAGACTGATTTCCTGATCAACCCACAATAGAGAAGCTTCCTTTTACAGAAGATGGTGATTAATACAAAGAACCCAACTGGCCAACATGCCAAGTCTGTGGAGTACTCAGTTCTAAATGTCAGTATGTTTTTGCTTCTCTGTCTGAAAACTCTTTTCTCTGCCAGAGGGCTTGGGTCTTCTGGAAGAAGGATTCCTGGACTTGGGGCCCACAGGATCTGCTGAGAGACCACTAACTCTGGAAACACAAAGTCAAAAACGGCCCAAGCAGTGTCTAAATGGAACATCTATATCATATCCTTTCCTATAAAGGTTTGAAGATCGGTGGGGAGAGGGTATGGAGGGACTTGAGAGTCAGAGGGATTAGATGTCTGCAGTGGAACAGTGTTTGCTGGACAAGGCAGCATAGCTGCACACATGAACTCAGTGTCTAGAACTGTATCCACAAGACTTGCACAGGTTTAAGTCAGCCAAACCTCTAGAAATGGATAGGAGAGGCGCTCATGAAGTTCCACCTGTATCTGAAGAGCTACTGGCATCTGATGGCTGTTGAGGGGAGGGAAAGTCAGTTTCTTAGGGTGTGTGGGCTCTGAGTAGCTACTCATCTTTCAGTAGGTAGTCTTATACCTAGCACTTACAGGCAGAACTAAATAGACTAAGAGTATTAAAACTCTTAAAAAGAAAGTAGAGTGCACATCAAGTTGTATGTGTGTGTGTGTGTGTGTGTGTGTGTGTGTGTAGTAAATAAAATATTAAAACATTTGAACAGATTCCTTAGGAAAATACTGAACAGTTGAAGTAGGAGTTCTGTTATTTAAACTTCTTACGGCTTCTTGGAGATCACCAATAATAATTTGGTCATACTAGTCAAGCCTTCTTTTAGCTCTCAGGACTCAACTACTGTACTTGGTCCTGTTTCTCGCATGCTGCCAGAACAAAATTTTTCAAATATCTCTGCCTTAGTATCTTGTGTAAAGTAGGGACAACTATGTCACATAGTGGTAAATGGGTTGACATAGGAAAACATTGGCACATAAAGCTTTCTCAACATTCATATAAATCAGAGACATAGTCATTATTCTCCTTTAGTCTTTTTATTTGTCCAGGTTAAATCTTAATAATTGCAGCCAGAAACAATCCTATCTATCTCAAAATTCTGTTTTCAGTCATCTATGTTTTACCTCTTTGGCAGAGAAGCCTTTCCTTGGCTGCAGTACATAGGCCCCTTGCAAAAAGGGCTGTATGGACTTGGAACCCTCTGAGACATCACTAACTCACTTTATAGGGTAGGAATCAACATGGCCCAAGTAGTATGTATTGTGATTATGTCTTTTCCTGGACTATCAAGCCCAAGTGAGGGCCAGAAATGTGATCCAGGCATGTAACCTTTAAGGCTAAAGTTCCTTTGGGAATCAGGTTCTAAGAAATTACACAGTGTGGCGCAGGCAAAACAAGTGAGCTATATTCAAGGGAACTGACCTGGAAGGAGGAGAATATAGTGGTGTAGATTTAAAATTCTAATAATCCCTGCACTATCCTAGCTGCTCACAAACTCGCTCTGCTGGAGAGTGGACATAAAACACTGCATTTCCTCTCAAATGATAATATTATTCATGTTGTTTTATGGCAAGGCAACATCATTGCCATCATAATGTTTCATGTGGCAGGCTAGATGAAAGCAACTTTAAGTAACATTATTATATTTCAAAGCACTTTAGGGCTTTTAAGGCTCTGAATTCCTTTCCTTTGTGACACAAAGTCTGGTTCACAGAACTATCTGTATTCATCAATGAGAAGAGGTAGAGATTATTCTGACATTGTACACATAGTTTTAAGCTCCAAAATATTATAACTGACCAAATATTATTAAAAATATTTTGGGTAGAATTCATTAAAAAGCTAGAGGTTCTCCTTTTTTATTATACAAATAAATGATTTCACTATGTGAAAATCGACTATTCACAAAGTATGAAAAACAAAAGAAATAAATACAGTAAAACCAAAATCCCAACAGAACAGGCAAATGGCAGGTTCATCTGCCAAGCAAAGCTTGCAATGGCCATGGCAGGACAGTGTGGAGTCATGACAAGCTGTGCATTCTGTCTGACTGTAAGCTATAGCAAAACTATGACATGGTATTAACGTAACATGATAACGTATGCCTAGAGCTTCCCTGAAAAGCTGGCTTGTAAATTCCTGAAGGCTTCCTGAAGTTTATGAAGCTTTCTTAAATAAGAAGGCATGTATTGATCAAAAAAATGCTGAGCGTGGCAAAGACAGCATAGAAGAATTAACTGGCTCTTAAATGTCAAGTGGCAGTGTTGATAGATTCTGTTTACAGGCAGGAAATGAGGTTATCGGACACACATGCCTCACACCACACCCTGTACCTATACACACCATACTCACACACTCATCTATCCACTCATCTTACACACTCACCCATCCACCCATTTCACACCTGCATAACACACTAACACACACACACACACACACACACACACACACTCCTCTGCATATACCCTTCCAGAGACTAAGTGATTATGTATCTGTCTTAGAGGCTGCTCTCCATTCTGCCACAGCCCCATGTGGACTGAACTTTTAAAATGTTAGTAATTGATCACCTCTTTAAGACATGCACTCTGAGCAGCTGCTCTAACCCTGGGAAAGGCTGACATCTGATCGTTCATAATATGACCACTATATTATGTAAGTATGGGTCTTTTAAGATTCCTAGCTCATCCTCATGCTGAGGTAACTGGAGCTCTCTCTATCAAATCTATTGGTCTAACAGGAGGAAGATGAACCTTGTGATCTCAAATAGAAATAGCTTTTATTTTGCAGAGACAATGGACAAGGCAATCTTATCTCCAATCTCCACTCTAGTGAACACAGGAAATGTTCACTATCTGCAGCTGGGGTTGCAGAAAGAAGTGGCCTCGCGTCACAGTCTGGTAAACCTTCAAGCAGACTTCTGTGGAGCCCCTCAGAGAATGCTGAGTTTTGTGATAAAAGAAGCAGGCTGAGGCTGCCAGCACTCCTTTCTCCCCTGCTCTTCCCTTTCCTGATGTGGGAAGTAAGGGTGAAGAATCAGGCGGGTGCTGGTCTGACTGCTTAACTACTGGCCAGCCCCAGCACTGCTGACTTCAGACTCCAGCTCTATTGGGAAAACCAAGGCCCTCTCAAAGCCCTGGAATGGAAAAGAGTAATAGCCTCAGGGCGAGTGAGGTCTGGAGTCACAGCCAGTCACAAGCATCTCTTCTTCCCGCCCTCTCCTATGCTTGCTGGGCTGCCATATACCTGCTACTCAGCCTTAACTCTGGAATCGCTTCACTTTCCCCTTTGAAGGCCCTCAGCATGGACCACAGAGCTGAGGCCTTGAGTCACCCTTTCGCTACAAGATGCAATTCTCTTGAGTCCTCTTCTTTTGTTCTTTTGTTCTAACTGTCTCTTTAGCCCTGGGCTAGTTTTATAACTCACCGACAGGAAAACAAAAACTGAAGAGCAGATCATTGCCAACAGGAAGTTTTTGAGTCTAATCTCAAAAAAATTTTCCACAAGCTGATGGTAAGGGCGTATTGAAAAGTGGAGATGGCCCAGTTAGAAGCTTCACCTCGTATAGACTAGCATTCATGGTGCTGGAAGGTACCCTGCATGCAACTGAGAAGAAAGGTAAATCATCAATATTACCCAGCCACAAACCCTGCAAGCCACAGCAGTGACCTGGCTGCAAGCTGTACTGGTACAATAGCAACATAAGCATATGGCAGTGACCAACCACTTTTTGACTGGATTTGAGGCCCACTACATGGACGGCATCCATACCAGACACTGCTGTCATGGCCAAGATCCTGAGACGATAGGTTGTGGGCATAGAGGAAAACCTAACACTATTATTCTGCAAGTATACATAAATAGCTTGTAGTGACACACTGCTCTACGCATAGACCAGTACCTCAGTCAGCCCTCAGTAGAGAAGCTTCTCCTGGCTGTACATGGAAACGAACCCAGACATCCATAATTGACAATGAGCAGAAGAAGAGCAACTTTGGAGCACTTGGAGAGAGAACATAACGCTGGGTGGGTAGGGACATGGGGATGATCTAGGAGGAGATGGAGGAGAGGGAAGAGATGATCAAAATATACTGTATGTATTTTTTAATTAAAATGCTTCCACGCCACTTTGCCGTTCTTTGCCAGGCAGCTACCCTCTCTTAATAACACCACACTTAAGTTACTCTCCTCCAGCCCTTATGACTCTTTCCCATAAGATCTCAGATTCTCGCTTTCTCCACAATCCTGTGTCCCACTAATACCTCAGTGTGCCATGACTGGATTTCTACTTTCACTACGATATTAAAAATTATTCTGATATTTGTTTATAAAATTTAAATTTCCAAACCCACGGGATAGTTCACAATGCTAATGCCGTATACGCTTTCTGCTACATAGTGTACCACTGGCCATTTCCACCTACTTTGGCTGACGTCACTTCATCTCCGGGATGCTCTGCATCCCCTTCCTTCAGCTATAGCTGCCAGGGCTGCCTGGGACCGATTTGCTCTGTCAGTCTCCCTGAGTTCCATGGAGTGTGGGTGTGCTCATGCATTTTAACACCTCTTCTACTGTTTAAGAATTCATAAGTTCCTGGCTTTAAAACTTCATTAACTCTTTATAAAAATCTTTCTGTCCCCGTACATCCCACAGGCATCTCAAAACCAAACACATTATTGTTCCTTGTAAAATTTATTTAAATTACCTTCCTACCAGTGAAATCCAAACTATATTATATTTGACTTTTTCTTTTTTCATTAAAGGTCAATTTTTGCTTATACTACTTAGCATATTTTTTCTAATATTTATTTTCTCTTTTCTACACCAAGTGCTACTTCTTTGGTTTAGACCTCTTCTCATCCATGGATCCTCTAACCAACGTCTCTGCTTCTTGCTTGACCTTTCAAATGTAACAAAAACCCAGGTAGATAGAGCTAATTACCTGAAATGTAAGTATGGTTCATTATAATTTTTTTCATTATAACACTTTCCAGTGCTTGTGGGTCCAAGCATGGGCTTTGTAGCCAGGCTTTCAATGCCTGCTGTCTTTTCTGGGGATCATAGAGCTTTTCATGCCAGGCAATGCTCCACCAATAAGCTGTACCACCAATCTCTATGATTTACCTCAGTAAAACATCTGGTTCTTCTCAAATGTGCATGATTTTCCCTTCTGTAGTCCATCCCTTCCCTAAATCTTACCTTTTGACCTTCACACTTTAAAGCAAATCTCTTAATTCTATCATGAGGTTCTATCATTCAATACTTGTGGTGGTTTTTATACTTTTTAAAACATTACTCATTCATCCTAGGGCATAGCCAGGGACTTAACTATATTTTTTCTCCATTCAACTCTAGTAGAACAATTATCAAATCCCATTCATGTGACTGTTAATCAACTGATTGTTTATTATTAGCTTGTCTCTCAATCAGATCACTAAGTCCTTTAGGGCAAGAATCACGTATTTTCCATAATCGGTCAGGAGAATAACTGGAGGCGTTATATAATTCAATCATGCCCTTTTAGTTAAATTGAAGTAGTGATTTTAATTGACTAGCACAACACAACAAAGAATGCACATAATAATCGATTGTAAAGATCGGGAAAAGAAAGAACAACTCACAATTTACTATTCTATTCTTCCTTAGTTTTCTGGGTACAATATGGGATGAGGGAGTTGCTTGTTATAGCTGGTTTTCTGGGCTGTTCAGTAATCTTACAGATATAAAGTTTACTGCAGTTCTAGTTAACTCCTAGAGCTCATGAACTTTCCCTGTAGGCAGTATTGCTTCTTGTAGCCTTTTTACTTTTAGAACTAGTCAGTCCACCTTGCTACAACAGAGATTTGGTTCTCTATTTTTCTATTGACATAAAATCCTTGGCATGTCAAATACTCTGAATCTCTCAAGGAAAGCCAACACACTAACTGTCATGGAGAAGCAATCAGTCGAGAGCATTAGGATGTCTCAAGTGGCTCCACAGCCCAACATTAACCAGACTGAAATCTGTTTAGGTCTTAAAAATTAGTCAAAATTGGACTCATTCACACCCAGAAGAGCATCTGTTTTCAAGGATGCAGCTGCTACCCTTTCAGTGGCAACTTACTGTGACTTCTTTAATTGATTCATATGAGGATGTCCTTGTACATCTGCAATATTATTTAAAATTGTTACAATATTAGCTTAGGCTGCTATCAGCTGTCAAGAAAGTGATAAATTGAAAAAGGAGAGATAGTTATCATGGCAGGAAAAGAAAGGTTAACCCTGTAAATTCAAATATTATAGAGGATAGAAAAAGACACTGAAGAATGATCTCAGGAGACTTGGAACATTTTAGGAGATCAAATTTTGCTAGAGTAATTATTTCTGAATCCTATTCTTATGTGTACAGAGATGACAGCCGCCACATAATGATCTCTGTTCTCACCTGAGATCAAATTACTTAATTTCCAATCTTCAGTTTTCCTATTTAGAAAATTGTGGCAATTACATCTTCCTTGCTCTGAGAGTAATATGTTATTAGGCCTTGTAAATAATTTTGAGATCCTTTGATAGTGTTATCACACTGAACAGTTTAGAAAAAATAAATATAGGAATGATGACAAGGTGTGTGAAATTAAGAAGTAACAGAGCTAACAGAGTCAGTGGGGATGGTGCCAGCAGTCCCTCACCTAACTTCCTTCCTGTCTTCAAATGCCTGTGTAACATGCTACCACTGAGCCAAGCACTGACCATCAATTTTAAACTGTCAACTATTCACAGCTCCAAGTTAGACTCCAAAGCAGCTAGCTCTACCCGTCTTTATAATATCTGTACCACTAGCCATACTTTTTATCCATGCCCTTGGGATACTTGTTCCTCTTCCTCTACTCCCATGCTTTGGGCACTGTAGGCACTTATAATTGTTAAGCAATCTGGTTACTTACAAAGCTTCCAGTCTCTGAAATATGCCAGGAATCTTCACTGGATCAGATATCTCTTGTTCTATTACCTTCAACTTTTATTAAGAAAAAGTGAGGCTAATTATTCTAAATGGAAATTTCTCAGCAATATTTTACGCATGTGTTTACATGTGTGTTCAGGTATGGAGGTTGGAGGACAACCTTGGGTATCTTCTTCAGGAATACTGACTACCTATGGGGTCTCTCATTGGCTGGGAGTTCACTGATTAAGCTAGACTGTTTGGCCAGTGAGCCCCAGGGCTCCTTCTGGTTCCTTCTCTGCAGAAATGGATTGCCCAACATTTTTATGTAGGTTCTGGGGATTGAATTGTGTCTTTCATGACTGTGAGGTAAGCACTTTACTGACTATGGATTACTCTTTTATGATACATATATACTTAGGTACCTTCTGCCACTATTATCAATTCATTTGTCTACAAGAATATAATCATTTACTTTTGTTCTTTCTGTTTTTAAGATAATGCCTTGTTAAATATCTGTAGGTGGCTGGAGTTCACTGTGTAGACCAGGCTGAACTCACTTTGCAGTAATCTTCCTGCCCCTGTCTCCTGAGTGCTTGGATTACAGGTACGCACCACAATTCCTGACTCATTTTGTTCATTTATTTAGCTGTTCTTTCCTAAACTTCCAAATCATCTCCCTTCTAGTTTTTTGGTGTTTATTTTCTTCAAGGGTGCTTTCTGAGGCAGGGTCCAAGTCTTACCTTTGAACATGGCACTTGGCATAGAGCTGAAGACGGTCTTGAACTTGCTGCCTCTGCCTCCCACATACTAGGGTAACAGATGCACACCACGACAATAGGCTTGAATAACCTAGTTTTCAGGTCCTATGTTATGATTCTAAATAAGGCAGAGGGCTAAGACAAATGTTGGTTCTCTTCACTTTATTTTCTGTTCAAAAGACAAGGCGCATTTTCTATATATAATAACTAGCAACTAGGTTTAAACTAGCATAGTCAATTGATTCTGAAACTAATGTGTGAGCTGACGTGTTCTTTAACCAACAGAATTCTGACTTAAAAAGGATGGGAACATATCCCTGCTGTTCAGGTTATCCTGTACACAGACAAGCTTGTTAAGTAGTTCCAGAAATACAGCTTTCCTATGAGACTGCTAGACAATATGCAGGCCAACTCCCAGCCTTTTCATTAGTTTGAATATGAAATGTCCCTTACAGGTTTGTTTTTGGAATGCTTGTTCCCCAGACAGTGGTGTTATTTTGGGAGAGTGGAGAATCTCCAAGACATGGGGCATGGTTGGTAGAAGTTGGTCACTAGATGAGGTCCTTTACACCCATAGCCTTGGGACCTGTTTCCATTTCTGGTTCTTCTTCTTGGTCTGCTATAATGTGAGGTGTCTCTGTCACACACTTCTCCTAACTTGAACTCCATGCTTTCTCTGTCATAATGGACTGAGAACTCTCTGTAACTGTGAATCAAAATAGATCTTTCCCCTAATAAGCTACTTCAGGTATTTTATCACAGCAACACAAAGGTCACTGTAGATGTGAGCTCTTTTTGATCTACACTCATGGAAGAACTAGGGCATTCTTAAATGGGAGAAGGGATTCTTAAAAAAAAATAAGAGTGAAGAAAAGTAGAAGTTCATTAACAGAAAGGAAAAAAGAAACACGGATGTGGGAGCCTTGGGGAAGGTTCAGCATTTTTCTGTTTTCCTATAATGCAGTCACTCAGATTACGAAGGGAATGCTTTATGTAGACATAGCAGGCAGAGCTCTTCTTTTCCTACAGTCCTATTCATTGTTTAAATAAGCAAGCCCACATCTATTCCTAGACCAAGGACAGGGTAACTTCTAAGTGCTTCACAAAATGTTTCTTTTGAGAAGCCATGTATTACTTTATAAACAGTAACCGTCGGGTGAGGAACATATGCCTGCCCTGCTCCCTGCATACGCTTAACATTTCAGATGTCCAAAATGTCTATTTGACGAGCTATTATTATAAAGCCCTCCCAACATCAAAGACCAAAACCTTCAAACTCTTAACAAAACCTCACAGTTTTAAGGATACTGAGTGTGTATTTCATCTGATACCATATTCTTTTGCTATAGGAATATAACTTATTCTTTCACACTTAATGCCTCTAGAACAATTTTTTTAAAGATTTATCTTATTTTATGTTCATGAATGTTTTGTCTCACTTATATATGAGCACCACTCTGTGGCTGCAGGTCAGAAGAGGGCATCAGATCCCTCGGGACTAGAGTTACAGATGCTTGCTTACCACCATGTGAGTACTCAGGACTTAACTCAGGTCCTATGCAGTAACAACATGTGCTCTTAACCACTGAGCCATCTCTCCAGCTCCAGAACAAACTTCTTAACAAATGCATCTTAGTTTCCTTTTCCTCTTGTGATAAAATACTTTGAGAAAAACTACTCAAAGGAGACAGTTTTGTTGGCTCACAATTCCAGGTTACACCTATCACTGCAGGGAAGTCGAGGCAGCAGGACCATAAAGTACAACACATCCTCAGGCAAGAGCAGCTAGCAATGGATTACGCATGCATGCTAGTGTTCAGCTCCCCTTTGCTACTTCTGCAGTCAAGAACCCTGCTGAGGACACCTGCTACCCACAATGGGTAGGTCTTCATAGCACAATTAATGTAATCAAGATAATCCTTCACAGACATTATTAGGGACCCCTTCCCAAGTGATCTGAGGTCTTGGCAAACTGACAAATTAACACTAATCATCACAAATTCTAAGCTTTATTTCCCTTACAGACAGGACCTTGAGAGTTGCTGTGTGGACCACATGAGGAAAGTGGCATCTAGAACTGTACTTAGCAGAAAGCTAGAGGTGGCACTGGAGATTACCCCTCTGTCTCTCTCCGGTGCACGTGACCTAGTTCATTTTGAACTTTGTCTACCTGCAACATCCCTAGGAAAGAATTAGATATGTGACAACATGTCTTCTTGGCACGAGTCACGGGGTACAGCTCCTGCTTACATCCTGCAGAGTGCAACAATACTTGCTGAATTTAACCCTCAAGTTAAAGACAAACCAAAGAGTTTTATAGCCACTAAAAACCAAACCAAACCAACCAAACAGCAACCAAACCAATCAAAAAACAGCAGCAACAATAACAACAACCCAAAACAAAACACACACCACCAACAAAAAACCCCCCAAATCAAAACCATCTTTATGATGACTTTTAACCTCCCATCTTCCTACTAGTTCATTGGTTTGGCTCATCATTCTGTTTCAGGGAAGGAAACGGAAGTTTCAGGAGTGTGAACATCTGGAATTAGTCCATACAGAAAGAGCTACAATATCTGGATGAAGAATTAGTCCATACAGAAAGAGCTACACAGAAAGAACAAAGGGGACTCATGCAAGGACTTCAGAAGAGTAAAAGTTAAAAAACTAAAAGTTAAAAAAGTTCAGGAGAGTCAAGTTAAAAATGAATCGTTGTTCCCCTAGGCTACCATGGGATGAGGTCAACTTTGTGTTCACAGTACACAACACACATGGCAGGGCTCTGTGGAGAGGTATTCAATACTCATAAAATACTGCTTGATGGTTACAAGACTGAGCAAGCTCTAGGTCCTGCAGCAGTTAGCTTGAGGGTTCTATCTGCGTGCAGTGTAAACCAGTGTGGACACATGATGTTTATAGCATGTGATTGACGGTGCAGACCTCAGCCTCTTTCACCCTTGGGTGAAACATTAAGATTGATTTTTCCACTTTATTCTATAAAGAGGAATAATAATCTTCCTGAAGGCTTGGCTGGAAAAAAAAAACAACAAAAAGAAACCAGGAAAACCTCATCATCTACTAAAAAGGCATGCCAATTTAGTGAGGCCGATTTAGTTCCTTGTAGATATGAAAGAGAAACGGGACGGGCAGCCATGGACCAGCTCAGGTCCTGCTGAATGTACAACTGCAGAGCTGAGTCCATGACTGCATAAAACCTCGAATCACAGAGCACCTTAAAATGTTAGGAGAGAAAGAGACAGGTTTAAATTTTAAGATAATTTTTGAGACAAAAATATTAAATAGCAGAGAGAAACATTTGTCTCTGTTTAAGCAGGGTTCATTTTTGGAGATGGGGAAATGAAAGTTTACTTCAGTTTACAACTCTCAGGTCATACTCCATCATGGAGGGACATCAGGACAGGAACCTGGAGGCAGGAGCTGATGCAGAGGACATGGAGAATGCTGCTTACTGGCTTGTTCCTCATGGTTTGCTCAGGACTTATAGAACCCAGGACCACCAGCCCAGGGCAGACACATCTTAATATTGATTTTTCCATATTAATCATTAAGTATGAAAATGCTCCAAAACTTGCTATGTTATTACTACATGGACATTTCCTCTATATTGAAATTATTATTCTATTTCCCTTTTGTTGAAAAATTTCTCACATTAATATACCCTGATTATGGTTTCCTCTCCTTTTGTTCCTCCCCTCCCACCCAGATCCACCTATTTTCTGTCTCTCATTTGAAAACAGGCTTCTAAGTGATACTAAAATATAAGATAAAACAACAAAGCAAATATAGGACAACAGGACACACGGACACACGCACACACACACACACACACACACACACACACACACACACACACACACAGGGAAAAGAGCCCAGGAAAAGGCACATAAAACAAATACAGATATGCAGAAAC
>JANHMN010000016.1:40561740-40602472 GCA_030674055.1 Rhabdomys pumilio | reverse complement strand
AGAAGGAAGGAGACAGGAAGAGAGGGAGGGAGGAAGGAAGACAGAGACAGAGGAGGAGAATATGTGAATATGTATCTCCATCCACAATAACAAAAATCTAACCCTGACATGACACTTTGAGAAGACAAGGATTCTCCAATGCTGCTGTTGAGTTCATTTCTGGTGGCATCAACTGCTGGGCATACAGCCTGCCCTTAAGAATAGTTTGTTTCCTCAGTGAGACTCCCTTGGAGAAAGCTAAATTTTTATTTGCAAGTGGTTATCAATTGGAGATAACTTTTGGGTCAGGGTTGTGAACCTTGTGTTTACTTCTTCTAGCCCTAGGACCCCATGTGGTACATATCCATCCTACCTCAGTCTCTGTGAGTGCATATGTGTGTCAGTCAGTCCTGCTGTGTTTAGAAGGCTTTGTTTCTTGGGGTCCTCCACCCATTAAGGTCTGCCTGCCTGCCTGCCTGCCTCCCTCCCTCCCTTCCTCCCTCACCCCTCCCTCCTTTCCTCCCTCCCTTCCTCCCTCCCTCCTTCTCTCTCTCTGAATAATGTCTGGCTTCGGTTCTCTGTATTTGTTTCTCTCTGCTGTAAGTAGACATTTCTCTGATTATGGATGAACAAGGCACTGATCTATGAGCATAGTAGAATGTCATTAAAAGTCATTTTATTGCTACTTTTAAAAATGTGTATTTCTTTTTAAGGAAAGGTCCCTGGGCCATCTAGTCTCAGGTTCTTGGTCACCGAAGCAGTGGTGGGTATGTGGTCCATCTGCCAGTAGGGCCTTAAGCAAGCACATCAGACATTGGTTGGTCACTCCCACCATTGCACTAGCATACTTGCAGGCAGAGCATCACTGTATACCAAATGATCAAACATATTTCTTAAAGTTTATCACCTACAAATATTCCTGAAAGCCTTAGGGCATAATTAATTCACTGTGCAAATTAGAACATTAGAACATTTGCAGGTGGCAAAACAGAGAACAACAGTGTGTTTCCCTAATACACAGACCAATGGCAAACACTACAAATGGAGACAGAGTGAAGGGGCCTCAGAGCCCATGTGGGTCCTCACTGAATGCTTTACAGTTTGCCTTTTCCATGGGATTCCTTCCAAGCAGATGTGTCACTCATAATTTGGGCGTGAAATAGGAAATAATCATTACTTTCATAATTGGCAGCAGGAAAATCTCATTTTTATCTTTGTGTCCTCAGTTAATAATGTGGTTCCTGGAACAAGAAAGTATTAAGTACATTGAATACCCTTAGAAAGACCTGAGTTCAAATTCTCACTGTCTCATATTGCATTTGATCATCTTCTCCATACCAGATTCTTCATTTGTAAGAAAAGGATGATCACCATACTCACAGGATTCTGATGATTAAATAAGAAAATTCATAAAAGGCTGGAACTGTTTAATGCACAGCACTTAGTCAAGATGGTTAGTACTCCAGTCACTAATATTACCATTTACCTAGAGAAGACATGTTGGACTGATGGGTTCCCTCCAGAGTTATGTATACATTGGAACATCTGGCCAGCTTGACACTTGACGCTAAAACTGGAGAATAACTATGACTGCAAGAAACAGCTAGCAGAAGCCTAGAAACTTGGTCCTCAGATGCCTTCCTAAGATAAAGACAATGTGCAGATCCCTGGTTTATGGAAGACAGAGCTGTCCCTGCCATCAGACACACAGATGTCACTGCGGCTAGCCATATATGTGGCAGAGGCTCCTCTGTTGCGTCAGAGGTGAGGAATGCAGAGAAAGTTAACCCGCTGAAATAGAGCAGAGATTGCAGGCCTTAATCTTGCTGTTATCTCTCTTTAGTGAGGACAAGTGTGGCTACCTCTTTAGCATGTGGTAATGATTACAGCTGCATCCTTCCTGTCAACCTCCCATGTGTCAGCCATATGTGCTAGTCATACAAATATAAAATAATGCCTTCTGAAAGTTAACACTGTATGAGCACACGTCTGTCTTTATACTTTAGTAACACATGGATATTGTTCACCTCTTCATTCCCATATCATCCCTAGAATAATTCACAATCCCTGTGCATGTTTCCACAATCAACTTTCTTAGAATCCCAAATCTCACTAGTCTGTGTTGATATCCTTCATGAAGAAGCAGTTGTTTATCAGCTGATTTATATGATTATATGATATTCTCAAGGGGCCAGAGTCAGCTTGGTGGTTAAGTGATTGTTCTCTGGGAGGACCCAAGTTTGATTTCCAGCATCCGCAGGGTTGCTCACAACCATTCTCAACTCCAATTCTAGGGGATATGATGCCCTCTGCTGGCTGCCACAGGTACACAGGCAAAACACTCAGACATACGAAACAAAACTAACAAATCTTTCTTTGTTTGTTTTTGCTTTTCAGGACATGGTTTCTCTGTATAGTCCTGGATATCCTGGAACTAACTCTGTAGACCAGGCTGGCCTTGTACTCAAGAGATTCACCCGCCTTTGCTTCCCAAGTGCTGGGATTAAACATGTATATCAAAAAATTTGGCAAAAATAAGTAAATATTTAAAAAATTACTCTCTCAAAATCTAGGTAATTTTGTCCATATATGAGTGGTTTTTCTTTTCCTTTCCTCCTCCCCCTCTTTTTCTAGAGACAGGTTGTCTCTTTGTAGCCCTAGCTGTCTAGAACTCACTATCTTGGCCAGGCAGATCTTGGACCCACAAAGACGTTCTTCCTCTGCCTCCTGAGTGCTGGGATTAAGGGTATGTACCACCATACTCTGCATATGTGAATGTTCTTATACTTAGTATAAACAAACTTTTGGGGGGCAGTATTTTCTAGAGTGGCCCAGAAAGCAGTGGTTAAATTCTGCATTCAAGCACTTACCTTGAACAAAACAGTTAAGGTTGTGAATGCAGGTGATTTTTTTTTTCAGTCATTATAAAGATTCAGTGAGATTTAAAAACACAGCAGCACTTAAAACAATGAAAAGTGCATTAGTAAATGCTCAGTAAACATAAGTTACCACTGTTCAGTCTCCTGCTAGGCACCCAAGGAGACCTAGATTCCTAGATTCATCTTTAGTAAAGCCTCTGAGGGCTGGGGGCTTAGTTGTTCACAAGGCTGGTGGTCAGAAAAAAATGATACAGAGATATCTTAAGACATTTGTACTGGATAAAATCATGACTTTTGAAGTTAATTACAAAATTGTAAGAACAGTATGTTCAAATCAACAAAGATGTGGAGGGAAAAGGGGACAAACAGTGGCAGAGCTGAATCATCTTTCTGTCTATAAGAAAGGGAGGGCAGCATCCCTGGAGCTGCTAAGTCAGCAGTAGAGAAGGAACGTGCATGGTTTGAGGGCAGGCAAAGAATGACACTTGATGGCATCTGAGGAGGAGACAGAGTACCTGCTTCTCATTTTATTTTGAAGAATAACAATCCCAAGGAAAGTAGTTTTCTTCATAAAAGACAGAATGTGTGCCTTACTCAAGCAGGAGCCAGCGGGTCATGTGCATATTTATATTCTGAACCAGTATTTATTTCATGACTGTAGTTACTTCTGCCAAAATGAGAAGATGAGGCAAAGCATGACAGGACTCTGTGTGGTACAGGTAAGGGGGTACCACACATGAATCTGAATGACACCTGGGCAATTTTAACCTTGAAATGGCAGAAATTGTGCTATTTTTCAACCAGAGAGAAGGAAATTGGGTTTTAAGGTATCTAATATGTCTCTGATGCAACTCTCTCCCAATTACACACGACACATGATCAGCTTTCTTTGTGTGTTTTTATGTGGGTGCTGGGGATCTAAAATAAGGTTCTCATGCTTGTGTGACAGGTACTTTAAGAACTGAGCGATCTTTCCACCTCCAAGTCCAGCTACTATTTTATTTGTTTTGTTGGAAACATGCCTCCCTCCATATTACCCTAGACTGAAAGTGAAGTGGGGAAATCCTCTTGCATATTTGCTGACAACACGACATCTTCCCCAGCAGCTCTCGTGGAAGCATAGGGTCATTTTCCAACCTCTTGCCAGTAGGGTCTGGGATTTGGGTTCTGCCACTGAAACTGTTCCCCAAAGACGTGTAAGGCATAAAGTAAAGGAAAGCATCATTCTCCCCTTGCAGGGCTAACAAGAGACGCTTTGGCAGCTGGCAGAGAAGAAGCCTGCAGCAGCTCCCACTGTAGACAGCTGCTTCCTCCATCTAGGTAGGCGGAACCCTGGGTTGCATTTCCTGATTTCCTGAACGATGACATCTACTTTCCTGGCTTTTTGCTTCCTTCCAACTGTTTTCTAAGCTCTCTCAGCAATTTTTAAAACATGTAATTTTTTTCTGACTTGAAATAGCTAAACTGCTTTCTGTGTTCGTCACTGTGCATTGATGAATGAAGATAACCTTCTACTTGTGAGATATTTGTGAACAATGGCAAAATTTGGAACAGGAAAGAGTGGGATGAAGGGTCACTAGGAACTTCTGCCTTGGCAATGATAGTAAAGTACTTGCTGAGCACACACAAAGTCATGGTTTGATGTGCAGTGCCACATAAGTCGGGCATGGTGGCACACACCTGCAATTCCAGCAGATGGGACACTGGAGTGGGAAGGTCAAAAGTTAAGGTTATTTTTGGCTATATGGTAAGTTTAAGGCCAGCTTGGGATATATGAAAACAACAACAACAACAAAAAAAACTGTTTCTAACCATGGACCTTGAAAAGGAAGACTCTGATCATAAGCAAGCAGGTTTCGACTATGCTTTCTATGTTGACAGTCAAAGTGGGGGTGAAGGATGAACATTTAAATTAGGCACAAGTGTCACAGGCTGATGGGAGAAGCAGAACATAGATAGTACTGACTGGAGATAAGGGATCTGCTTTCCTCTTCTCCTTCATTGTTTTAATTATACGAGCTCCCTTTCGGACACTGTTTTACCTACCCGATCCTTACCTTTTGGAATCTATTTAACACTCACAAATTAGGAGTTGCTGTCATTATCAATAATACTTTGTAGCATTTCTTTGGAGAAGAGATTCAGCCTTCCCTACAGAAAAGTATTTTATAGAGATACTTCTGCTTTCTAGTTTTATAGAAGACTGTGCCCAGAGTTTCTCTATTATTTCTAAATATACACCAGTTGAAGATGTAGCTTTGACAGACAGCTAGGTTGATACCATATGGGGACTATGAATACTGACATCAGCACGGACACGGACAGGTGCAGCTTTAATATGCTGATTTCCTTGCTTTGGATATGTGCCCAGAAATGAGGTGCTGTATCAAATAAATGAGAGTTGCATACTTTTTAGACTTGAGGAAGCAACATACTAGTTGAAGTGATAAAGACATATCTCTGTCTCTCTCACTCTCCACCCAATCAGAGTTTATTCAGTCATAAGGCAAGATGTCTTGTCCTCTGAGGCAAAACGAATGGAATTGAAGGATGTTATGTTAAGTGAAATAAGCCAGACACAGAAAGGCCACGTGTTTTCTCTCATACTTGGAATCTAAAAAGCTCAATGTGAACGTTAAATAGTAACGTTGACATCCCATGAGAGGATGGGAGGGGGCTGAAGGGCTAGAGGGAGGCTGGACAATGGCATCAAGTGCTCATGTCACAGGAAGGTGACAATGGTTCACAATGGTCTATTTTGTATTTTATGAAGATCTGGAAGAGGTCAGAGAGAAGTGCCAAATAGAAATAAAGGAGGTGGAACATGATATCCAGACTAGACGTATGTGCTCGCATATGTTTATTAAAGTGTCACATGGTACCCTACAATATGTATGAATATTATGCCAATCGCCAAGGATGCAGACCTCGACTAAACAGACTTCAGGATTACCCCCACGGAGGTGCTGTAATGCATCTGTAAGATTTCCATACAACACTGGATGTACCTTCCAGTCAAGTAGCTTGTCCTTGAGGACACCAGGGATACTGCAACTTCTGGTCCATGGCTTATAAACATCTTACACAGCAACTGGGTTAAATACTTGGCATTAAGAATGAATTACTTACAGAGGCAGACAGGCTTAGTTGTGCTCACTCATCAGAAAACTCACCTCTAAACAATGAATAGTAGGCGAGTTTCCCTTCCAAGATACTTGGGACCAGAAATGTCTTCTTATTTTAGATTTTTAAGGATTCTTGAACATTTGCATAGATTTTACTGACTGGATGGCCTTCTGAAAATTTTGAAATGCTCCAAAGTGTGGAACTGGTTCCTATCAGACTGCCTATCATTTTGAAATGTTAGGAGTGTTAGTTTAGTGCTTCTCAACCTGAATTCAAATTCTAGAGCTTCCTCTGCTGGGTGACGAAGCAGAACTGAATTTTCAGAGAAAGAACGAGTAGATATTTGTAAAGGGCATATGAGCTGAGTTGAGAAATATAGGCCTGGACTCAACTCCTAGTCCTTCCTTGTAGGTCCCGGTAAGTTCCATCTGGCTCTTCAAGTGTGGGCAGCTGTGACACTGCTCTGTCTGAGCCATGCTGGCTCTGGTTACCATCACCAGCTCTTCTGCATACAGCAATCACACTGGGTGCAGGGATCATGGTCTAATTGTACTCAAAGGCGTCCATAGTTTTCAGAATCTTTTTGCATTGTGCTAAGAACAAGAATATCTGCTATAACCTAGTACTGTGATATCTTTTACAAAATTTACAATTTTTGACTTCACCAAATTTCCTTAACATTCTTAAATCCATTTGAGGTCACTTTTAAAGAAGCCAGGTGACATCAAATACATCCCTCAGAAATGTTTCTTCCCATCACCTGTCCTGTCCTGGTCTTTCAGGAATACTTCTTTTCTACAGAAGACAGAACAACAACAACAAAAAAGTGGTTTTCTGTCCATTAGTACCACATGCTGGCTGATGGCCTCTCCATCTCCTGCTCTATGTCTGAGGGTAGCCATATACTGCAGCCCAGCAGACAAGATGGCTGTCCGTTATGCTGAGCTTTTGTTTCCCTGGAACTGCACCTATGGCTCACACTGCACTCATCTATGGAAACACATCTTTTTCTTTCAGGTTTTAATCAACATTTTCTCTTTGTTCCCAATGAGAATTTTTTCTAGGTGATGCCTACTCAGTGTGTTATCTAACATACAGACTGTGAGGAATAAGAAATGGGACCCAAATTCTGCTAGAAGCTCTCAATACTTCAATGGCTGTGTGCCCTTAGCTAAATGATCTCACTTCTCAGTGCCACACTTCCTCTGTATTTAAAAACAATAATTGCAGAATCTATGTAATAAGTTCTTTAAAAAAAAAACTTTTCTTTTCCTTTTATTGATATTTTCTTTCTTTACATTTCAAATGTTATCCCCTTTCCATGTCTCCCCTCTGAAAACCCTCTATCTCACCCCCTCCCCATTCCTCTCCTCAAGAGAGTGTATCCCTACCTATCCACCCACTCCCTGTAATGAGTTCTTATGGAGATAACATGCACAGAATATGACCATGTGCACAGATGGATATATCAGAACACTTTCTATCACAAGGTATTTGCTATTGCCATTTGATCATTTATAATTTGGACATTTGAAGTCTTAGATGCTAGACAGTTCTACACCTTACTGTAACTGCAGTAACACTCAGGGTGTCCTGGAAGTACTGCAAAACATTACCTTCAAGCTATGTGTATATGGGGCACAGAAAACATAGATAAAATCTTTGTGTAGATTTGGGCTCCCTTCTCTGGGTACTATATGTGCAAATATTGAAATATCTGAAAAAATCTGAAGAAAGCCCAAATTCCAAAATGATTCTGCTTTCAACCCTTGTGTCTTCTAAAAATCACCTAGCATATTCTCTTCCCTCTCTGGCAGAAATTTCCCTGTCCAATCTATTTGCAGTGGGAGGACAGGGAAAAGAGAGGCGGAGCTAATGGTGGCAGAGGGGCAGAAAGAGAGGCAGAGAGAGAGGAGAGAGGGAGAGAAAGAGATAGAGACAGAGACAGAGACAGAGACACAGGGAGGAATGCAGAGAGAATATGGAAGCCGACTTAAAACTAGCATGGCTTTGATTAGCCATATGCTGAGATGATACGTAAAGGTTAGGAAAATTGGGATAAATTGTTTATTATGTGTTGGCATCTTACCGTTATTCAATTGGCTTTGAAATTATTGTGTGGGCATCTTGGGATTTGATTATTTGTTGATATATAAATCTGATTGGTTAACTATAAGCTTTAAGAGTTTTGATTTTACCGGGATATGGGTGTTGTGGTGGCTGATCTTGGGGTGGATGATTGTGGCATGGGGCTAGTGTGGCCCTGAGGGGAGCTACTGAGCGCTGGCCTGCCAGAGAGTCTTCCCAGATGAGAACACCCTGCTGGCACCAGGTGACCTTTGCCACCATTAGTGCGGGACTTAGAGCCAGCATCCTGGTGCTCATCTTTTATAATACCTCCCTCAACATCCCTCCTCTTCCTTTTCTTCCTCTTTGTATGCTTGGAAATGACCCAAGGCCTCAAGCAGGCTAGGCAAGCAACCCATCACTGAACTATTTACCTCTTGTCCTGACATTACTCAGTACTTTATGCTTCAGATTTGATGTAGACTCTCTCACCTCTCATCATGAGTTAGAATTATTCTGCACTAGCTCTAGGGATTCATTCTATAGACCTTTCCCACCAACACCAAAATCTGTGGGTGTTCAAGTCCATTATACAAAATGGTGTTCTGTATGTGCTGCGCTCATCCTTCCACACAGTTCATATCATTTCTAGATTATCTGTAATTATTAATTCACTGTAAATCCTCTGCAAATCGTTACTATGCCTTATTTTTAAAGGAAATAATGGCAATGAAAATGTCTATACATGTTCAGTGCATTTGTGTTTTTTAATTTTTATCAATTCTTTGTGAATTTCACATCACGCACCACAGTCCCACTCATCTCTCTGTCCCTCTGTGTTTTTTCTTGAATGCTTTTGATCTGGGATGGGTTGATATGAAAGGAAGTGGAAGGCTAATTGTCTTGGTTTGGCAGCGCAAAGCAGAGACAGTCTTCACTGTTTTCTCCATTGATGCATCGGCTCTAGCTCTTTGTTTAAGTGATCCTCTGCAGTTCATTCTGTAGTAGTCTTCCTAGTGAAATCCTTCCACGTCACCATCGGATTACACTTCCCTTACATCTTATGTCTTTCAGGAGCCCTGACCTTTGCCCACCTCTTTAGCTTCACTATTTCTAAGTTCCCTATATGAACACATGGAATACGCTGAACACATGTTTTCTTCATAGCGTTCTCTTTAATTTTACTTGATTTCTGTGTTGTAATATAATTTTTATTACCTCTTAACATGGCTAACTTCTATTTCTATGTCAAGATGTAAATCAGAGGTCATCTTTTTCAGAAGGATCCATACTTCGTGTATCTCCATCAACATGGTGTGTTCCCTCCGTATTTGGCAAACATAATATAACTACATTCATGTTGTCTTTCCATGATGTACTAGCTAGCCACAGGAGCAAAGACTGGGTCTTATTTGCTCCTGTGTCTACATCCTGGCACATGGGTGGTATTGCTGTTATAATGAACCAACACATAAATATCTACAAAAAGAATTCTCTTCCCTGATGGCTCCAGAAGCTAGTGCTTTACCACTTCTACTGGTTAAGTTCCAGGAAATAAAGAATTTATGAGTCCTTGTCTATGGATGTGACCCCTGTGATTATCAAACAAATTGACTACATGTCCATTTCTGTGCTCAGCTGTGATGCCTACTGGAGAGCTCGACATGGTAGCAGCTGGCACAGCCAGAAGAGCACAACAGAGGAGTCAGGTGAATGGCAAAAAGAGGAAAGCCAAATTCCTCCCTCCAAGTCACAACGGTTTTAGCACTTCCCTCATTATCTGTGAATCACATAACTTACAACATAGAGTTACCAAAAAACCCCAACTATACAGGGAACATCTTCAAGTTTTTGCATTTTTAGTGTTTATCTAAGAGGTGCTTATTTAAATACAAAAGTGTAGGCAGTATCTCTCGAAAATACAGACTACCACATTATATTTCCAAATGTACTTATCTCTGGGAAACAACGATATCACCTCAAAAATAGAAATCATAAGCACAGTTGATAGACCACATGTCTACAATGAGGGGTGCACAGTGCAGGAGAAGGAAGAACGTCAAGCCAGGCAAGCTCTCATTTCCAGCACTATGGCTGTCAGATCAGCCACCGTTCCTGTTTTCAGGTTTATCATCTGTAATACAGAATGAAGAGAGCTAGTTTTACATTAGCTCGGCAGCTCTAGGAATTAGCCTGTGTATGACTACTATAACATGCAAATGTGCTCGGCTAGGGAGGTTTGGCTAGGATGCACCAAGAAGTCAAGGAGAAAGAGGAGAAAATTAAAAATGGGCCTGTCACTTCATGGCTTCCTTGGCACCCCTGGCTTGCTGGTTTTGAGGAAGGAAACAGAAATGCCCAGTGAAGCTCAGAAAGTGATGCAACCTCATTTGAGATGAGATGTGATAAGCAGGCCTACCTCGGTCCCATCAGCTCTGTAAACACCACGCATAGAGCTGGTACAGACCGCCACAAGTGATAAAGGGCCAGCTAAACACTCGATTAGTTTTTCATTTTGTGAATTAATGTCCTTCATGGAGTGTGTACACTAACTGGTAATGAATTGTCTTCTTCCAGCTGCCTGGGGTACTCTTCACTGACTCTTGCTAGGAGGCATAAATTTCACTTGGAAATTAGCACTTTTAAGGAGGTAATCATTCCTTTAAAAGAGGGTCATTTTCTGTTAGTCTCTGCAAACATCTTGCTTTAGGAAAATCTACTGTTTTCTTATAAATGATCTGCCTAGTCCTATTTTATGAAAAGAAAAAGAAAAAAAAGAAGCAAAATAATCCTTCATAGGAATCCATCCACCATCCATCCATCCATCCATCCATCCATCCATCCATCCATCCATCCATCCATCCAAAGGGCCTTGGTAAACTGGAAATAGGAAAATCCACCCTCGCCAGGCAGTGGTGACGCACACCTTTAATTCCAGCACTTCAGAAGGCAGGAGCAGGTGGATCTCTGAGTTCCAGGCCCAGAGTGAGTTCAGGACAGCCAAGGTTACACAGAGAAACATGGAACCACCACCACCACCACCACCATCACCACCACCAAACCAAAGAAAGCAATCCCCTCCCACACACACACAAAAGAAAATCTACCCTTAACCTCCCAAAAACCCCCCAACAAGTCAGCTCGGTGTGGTAGTAAATGCCTGTTATCCTCACACTCAAAGAAGAGGGAGGAGAATCCTAAAGTTGAAAGCTAGCTCCATCTACAAGAGGGTTCTAGGCTAGTCAAGACTACACAGCCAGACCCTGTCTTACAGAAGCAAAACATCAATACCAAACCAACTGAACAACTCTGACCACCTATTTGTCAGTTCCCCATAACAATAAATGAAAGGCAGTCTCTTCCTGGCTGAACTTACATATTACCTGGCATGGGGGTTGGGGGTGGTTCTCTATCTGCTGAGATCCTTCATGTCTTCTCTACCCTGCAGAATTAGATGGATAAGCCCAGGTCTATGTACATGGCAGTGTTTCAGTGTCTGGGGTCTAGCACTCTTCCTATATCTTAGAAAGAACTGTGCAGTTATGTTTCTATGCTCTTCTCAAACTTTAGCCAGCTTCGTTTTGGCCCTTTATCTGGAAGTCATGCCTTATGATGAAGAAGTCATCTGTCAATCATTTCAAAGTCTACAGGGAACATGATTAAAAAACCAGCCTCCTCTGATGGCGACAGTTCACTAAACCACTGATGATCTTAAACCCTAGAAGCACAGATTGAAGAAGCTAAACTTAAAAACCAGGAAGAAAAACGTGTAGGTTCTTCAACTTTACCTGCATTTTTTTCTTTAAATATAGATAGTCGTAAGTCTGCCATAAAGACAGGGAGGCAGTTGGTCTCAGCTCTATGACTGGTTCCTTTGCGGACTTTTCTAAGAGGGCTTGGGATTCATTTTCTTCCCCAAAGATTTATGTACTGCCTATTTTCTTAAGAACTTCAAGTTCTTTCTCATATATTACCTCTTATTAGCCTTGCAGATTTTAATTAAAAAGATTTCACAGGGGCATACATACATAATAAAAACATTCTCATAAAATATATAAGACAAGTTCCTGTTTCTATACTTAACATTCTTAATATTCATCTCTTCAATGTGAACTACCCCTTTTACTCTTTTCTCTAGAATAGTCAGTATTTCCTAAGTTAACTACTAAAAATAAAGCAAAAAAGAAAAAAAATCTCTGCATTGATTTAACTCACACATGTAGATAACAGCTCAGCTGGGCTGTAAACCCTGAAGTGGACAGGACTCTGTCTCTGTGCTCCCATGAGTACTCACTCACGCTGTAGCATCTCCATGACTTGCCTGTGCTGTGCACAGTTCTTGGCACAGAGCAGGCAGAATTACCAAGCCAAGAATAAAGGATGGGGCAGTGCATTTTGTGTTTACTGCTGATTTTATCTTCTCCTCTCTATCCACAGGAGCTCTCAGGTCTGTCTTTCTTCCCTGACACTGTAATGACCTGCATTTACATAGCAGATCCTTCTTCTCACACTGTGCTCATCCCACAGGTGCTGGTCCTCGCATCTACTGTGCTATCACTTTGCTTTCACTGCTGGCCTTGCATGTCAGATACATCCCTCATGATGAGATTTCTTTTGCCCTCGGACTATCTCCAGTTTATAGAGAAGTTCAGTTCCTCAGGGTTCAAAATTCTGCTGCTCTCTTGCGACACACACGTATGGTTTTTACTTCAATATATTACAACAATTCTTAGGTGAAACTGATGGTTTGGTTGTAGGTCGATTAGCCTTTCTTAGACATTCAGAATGTGCTCTGGGATACACTAATAGCACTCACTCCTTTTTCTTAATTCCTGAAGAGTTTCAGGTTTTGAACACGTTAAGTGTAGTTGCTCTTCCCTAACCTCTCATGAAAGGAAGAGCTCCAGCAACAACTTCTGTGTAAAACCTGCTCTTGGGGAGTAGGAGGCGCCACAGATTCAGTAGGGGGTTGGCCAAGGCCATCTTGTCAACTGGAAGAGCCTTGAGAGGCAGCCATGGGCTGCTCGCTGTGTGCACTCTGTGGGATCAGCTCCCCGCCATTGCAGTGCCTGCCACCTCTGTGCTGCAGAGGCGTCCCTGTACATACAGCATGTGAAAACATATTGAAATCCTCTTCATATCACAATGCATCTGTTCTGAGAGGCTGAATGGGAGATGCCAGGGGAACATTAACTCAGAATTTCCTAACTTGAGTGCAATTAAAATCTCAGCCACAGTACAGAATTAATGTAGCCCTTTGAATTTTAAATACATATTATAATTAAATGACACCCATCTGTAGAATATGAGAGTGCATTTTTATTGAGGATTTCAAATGATATAATCTGTTTCTATGAAGCATGAATGGTTTGGTTCATGTTTCCAGAAGCCTCAAGAGCATTATATAGATGTGGTGTAAGCTCACTTTTGCTCGGATGTAAATGTCTGACTTGTTGATTACATACTGTTTGTATGAGATCAAGGGTGTCTGAAAATAAGAGCACGGTCTTTTAAATGTTTAGGTTGGGTCTCCAGACACCACTGGAGAGTTAAGGGGACAGAGGGTCACAGCAGCACCTGACTGCCATGACTAGTGCCAGATAGAGCCTGCAGTTCTCTCTGAATGAATTGAACCCGATCTAAGGTGAAGTTTGCTACTAAGCCCAACTAAGTCTCACGGGCTGCAAAGTTCGTTTTGACAGGAAGAAAGGCTTTAGTTTCTGTAACATTTCTCAGGAAACAGCTGCACTACTAAGGAGAGGGTAAATATATGGCTTTGCATTTAGAGTGGGCATTTATTGGTTCCTTGCTGTGATATTTCCAACAGTTTGAAGAACATATAGCCTGAGATATGCAGGGAGCCTCTGGTTCTACTCCTGGCTGCAGCATCACCTAGCAGGGTGTCTTTAGGAGATTCAGCGAGATGAGAGGAAGAGTACAGGGCATTGGGCTTGCCTGCTGTTTAGATCCTGCCGGCACCGCTCTTGGCCTCCATTCCTTCCACTGAGAAATGAGGGCACCCATCCCACACTGTGCAGGCTCCTGTAAAGTCTCAGACAAGATGACACAGCCTGTTTCGTACTTGCTGCTGTTCAGGAAATGCCAGTCACAATGGCAGTCAAAACCCTAAGCTGGGAGCAGGTTACCCTAGGTTCCAGGCCTGGCTCTGGCACCTACTATCTCATCTCTTAGGAAAGTTGTTTTATCTTTGAACTTTATATTTTGCTTTCTGAGAAAATGGAGGTGAGAATATTTACTGGTGTGCTTGCACCTGCTGCTGTGACAAGTGTTTAAGTTCTTAATGTCTTATCTCCATCCATCATGGCTATTCTTTTCTTAAGCATGTGCCAGAGGCCCTAAAGCAAATGCCCATCACTGCCTTGCCCCATCATGCACCCTATGGCCTCTCCCTTCATCCTCAAAGCCAAGAGTGTGCAACCTCTCTCACAGTGTAACCCATGATTCTACTCTCCTCTCTCTCCACTTGTGAGGATGCTGGGTTCATGTTCATGATCTGGGATAATCTCTCTATTTTAAGGTGAGCTAATTCCTCTTTCCCTACCAGATTCCCAGGTTTTGGGTATTTGGGCACAGGAATCTTTGACGACGGGATTGTTCCTTACTGTCTGGTGTACTGAGGGGTCAATTCAACCTTAGGCTCTTCCCAGATAGAACAATTCTCCTTTCAATACATCTACACATAGGATCCTGGCAGAACACTCCTGAGGTATGCTATGCTTTTCCTGGGCTAGTGGGAGTTAGCCTGGCCTCTCTGTCTTCATTCTGAGGCACTCTCTCTGTGAGGATTCTAGAATCTCTCTTTCCCATAGCTCAACCTTGGGTTTACATGGTGGACCAGTTTTCTGTGATTCTGCATGTCTGAAAATATCTGTTATCTTTTCACACACTGAATTGGTACGATTGGATACATAATCCTATATTGGAAATAAATTTTCTTAGACTCCCTAAAGGTATTTTTCTTCTATCTTTTGGCTTCCTTTGCCAATTTTATTATTAATTTTCTGTTTTTGTGTCTTTTAAAGAAATATTTCTCTTTTGACAGTGTAGTATTTTCTCTTTATTTGAGGGTTCTGCAACCTTGTGATGACCACGTTGGTGAGAACGTAGTTTTGTTTTATCTATTTGAATATTTTAATGTGAATTTTGTAGTATCTGTTTTTGGAAGTCTCCAAACATTTTTGAGTGCCCTTTATTCCTTCCTTCCCTCCCTCCCTCTTCTTCCTCTCTGTGGTCCTGTCACTCAACTGTCAAAGACTGGGCTGCTCTTCAGGGTCCTTCATCTCCTCTTTTTCTGTCCTATTTTCTTAGATGTTTTATTCACTTTTGTTTTTTCTAATCTTTCTAAGATTTTAATTTTACTTTCATTAATGCTATTTCTAAGGTTTCTTATATTCTGGGTGTTTTCTTATCATATTGCATACTGATCTTGTTTCATAGATGTGATGTTTTTACTTATATGTAGCCACAATTCTTCCAAGCTCCTCTCATCACTTTCTGGATAATCCATGTCTCTCCTCTAAGTCACTATTCCTGCTTTATTCTCCTTGCTTCATATTACACATTCTTCATAAATATCTACTGTCCCTGGTTGTCTGCCCATATCTTTGAGGGGCTAAGTAAAGTTCTCTGTGTAGGGAGACAGCGCTGATGGATTATAGTTATCCTTCTTGATGAAATGGCAGGTCTCTTTTTATTGTTAAAATGACCTTTTCAGGGGTGGTGAGATTTTTCAGTAGGTAAGGGCACTTGCCACTAAACCATAATGACCTAGGTCAAGTTTAAGAACCCACATGCTAGAAGGATCTCCACACATGTGCCATGATACATGTCTACATGTGCACATACAGACACAAAGATAAACACATGTAAAAATAGTTTTAAAATGAGCACACAAAGTAATGGGCTCAGATGGCACTTTTACGCACATTTTTTGTTTATGCAGGGCCTCCTCCACATTCTTAGTCATCATTCCTCTGCCCACTCCTGCTCATCCCCATCCTCCCCATGTCACATGCATTCTGTCCCATCTTTCCCTCCTCCCTCAAGGCCTCCTCCCCTGTTCTTGTGGCAGGCCTCTTTCACTGGAGAACTACTAACATTAGTGTCTTGGGCTGTTTTGCCCTCTCTGGGGATGTTTAGATTCTCTTAGTCTCTTTCTTGAGGTCATAGAGTCTGATGCCAGACCACAGGGAACAAAAGGAAACAGTCATCAGGATAAGCACTGCCTAATTTCAGCTATGACTTACTACATTTTTAGTCAATGAGATTTCGGCTCTGTAAGTTTTAGAGACTAAATCGTGTGTGTGTGTGTGTGTGTGTGTGTGTGTGTGTGTGTGTGTGTGTGTGCGCGCGCGTGTGTGTGCGCACATGTGGACATGTTATAGGAAAGAGAATTTATTTAGATTGGCTTACACAGTATGCATCGCTTAGTGCAACTATGCCATCTAAGTGCTGAAGATGCAGAGACCATGGCAGCTGTTCAGATCACGATGGTGGATTGCCTCAGCAGTCCTAATGTGGTGCTGAGGCCTGGGGGCTCCTGAAGAGCCACTAGCATTTAGGTCCATGTTGGAAGGCTGAAGAAGCTGGGTTCTGATGTCAGTTAAAGATGTCATCATCTTCAGCAATAGGGTAGATGAATTCACTTTTCCCCTCTAGAGGGTAGACATACAAAAGCCTAAGTTATGCTTTGAGACAGTGTCACTCATTGAACCTGGAGCTCACTGAGTGGAAACACTGGCTAGCATCAAGCGAAAGGATCCTTCTGTTTCTGCTTATACAGCACTAGGATTACAGGCTTGTACCACCATGTCTGAACTGAACTCAGGCCCTCATGTTTGCACAGCATTTTACTAACCGAATCATCTCCCTGTACACTGTACCTCCTGCTATTATATACAAATAATGGTACAGCTAGGTGAAGTGGGGGGAAATCTGAGGTATACATCTCCTGAAGACATGCTCAAACAAATCTTCTTGCTGTTAGCCTCCTCTATATTTCTTCTTTCAATGAGCTATGCCAATAGCCTGGATATTTTCATTTCTAAAGAACTTCTGGACTATTACAGGTGTAATGTTCACTGAGTGCACATTCAAAGTTGTTTATGCCAAAGCTGGTGCTGAAGAAAAGACTGTATGAGGAAAGAGAAATCAGAATGTAAGGCAGGAGGGAACATCATCAATAAATAAACTCCCCAAAGAAAATTAAGAAAGATAGTCAAATATATTGCACCAAATGACAAAGTTAGATGACTGAAGCATGGTGGAAATTTAAAGTAATTATACTATTTAATTCTAGGAAAAACTCTTCCCAGAGATGAATGGATAACTAGAAAAGAACTTTCCTATGCTATAACCTTTACTGCTAGTCTTAGTATGCGAGGAGAACAAAGTAATGGTAGATTTTGGGAAAACTAGGAAAAGGTTCATTTGAAAAAATTCTGCAAACAGAAGCAAGAGAGTGCAGGTTCTCCTTGGCAGCATTTGTTAACTGAGTTCAGTGTGAGGAGACATTAGCTGACTACTTCAATCTCTGGTTTACGTCACGAGCTGTTTGCTGCAGATGGCGACACACATACTAACTTTGTTAACATTGAGATCAACACCAGTGCTAGTAAGTTGCATGCAACATAGCACGTTGGCCCTGACTGCTGTCTGATACCATTGGTTTGCAATCTAAGTGGATGTGAAGTGCTGGTGAGAAAAAGGAACAGTAGCCAGAACAATCTGGCAACAGTGGCCTTTTTGGCAAAGCTCAACTGTCTACTTCTATTCAGAAAGCAGAAAACTGAGTGGATTGCAATATGTAAATTGGTCCTTAGTTAATCCTAGCTAAGTATCTACCTTCGCTATTCACGTTTCCAAGGCTTTCTAACTACGTGGAGTGGATGTGTTTCTCAATCCTTTAGGTGTTTTGAACAGTTTTGCTGAAGCAAGCTGATAAGACTTCTGCTTTTTCCATGATGTATGTGAAGCCTTAGTAGAGGGTTAGCATACACAGGAAATCATGGGATAACCTATCATCAACATAGAGGACACAAAAAACACCTCATTAACATTTAAGAATCTTGACTTCCTAATCTAAAATCCAGAATATCTTAAACTTTTGGGACCCATATAAGAAAAATGGTAATTTAGTTTAAGTTATGTTTTTCTACCAGGAATTAATTAAAGACCATAGTTATTTAAAATTAAGGACTTGAAAGTTATTGTAGATGTTTAAGTTAATACATATTTATTTGAACATGTCTAATATAAATAGTGTTATTGGCCTTTTAGTATTCAGCCCATCTTTCTCAATCTGTTCAAGGTCACTCAGATGTTTAATGTACATGAAATTATCCTTCCTTTTAAAATAAAATTATTTAAAAGAGAGCTAACTGGAAAAAACCCTATGAACAATCCTTTCAATAAGACATTCTGCAAGTTAACATCTAGTGAAGGATGTATGAAAAACTTTGGCTTTAGGAAAATAGTGTAATGGTGAAATACTTAATGGTCAAGTATATGAAGACCATTGAGCACACCGCAGAGAAATACTAAAAAGAGGAATAATTTTAATCATCCATTTTACTCTCAATAGTCTTTAAACTGGGAGAAAAAAGTATACTTGTATCATCAGTTCAAAATGCAGTTTTTTCTTTTTTAAATAAGGAAATGGGTAGAAAACACATTCTCTGTGGGTCAGACCGATTAAGTATAAATAAGAGACATAGCTTTCCCCATTATGTATTAGTGGAGCAGAACTCACAGAGATCCAGTTCTTTGCAGTTCCTACTAGGAAATAGTCTTTTCCTGTCTCTTAACTCTCCAGTGGCTGATGGCTCACACTGACTGACAGGATGTGGTTGAAGATAGGTTGGACAAATTCTGTAACATAGGCTTTGGTGTCTAAGCTTCTGCCTTTGCCTTCATGGAATTTTCCTGAGTGTTTCCTATTTTGCAGTAGCCAAAGATGAAAGACCACAGGAGAGGAGGGAATCTGCTTTCCTAAGTGAGGTAGCCCCTAGCTGAACCTAGCTCTTTGAGGAGCTTTGGAGATAAAGAGTGGCCAGGCAGCTGACTGAACTCTGGTAAATATTTGCTTACAGATAAACAACACTCCATACACTCCAATGGCATTTTTTGCAGGTTTTTGGCTATGCTACACTTCACTCTCCAGTGATGAAAGTGGACAGGAGAGCTTCCATGCAGGAAGGATGCTCACTACCCTCTGCTTTCCTATGGAACCATCTTTTCTTACCTCATGGCCTTCTATCCTCTTCCACTCACCAGAAGTTATGTTCTAATTATGTCATATTTTCTAAGACAATTCACAGAGCTCATGTAATAAAGCCCCCAAACAATAAGACCTTCAGAAGCAATGGCAGTGTTGGGCATGGTGAAGCATACCTTTAACAGTTTCAATCCCAGCATCCAGGAGGCTGAAGCAGGAGGATCTCAGAGGGCAAGGCAAGCTTGGTTTATATAGTGAGCTCCAGGACAGCCAAACTATGGACGTGCTGTTCTAGAGTCCTTCAGAGCTGAGGGCCTTTCACTATATATCCTAACAGAAGTGATTTTGGAATTCAAATTACTAGTAAGTATACATTTATTCATCTACAATTTATGCAAATTTATAATGTTATAAATACATACCCTTAATATAACCTAAAAAGAAATCAGTTAACATTGGGACAAATGAAGTTCTTAAATGTCTTTCCAATCATGAGAACTTTAAATCTCACTGGCCAATAGCTCAAGGCATAAAAAAGTTAGGGCACGCAAGGTTTAAATTGAGGGTTTTCACTAAAAATCCGTATTTCAGGTAACTTCTTTGACTCATTTAAGTTCTTGGCCAAATTTCAGATATTTGATTCGGCTGTCATTTCAGGTCAGATACACAACAAACTCACTAAGTTTGACATTTTCTCATGTTTTTTTCTTGCTTGGATTTTTAACCAACAGTTTTTCTTTAAGTCTTTTTTTATTGTTTATTTTTTGTGAAAGTGAGTTTAGTAAAAACTAGATCTAACATCTACAAACACACCTCAGGAAATGCTGTTAAAGAGGGCACAGAAAGATTGCCAGATTAGGGAGTTTGCAGTGAAACAGTATTTTCTAGTAACCTCAAAACTATATAAAGTCTCACAAACACAGCCACCCAAACATTGAGATGAACAAAGATGACACTGATGAACCTGCCAAAGTGGACACAGAAAATCCCATAAGGTCTCAACTCTGCACAAAGAACTAAAGGCAACTGAGGAACACCAGAAGCAGAGAGGTGGTCTTCCACAGGGAAGAGCACACTAAATGGTTGCTCAGGGCCAAATGGCTAGCCCTAAAAACGTATATGAGTCATATTTTATGGGCTCAATAGGTTATATACAGAAAGATATATGTATATAATAATACATGTATGTATACAACAACAATTAGTGGAAAAGAGGCCATGAGCTTGAAGGAGAGTGGGGGGTTATATAGGAAGGTTTAGAGGAAAGAAGAAGAGGGGGAATGATATAAGTGTATTATACTTTCAAAGCCAGCCAGCCAACCAACCAACCAACCAACCAACCAACCAACCAACCAACCAATTAAATAGCTAATAGAAAATTGAGAAATCTAGTTCTCTAGACAGTTTCCAAAATGCTGAAAAGGAAAACAACAACAACAAACAACAACAAGCCAACAACAACAGGCAAAGGATGTCTGCCTACCTTTGTGGAGTCCTTAGGTTTTCTCTCTCAAGATACTTTACTATTAGTACTTGATATACTGCCTGAATGAAGACCCTATGCCAATTCTAATACTAAAACCAGTAATGTAATTGCTTTGTTTTAAAAAGCATATATAAGTAAGTAATCTCTTGTTTTCTTCCTATAGTCCAACATGTTGTTTCACATATTCTTAGGAAGTATACAGGCAAGACTGATACTAGAACAGGAAGCTTAAAGTTTAATTACAAATGTTGAATTTCTTAGGATTGAAAAAAATAAGATATTAGCATTCATTAGTTTTTATTTTAATTTTTATTACAAGTAGAGATAAGAAATAACTATTAATTTGAATAAAAAAATAAAATAAACCAGGCACAAAAAGAAAATTCTATCTAATTCCACCTGTAGAGAGTACCAAAACCAGTGACATTTCTAGAGACAGAAAGAAGAATGCTGGTTGCTTGGGGCCGGGAAAAAGAAAGAATAATTTAATTGATACCTAGGCTTTCCATCTTCAAAAGAGAGAAAAGTTCTGCAGCTAGAGGATGGTGATATTTATACAACAACGTGTACAATTTGTGAATGTACTTAAAGCCCTCGAACTTCCCATTGCGATGGCTGAAACAGTACCGAAGAAAAGTGCCATTCCTAAACAATGTTCCTAAGAGGGGCAGAATCTGAATTCTTGCAACTTCACGTGTTTTATGACTCCCCCAGGCAGCAGAGGAGGGGTCAGCATGGAACTGCATCACCTGTCACTCTTGTGAGCCAGGCCCAATTGAAGTGTGGGTATGTTTTAAGGACAGTGATTAAGGAAGCCTACTCCAGTGAAGGCAGAACCCTTTGATGTTAAAGGCTCAGGAAATAGATGGACTTGTTTTCTTGTTACAATAACACCATAGCTTCTTTAGGTCCATACAGGCTGACAAACTAAAGTGAAAGTTTACAGAGAAGTTACTCACAAGAACTTGGGGTTTCACATCAGGCCCCAATTATTATGGATATGAATAAATACAACCTCCCCTGTGCCTGAGTTCCCAGGCCACATGGAATTTGGAAAGCTGTTAAAGTTAAGAGCTCAAAAATCTAATTTCAAATGCAATACATCAAAGATCCCTTGACAGTGAAGTCAAGTTAGTAAACAGACTGGCTCAGCCATCAACGGGGAGGATAAGAGACACAAAACAGGACACAGACTGGGGCACTTCTCATCAAGACAGTGTGGGCAGACATTGCAGTGCAGTGAGAGTCCGAAGTAAAGTGATCTCAGAAGGAAAGGAGCTTGGAGGAGGCAGGAGAACACAGACATTAGCACTCACTGGAACAGGTGTTGTGCATACATTAGCTGACTCGATCCTCCAAGCAATCCTACTGGGCTTTAAAATATAGATGACATGTTAGCAATGTTAAGTACTTTGCCCAGTTCATCTCTTGGGCGATGCTGGGACTGAAACACCAGTCAGGCAAGGAGGTACAGAATCAGGTGCTGAGTCGGCTTCAGTGTTCCACGGGTACGGCTGTGTCAGTGGAGAGAAAATCAGAGCATGGTGCTGAAGAAAATTTTGTGCAAATGAGAGGAATTCTGGCCAATGGTGACACTTGTGGCAGCCATCTGTCTGTGGGTGACCTATGCTCTGCTTTCCAGAGAGGCTTGCACAGTGACATATGCAGAAGTCTTCTGGGGGGTGTTTCTCCACCACACTTTCAAGATTTCTGTGAAAATGTAAAAGGCTGTTGGACTGAGCTAATGCGTTAATTGGGCTTGTGGAGCCTCTAACTAAATGACATACAATGGTGGCGTTTTAGTTGCACTTCCTTCTAGAGACAGACTTGAAGGAAGCCCTAAGCATCCTCCTGCCTCTGAAAACTGTGTGAGCAAATGCTTTTCTTATAAAGCCAGTCTCCAAAGTTCTTATTATAAGTATATGAGGGGAGACTACAAAGTCATTTTCATTTTGTTAATAAAATGTATAAAACTTGAAATTAAAATGTAGATTTTCTTTTTCTCATTTTTGAGATGATTTCTGTACAGATAGATATACCTGCCATCAAATTTAATTCTATTATTTCTCTAAAATATGTGAAAGACTATCTTGAAATGCACATGTCCTTAGCAGGGCCAGGAGACAGCTACCATTGGAGAAAAATGTGGCCACTTTGTTCTGATTCACTGTCCTAGTGGGTTCTCACTAAAAAAGGAAGGAATTTGGACTGTATTAGAAAGAGGCCAGGACAAAATTCTGTATAAAAGACAAACACCTTAAAGTATGTGTTCTAGGTCTGGTTCGGAGTCAGGTGAAATATATGCCGACTTGGAAAACAACCCTTCCAGAACCACAGGTGGTATAACTTCTCAGAATGAGAAGCTAATGTTAATATTCTCAGTAATGAGAGCCACACATAGAGGAAATGGTGTTTGACCTGGCATCACCTCCTCGGTGTCAGGCTAATGACTTTATCATCTTCCTTTCAGAAGCTTTCTCATTTGGAGACACTCTGTGTTTACAGAGAGACCTACTTACACTGCTTATCACCACCATGCCGAGGCTCTATAATATAGGAAGTCTGATAACACCTCCCTTGCCTTGTCTGCTATGCACATCACACTTTGCAATACCCTCATCTTTACCTACCACACGCTGCGTTTGAGTAGCAAGGGAGGGATGTGGAGTCCAAAGAGGTACAGACTACGCACATGCTGGAAAATAAATGATAAAGAGAAGAGGGGAAACCCTGACTGCAATTAAAATGCCACAGTCCTTCACTGCGTCCCAACGCTGGGTAATACAGACACTTCCAATAACTTTAATCTCTAAGTGGTGATTGTTGGAAAAAAGAAATCAAGTTTGCGTTTTTTTTTTTTTTTTTAAAGACAAGAGGAAAGAAAATGACTTGTCATATCTGGCTGGTTTAGAAATATAAAATCCAATTCTGAAGAAGCAGAGATAAGGAAAGTGCAGTGGAAGAGCCATCAGCTTAGCAAACACTAAATAATGAACAATGCAGAGACTGTCCGGTGTGATAAAATGCTCTATTAGAGGGACTGTTTTTAAATGAGTGATAATTGTGGCACATCCACAGTGAAAGGTTATTGAATTTTTATCTGCAGAAGAAGCTTTTGACAGACTTGCCAGAAAAGTCACCTACAAATAGCACCTTCTTTAGATGAGTTTGTCCAAAGGGGCTTTCTGGCGTGTAGCATCTTTCTGACATTTGCAGGTTTTTGCTTTTCTCAAGGATCAGATCAGATAGTCTGGGTTTCCATGAAGCACTTGGGTTTTTCATCAGCCTTATAGAAAAGCCCCCATTATGCTTCCTTTCATAAAAATTGAATTAAGTTATTAGGTAAAAACTCAGTGAAATCTACTCAGAATTCAACAATCAGAGTTTAAAGATGTCAGTGCCCAGAATTACCACTATTAACAAGCAACATAATGCCTTGGGGACTCATACCTGACATATTCGTTTTCCTTACATGAACATAGAGGTCTCTTACACTTTTCTGAATAATTTGTAATATAAATTATATTCATAGATTTAAGATAATAGAAGAAATTTTCCTTGAACACATGACAAAGAGTTTTTCAAAACAGGTCCTCTGGGGACCACAGTGGGGAGAGCAGGGCCAGCCACAGTGGGGTGATGCCAAGATTGCTTCTTCCCACACTTCCTTTCAGTGCACATGATGCAATCCAGGCAGCCCAGGGACTCAGCACAGTCTTCACCTTGTTGCCATAACTATGGGGGCACAGATTAAGAATGTCCCTGTTTGTTTTCAGGTGAAGAATGTCTCTGTTTATGTGGGAAACAGAAGCATGCTGGCCTGGGTTTTGAGGTACCTTACCACAGGTGACTGCTAGATATCCTGATACATTCAGAAGACAGATTTAGTCACAGGGTTTTGTTGTTGTTGCTGTTGTTTGTTTCTTTGTTTGACCTCGGGCAAATGGCCAAATTTCTGTGCTCCATGATCATACTTGATTGAACTAAGAGAACAAAGGCTGGCCATTAGTAAAAGCTGTCAACTACAGCTTGAGGCAGGAATGTGCAGTTAAGAATTAATATCTATAAAGGTCCTTGAAAACATCAAGTGTGCTCTCACTGTGGCAAGTGTCATCAATGTCATTATGCTGTCCTTTGGGGCTGTTAGATGCATACACATTCACACACACACCCCTCTGGTAGTCTAAGAAAGGTCTGCATCTACTATTGATGAACACATAAACTTTCTGAAGTATATCCTGTTTAAATTTAAGATGTTTTTCTACATTCAATCTTACCCAATGATGGAGATTTCTTGATGTAAGCAGCCAGTCCCTCCTCACCACTTCTTGAATACCTTGTCAAGATTCATCTCTCTTCACTCACTATACATCCTAAAACAGCTGAACTTTGTATCAAAGGTGAAAAAAAATTAAAAAGCATAGCTTTCTCAATGGAGTTCATTAAGTCATGAGTTCACATTGGTTCTTGGGCTTACCTCAAGTTTAAAAGTACCTACGTCATTGATAGGAGCCGAGATTTAACAGTACAACATGTGCCTTCAGGTCCTGTCTGTTACTGTTCCTCACTGTAACATTTAGACCATTTGGCAGCCAAATTGACCCCTTTAGATTTAGTGTTTAAGCTGTGCTTGACAGCAGCCATCCCTCCTTACGACTCTGGGGGTGCTACCTTAGCTCCAGGGAATTCACACCCTCTCCTTAGGCTGGCCCTGAAATTTTAGCATACCATTTTAGAACTTTTTTATTTTCCAACTTCTGCCTCTCATTTTTGCCAGAGATTTTCATTTATATTTATTCTTCCTGTTTCCATTTTATAGTTTTGTTTTGCAGACACAATCATTCAGCTGGAAGTTCCCAGCAACCACACTTAAGCATCCATGATATTACCATATTTTAATAAAATATTCCCCTTATGGATACAAATGTTGGCACTTTCAGAGAAATAGCCACATAATTCTTTATGGGCAGATACTTAGAACTTCGTAATTACATTGGAACGCCCACAGCACTAGCCTCCTCTAGCTCTGCAATTGATAACTGCCTCCTTACAAAGTGGGAGGAAGTTCTGCTCCCCAGTCAGGGCTTGGCACAAGACAAAGAGTATTACAGAACACCAGCAGACTGATGACAGGGAACTGGCTTAGGTGTTCAGAACAAAGACGAGCAGGACACATTTTAGACATTACCTTAAAAGAAGCTGTGTGAGGACAGGTAACAGTAACCATAGTTGGGGAGCCACTCCTGTAGAAATGCCCCAGAAGGGGAGTAGCTCTTATGCATCAGCATTTTGGATTGGTCAAAACAAAAAGGAACATGGGGAACCCGAAAGGGGACCCTGAACCTTGGCATTATTCCACAGTCACAGCACAAACATCACTGAGAAGCAGACAGCAGCCCAGGCAGTTGGTACTCCTTATGACTCCCAGGGAAAGGATTATCTCCCTTCCTGATGTCAGCAGTCAGCGTTCTCAGAACCAAACACTCTGGCCACAGCAGCTTCCATATTGTTCTTTTCTTGTTATAAATGTCAATGAGTTTATAAAAACCAACACCATACAATTAATGAGGAAAAAAAGAGAAAATTATCAGTTGGTGCTTTTGTCTAAACAAAACATGACTAGTTGTGAAGTTGGGTATAACATGGCAGTGAATTTGGATGTTATTTTAATGAAAGAAAGGCTTATATAGGAATATACTCAGTGTTGATTAGAGAAGCTTCAAACAAACTCATAGATGGTCAGTGGGTGGAAAAATCATGAAGGAAATGTCACCAATGATAATTTAATTTTCTTAGTAAACATCACGGCCATGAAATTAAACAATGACTTTGTATCACCAATAAAGGAAAAATGATAGGCACAGAGATACATGATGAGTTCATTTTAGCAAATAACAGCTACTGACACCAGACAGTGATGATGGGACTAGAAAACCTAAGTAAAGAAAGACGATTAGAGAAGCTAAGCACACAGGGGCTGGCTCAGACAGACTGAGGTGGGATGCCTGATAACACTGCACAAATATTTGAAACTTGTAAATACTGAAGTAGGAAAGGAATCACTACACAGAGTTCTAATTAAAAAAGAATCAGATGCAATTAGGACAAGGGGAATGCTGGCTTAATGGTTTAACAAAAGCAAAGCTGAAATGGATCTATATCCCAGGGGACACTTTTATTCTCATTTGTGCCGCAGCAGACTAACTGGGAGGTTTGCATCTCATGTTTGTTTACCATCAAGGCACAAAAAGACCAAGATAGTGAGTTTTTACATGAAATGGTGCAAATCCACGTTAGAAAGCATTGAAACCTATAGTAGGCATCATATGGACATGTCATATGGACATGTCCCGGTATGCCACACAGCCATGTGGACATGCAGGTGTGGTTGGCTACCTACACCATTCTATCCACATTTTCAATGCTATAACTGCCTGATACCTGATTCTATATTCATTTAATGGTTTTGGCAACTAAAGCCTTTTTTGTTAAGGAAAACCTTCCTGTTCTCATTGAGAACATTTAGAAGTATAAAAAGAATTCCTTACTTTTCAACCATTTTGGGCAACCGTCAGGCTAATAACTCCTAAGTTAAAGTGAGTCACTGTGCCGACTCTTGTTACACAAGCAAGTATCTTATGTCAGTGGCTGGTGTTTCTGCCTATACAGTGGGATTATGTCAACAACATGCTTCTAAGAATAGAACCAGCAAACCTCCTGCAAAATATTTCTTATATACATGGGGCTATAGAATTGGAGGAAGAAAGATTTAGGGGCTCTAGGTCAGTGGTTCTCAGCCTTGACTATTTGCTATTGAAAAGCCAATGCAGTTCTAATATGAGCTGAGGTTGGTAGCGCCCTATGGACTTGGGGTACAGCACAATGCTCAGGCATACCCTGTCCCTTGCATTGATTACTTCTGGGGTGGTGCCCAGCTCTCCTACGGATTATAGCTTATAAGCTGTCAAGTGTGAGAAGTGCTACCCCAAATGTTTGCTTGGAAGTAGATTTTAACCCAATACTACACATTAAAATCAGATGAGAATGCAGTAAAAATAGCTATGTTCGTGATGAGACCCCACATGGTTTTGTTTGAAATAACACAGTTGTATGAGTCCATCAAATGCTGTTAATATACATGACAGTTAAGTGGTGGTGAGGCCCCAATAAAATGGCCTAAGCACAAAGCCCAATTCCCGTCACATGGAGCCTTTCTGAGCGGCCAGTTATAATCTATATTGATAACATCATTATTTGAACTGGATAGCCAGTTATGAAAGTATTGAACTTGGCTAAACATTTGGCTCACAATAGGTTCACTCATTATATGTATATTTTAAAGGTCACTAGAAAGACTAAACAGGCAAAGGCACTTTGTGGTGGGAAAGTAGAAAGTTGATCTGGAACTCAGAAAGAACTAGCTAGAGATTATTAAATGAATTGGAGGCATGGAAAGCAAATTGAAAATAATATTAACGATAAATTAATGGGTGATAACATGAATAGTTCATGGGAAGAGGATGGTATTATGTCAGGTAGTTTTCCTTTCTAGAAAACATATGCCCAGACTGATCAAGAAGATATCAGACAGACCCACAGTGAAGGACATTCTATAAGTACTCAGCCAGCACTACTCCCTCAATGCAGCAAGGTCATCAAGAGCTTTAAAGTATGTATTTTAAAGCCTCTGATGTGAATAAAAGATAACATCAAAAAGAAAACAAAACAGGAAATGGAGGCAAGGGTGGGGAGTAAGAGGGATTTGACCAAAACATACTATATAAGTATGACATTCTCAAACAATAATTGAAAGCAGTTAAAAAATCACAAGAGAAGTCTAGGAAACCATTTGTCTTCATGAATCAAAGGAAACTTGATGTGTACATGTACTGTGATGTCCGGGGAAGCCCAGGACAGAAAATGTATACTAGACTAAACCAAAGAAAACTGAAACTATAGACTTCAGCTAATAGCAATGCATCAGTATTGGCCCATTAGTCAAGATAAATAGTCTATCTCAATGGAAAATGTTAACAAAGAGGGCATATGGGGATTCTCTGTACTGTCTTTGAAACTTGATGTTTAAAAATATGAAACTTTTTTTTTAAACTTTAATAAAGGTAGACTTCAGAGCGTCATGATGGATCTACTGGCCTGACATGGTATATGGCTGCCTTGGCAACTGTGGAATAAATGTGAAGAATAGAAACGAGTCAGTAGCGCAACGTGGGTCTTAGGAAAACCAAGAGGAAATGTGGGCCATCCTATAACATCTGACAACAACATAAAAAACAAAACAGTACAAACCAACCAACTGAATAGTGAAATAATTAGATTACAAGATAAGTCACCTGGGGTTGTACAAATGTAAGAAATTAAGTCCCTGCAACAGTCAACAGTGGGACATCTTTGCCTGGCAATGATGGGAGAAAACAGACACCACTAAGCATATCATAGCACTACAGCACTGAACTGTGAGGTCAAGAAACTGGTTCAATGCAGGAAAGGACCATGAGCAATTTGCAGAGAGGATGGGTTCCTATGTGAAATATGTCTGATAAACTCCACTGCTGTTTCAGCTTAGTCAATACATGAAAAACCTTCATGGATTTAGGATAGAGAGGCATACTCAAGGGGCTTTCACAATAATGTTTCCTGAGGTTATATGATCCCTTACCCCTTCCCTTTTAGCATCTATTAACACCAACAGAAAAAGCAGTTTAGAAAATGTAGGGCCTAAAACATACATCTCTTTTGGGGAGTGTTAGCAGGTTTGTAGACAACCATTTAGACATTTCGAGTATGTTGCAAGGGCAGAGTATATGGAGTGCTACTGTTAGAAACATCCATCAGTGGGTGGGATGACGAGCCACAGCCATGCTCAATAGAACGACCCCATGAGGAAGTCAAGTGGTAGAAAGAGGAAATGACATAATAACTTAACTGAAATAGCCATACAGGTGGTGGCTAGTGTGGCACAGTGCACTATCTAGATATATTACATTGCATAACAAGACAGAATTTCTCAATTAGAGAACGTTTGTAACAAAAAACAAAGGGTGATGTATTAATATTGATTACAACTCAGATGAACTACAAAAGAGATATAAGCAGTAATTCCATGCATCTGAGGCACAGATACTTTGTTGAGGCACGAGAAGAAAATGGTGATCAAAACTAATCGACTGAAGATGACCTTGATCTTTTGACTCTTCTGCCTCTACTTTCTGAATTTTAGGATGACAGGCCGTTGTTCCAATCCCTGTTTTATAGTGTGCTAGGGATGCAACCCGGTTTTTGTGCATGCTAGGCAAACGCTCCAATGAATGAGCTACATTTCTAGCCCTTTACCTACATTTTAAGGAGAAAAGAATGAGTACTGAAGTTTCAAATAGAACTTAACACAGGAATAAGGGACTAAGCATACAGTTTAAGTAGCACAATGCAGTATAACTGAGGAAGTTCTAGTCCTAGAGATTTGAACAAAATCCAAGATAGAATGCAGGTCCCCTGTTGGAAAGCAGCCTGGGCAGAACATGCCTGGGAGTCTTCTTCAGTTCTTTGTATTCTACATTTTAAAACCAACATATCCATCTGGAGAGTAGAGAAATAAACTCATGCATAAACAATCAGCTAATTTTCAACATAGAAAAGACAGTCTTTTCAACAAGAGGTGTGAGGAAAATGAATAGCCACACACTCAAGATTGACACCAAACACGTATATCCCATCAGTCCTCAAAGCAAACTCGAAATAGACTAAAGAGTTAATTGAGTGGATGATATGGACCTATCAGAAGAAAACAGAAGAAATGTTTCAGAACACTAGGATGGACAAGGACTTCTGGATAAGGCCCCAGAGCACAGGAAACCAAGACAAAAACAGACAAGTGGGATTGCACTAAACTTAAGCTAAACCGCTTCTGCAAAGCAAATAATCAAGAGTGAGCAGATAACCTATGAAATGTGACAAACAACACATGTAATAAGGGGTTAAAAGACAGGATGCATAAGAAATGCAAAAAGGTGAACAGAAAAAATGTAATATACCTAAATGGATATTTCTTAAAAGAAAGCATAGCAGTTCAATATCATAAGTCAAATCAAACCACAATGAGACACCCCTTCAGTCCCAGAAAGGTGTTGTCAAAAGCATGAAGTGCTGTTACAGAAACGGGAAAGGTGAAGGAAGCCTTGTAAACTGTTGATAGGGTTGCACATTAATAAAATTGTTTTGAAAAGCAGGATGAAAGATCTTTTTGAAATTAAAACCATAACTAGCATGTAACTTGGCAATCTGTCTCCTGGGCACAGGCCCAGATACAATGAAGTACTAAGTTAAAGAGGCATCTTCACACCCACGTTCACAGACTCATCAACCATCAACTGATGAATGGACAAGAAAACAACTCTCTCTCTCTGTGTGTCCTGCTCTCTCTGTCTGTCTTTCTGTCTCTCTCTCCCCACTCCATCCTACCCCCATGGAGAGATGGGGAGACTATTTAGACATAAAAGAAAGGAATGAATGAAAGCTGGTGATTTGCAACACCATGGCTGATGTTGGAGATCGTCAGACCATATGAAAGAAATGAGCCAGGCATGGGAAGAAATCACCACTCACCCATATATCTAGACCTATAGAGGTTGATCAGTAGATACTGGGGGACAGTGATCAATCAGTAATACTGGGGGACAGTGATCAATCAGTAGATACTGGGGGACAGTGATCAATGTGGAGAAATAGGTACAAATGTGGTGCTTGAATTCTCCACACTCACTGGACTTTGCTTAGGTTGCTTGTTGAAAAACCTGTGGTCAATCACCAAAAATAACTTGGTAGGAGAAAAATGACTCCTGCAGTTTGTCCTCTGACCTCATACAAATGTTGTGCTACATTCATGTGCACACATGTGCACACACATGAACACACACACACACACACACACACACACACACACACACACCAGCCAGAGGAGGAGGTAGGATCCCCTGGAGCTGGAGTTACTGTGAACTGCTTGTTCTGGTGCTAGGAGCCACACTCAGGTCTTCTGTCAGAGCAGTGAGCTAGCTCTCTGAACTAGTGACCTATCTTTTCATCCTCCAACTGAAAGAATCTTAAGGGGAGCAGGTGTACTGAGGGTTGAGGGAGAGAATATACCCTCAGGAGATGAAACAGCAACTATGTATGGAATGTACAAAAGTAAAAGCAATGTTTTCTGCAGTCAGCATCTAGAAAAGGGCAGAAGACCCTTTTGCATGTAAAGAAGATGGTATTGACAGGCAATAGAAAAAAAATGACCCTTGGAAATGCCACTCACTCTGATCTGCTGAACCATGTATGACCAACCATACTTTGCCACCAATAGGTGATACTTTCCTCAGGAGGCTATGACATGTTTCAGGTGGATGAGGATCCTGCTGTCCTTGAATAAAGAGATGCTTACTATGAAAATCACTTTTTGCCAGCTGTCTCTAGTCCATTACAGCTGTAATGTAAGTTTAATGCAACCTGACATTCACCATAGCAAATAGTTACCAGGGTGTAGAACAAGAAATAAGCCTGACTCCCACCCCCATCCCCGCCGCCTCCCCTACCATCTTGCTAGGTATCATCTTCATGCTATCTAGTCTCTTGGTCTGGAAGTACTCAAGATGCTGTAATCTTTTGGTCCACTTTTCAAAACAAAATAAAAGAGCTGTCCTTTATTACTGTAGTAGAGTCACACTCACATGGAACAATCAAAGTAGGCGGTTAGCAGAATCTTCATTGACCAAATGACAAACATCAATGGGCATGTCTCTGGGAAATCACAGAGCTGGCAAGTGAGAGTGAGCTGGGCTGACTGCTAGCAAGATACACTAGGTTTGCTTTGGGCTTCGTTTTAGCAAAGGCACCAGAAGTAGTGATTATAGTTCACTTGGGTTTTGAACCGATTTTTAAAACACTGACAGTTAGTTAAATCACTCACTGGGTGGAATAATCACCCTGAAAGGAACTGAGAGGGCGCAACTTGTATTATAAAATGGAACTGAGTACATGAGACGTAGCACTAATGGGTGTAGAGAAGATATCTTTGTCAGAATAACAGAGATGATTAAAGATGTGAATTAGACATCATCTCCACTGGGTACTCTCAGTGACATGAACACAACAGCTAAATTGAGCAATTACAAAGTTAAGTGTAACTCCGAGAGCATCTTTCCTCCTTTGGAAAACAGTTAATGCCAAGTTAGCTTAGTCTGTCTGAATCACACAGTGACTAGCTTTAAAGGTTACAAACTGTTTTGTCTTGTGAAACCCACTGAGAATGTACAGACTATAAGTCCAATATGCTGTGCCATTAGAAATTAAAAATGTATCATAAAATGTTAGATTATTATATACGTAACTATATATGTATATATGCATGTGTATATATCTCCCTCTACATCTACAGCTATAGCTATGCCAGCAAACAAGCAGATCCCTTCTAACCATCACTGAGAAAGATACCTGTATTCACAGGAGCCAAGGGAAACCAGGAAAAGAGGCACCTGGTCCCTATTCAAAGTTGTTTGCAGTTATCAAAGAGAAAATTAGCCTTGACTTTTTAGAGAGAGGAAGAACAGAGTGGGTCTGGCAGAGAAAAAGGTTGATTTCAGTGGCTGCTTTCAACAGAACTATGATGGTGGAATGGTGAAGTTGGAGTAGCCTTTCACAGACAGCTCTTTTTGAATACTGTTCAAATGTAATACCATGCACAAACTACCCCAAACCAGTACATTCTCTATTTGTGCAGACTTCTGAGAATTAACATTTGTAATTAGATAAAAATATTTTACATGAAGTATAAGTGACTTTTAAGAAAAAGTCAAAGCACAGGATATGATTCCTACCCACACTCTGCTTCCCCACCTTCTTCTGCTTGGTCCCAGCTGTGGGGATGGAGACACGCTCAGCACCGGAGGGCACAAGCAATGAGCCGTCATGGGCTCTCATAGACTGACTCTGGGCCTGCGTTTCAAGGAACAATTTAGTGAATTTCATCCACTCCTTTTCCATTTCTAGACTGCAACTGTGATCACTGAAAACAATAACTTCTCAAAGGACACTGACAGTATGTCACTGCTCACAGCTCACAGTCATGATAAACACAGGTCACTTCTCCAGATGACCATCCAACTGCTAGCCCTGACAAGATGATCTCACTGTTCCTTACCAAGTTTGCTTTTCCTTGTTCTGATTCAATCCCCCCACTCACACATCTAAACTTGCTTTTTGTTTTATCCACACTAGTTTTCCTCAGTCTGTATTTTACATCATACAAACTCTTGAATCAGTGCTTTTAAAGAAGCATGTACTAGTGGCCACAGTGATGTCCTAGCACTTGCTGCTCTTGCTGAGAGCCTGGGTTCTGTTTCCAGCACCTACATGGTGGCTCATAGCCACCTGTAACTCCAGTTCCAGGGAATCTTTCAATTTCCTTGTCCTCCACAGGTACTAGGCGCACATATAGTAAATATATATAAACGTAAGAAAAACACATATACATAAAATAAGTCTTCATAAAAGCACTTGTTCTATAGTAATTAAAGTTTATGTGCCTTAAAGTTTTCTAATTATTTTTCTTTGAAGCATCAGTCCTTGATATAAAAAGGATTCTCATTTTCATTTCATACCCTAATTCTTAACATCTTAAAAATCTGTAACTGTTATCTCTCAACTCTCACTCTTTTTATTCTGAATAGCTGTGGTCCTTATTACTTCTATTTTTCTATTTCAATCCCTTCTACTATTCTCTTTTTGGATATGTTTTTATTAGCTTTAATCTAGTTAGAGAAAGAATGTAGCCATTCACTCAGGCTCTAAGAGAAGTTGCTGGAAGGAAAACAAAAGGAATTGCTTTCTGTTCTCGAGACCCACTGTTTCCATATTTCAGGGTGCAGTGTTTTTAGGATTTAATACGGAGCCCTGTGACATGAGCCTTTTCTGGCTCCTCCTCTACAGAGGGAAGCTGAGATGAGTTCTTCCCCAGAATCTCAAAGTAAGAGAGACGTATGAACAAAATTCAAACATGGCTCTGACAGTCTGGGGCTACTCCATCAGATGACAGGCAACACACTCATATTCCAAATAAAAGTGCTTGGACCAGCTCTGCAATCATCTGGCAGCTGCCACCCTCCGAAGCACTTACTCTGGGATGTAGAGAGGTTGGAGAAAGCTGACTTTGTTCGGCCAGCCAGCCATTCCAGGCTTTCGTGCATGTTGGCCAAGGCTTTGAGGTCACTGACGTCACGGAGAATATCTTGTGGAGGAATGAGTTTGTCACCAAGGTTTCCAATCAGGACTTCAGACTCCTTGCCAAAGGCTGCCCTAAAAAACAAACAAACAAACCACACTTCACTTATTGCTTGGTAGAGGATGGGGACAGGTTTTATGCACTTAGTTTAAAGAGAATCTGAAGTAAATAAAATGTAAGCATTGATGTCTGCTGTAGGAACAGATGTGTCATGCAGACATAGTGCATGGTTCCTCTCACTCACTGGGTTTCCCCAAGCCCACTGTCTTCAGACTGCTCTAAGGGTGAGGAAGTTACATGATATAATAAAGGACAGGTCAGCAAGGGACTCTGGAGACACCTGGCTCAGACACAGCAGGGATGAAAATTTCAAATTTTTTTTAATGGTGAAAGAGGGAGAAGAGAGGGAGAGGGAGACAAAGAGAGAAGGCAGGGAGAGGCTGCTAATATGGAAAGAGATCACTAGGAGTTAAGTCACACATGTGGATAAGCAGAGCTAACACCAGAGGAGGCTCAAAGAGGTGCCTTGAGCCTCTGCTAAGTCCTAAGGCTTTTAAAACTCAAAGCAGCTTAGTGAACAGATGTGGGGGCTCCATTTGAATGGGAAAACACAATTTAAGGTTTGAGTAAGCAGTGGGTAGTAACATGAAATACAATTTAAAAATTCTTAATGGACAGACACTTAAGATCTAGTACCAGAGACAAGCAGAACTTAAAATCCAGCACCAGATCCGGCACTGTGACAGAAACCCTGTTGTGAAGTCTGTGCATCGGACACTAAGTCATTGCCCATGAGTAACGTCATTCCAGCAGAAGGGATGCTCTTGAGGTGAGTGGCTGATGTGGGTATGCTGTGGTGAAAGGAACACTAGAACACACTAAACTGTGCATATGAAACTTGAGTGTGTGCACAGACACTACCTGTGGTCTGAGAAAAGGCACTGGGGGGAGGGTGGAGACTGACTCTCCAGAAGCCACATGTCTAACTAGCTTTCAAGTGATGCTTGGGTAAAAATTAGTGTCCAAGGTTCTAAGTTGAGAACTCCAGGTATGAAGAAGCCTTGGTCTGTTGCTTGCTAAAGATGTGATGCTGAAATTCCCCATGTGATACTTCTGGTATTGACCTTTTCTGAAGTAAAGTGAAGATCAGGTAAGGTAGTTTTGAAAACTTTTCACTGTAAAGGTATCAATAATCATGAAAATACGATCTCTATATGGCCATCCCCCAGTTTCACCACCAGTAACTCACAGTGAACTGTGTTTCTTGTCTTCATCTCCTGCCAGGGATATTTTAGCATATAATATAATGCTTAAGTTGCTTAACAGAAACTATCAGTTTTATTATTTTTTTTAGGGTCATTGAGAAGACTAGTTATTTATAAATGACTCAAGGTATGTGCTAATAAGTGCACTTCAATAGGTAAGAGTGATCAGTGGGAGCTAAGTCCCAAGGGACAGTATTCCAGATGGAACCTTCCAGTAGTACAGTTACTGTAGAGGTGAATCCATGACAGAAATCCCTGATCTCCTACCTAGTGCTCCTTATTCCAATCCTGCCTAGCAAAAGGCCCTTCATATTGTTGTGGTTGAAAATATGCCCAATGTCAAAATGATTAAACAGCAATCTCACTAAATCTCCCCATCCCTCTTGCAGATGTGGTTCTGAGTACCATGTGATATGAAATCAGAGCTGTGTAGGAGGCAACTGTGTAGTGATTATGGTTGACAAAGACCACTTTTGTTTATTCCCTGTCTGGCATGCAGCCATAGCTGCCGAGATACAGAGGCTCTTCTTAGACATCAAGAGACCCTGCCAGAGGAAGTCATTGCTAAGAATGGTGGAGCCTGAAGATAGATGGTGCAAGCATACTTGTGACATCACAGGTGCCACACTGCAGCCCCAGACAATGCACTTCTGGGCTTCTTGTCAGAGAAGAGAAAATGAAGGCCTTATTGTTTGAGCTGCTGCTATTTCTACTTTGCTAGTAGTTGCTAAGTACAATTTCTGACTGACACAATCATCTAATTAGCATAAATGAGGTCATTCTCAGAAACCTTCCTATGAATTTGGGTGTCCCTAAAAATCTAGTTACTAGGAAAAGCAAAACTAAGTCTCCTTCATGATGTGTGAACAGCAAACATCCATAATACTTTCCCTTGGGTTAGGCTGCAAATACCTACTTTTCTTAATATGTCCTTATAAATCAACTTTTCCAGCCCCTTAATCACCTTTGATAGATATAACACAAAATATGTCTCAGAGCTGGGAGGTTACGAAGCAGCAGGGGAGGCAAAGAGCTCTGAAAGCCAGGCGCGGAGCCGTTTTTACGCACGCAGGTCTAACCCTGGGTGGAATGTGACAGTCAAGACAAGTGTATTTATGCAGAAGTCTAATCCATGGTGCAGGTCTGTGGGCCCCAGGCACTGCATGCTGGTCCTCTTGCCTCTGGATCAGTGACATTTGCTTAACCTCCTCAGACAGGAGAGCAATAGACTTAGAAAAATACAAACTGCCTCATGTTGAATACATAGCAGACATCTCATTTGACAGGAATCTATAATCAGCCCCTAACAACCTGGAAGATGCATAGAAACCATGACATGGAAAGTAACTGACTGACAGCTATAACCATTTCATACACAGAATTGTCCCTTTGAGGATTTGTGTATGTGTGAGAGAGCCTGGTAGAAGGGTTTTATGCGCCAAAATAACCTTAGCACAATACCTGGCTGCAGATTTATTTTTTAAACTCTCTGATTTATTAAATTGAACCACATCAACACTATGGAGTCATTAGAAATTATTCAACAGAGAACTCTTAATATCACAGAAACTGTTTGGGTTGCCTTATTTTTAGTGATGATATGCAGCTGGTTCAAATAAACTATTATTACACTGTGTGCACAGTATATGATAGAAACAGAACAATGCCATGTATAGATCTAAAGAATATTGGGTATCTATTTGCCAAAAAATGTCAAGTAGGGGACTTGAACATTCTTTTGAGATCTGTATCTTCCTAACTTTCTTCAGCGAATATGAGAAGACATTTAAGTAGGCATGTTAGGAATCTTAGAAAGGGAGACAAGAAGGCACAGGAATCACAGACACTAGAATGATATTAGGAGGAGTCTGGATGGCTTGTGGCTGGCCTTGAATTGTGGTTCCAGGATGCTAAAGAAGCAGCCAATGTTTCTGTAACTATCTCACTACCATAATGATGGCTGCTGACAGCTGGATAAGAATAATTGCCTCTCTCTAGATCTGAACTTTTACAGGTTTTATCTTCTCCTTCTTTTGAAAGCACATTATTTAATGAAGATATACTTTTGAATGCTATAGGCAACCAAACAATTATGTTGAAAACATGATGTAACAGGTACTTGGTAGTAACAGGTCCTTATCATTGTACCCACCCCCACATACACACACACACACACACACACACACACAGAGAGAGAGAGAGAGAGAGAGAGAGAGAGAGAGAGAGAGAGAGAGAGCGCGCCAGGGACAGAAAGCAGAAGTCATAACGCTTATGTTTAAAGAACTGATCCTTTGGGAAAAGCCCCCTTCACGGCCAGATGGCCAACAAGCACACACAGTCTATGAAACTGAAGAAGAGAGTTAAGCTTCTTAAGCTTAAATTTTACCACACTTAAAAAAAAAAATCTCTAAAAACCTTGATCTGACAAGGATTCATTTAAGGGAATTTTGCCAAGAGTATTAAATCTGTTTAACTTAATTTTACCACACAATTATAATCTTTAAAGAAGTCTATCTGACAAGAATTAATTTCAAAGAATTTTGCAAAGGATGCACAAAATTGTCTCCATTTAGAACTTAAATAATTCTGTTATCTACTGAAAGGAAGAAGAAAAAAATCTGCATTTTCAGCAGGCTACATGGAATTATGAAAGAAACATCATAAATGGTTTCAGAAGTGATTGATTTGAAGATTTGAGCTATATCAGACATGACACATACCCATTTCTGTGTCTTTTCTTGTGCTTGTTCCTTGAATCTTTTCCCACTATTTCGCAGTGCTGAGCTCAGCTTAGAGGTAACAACCCCAGATTGTGGAGCATGTTGCCTGTAGGGCAAGGACTACCACATCAAAATAAGAACAGGGAGCTGCAAAGACCCATGCCAATGGCTATGTAGAGAAATAGACTCCTTTCTTCCTGGACCTAACAGTGCCAGGTTCACATGAAACAGGCACATGGGGTATAGGGTTGCCTTCCTTGCCTGAAAGTTTTCTACCAGTCCCTCAGTTAGGTCTATTCAGGGTCTTATTCACAGCCACAAGATCTTGTTTAACAATGTTGTTGACGAAGAATGAAAACACTACATACCTAGCCTTCCTTTCTCCAGGCATACTCTGAATTCAGATGGTGCTGGCAAGGTATAACAGTGGAACGGCCTGGGCAGAATCCAGCTCTTACTAGTCAGGAAACCACTTACAATATTGCTGTACCAGAATTCTTGAACCAAGAACAATCATATTGTACCCCTTAATAACAAGGAAGGATGAATCTGGGGATTCAGAATTAAAATAGAAAGAGTCTCTTTTCTCATCAGTAATATTACTCATGGAATTTTTGTTCTGTACCCCTCAGATTTGTGCTAAGCCAGTCTTGGTGGTGCCCAGGAAGGAGCATTTTTGCTGGAAAATACAACAGTTGCTGCATTTAGTTAGAAGGAGATGTGGGTATAAGATAAGAATGATTAAGACTGAGTAACAGGGTAGATCTTTCTAGGACATGTAATTCATTCCTTCCCTTTCCGTGGTTCTGATATATTTTGGAAGAATGTAGCATAATTCTTGCTCACTGTTTGCAAGACACCTCTGAAATCAGAGGTCTTGGCAGAAAACTGAAAGGCAAAGAAAAAGGAGAAGCAGTGCATTTGCCCCACAGTAGTCAGTCCTGTCCCTCGTACACGTGGCTGCCTCTTCTGTGTGGTTCTCTCTCCCCTGCTGTATTCTAGCTTCCATGGGCTCTACTAACATGTCCCCTTCTGGCATTTCAGCTATCAGGTGGTATGGAGGTCTATCATTACTGTGGCTAACATTAACATCTCCTGTGTGGTACTCCCATCCTCATTAACCCTGGGAACCAATCCCTACATTGTGTTCACTATGATTTAAGTACATGAAGGGGATTGCCCGAGTTGCACTTTGATGTAGGTACGATTCAATACTGATATCCATATTAATGCTAATGAGAATTAATTAGGTTCTTTGACAAGGTTCTGTTGTGTAGGTAAAGAAAGTGAAACATGTTAATATAATCTATTAAAAATCACTGAGGAATTATCTGGAAGAGACTTAAACTGATGAAAGTTATAGCAGGCCAGGTTACCTGCCTGGATTCCCCAAAATACTGACTGGTTCTTATCAGATGTGACAATGACACTTCCATTTTCACACTTCTGATCTTCACAACTGCTAAACCTTCAGCCTTCTCAAACTTCTAATTTGTCCTTGTCAAAAATGATGGGGATAGAATATCACTGATGGTTTTTTAATCAGGTTTTCAAAATTTGTTTTTCTAAAATCATCTCAGCACAATTAAGGAAGACACCTGAAGTCAGCCTGTAGCTTCCTCATGCACATTTACCTAGTCTGTCTCTGTCACACACACACACACACACACACACACACACACACACACACACACAC
>JANHMN010000016.1:40503687-40546067 GCA_030674055.1 Rhabdomys pumilio | reverse complement strand
AAAAAAAAAAAAAAAAAAAAAAAAAAAAAAAAAAAAAAAAAAAAAAGTACACCTTCATCAGATTCCATGGCTTAAATAAATACATTTGTACAAAGCCAAATGCTTAGTGATAAATTTAAACGAGAGATCTTACTTTTCTCAAAACAAGCAGAAACACTGGGGATAATATAGTCTGTGTTAATGAACATGGAAGTTATAGATCATGCTTGGAGTACTATGACATAGACATAATCTGAGCAGACGTTTATCTTATTATAGGTTTGTCAAGAACAGGATCAGTAAAGCTTTGCTGAATGAATGAATGAATGAATGAATGAATGAATGATTGTATTATATTTGTATAATCTGAGACATCTTAGCCCAACGTGGCAATGTTTCAGACTGGATTCACAAGCCTTTCTTGCTGACTTTTGAGCCCAAGACACACTTGGATGGAAAAAAAGGTGGGTGTATGTCTGTTGGATTTTTCAAGTTCAGGTAATTGTCTTTTGATCTTTAGACTCACCATTTCATTTGAGAAAGGCTTTGTTGAATATGAGGGATTTTCCTCCCTCTGTCTAGCATAGATTAGAAAGTAGGTGTTTACCTTATGTAGTCTTCTTCCTCCTCCCTCTTAGGCCTTAGCTGTTTGGGCTGAGCCATATTAGTCCAGTTCGGCAGTGATTTCAAGAGTCTGCTGATATCATCATCTTTTGCCCAAGATGCACTGATAACAAGTTTCTCTTCAGACTGGACAATGCCCCTGAAAATGGCCACAGAGAAATGGACATGTTAGCATCATACAGAGTGAGTGTATAAGCAATTCCTGCTGTATAAGATGATATGGTTCTTCTTGCCTTCATGCAAGAGAACCCTAGTGCAGTGGGTTATTATTATTATTAAACCTCATGTTATTGCAGCGAATCCCGTCCCTGTGAGTTTCTGAGGGAGTGTGTCCCCTGGTTTTGGATTTTACAGTCCAATATTTTAGAGGTCCCACCGAGATACACTCTTCCAGAACCCCACGGCTCCAGGAATCGGAGGTCCATAGTCACTAGAGCAGGTCTGTGTGCTGTCTGTCTGTTCTTTGTTTTTGTGTCTGTGGAGTGATTGTGCCCATGGCAGGGGTAACTGTCTATGTAGCCTGGCTTCTGTGCTCATGACAGGGGCAAGAACTGGGCAAGCCACAGAGGGCAGTTTGCAACCCTGGATAGGGTCAGGTTACGAGTTCCAGGAGGGAATTTGTGGGAGTGGAAGTGACAGGGGAGGGTAGACATACCCGCATGTCAAAGGCCACAAGACTTTGGGGGATGCCCCAGAGTCTATCTAGGAGATAGAGTCCGAAACAACCCCTTCTCAGTCTGAAGGTAGTTTCCACAGCCACAGCCGCCTGAGGTGGCATCTGTTGCTCTCTTGTGGCAATCTTGTGTATCGGACGTCTGGGTGTTGTTCATTGCTGGTGGTGTTAGAAATCTGTTAGATTTAGTCCAGCGTAGGCTGGCCAAGTCATCTGAATCTATTAGACTTTAGCGTAAGCTGACTAAATCCTCTGGTTACTAGATTCTTCCACTAGTGTTTTTCTACATCTTGATTGTCTGTATAACCTGGTTTATGCGCCCACAACAGGGGTGAGCTGTCTGTGTTGTTTTTCTGTTTTCTTGGCGAACTGTCTGTGTGTTGGTTGTTGTTCTTTGTGTTCTTGGATTTTGACTGATGTTATTTTGGACTGAATCTACTGTGTTCTAGTGTATCTCCCCCAGGGGTCAGTCTTTCGAGTGTTGCCCCCAAGTAAAAGACAGACAAGGAAATGTGTTACATGTGTTGACTGTAAAACTCGAGGATAAATATCACCTCTTTGACCACCCAAAAGAAAATCCTGAGATATGGACTGGTGGTTTAATCAGTTCCCTCAGGCATGGGTGGAAACTGCAGGCTTTAGTGAGGCTAAGAACCAGCCGCCAGTCCATGTAGAGCTGAAAGCCTTAGCCACCCCAGTAACAGTCCATCAGTATCCCATGAGTAAAGAAGCCCGAGATAGAATTAGACCTCATATCCTCAGATTGCTAGGTCTGGGGATACTTAAAAGGTGTCAATCAGCATGAAACACACCTCTGCTCCCAGTATGGAAGCCAGGTACCAACAACTACCGACAGGTGCAAGACCTATGTGAGGTAAACAAGCGGATAATTTGTTGAGCTCTCTTCCCCTAGAAAGGACTTGGTATACTGTACTCTATCTTAAAGATGCCTTCTTCTGCCTCCGACTGAGCCCGAGAAGCTAACCAATCTTCGTTTTTAAATGAAAGGACCTGGGATCAGGAATATCTGGACAACTAACAGGGACTCGATTTCCACAGGGGTTCAAGAACTCCCCTACCATCTTTGATAAAGCTCTACGCCAAGATCTCACCCCGTTCAGAGCAGAGAACCCCCAGGTAACCCTTCTTCAATTCATAGCTTGGTTGCCCCTAACAGAGACAAGTGCCTCAATGAAACTCGCCGGTTACTAGCTGAACTGGACAGGGCCTCTGCTAAGAAGGCCCAGATCTGCAGAAAACAGGTCAGTTACTTGGGGTATCTGCTCAGAGATGAAAAGAGATGGCTATCAGAGGCTATAAAAGAGACTGTGTTTCACATCCCCCCTCCCTCCAATGCCAAAAGAGTAAGGGAATTCCTGGGGACAGCGGGGTTCTGTTGGTTAGCAGAACCCACACCTCCATTCCTATATATGGCTCAAGATATGGCCTTAATGACTCAAGTCCAAAAGGAGTTGATAAGGACCTGAGTGTGTGGAAAACCCCAGCTGGAAAGATACTTCTGCCCCAGAAAGAGGCAGAAGAGATGTGAAACAGATGCACCAATGGACCCGCCTAGGAGTCAAGAAACTTGTGGCCACCATGTTAAACACCAAGTTCCATGTGCTTGAACTCACACAGCTGGTTGAAGATATCATACATGCATATATATCCTGTCAAAAGACAAATGCCTGCTGAATCAATGCTGAACCTGGCAAATGCCTCTGAGGTGACAGATATGAAGCCTATTGAGAAGAGATCAAGCCCCCCAGGTATGGTAATAAGTACCTCCTAGTATTTGTGGACACCTTCTCCAGGTAGGTAGAGGCTTTTCCAACAAAGAAAGAAATGGCAATGGTGGCGAAAAAGATCCTAGAAAAAAATCTTTCCACAGTTCGTGATGTCTAAGGTAATCAGCTTGAATAATGGGCCTGCCTTCGATGCCCAGGTAAATTTCAGGATTGGAATCAGGCACAAAGAAAAGGGGGAAACATAGGAATTCGGTTAAACTTAATTTTTAGTTAAAGTTAACTTTTAACTGCCCCAGGACATATCCTGGGAGGAGCACATTCCTTAGTCCAAGGACACCTGCTGGATTACCCTGCTGGATTAACATTCAGAGGAAAAGTGGATTAACATTCCTCAGACCACAGGGGAGGGAACCCATCTGTGGGCGAGAAAAGCCCAGAGCACATACAGACACATTCTGAAGACGGACCAATCCTTGTCACTTACAGACAAGGGAGGTCCTTGCTACCTCATTCCCCAAAGACCAGTTTAAAAGTCACACTGTTCCATCAATCATATTGTGCCTAGTCATTGTTTTCCTAGTCCACCCCCTAAGCTGTATAAAAACTGCCCTTAACCTCAACTTGGGGTTCTTCTTGCCTTCATGCAAGAGAACCCCAGTGCACTGGATTATTATTATCATTAAACCTCATGTTATTGCAGCAAAAAAAAAAGGTGTTATGCCATCTCTGTAACACAGTCCACTACCTGCGTCAAAGTAGCAATGTCCATCCATAGGTCACATGGCTGAAACACCACTCCCTGACTTCATTCTCAGTTCCAACTTGTCTGACACATAAGTTGATTATGTTATAACAATATTATCATTATACCATAAGCTTATAATATTGATTGTCCCTCTTATAACTGTTAATAACTTATAGTGAACACAAATGTGTAGTTTGGGTTGGGCTTTTCAAGAAATGTTCAAACAACAAAAAGTAGGACAATAATATTTTTAAAATGCTACTTGAATGGCACAACAGTGGAAGCTGAAAGGTGATGTAAGTGTCCTGTGATGCTTTGAGTTTGTGCTAACATTAGTTCTACTTGAAGGTAGCTTTTGTATGATGGAAATTCCTCTATTCAAAGATAACCACCACCATAAAGAAAGCCCATGTCCCAAATGTCGGGCAGAGAAAACCTTCGATTATAGCGAACTCCACTGGGCTTTGGCTAGTGACCTGGAGTTGATAGGCTTCTAGTCCTTTAATAGGGCCCATGGGTTCACTATTAACGCTGCCCTTACTGGAATATACCTGAAAAGTCACCTAAAATGTTCAATTTCAACTTAATTAAAAAGCCCATCTTTCTACTCAACATTTCTGCCACCATAGCTGATTTTAAGGGTCTAAAAATTCTCATCAGCAGTACTTCCTGACAGAAGTGACATTTACTTATGGAATGTTAATGAACTGGACCTTTTTCTGATGATGACCAAGTGTCCAGTCTCTGGAGGTTTCTCACATCACAGGCAAGGATATAGTCAGGTGCTAAGAATTACACCATACACTTTCAAATAAATAGAAATGGTACCTATAAGAAAAGTGCCTTGACTCAACAGATAATTCAATATGCATAGACAAGAAAAGATGAGGCCTACAAATCTTCACTCATTGCAGCCTGACTAAAGGTACCATGGTTTCATATTGCAAGAATACTGCCCTGGTTCTTTCTTAAAAAGCTTAGAATAGGAGAACTATGGGTGATTGGTAGTATTTTCCAGCTTGCTTCAAGCAACTGTTGTCTGAGAGGAACTGGTCTGAGACATAAACTGAGGACAGCAGAGTCTTCCTCCTCGTTCTTTCACACAACTGCCATGCATGCCCCTTATGTTTACTTCTCCCTGTATTCCTTGCATTTTCCTACAAGCTAACTTTACCTGTAAATCTTATACTTGTAAATCTTACAGTATGATACCACCTCAGACTTAAAACGCCCCATTGCAGGCAAGCCTTCAATGTTCTTTGGCAATCTGAAAATGTGTCTCTGATCAGATCTGTCTCCCCACTTACCTTAGTGGCCATTAAAAACAATTGTCTTGTAGATCCTCACTGCTTACCTCTGTATCCTTTCTATCTGACAGAGCACATAGGGCACATATTACACACTTAAAAAAATCTTTTCAGCAGGTATAGCCAAATATATAATGTATAGAACATCTGAATATTATTCAAATTCATCTTCATTTGTTTCTAGGTATCCCTCCATTTAGACTCCTGAGAATCCTACATTACTCCTGCTTTTTCTTTTTATATTTTACATATTTCTCTCCACAGTACATTTGCCTAGTTTCTGTTAGTTTTCTAAATAATGCACAAATGACTTTCTTCCCTGACTCAGAACCCTATCTCACAAAGCTCTACTATCTTCTTTAAGAACATTTCAGCAAATGATCACCCTGAGAATTCGAGTTTCCTGGTTACACACATGACTGAAAACATTCCTCGTATGACTTCCTTACAGAAGAAGCCTCCACCTTTTGTCGTTGTAGATGCTGGTGTCATCTCTCCCTTTTTTGCTTCTCCCTGTGTTCTGACACCTTCCTGGTTCCGTCAGCGTCAATCTTTACTTGTTTCTGTGGTTTTAATTACTTCTTCATTCTGGGAATATGGAGAATTATCTTTCTGAGTCTGAGTACCAATTAGAAGTACTTTTAAAGCTAAAGAAGACTCTCTCCCATTTTGTGTATGTTAGGAGCAGAAAAAGGGCTCCTAAACCTATTCAATCTAATTTTGACAGGTAGTTAACTTTTAGTCTTAAGCCAACTGAAATAATGGTCCTCAAACCAGCATTCCAGTGATGCTGATCTATTCTGTTGGCATGTCTTAATCTTTAGGCTCTTTGACTGTTCTGAAGCTTATAATATTTAATTTCCCATTTCTTTTCTAGATCTGCTTTTTCTTTTTACATCATTTCCTCCTGGTTCTACTCTTGTTACCTGAACCTACTTGGGAGCCAAAGTGATGGCTCTTCTCCTGTGCCTACACCTTACAAGCTGAGTCCCACAGGCCTGTGCATTTCACACTTGGGCAATCTGGTCTTCTGGCCCGACTGGTGACTCCTGCATTCACATCTCCAGGGAAGCATCAGTTCTCACTCTTGTTCCTATATTTGAAAGATTAACTAGAGAGCTCTTTGTGGACACCTTCACCAGCATTTCAAAGTAAAATGAATCAAAAGGAATTCAGTCGTCTTCCTTTCTCTCTTTCCCATTAGACACCTGGCATCCCTGATTCTAGCCATCCTATAATTCATTTGGGAATATAGTCTTCTTAATCACCAACAGTGATTATATCCTGTCAATTCTGTTTCTTTAAGATCTTCTGAATAGTCATTTCCTTTCCAGATTCACTGCCATTAATTGGCATTTAAGCTAATCATTTCTCGTGTGGACTTGGCAATGACTTGGTACCTGGGCTTCTTGCCTGGAGTTCTGAAACCATCAGTTGTGTTTATAATGCCAGAAGAGTCATCTCCGTACACTAAGATATGATGAGGAAAGAGTCCTTTCCTCAGAACTCTTTAATAACTCCTGCATTTACAGAACAGAACCAGAGAGCAGTGTGTGAACCTCTACTTGTTCAGCAATGGCTCTTTTGTCCCTATGTGATCAGGATTCCAGGTCATTCTCCTATAGACATTAGCTATATATTTTATTCAGGACAGTTCTAAAGTTTTAAAGTGGGTATTAGGTTTCAAACCTGGGACAGATGGCTGAGGTACGCATTTAACACACCAAAGCAGACACTGACTGGTTCCCATGTTCTCCCTGCATCTCTCAGTTCCTACCTATTACAGGATCCTCCTGGCTGGCATAGCCCACCCCAACCCTAAACTTCTCTAGCCCAGTGTCCTGTGCTGTTCTTCCTTATATAATCAAACCATTTTGGTTACTGGCTCTCTTTGTACCTTTGGGCCTCCTGGCTGCTTCACCTAGTTTCCCTGCTCTTCCCTTCTCTCCCTGATCTCTGTTCTCTGCCCACATGGCACACCTCAGTCTGGTCATGTCCACTCTGGATTCTCCCAGATGTCCCTGTCTCTCCTTCTAGCTATGCTCTCCTAGGTAACTATAATAAACTTTCTCTTCTGCTATACCTAGAAGCAGTCATGTCCTTTCCTCCCTCTTTGTTTCTTTCTTTGTTTTGTTTCTTTGTTTGCTTTTTTTCTTTTTCTCCACTCACTGGAATGTATCTGTATCATTTCTCTCCTTTTCTAGCTACCACATCCTCTTTGTTTGTTTTTACTCATCAAAGGTTACTTTGGTTCCTTCTTTGTTATCTATCCTTGCTATCTATCTATCTATCTATCTATCTATCTATCTATCTATCTATCCATCCATCTATCTATTGTGCCCAACTCTCCCTATGCTAGAGGTTTTCAGCCTTTACTGGACACTAGAATTACTTATGGGAGCCCAAGCCAAACCAAACCAAACCAAACCAAACCAAACCAAACCAAACCAAACCAAATAAAAAACTGGGATGCACGGGCCACACCTAAGACTACACAAATCAGAACCTGGGTCAGGGAGTTGCATGAAGTGCATAATCTGGAAATTTCTCAGGTGATCTACACTGTATGCCAGGGAATAAAGACCTCCCCTCACTGCTGCTTTGTTTTCTTTCCCTCCCTCCCTCCCTCCCTCCCTCCCTCCCTCCCTCCCTCCCTCCCTCCCTCCCTCCTTTCCTTCTTCCTCTTTCTTCTTTTAAACAAACAAACAAACAAAACAAAACAAAGAAACAAAACAAACAAAGTAGGAGCACAAACAGGGTATGTGCTCTGAGCATAGTAAACTTCTTGTCATTTTTTTGTTCTTAGTACTTAGCAAGAAACTGAACAAGAACTAAAAAAAAATATGCCTTCTCACACTAATCTCAATTACTCATTAATCTGAGGTCATCTTAGTGGGTTCCCTTTCCCTGTACTTAACAACTCAGACCAGTTTGTATTTTACCAAACCACAGAGTTACTCTAAACCTCTCTAAATTCATTACAAATCTGAATTCCTGAATAACAAATACTCCGGTTTCCCTCTAAAAACTCAACAAAGGAATGTCCTCACACAGAAAACAAGTGAAGCAAAGAGCAACAGTTGACAAGCCTGGCCCTGCACTCCCCTCTTCCTAGGTGGTCTATTGTGTGGAAAGCCTCCTCAAGATTTTGCTTTCTCTGTGAGGACTTTGTTGACTATGACGCACACAGTGAAGATGCACAAAGTACAAACCTTTGCTTTTATAAGGATCGCCTTATAAAAGCCAGGCAGTTAGCATTTTATTCTCTACAGTGTGGTTGGCAGAGTATGGCCTGTGGATCCCACCTGCTCACCAGTTTGTCTTTTTATGTCCCAGAAGCCATCTAAAGTTAGTGGCTTTTAAATGGTTTCTTAAAAATTAAAGAATAATATTTTGTAATGTGGGCAATTATCTAAAGTAAATGTCAGTGTCTACCCAGAAGGAACCTAGACTGAAGGAGTCAGTTCCCCTTAAAGCCCCGTTACAGGTCAATGCTGCTTTCCATAGTTAGAAAGCCAAGATCACTTTTCCACTTCTTAAATCCTGAGCCAAAGCTAGCCTATCTCAGGGTTCAGGAAAGTGACTGAATCTATACCTGTGAGACAGTGTTACATATTTTGGAGAGGTATGACTACAATATTCTATTTTAGTACTTCATGGAACAGAAGAAACATTATCTAAGGTGTTCGCTGTGGCAAAGGTACCCAGACTACTTACTTAGGTCCCATAAAAACACTGCTATGTTTAAAAAGTTTGATATTATATTAGTACCTGATATTACTTTATTAAGAAATGGTACTGGTAATTAATCAAACTCTTAATATACACTGCTCTCAACAGATAGTATATTAATTTATTGGAATAAAGACAAAGCCAAAAAGCAATTCTCAATACACTAACCTGAAATACTGACTTCCTGTAGAAAATAATTATCCTAAAGGAAAATTTTCATTCAAATGGCAACTGTCTTTAGTTTTTCATTTTGTAATGAAATAGATCAAGTAGGTTATAAAATTCCAGGACATATCTAAACAGCTTCAAAAACGGACCCCAACATCCCCAATAATAATTCTGTAAGAGGAATGGGGTTAATCATTCCAACCAGAAACATAATCTACCAATTAATTCACAGCTCGATGGGCAACAGACAGAGCCATCTGTTTACCTATTTGTACCCTTCCCAGAGGGAAGAGGAAAATGGGTGTGCCTCTTAAAACAGGTGATGGGTTACCATGAGAAGAGTCTGCCCTCAAGACATGGCTGAGTGGATTTCACTCAGAAAACATCTGCTGATGTCAACTGGCTTCCTCACTGGAACAGTTGGGGAGTGCCAAGGTGTGCATAGTCCCTCGATACAGCTGGGTGCTGAGGCTTTCCTTAGGTAAACAACCAGGGGCAGGTGGGGCTAATTGGATTCAACTGTTTTGTGACAGCTAGGGCATGATGCTTACTTTCCCAGACTGAATCTTTCAGATACTTCAACAGCTAGAAGTGAAGTTAGACAAATAAACCACGGACAAGGCTGGATCAAACAAAGCTGCTTTGAGTCCAGTTTATAGACTAGGAATGATTGAGTGTGAATCAGACCAAACTAGAGTATGACACCCAACAAACAAGTAATGATAGTAAGGAGCAGGAGACAGCCAAACAAAACCAACAGTTCTAAAACACTGGCATTCGATAGATTCTGGTGTGTGTGTGTGTGTGGGGTCACTATCAGTAGGCGGGCACCCACTGCTGAGCCTACCATGCTCCAGTAGATAGCTCCAAATCCATGGTAACACAAGCCTAGTTAAACTCAGTGGCCACCAAATAAAACCAACAGACATGAATGTGAGCAAGGGATTTTTGGGAATGAGAGTGGGGGGAGTAGACAAGGATAGGGGCCGGTAGAGGCTGAGTGATCAGTGTGTACTACATATCAAATATCAAAGAATAAATACAATTAACTGAAAACAAAGGAGGAAAATGAAGAAAAGGGAGAAAAAAAAGAAGATGGGAAAGAGAAAGATGAATAATAATAATAATAATAATAATAACAACAACAACAACAACAATAGTAATAATAATAAGATGGACCACAACTCTTTGGAAAAGACAGAAATCCACATGGACCTTTATAGGTGGATATGTTTCAGTTAAAGTTATTATTGCTGTGATGGAACACCATGATCAAAAGCAACTTGGAGAGAAAAGGGTTTACTTCACTCACAGTTTCATAGAATAGTCAATTATCCAAAGGAGTGAGGGCAGGAACCTGAGGCAGGAGCTGGCACATAAGCCATGGAGGGATGCTGCTTACTGGCTTGCTCTCCAGGGCTTGCTCAGCCTGCTTTTTTATAGAACCCAGGGTCACTGGCCAAAGGGTGGCCCCACCTACAATTGTCTGGACCTTCCTCCATCATTCATGGATTAAAAAAATGCCTACAGGTTACCTTATATGGAAGCATTTTCTCAATTGAGGCTCCCTCCTCTCTGATAACTTTAGCTTATGTCAAGTTGACATAAAACTAGCCAACACAGGGTGGATGCTTCTTCCCAGAAGACACCATTGCATACAGGCCATGGAAGCAACAGTTAAAAGGACTCTAAAGGAAGACTTGGATTTGAGTGTCTGCAGAGGTAGTAGCTCTTGGAGATAATTTAGTAACAATCTTCAAATAGGCAAGTTTACATGATACTGTTCATAATTGACATTTTAGAAAAAGAATTACATTGTAGCATAGGCAGCAGGGCAAACTTACCATGTCTTCTTACTGCACTTAGGTAAAATCCAAACCTCTGGTTTAAAATCCTTTATTAATCCTGGTTATACATTAAAATACCTGGAAAAGTTTTAAGGCTATCTATCAGGCTCAGTCAGAAGTTGGGCCCAGAATGAGCACTAAAGTACTCACAGCATTCTACTGTGCAGCCAGAGAAGCCTGTAGGAGGAACTGAGCCAAGCAGGCCCAGTCACAATGCTGGCACATGTACCTCTGACACTTTCTCCCCAGCCAACCCAGAATCTGCTCTCCCATCCTTCTCAATCGAGTCCAATCATCACATCCCCAGTGAGGTCTTCTTTTGCTCCTTACCCAGAAAACATGTTTCGAAAAATCAGATCCTTCTATTACCAAAACCCACTTTTCTTCTTTGTCACATGATCATTATCTGTCCCCTTCCATTAGAATAAAAAGCCTTGATTGCCTAACAGATTAATTTCTCGAAGTTTAGCCCTTAGTAAACCCCTGCATATACAATTTTTATATTATCAATTGACAAACTATAACTGTAAACACTCACAGAGTACTAAGTGATACTACGGTTCATGAAGATAAATGAAACCAACTAACATATCCACCATCAAGGACGTACCATTTTTCTGAGGAGAACATTTGAGCTTAGTCTTTGTTACCAGATTCCCCACAATGTGCAGTACACCCCAACAAGGGTAGGGGAAGCCTTACTTTTCACCTAATGAAGGCTTTGTACCATTTACCATCATTACTCTAACTCCTTCTCCACCATCCACCTGGTGACGCTAGGAAATGTCCCTGCGTCTGGCTTATCGTACTTAGTATAGTATTTGTTTATTCCATCTGTGTTGTCATAAATGGCAAAATTTCTTTTTTAAACGCTAACTAGAAACCCCTCGTGGATATGCAGCACATTTTCTTTTCCATTCATCTGTTGATGGACACTTGGCTCGATTCCACAGCTTAGCTATGGGAACAGTGTTTTAGGGGACAGACATCTTTTTGACAAACTAACTTTAACCAGGGGAGTAAACATCCAGAAGTGGGATTGGGAGATATAATTTTATTTGTAGTTTTTGATTAGCCCTATTTAAATTTTTCCACATGACAATAGGAGTTGTACTCTCAGCAACAGGGTAGAGGTGATCTCTTCTTTTTACACACTAACTAGCAGCTAAATTCCATATTTTTGGCAACAACCTTAATAATCGCTGTGTGGAGGTATTCCATTATTTTAAAATTTGCATTTATTAAATAATTAGTGATTCTAAAAATATCTGTTGGCCATTTATATACCTTTTGAGAAATTCTGATTCAGCCGTCTTGGTAGTTTTTATTTTGTTTTATTGTAAGTGGTGTAGGATTTGAATCTAGGGTCTTTAACAAGCTAAATATATACTCAAATTACACTCTCACACTCTTTATCCACTGTTAATGAGATCTGTTGTTGTTTTTTAATATGGAGCTAAGTTTCCTACAGTTTTCTACCAACTACTAATAAAATGTATGGCTTGGAAATACTTTCTCCCAAGTGTAGGTTGGCTCCTCACTCCTTTGTTTCAGTGTGCAGAACTTTCTGTAAATGTATTCTCATTTGTCTATTGTTTTGCTTTCATGTTTCCTACTTTGGAGTATAAAATCTAAAAACTAATCTAAAAAGCCTCTTTGCTATAGCAACGCCATGGAATTGTAGTACGTGCTCTTTGTGAAAGTTTTAACCTCCCGCGCCTCACTCTTGTACGTGGTGTGAGATGCAGCACCCCCTCTGCTATGTGCACTTTCCCTACACCACTGATGAAGGAAGTCCTATCTTCCCAATATGAATGCTTGGCACTTCTGTCAAAACTCAATTGACTGTATATGCATGAGTTCATTTCTGGGCTCTCAGTTCTATTCTTCTGGTCAATGAATCTGTTTTTATGTCAGCACTGTGGTGTTTTAATTACTATTACTTTGTAGCTTAGATTAAAATCAGGTAGAGCAATGTTTCGAGTTTTGTTCTTTTAGCTCATGACTGTCTTGGCTATTTTTGGTTTTACTTTTGTGGTTCCACATGAATTTGAGGTTTAAAAAATATTTCTACCAAAATATATAGTAAGGACTGGGACTATATATACAAAAACACATAGTAGCACTCACATATGGCTGTGTAAACCCCAAGACAGGGGGACTGAAACAGGTGGATTCCATGAACTTGCTGGCTAGCCAGGCAAGCCAAAATGGTAAGCTTCAGGTTCCATGAGAGACCCTGTTTCCAGGCAATAGGTGGAGAATACAGATGAAGACAAGGACACCCTATTCCACATTCAGGAGCATGGGTGCATGAATTAACACACTTATTTACACACAGCAAACAAGACAATGTACACACACACATACACACACACACACATACACCAACACTTGGATTTTGAAAGGCATTGCATTGAATCTTTATGTTACTTTGGGTAGTATGGCCATTTTGTCATTGTCACAAAATGAATCCTTTCCGCCAACATGGTTATTACTCCAGTCATTTGTGCATTCACACTATCACATTTGTTCTGTTCAGTTCGTAGGTTTTTCATCTCCTTGGTTACATTTATTCCTAAGTGCTCTTTGTAGTCTTTGTAAATGGACTGTCCTCCCGATTTACTTTCATTATGCTCATTCTAAGCATACAGAAGCGTGACTGACTTCTGTTCTCTGCGGTCTTACTGGATTTTCTTAGTGTCCTAGTACTTTGTATTGGTAGGCTCTTCAGGTTCTATTGTCTGACAGTGTCACTGACTATGTCATTAGCAAATGCAACAATTTTACTTCTTCCTATTCTTTCTTCCTTTCTATTGCTTATTTGCCCAGCATCTCATCCTGCCCAGATCTTTGAGAAAAGGATTTTCATTTTTACCACTGTATATAATGTTAACTGTGGATTTACTATATGTGGCTTTAACTGTGTTAAGGTATATTCCCTCCACAGAACAGTTGCTGTATTTTCAAAAAGAAAGGACCTGAATTGGGTCACATGGCTTTTGTCCTCCACTCTGTTAATGTGATGCATCACATTTATTGATTTGTGGTGCTGATGTGTTTCTGCATTCCAGGGATAAATCCCACTCCATCATGGGGAATGATCCTTTTAATGTGCTGCTGAATTTGATTTGCTAGTACTTTGTTGAGAAATCTTGTATCTGTTTGTTTAAAAGGTTGGCCTGTAGTTTTCTTATCATATGATGTCCTTGCCTAGCTTTGGTTCTAGGGCCTCAGTAACTGCTGAATAAGTAAAGTAACTGATTTAATGATGGAATGATTTATTTGGAGAATAAACCAGGGACACGACAGAAGATATAAACTATCTTTCCCGTGACATCAGCAAATATCAACAATGCTACTAATGAATGTAGCAATAAGCAAATGTGCTAACACATTAGTTATCACAGTCTAGGCACTGCTCTAAGTTCTTTACACACATGATAAATCATTTTTTTTCTTGTATGTGCATGTACCTATGTGTATGAGTGTGGTATGGTATGTATGTGTGTGTACAGTATATGTATGAATGTGAATGTGTGTATATGTGTATGTGATGTGTGTCTGTGGTATATATGTGTAAGTGTAGTGTGTATGCTTGTGTGTATGTATTATACACATATATGTGTGTATGTTTTGTATGTATGTGAATTCATGGCTATGTGTGTGGTCTGTGTATGTATTTATGTGTCAGTGTGGTATGTGTGACTGTGGTATGCATCTGAGTGTGATATGCTTGTATGTATTCATGTGGTATGTATTTATGAATGTATGTGTGTATGTGAGAGTATGGTGCCTGTGAGTATATGCATGTGTGTATAGTATTTAGTGTGATGTATGATTATTTTTGTTTATGTGGGTGTATGCCTATGTGTGTACTCATAGAGACCTGCTCTATCACTTTCTACCATATTCCTTAGAGACAATGTTTCTTATTGAACCTGGGCCTAGGCCACCAGCAAGGTGACCTAGAGGTCCTCCTGTCTCTGCTCCTGTCTTCTCCAGTACTGGGGTTACAGAGGTATGTGTGGCCATGTCTGACTTTTTACTTGAGTTTTAGGTCTTCATGAAAGCCTTTATTCTAGAACATCAAACACTTCTGCTCTCTTCAGCCATGTTCATTATTGACACAACAATTCTGTATGGTAGATGGGTTTGTCATTTCCATTTGGTAAATGAAACACCTGGGCATGGAGGTTAAAGAATCTGTCCTGGGTCAGCTGACTGGTGGGACAGATCTAAGCTAGGCCCTATGCTGGTCTTCTGGAGCCTGGACTGCTTAGAACAGTGTAGTTCCTCTAAGCCACCTGAAACATTTCTAGGTTTCCCATTACTTTTTAGATTCTATTGCTTCTTATTTGGACTTAAAAGTCAGTCAGAGTTAGCTTCTAATGCATGCACTACAACTTTTACACTCTGTGCCCTTCGCCATGTTATTAACCTTTCTGAACCTCTGTTTTTTCATGGGTAAGGTAAGGAGAATCCAATTTAATAGAATCGTTGTGAGTGACTAGATAAGCTAATGACTTATAAAGTGCTCTGCGCTGTGACTATGCACTTTATTTATTTCCACTTGGTCCAGGTTCTTATTACTGTGTATCAAGGTTACTGCAACAGGCTCCTATCTGATCATAGTAGGCTGAGCTAGGCAAGAGAAATGAGGTTTGCTGCTTCCTACCAAATCTACAGGACAAATGGTTCGGGGTCAAAGGATGCAGGCTAAGAGAGCAGCTGGCACGGTAAGTAAAGTGAAGGGGTTCATCTGATCCATAACCACAAGTACCTGGGCTGTGGAATATGTTATGCTAGCTCCTGGAGATAATCACGTGCAAACAGTCACAGTAACTTCCTTCTAGAAGCTGACAGTCCAGACAGTGATTTCTAACCAGTAACATACATGACAACCACTTTTAAAAGTATAGTTGCTGAGTGGTCCTAGTTGGGGTACCTAATGTCTTAATATTCCTGCTAAAAATTCAATGTGAATATACAGTTGAAGAATAATGTTATGAAAAGAAAAACAAACACAGATCACCAAATGATCAAATAATATACACAGTAATGTAAGTCACCAATGGGATAACTTCAGAAGCATATTAAAAAATGACTCATCCTTTCTATAAAGCAGATACTACATATTTTATAACTTTCATTTGTATATATTTTATAGTTAATAAAACTGTGTGTGATGGTTTAAATGATAATAGTCCCTGTAGACTCATATGTTTGAATACTTTGTCATCAGTTGGTGGAACTGTTTGGGAAGGATTAGGAGATGTGACCTTTGTTGTAGAGGTATGTCACTGGGGGTAGTTTTAAGATTCCTGCCATTCCCAGTGTGCTGCCTCCTGCTTGCTGTTTGGGACATGAGATGACAGCTGCTCCTCCAACTAGGCTGATGTTCCATGGTCATGGACTCTAATGCTCTGAAACTGTAAGCACAATCAAATGCTGTCTTTCATAAGTTACTTTGGTCATGGTATTTTATTATAGCAACAGAAAAGTATCCAATACACTGAGTGTTAGTGCTGTGGGAGCCAAGCAGGTGGGAGAGAGACAGTCTTCACAGGCGGAGGACAGTTAGAGCTGGGTGGACCTTTGCTGAGGGTTCCTCTGGCTCATGACTTCGTTTTGATTTTTGTTGTTGGCTATTTTATTGTTTACAGTTCATTAGGTTGGAAATGCTCAAGGCAAGCTCATCTCTGTCCTTAATCCTCCAGATTATGCAGGGGCATTGAAGTACTTCCTGAGTCTGAAGGCATCATGAATGTCCATTTCTGCTAGTTAACACAATGGGTATTGCAACTTCACTTGGACCATGCTGTCCATCTTACCCCATAGGAGTCATGTAGTACTCTGACACAAAATTCAAAAATGTCAAACTTGCCTTCCAAGTTCTTCCTATTCAGTTTAGCAAAGGCTTCCTCATTCATTCAACAAACATGCCAAGGTGTCATCAAGGTATCATCCCTGAGCTGAATTTGCTGTCATTATCCTTTATCAAGTGTACTCTTTAGCACTCTGGAATGCTTGGAATCCAATCCAGGGCCCTTGGCACGACAGTCAAGTTCTACAGCAATTCCACTGAAGTCATGCTCAGCTTGCTTGTGTGTCATGCTGCAAGGTGTCTTCATACTGTAGCATGATTTCTAGCCCCTTTAAGAGGACAGTAAATGGCTGAAAGGTGAGTCCCCAGCTGCTTACAACCCTTAGTAGTAGTATGCTGTGTCTGATATCAATGGAATCCCTAAGTATATAGCAGAGGTTTTACTTGTGTTTTCTACCAGGTTCAACATTACAGTAGTGTGTGTGTGTGTGTGTGCGTATGCACACACACACACACACACACACAGAGAGAGAGAGAGAGAAGAGAGAGACAGACAGAGAGAGAGAGAGAAAGAGAGAGAAATATGTGTGTGTGCACTCTACCAACCACTGGAGAAAAATTAATGAACTGATACTAAATTAGAATGAAGAGAAACTTTAGAAAACTGTGACTTCCAAGCATTAAATGACTCTTTGGGGACAGATGGAATCTGTTGAATCTCAGGGCAAAAAGGACAAAGCATTTGGCTTGGAGGCAGCAGAGTAATAGACAGACTGCCTGACTGGGAACATGGTACATTTCAGAACTCACAACTGAGTTTACTGAAGCTCCAAAGGGTGTGACTAATTAAGGAAACCACTTCTAGTTCTTATTTCCCTTATAGGGAACATCTGTATCCCAAGCATGCGCCATGACATCATTTTAGAGCTGTCTTTCTCTTGAGCACCGTGTGTGCACAGGTGAGATGTCCCTGACCTTTCCTCAGATCTTTAAACTCACAGCTCTGCTCAGGTTCTCCTGAGAGACTCAGAAGACAAACTGACTCTCAGCAGAGGGCATTGTGAGCTTGGGGATTTGACAGCTTCTGTGCAAGATCTGCTGAGAATCGTGGGAGAAGTCGGACTGCAACGTTTCCCTGTTTCCTCCCTCATTCCCTCCCTAGTGTTATATCATTTTGGATCATTTGAATTGTACATGGCTTTCTATTTAAGTCAGTCATTTGCTGGCAGCAAAACTAGAACATTTCCTGTTTTTCCTCTCACTGTAATCAGGATTTGGTTGTCCAAATTAGGACTGCCCTAATTACTCCTCAGCAGGTGCCAATCCGGGGGAGGGCAACAGACTGGAAGAGAGGAAGTAAGGACACTGCATCTTCAGAGTCACTCAAGAAGAAAACACATGTTCCCTAAACCCAAAAAATCTGATTAAGTCACAGAAGCACGCTCCATGGATTTGTGTGTGGAGAACGTACACAAATGACAATGGAAAACAAGTATAAAGATGGTCTTCTACTTAGTTGCCTTCAAAGGTTTACAGATTTGCTTTTTCCAATCATAGATGAATTCAAGTTAGACCCATAATTCAGAAACCATGTACATCATTCCCGGACAATCATGTGTATGGAATAATCTGGCAATGGAAAACAAGAAGTGGATATCATTCTGGAGACTTCCTCTCTGTCTCTCTGTCTCTCTCTGTCTTGTCTCTGCCTTTGCCTCTGCCTTTATCTCTCTCTCTCTCTCCCTCACCACCTCCACTCTGTGTGTATGTTTCCACAGCGGGTCAGTCTCTTAGACAAAAGAACCAAGATAATTTTTAGGAATGCCACAGATCAAGAACCTAAAGCAATGGCTGTGTTCTAAAAGGAACAGGACATAGGCTTAGTAGGTAAAGTGCTGCCAAGCCTGATGACCTGATGTCTTTTAGTTAGGGTTCCTATTGCTGCTATGAAATACCATGACCAAAAAGCAAGTTGGGGAGGAAAAGGTTTATTTGGCTTACACTTCCACATCATAACTGAAGAAGGTCAGGAGAGAAACTCAAACAGGGCTGGAACCAGGAGGCAGAAGCTGAGGCAGAGGCCATGGAGGGGTTCTGCTTACTGGCTTGCTTCCCCTGGTTTGCTCAGCCTCCTTTATTATAGAACCCAGGGCCACCAGCCCAGGAGAGGCACCATAGTGAATTAATTCAGCTTAGGCACACACAGGGATCCCACAAGCTGTCGCCTGACGATGATATGAGTACCACAGTATGTGCACATGTGCATACCATCCCCACAGTCAATACATATAACAACCTCCATGTGACCTTGGTTCTCTAGCCACAACCATGTTCCTGTTGCCCTCTGTAGTGGCACTATCTACAAATTAATGCTTAGCTTATATTTATAATTCCTCTATCTATGTTTTCCTTTCTCATCCACGCCATTCTGGTTTGCACTTTAATGCCCTATAAGAACAGCTCATGTGACAGTTACCAGCAACCCACTGTGCAAAAGACCCCACTCATTCATGCTTCGACCAGACCCATCAGGAGCAGCTCACCCAGTTCAGCTCTTTGCATCCTTTCGCTTTGTTCCCACATTATTTTTTTTTAAAAAATTTCCCGTTTTACTGGCTCTTGCTTCTCAGTCTCTTTGACACTTACTCATTTTGCAAACTTCTTCAGTGCAGACTTTTGTCATCTGTGCCATGGCTATCTATACTTATCCTAAGGAGGTTTCACCAAATACTGCAGCTTCAAATACCACTTGTCACCCGACACTTCAAATTTACATCCCTGTTTACTTGTTCCTGGATCTGCAATATTCTTTTCCTCAGTGGGACTTTATTCAGAACACACAGGTGAGAAAACTGTGGTGGCAGAATATTATCCACATTGGATGTGCATGTACTGTCTTGGGAAGAGGTTAAAGGGAGAGCTGCATCAAGAGGCTTATACTTTGCAGTGCACAGTGGCACAAGCCTATAATTCTAGTACTTTGGAGGCTGAAGCAGGAGGATCTTCCTAGGCTACACAGTAAGTTCCACATCTGTCTCTACAACTGGACCGGACCGGACCGGACTGGACCAGACCAGACCAGACCAAACTAAAAACTAAAAGTACAAGGTCAGGGTGAGAAGCACCTGAAAGAAAAATGTTTCTGAAAAAGCAGATGCTGACAGATGAGGGCTGTCATGGGCCAGCAGGGGACTCACCACCATCATTAGTATTATAGTGAATACGCTGGGCTACATTTTACTTGCCGAGAAACGAGTGTAAAGCTTGGCATTTCCAGGACCCACATCCCCACATTTTGGGGAAAGGGAAGTTAGGACAGAGAGGATGTGTGCTGTCTGAAGTCATGTAATGAACAGGTACAAAGCTGGCAAGCACACTGGCTAGAGGGCCTGCTCCTGAGCCAAAGCCCGGCCCCCAGCCGGAAACACTGCATAGCACGTACACACTCACCTGGCAAGGCTCGCAAAAGAGGCGACCCCTAAGTTTTCAACTTAAGCTTTTTGCTGAATGTTTTCCTATAAAGAAACCAAGCTCAAGAGGCATGAGACTCTGAGGATAGTTCAGAATTTCTGATGACAGAATGAGGATGCAAAAATATCTCAATAGGCCCAGATGAGGAGTTAAAAATAACCTCACATTCAATGGGTGGGTGTGAGATCTTGAATCTATGTTTAGAAAGTTACCACAGTTGAAAAGAGAAAGATACTTTCACCTTTGTTTCTCTTCCCTGCCCTGCCAGCCATCAGTAGCATGGCTGCACAGATCATACCTCTCCATTTCCCTACCTCATCCCTAACAGGCACTCTCTGATCTCTCACCCCTTCTCTCTCTCCAATCCATCTAAAAAGCAGAAGAGCTCCCACAGAGCACCTCCCTGCACCTGCTACACTCCTCCACCTTCACCAATCCTTACTGCCTAACTCTAAAACAGGAACCCCTGAGCCTGTACTCCAGAGCCCCCATCTCACCCACACTCGTTCCTGGGTCCCTAGTATTGCCCACACTCAACCACTTGTTCTTCCCTTTCTAATCTCCTAACCTCTTGGATGTTGCCACAGTTCCATCCTACCCTGCTTAAGCTTCTCTGTTTCAATCATGTTCATTCCTCTTCAAACCAGTTCACATCCTTCTGGAATCCTTGATTAGTGATGTAATCCTGTGGCATGGCCCTTCCATTTTTTACTGTGTTTCCTCTCACAACTTGATGCTGTGGGTGTATCATTCCATTTCTTTGTCACACACTACTCTTTTTCTCCTTTCCATGACTGGTTAACTCTTTCTACATGCATACACACATACAAATATACACAGACACACACACAGACACACACACAGAGTGAGAGAGGGAGAGAGAGAGATAAAGGGAGAGAGACAGAAGAGAGGGAGAGAGAGAGAAAGGGAGATAGAAAGGGAGAGAGACAGAAGAGAGGGAGAAAGAGAGAAAGAGAGAGGGGAGGAGAGAGAGAGAGGCATGTGACGGTGCTGTTTTATCATGTAGAGAACATCTCAGTGCAGTCTAGACTTAGGGGAGTCAGGACAATAAGATGGACAATATCAGGCTAATGACAATGGAGAATAATGACTGAGATGGTTTAGACCCAAAGTATGCCAGATACAGGAAGTGTCCCACAACGAGCCATAATGAACTGGAAATGAACCACAATAACTATCTTCACAAATATGCATGATTTTCATACAATAATTATCTTCACAAACATGCAAGATTTTCATGCAATAATTATCTTCATAAATATGTGAGATTTTCATATGCGAGAAATAAAAATGATTTCACTCTAATAAAAAAAAAGTGGAATTTGAGTATGTGTTTTCAAAAGGAATTGTGGGAGTCTGGTCTCATAATGTTTCTCTGTTTCTTGGTTCAAGATGCAAATTGCTGGTTTCACTGGGCACTTCTGCTCTGATATAAAAGGCTTTGTCAGAGGCTCACAGCAATGAGACCATGTGATCTTGGACTAGCACCCCAGAAGTGAGCTAAAATAAACCTGTCGCCATGTAGGTTAATTGTCCACATCACTATAGTAACTCAAACCGGACTAATACATATTGGCTTCCAATCACTTCACATGTTGAGAGGAAATGATGACGAAGGTCCCAAACTCTAGGAACTTAAAACTTCGCTGTCAAAACAATTAAGCAACAATACTATAAAGTACTATCAGTAGAATTTAGATTCTAGAACCAATTACTTTATTAAAGATTATTTATTATAGTGCAACTAGAAGCAATATTCCTCAGCATTATTGTTGGTGAGAAATTACTTTGTGCCAATAATTAGACAGATGTATATATTTTTTAAAAATCTTTAAATTTAATGGTGGCTCCACACAAACATAAACCACAATGTTATTAAAACATTATTTTAAAATAGTTCATTGCTTAAAATTGAAGCTTTAATGTTTAAAATGTTTTAAGATTCTCATTTTGTAGGTGACACATGGGTACAACCATTTTGAAATTTATTTCCTCGGAAATAGAACACCGTTGGAATGAGCCAGAAATTCCAATTTCAAACAAATATGTTAGGTCAGTGGCTTCAGCAATTTGTGTACCCACTAAAATAATTTGTAAAACTAAAGTCTCCTCTCCACATATTAAAGCTGACATATAGTTGTCTTGGTATAAATATAAATACTTGTGAAAGTCAGGCCTCTTGGCAAATCATAAATACATTTGTAAAAATCACTATTTTAAATGTTTCCAAAGACTGGGGACAGAAATATCATGTGTTCTCTTTGAGATGCTGAATCTTTACAATTCAAATCCTGGGATGTAGAAGGTAAAAACGTGGCTACTTGGGCTGTGTGTGGAGTGGGAAAAGGGGGTGTTTGCTCAAGGACATGATCTCCATCAAACTCAACATATTTGTAAAAATTGCCTGGGTGTGGTGGCTCATCTCTTTAATCCCAGCATTCTGGATTTAGAAGCAGGTGGATCTTTGACTTTGATGCCAGCCTTGTCTACAGAGCTGAGTTCAGCCAGCAAGGCTACACAGAGTAACCCTGCCTTGAAAAGCCAAACTAAAGCAAACCAAACCAATATCTGCCCACAATCTGCTTAGTAGATTTTTAAATGTTCATATCACATTAATATGTATATGAGGTGACAGATACATCAATTAGTTGATTTAATCATCACAAAGCTGAATGCTGAAACATCTCATAGTTTCCTAAGTAGCTTCAGTTACTACTTTTCAAGTAAAAATAAAAAAAAATGTACTTAATGGAATTTCAGTCACACACGGATTTGAAATATCCCACTGGATGTTTATAAAGATACTAAAAGCTCCGTTTATGGAGCTTTTCTATTTCCTAATTTGAATACCATTTGTACTTTACTTCTTCACTAAGTTTTATTTTATGGAGTACATATTTATGCTTGAAACATTTACTTACTACGGTGTAATTTTTTGGCAAAGCAAATTTGTATACAGTTGTTTTAAAATTAAAATTTACATTTTCTTTACCACAAGAATATATTTTAATATTTTTGAATTACCATGATAATTGTTTGGTCTGTAACTGAACATAAAAATATTATTAGTATGTGATTTTTTATCTAACATACAGATATTTTGATGAATACAAAAAGTAAATATTGTTAGGAGCACAACTCAATGGGATACGGGCTTTTTAAATTTAATTGAGGCATGAGACAATCGATAAATAGTACTTCCTGCTGGAATGAGGGAGGCTTGCACTCATGGGAGTGACATCACTCTTTCAGAGTCCTGTTTTTTCTTACTCCTGTAGAACTCTCAGCACATCTACATGTCCAAATCTTGTTGTCTCAGACCCTTTGTTGGTCAGTGTCCCTCTTCCTAGGTAACATTATCTCCAACTACTTCCTACTTGGGCAATTCTTACTGTCCCCTCCCAGTGCCAGGCCACTGTGTTAGTACTTAGGCAGTTCTTACTGTCCCCTCCCAGTGCCAGGCCACTGTATCAGTTTACCCTTTCCTTATAACCCTTTACTACAATGTCTTGATGAATCTTTCTACTTCCATGAATGTCATTTGTCCAGTACATATGTCATCTTCTGCAAACTCATTCCTGTCTGTAATCACTTTTCTCTGGATTTCTTACAGATTATGACTATGCATTATACTGTCCCTCCCCATCCTTAATTATATGTCACATATAATTTAGTATTCTATTCTAATTCTCTTTTTTCTGCAACTATTTCAAGTCTTGCCAACTAGGCCATAATTTGTTCCTATTATTAGTTTTCTACATGAAGTGCTATGATCTTGCCATGAGCTCCACATGATGTGCTGAACCCAGAAAAAAGAAATCTGAGGCCTAACAGGTTTCAAGTTCATACCAGAGTTTTTCTCTCTTCAACTCATGCTAAAACCAGGTATAATTGTCCTTTTCTGACAGTAGGCGGCCTTCAGATCAATGTCAGTAGGAATGTGTTTGTAACAATGAGACATACTTTGTATGATAGAGCATTAGGAGTTTTAAATAGCTCTATTATCAGGATTGTTTCACTCACCAAAGGGGCTAATCAAGACCTGAAGTTTCCTTGAGGAAGACACATCTTGTACTTCTAGGTTTCAATGGAAATCAGAGCTGACCCCTGACCTGAGCCATCCTGGCCATCTTAAGTGTCTCTGCCCCTTGGCTCTTTTCATTGCCTTTGTCAGTGTGACTGTGAAGGACCTAAGACAGCATCTCTATGATGTTGTTTGTTATCAGGCCCTTTGACAAGCTCAGGGCAGTAGGCACGAAAGGCAGTGTTGCCAGGCAGAGCCACTGCCAGGCTCACACTGAGTCAGCATCTCCACTAGTGCCCTACCTGTAGGCTGTGGAGCACGTGTCTTTGTATTCCTGGAGCTTTACACACACCATGTTGAGGAACTGATCTGAATACGCACTCAAGTCATGCATCAGGTTCATGAGGTCTTGAACTGTCTTCTCCACGATGATTGTGCTCTAGAAATGAATAAAAAAGAGAGGACAGAGAAACCATGATGTCTATTTAGAAATAACATACAGGACAAGCAAGGACAACTGAAAAGAAGGTGACAGAACTTGAATTCCTGAGGGTCTGTGGCACTTAAAAGTATAGATTAAAATCAACAACCAAATAAATATCTCTCACAGAGCTAGTCTTTCAAAGACCTGAAAGGTATTTTCTCAGAAATGGCACAGAATAGAGATTTTCCAAAAGATTCTGTGGACTTCATGGCATCTGCAGATGAGTATGTATGTATGTATGTTTGTTTGTTTGTTTATTTATTTATGGTGCTGGGGATGGAAACCAGGACTTGGCATTTTCTCCCTAAGCAACATCCCCATTCCTTGCTGGTTTTGAGACAGAGTTTTGCTATGTAGCTTAGGTAGACACTGAACTCATGAGACAGCCCAGAATGGTTCAAATTAATGACCCTCCTGCCTTCATTTCCTACGTTCTGGGATTATAGGCTCCCATTACCACTACTGGAACTTCTTTTTGGTTTTAAGATAGAGTGTTCATAGTGAATAGAAGCTGTAGTTATCACCTTCCAGATTTATTACTACTTGAGTCAAGATCTACCAGAGGCAGTGAAAGGAAAAAGGCTTCCATGATTTATTTTAAATTTCAAAACCACAGCTGTATTACAAGTGACATTTGGGTCATCTCTTACAGCTTGCACGGTGTTTGCAGCATGTGCTGTATCATCTGAAAGTTATGTAATACTTATGGTTATCATGGGTGTTTACAGGGTTCTTAAGTACGGGGCACAACACTAAGCGCTTCACTTGCTTTAACTTCCTTAACCCTTTCCTGTAATTATTGTCAGTGAAAAGAGGAGTAAACAGGCTGAGAAAGATGAAACAGGAAAGCAAGGGCTCCAGGCTCTGCTTATTTTACCTGCTGTTCTGCGGTCCTGAGTTCGGACCACATCCCATTATCTTCCATGAGTTCACTGTGCTACTAATTTATATCTATTGCCATAAGAACCAATGGAGACAGCCAACTTCCTGAGAGAAAGGCTACTTTTGCTCAGTTTGGAGGTTTCCAATCATAACTTACTGGCTGGGTCGCTGTTGGCCTGTGCTGAAGTTGCACATGATGGAACTAAACTGCTCAAGGCATGGTTGGAGCCTAAGTGAAGAGATCATTGCTGGTCTCTACAGTCTCCTGCCAGGACATGCCTTCAGTGGACTGGAGACAGCCCATTCTACCTGACTCTTGAAGCTTCAGCAGCCTTCAATAGCTCTTTTCAGAGGCAGGGTCTTGAGAGCAAGCCCAGAGGCAAGTGATGGCACTATGGTCAGCATAGGTGAAGAAGGGTACACATAGACTATGACTTTATTGAACCAAAGAACTTCCAAACTTAAGAATAATAAAACCATCTTAAAGCTAGAGCACCATGCAGCAAGTTAGTGTTACTTCTGAGAAGAGGAACATTCAATACATTCTAAATCTTTAAGAGATTCAGCCTTTTAAACGATTATTTCATGACTCTTGCAACAAGAGCAGAATTACACTGAAGTAAATATTAATCGAATGCCTCGCAGTCTAGAATCCTTTTGGTCAATAAAGAGTTTGCTATATATTTATTAGAATAAAATCACACGGGATACAGTGGAGTTAGTCACAAAAGTAAATATTAAAAAATACTTTTTACAGTCTCACAGTGACCTAGGAAAGAATCAAAGAAGCATTTTATTATGCTTAACAATACACTATAGAGACAGGATTTTAGATAATTTTCCCCAGAAAATAAAAAGATCAGATAAAAGTAAATGCAGTGGAGGATTAGCTTGAATTATGAGGTACAGTTGTATGCTTATTTGAGATCATTTGGTGGTAGAGGCGTCTGTCTCCTATGCCTTCCCCTCCCCTTCCCATTCCTACTGAAATAATTAGAAGGGGAGAAGAAAGGAACACTATATTATGTAAGGCAAACCTCATAGGAAACCAAATTGCAGTCTCTATAGAATCCTCACAAGTTCAACTTCCTTTTCAGTATTGATTTTGAGATTAAAGCACTGCAGCCTCACCCTGATCTATAATCCCATTCCTCTGTGTTTGTGTGTGACTGACAGGAATTGATTCCGCCTGGCTACATGTCCCCATGTTAAGCATCTAAAATCCTCATCCCAATTCAGAACAGAGGATATGCTACAAACTGTGGACAGCAATTAATAAAGCAGAGGAGCTCAGCAATCCTCACAAAGCCTGCTTCAATTCTAAAGCATAGAAGATGAACATGAGGAGATTACTCTGATCACTGGGAGAAAGGGCCTACTTCTTTCCTCAATTACACGACTGATAATCAGCTTCGGGTAGCATGGGTAGCCCCTTCCTTTACTATGACTCAATTTAGTCCACTAATAACAAGGATAATTTGATTGCTTCTTTATTGGCCCACATGACTCACGTATTCAATCTGTGCATTGGTACTTTGACACTGGCTGAATTAGTAGTGTATAACTGTTCTCAAGCTTTTGCAGGTGTATCTGGCCTTCACAATTAGATTATCAGCTTCTCAGAAGCGACTGACATGCCGCTTTTCCTCTTATTCATCTCCCATCCTTCCTTCCACATGCTCATCACATGGCAGCATCTTCAGAACTAATAAAAGAATGCTTGCATAGGAAATGTAAAATCTTCTCACTGAAAGTCACATAGGCAAGGAATATGGGAATCAGGCACTTCCAGCTTGCAATCTCTTTGGGTGAGGGAGGTTTGTTCTATATCTACTGCAGTGATTTGGGGTAATAAGAATGGAATTGACAGAGGAGAAAGGATGACTGAATAGTCTCTGAGGTGAAGGTTTTGGAGGTGAGCAGGAAATACCAGCAGGGACTAACAAGAAAGGCACAATTTAATTCCAATGGCTGTGCTCGACATGGCCCCTATGTGATGCTATATGATTACATACAATTTCCGAGCTATTTGCTTGGTTTACCTTGTCACCACAGCACTCTGGATAATCAATCACTACATTCTCTTCAAGGAAAATGAAACTGCACTCTGCAAAATGATGGAAATTTTTATGGGGAAAAAGGTCTACTTTTTGCAAGAAGTTACAATTTCCAAATCAGTGGTTCTGACAGATAAATGCTAGAAGTATTAAATATCAACAAGGTCAGTCCTGCTTTTATTTGTTTGATTTTTGTAAGCATCATCATTGGTTTACCAAGTATCAATGTAGAAGTTTGCCAATGTGAGTATAAGGACTTGATAATATGGAAACGTGATTTTATTCATTATATTTGCTACTAAACACATTTTAAATGATTTATATTTGTTTAGAAACAGCTAAGTTCACAGTTCTTATAACCTCTTAGCAGGTAATAAAGTCTGGGCATGGCAAAAATAAGGAAAAAAAAGTCCCAAGACCGTGAATGAAATGAAATGAGAAGCTGCCATGAAACATCAACAACTGATGTTCTGACAGGGACACAAGAGTAGCCCAATGCGCCAGTGGGTGTGGAAACCAGCTGTGTTCTGCATTGAAAAGAATCAATGTGCCTGACCTTGATCACAGGGTTCCCTTTGGAGAAGTTAGAAGACTGAAGGAGTCTTAGTGGGAGAGGAGGGCCTTGGTACCTTGATGGCTGGGTGCCCCAGTGAGGGGGGAATTTGAGGAAGGGAAGGTGGGAGTGGGTGGACGGGTGGGGGCACACCCTCATAGAAATAGGAGGAGGGAGGATGGGTTAAGGGGTTTCTAGAGGTGGGGAATAGGGAAAGGAGATAACATCTGAAATGTAGATAAATAAAAAACTCAATAACAAAAAAAGAAAAACAAACAAACAAACAAAAACAGATAATGGAACTGGCTATAGCAGTTGAACATTTGAGACATTTTAGCAGCAATTTAACATTACCCATATTACGAGGATTCCTTATAATTGTCAAGGACAAGAGACTGTGGAACAGGCTTTAAAACAATGGAACTTTAAAACAATTTCTTCATAAAGTGAAAAAGGGGGAGATATACCCCTGTATACCACAAACTTAGTTTAAATCATGTTCTTTTTATTTTCTATTTTAAATTTTTTTAAAAAAAATTTTGGATGCCAAGGAACTTTCTTCTGAGTGTCTAAAATGCTCTACAACTAGGCATACTTATGCATAGGTGAAAGGGAAGGATCCACTAACTGGCATAAGGCATGATCTTGATTAGGTATTAAATATGGGGAAGAAGGCATGTTTGTGTTTTTTCTGCAGGCTGCTGAAGGAGCATGGTGGCCACCAGAGTAAAGGATGAGATGCTGATGCCAGAACAAAGAATGATGCTGACCTGTGAGCTTGCTGAGTGCCCTAACAATGGTGACTGGGAAGCTGTATTGGACATAAGTTCCCGAACCACCATGGCTTATTTATACCCTTGATGGGACAAGCTGCCTTGCCTCAAGTTCTTAGACCTTGTGGAATAGAGAATCAAAAAGAGAAGTTATAATGCCACTTGTATTGCTATTAAATGTGACTAGTCATACAGACTCAATCATGGAATGGTCTAGAACTCAATCCAATATTGGAAATAACAGTCTTCATTCTGGTTCTGGACATTTTCAATGACATATATGGAAATTAGCTGCAGTTCTCTATGATGTTATGTTAGCAAGAGATACAGTTGGGAAAGGATCTGGATTTCAAAAAGGTGTTAGCACATGTGTTACGGCTCTTTTAACTTGTCAAGTTAAAATTACTTTTGTTTCTTCTACAGTATTTAATGTAAGTTGCATTGATTGTACACCTTCTGTGTTTATGTTTTGAAATTTGGCATATCAGTTATGGAGGTCTATCAACCAGCTTTTGTTTTAGTGCTTTGAGTATCACAGAACCCTGGTATTCTAAAAATAGCTTGCAAGTACTGGAAGAAATGAGCCAGGCTTTAAGCATAAGGAAGAGGGTAGTGAGCTTGATTATTGCTGGTATAACAGCTTTAATTATATTAATTGCTAGTACCACTGCTTTTGCAATTGCTGTGACAGAAGAAGTTAAGACAGCTACTTTTGTTAATCATTTAGCAAAAAATGTTACTAATGTGTTGAATATACAAGAGGATTTAGATAGGCATTTGGAAGAACGGATTGATGCTCTTATCCTATTCAAATTACTGGAAGGAAGTTCTGAATTTAAGGGTAAGGAGCCATCTTGAGTATCATGGCAAATACCATTGGATTCATGTTAGTTCTACAATTTACAGTGGTAGTCATTATAATTAGGAAGAAGTTTAATGACAATTTCAGTGTATTTGGCATGATTCTAACAACTCTCTGGATGTTTTAACTTAGCATACTAAGCTTATGAATTTCAAGAATGCTGCTCTGCTGAATGTTGATGTGGTAGATACTGCAGATAAAATTACCCATGGCCTGAGGTCAGTATTTCTATGTTGGTCAAGCTTCAAAAGTGGCATATAGAGCTTGATCATTCTAGGCCTTTTTGTCCTGGGAATACTTTTATTCCTGCCCATTGTGTTAAAACTTTTCCTTAACAGCATCAACATGTTGGCAGACAAAGTACATGGCTAGAACCTGAAAATGGATTCCCAGACAGAGTTATTAAATTAACAGGCTGGCAAGCCAAGGACGGGTAAGATTCTGCACAGAGCCTTACCAACCTAAGACAGAAGTGCATTGCTTTTGATAATGCATATTCCATGATGGGTAAGAAAGGCATTCTTGTCAGAACAACCTAAGACAGGCTCAGTCTTGTTAATGAAATAAAAAAGGGGGAGAGGCAGAGAGCCTTTGATCTGCTTGGCAAAAATCTGACATTGGCCAAGGACAAGGAAGTAGGCTTCAGGAAGGAATCTGAGATTATGTTAGAACAAAGAAGTAATTTCAGGTAGGAATCTAAATCTTAGGCTAGAACAAAGAAGTAGCTTCAGACAGGAATCTAAATATTAGGCTAGAACAAAGAAGTAATCTCAGGCAGGAATCTAAATTTTAGGCTAGAACAAGGAAGTAGGCTTCAGACATGAAAATGACCTTGTGCTAGGACAGAGAAGTAGGCTCAGATACTTTGGTCATCCTAATAAGCCCTTAGAAACAGTGATCATGGGAGTGTTCACATAATTGGGTTTAATACCTTACTTGTTCTTTGACTATTTGTGTTTATTGTCTTGCTTGGTCCTTGACTATTTGCATCTATTGTATTGCTAGACCCTCAACCTAGAACTGACCTTAATACATGCATGTAATTAAAATGGTATAAAAGCTTAAAGGAGGAGGGGGGATGGGATAGGGTGTTCTAGGGAGGGGAAATGGGGAAAGGGGATGACATCTGTATTGTAAATAAATAAAATATCCAACAAAAAAATTTAAGAAGGAAAAGAATCTATGTAGCATTAAGATGTAACTCATTAGTAGAACACTTGCCCCACATGACAGTGATACTAGAGTTGATCCCAATCAATGCACACACAAACAAATAAACCATATGAATGGAAAGCATTGTTTTGTTGTTTTTTGAGACTCAGGCCACTGTTTGCTAAAACTGGGCTTCATAAATAAATATAGATATTACTATTATAGAAAATTGGCTCCACGCTCAAATGCTTTGGAAAATAAGATAAAGAAAACTGAAATCATTTCTATACTATAGGGAGACTTGAAAGCCTTCATATATTAATGCTACCATGACTCTTCCAGAAATTACATGTAGTAGGCTATCTTTATTCTAATTAATGGACTTAAAAAAAAACTCAAACATAAAAACATTTGTCATAGACCATCTGTTTTCATTTGCTGAAAATGTATTTGTATGCACATTTTCTGTAGCAAGTCGACCTCATGACATGCTTGGACATGCAGAGGTAGAATTTTAGGGCTTCTTTCCCCATCCACTTATTTCTCTTCCTATAATACAAACCTGCTTAGTTTTGGCTCCTCTATTTCCCAAGGCTTCTCTTCAGTTTAATGCACATTCCTTGCTTAACCATACTAGGTTACCAGTCAGCTCATACTTGCATCCAGCCAACACCCTGCCTCTATGCCTTTATGCCCCTTAGATCTTTCTGTCTACAATGCTCTTTCTGTGTCATGAATCCCTTTTTTGATGCATTAGCACATGTGTTACCCACTTTAAGTATCCTCTTCTGTGGGCTCTGATAATCACTGGTTCACTTGGCTGTCTCACCCACTAGACTGTATTTTAAAAAATAAAACCCAATAACCATTCCCTCATATCACTAACACTGGGCCCATATAGCTAACACAATGTAGGTTATTTATAAATTGTATTCAATGAAGTAATATATAGTACTTTCAGAAGGGAGTAGCAAAACCAGAATCACATTCCTCCATATACCCCCACGAGAATAATCTTTGATGAGAACAGTTAGAATAGTGGGCTCCCTTCAAGGGGTAGATTGTGATAGGGAAGCAAAGGATCTTTTAGGTGCCGGGTATATTTGGAATGGGTAGCTACTGTATGAATAGAAGCACAAACATTCTTTGTACTTAGGATAACTATCCCTTATGATGTGAAGTTTAACAGAACAGGAAACAATTTTAAGTAATATTTGATCATGTGACTCACTGTCTTCAAACTCTTCAGTGGGCTAGGCCATTGTTCTTCAGATAATGCAAAAGGCCCTTTACATGACTTCCATTTTTCACCTCTAGCCTTCTACCATGACCACCCCTGATCTGTAAGGTTCAGCTATGCTGGACTCCTTTCAATCACCAGTGACTATTTCAGGGTCTTATTATTGCCTAAAATGCTCTGCCCCTTTGCCTGGAAAACATTTTCTTATCTTTCCAACCTGATGGAGGATATTCTCCCTTCCCTGCTGGAGGATTCTTTCTAAGCCCACACTGAAAGGGTAGGGGGGCTCTCTACTAAAAATAGCCAGAACATCTTAGATTTGTTTTCTATAACATCTCCATGCTTTCAATTGCTCTCCTAATGGCCCATAAGATTTCTGAAAAAAGACAGAATATATAGGACCTGACACACAAAAGGTGCTCAGTTCAGTAAGCTTCTTAACTCCAGTCTATACAATGATTCTCCTCTTCTGAGGAAGGAAACTGACAACTATGTAACTGAAGATGTATTTTGAAGTTTTTTTTTTCTCAATAAAAACATACCTACAGCAAAAACAGGAAATGACCAACAAAAAAATTGACCATTCAAGGAGGAATGAAAAGTAAAACTGTAATACAACGAGATGCTGCAGAACAAGGGAAGGTAAAAGACCGACGGAATAACAGATTAGTGGTACATTTGAACAGTGCTAGGGATCAAGAGCATGGAGAAACTGTTGAATGGAACTGGGCAGCTACAGAAGTGTTTATCATCTGATTCGATGGGGAGAAGCTCAGGATTAAAGGTTATCAGTAGGGACACTGTTAGAACAGAAGCCATTTGTGCTAGACAAGTGTGTGTGTGTGTGTGTGTGTGTGTGTGTGTGTGTGTATCCACTCACTGCATAAACAAACAGGTACTCCTTCAAGAAGTTCTCAGATTGGTCCACCCCTCCCCATGCCTTTCTGGGTATGTTGTGGTAATATTTAAAAAATGAGGCTCCACAGGCCAACCATCTAATCGGTGGTTGCTCTGCTTAGCTCAGGTCACGTGTGTCAATACTAGACCTGCAAGACTCCAGCTCAGACTGGCCAGATGCACTGGCCCTGGCACTCACAAGACGAAAGCATGGTGGTACTTTGCCAATCCACCATGCTGTCTCCACAAAGCTTGACTGAGCCCCTGATAATACTCGCCATCCACGAAGTACCCAGTAGAAATGAGACTCTAAAGCTTAATATTATCCAAAGGCCTTATATAATTGGAAATGTTCAATTAACAAAATGCCCACACAATTAATTAACCTAGATATGAATAACTACCTGAGACTGCTAAAGATACCAGGACATCTCCAGCCATCTTCTCTCCTCCCTCCTTCATCTCCTTGCTCCTCCTCTTCCTCTCTTTGCTCCTCCCAAATTACCGAGCTTTATTGTAAAATGTAGTGGGGGTAATATCCTGCTACATGGGTGTCCTGTTTTAATGTCTTTTGCGTTTTTAAATGTGAAGCTACAACACAGTTATTGAAACAATTACTGCTGACCACCAGGTAACAGCTGTCTAGAGATTAAGGAACATTAACTAATTCATTAAATAGAAAACTATCTTTCTTGTGTGTGACACTGGACTAACTGAAGAGTCAAGGCCAAAAATAGGACAGAATTCCTACTTACTAGTAATTATGGATGAATAAATAAGTTTATCTAAAATACAGCAGGGGAATAAAAAAAGAGTTATTGGTACTAAGGCAGATGGTTGGACAGTGTTAAGAAAGAAAGATTTGCAACTGAATTGAGTGCCAAAATAACAGTTTTTATAGGCTGAACAAGAGTACTAGTGAAGACCTTGAGGTTAGTGAAACAGTGTAGACATGAACTAAAATTGGATTCAAGGATCTTACTGGTCCTTTGTGATGGGGAGGAGGGAAGAGGGGAGAGTGGATGTGTCAGAAGAGCAGGCTGAGAAGCGTTCAGAAGCCAAATCTTTTATAAAGTATATATGTATAGAGGACAGAACACTTTGAAAATCTCTCTCCAAAAACATGATGCAGCAAATGGATCCATTTTGATGTCACTAGTCACCTGATGACCTACTTTAAATGTAGACCTGTAGTGTAGTCAAAGAGAAGTGCTCTGAAGCTCCTTCATCAGGCTGAAGAATTAAGCAGGATGTGTAACTGCCTCAGGAAAAAAAATGATATAAAATTTTAGGGAATCAGAAAAATACTAGATTTCTTTAGAATTCATATAAGTAATTACACAAGCTCATTTGCTCTTTAAAACCTTGGAGAATGAGACTGAGATGGCTCAGTCTGATGACCTCAGCTTGATTTCTTCTTGGCTTTTAGGGAGTCTTGTTCTGATACATAATGTGCTCAGGGGTTAGCTGGAGCTGGATTTTCAAAACATAATTCCTTAATTACAAATGCTATTCCTAATTTCTTGTTTGGCTTTTAGTATTTTCCGAGTGGATGTTTCTCAACTGCAGCCGTTCTGGAGTGTGGAAGTGTAACACTTTAAGTATGTTGTAATCGCTGTAAGTAAATTCATCTGAGATGAATAGAAGAGGCCATAGATTCAACTTTGAAAGCACATGGAAAACTGATCATGATATTTGGAATTATTTAAATCTGTGCCATGACCTTGACTTTATGAGAAGGCAGCACAGGAAAATGAAATATTAAGTTTTATACTAGTAATTGTTTTTGAGAAAATAACAGATATCTCATTATTCTTGCATATCAATATAATTTTATTTTGTTAAATGATATGTAGAGGAATAGTATAGTAGAAGCTGCTGACCAATCTGGATTTCTCAATCAAAAAGAATAACACTCACTATGAGATACTTATAAGTTTCATTCCCCTTCAAGTAACACTCTGAGGCCTCTTGTTATTTATTTACTTTACATGAACTCTTGCTCTTAGAAAATGACAGCAGGTCAACCTTGGCCACTGCTATCAGTATTAGGCCACGCTACTGAAGTACTTTATACTTGGAGAAGATCGTCGATAAAATGTCACTATAATAAACATGTACAGCGCCAGCACGTTCACTTCAAACCAAACAGAACACCAAAATAGCACCAACAAAAGCCAGACATAAGGAAAAAGTACTGAGAGAGGACTAGCAAGAACAGCAGACCGTAAACAACAAGGCAGATACTCCATGCCCCGCAGAGGAGACAGAAGAACCTGGAGGGTTTCCTCCAACCATCAGTGTCTTCTGGAGACGTCCTTCACAGCTGGTCTTACTAAACATTCTGCCCAGAGGGCTTAATCGTCCACATTCTACACTGAAAATAAATGCATTTTGGAAGTCCCTTTGTTAGTTTCTTAACATAACAAATACTGGATTTTTAAAGCTAAGTTATTCAAAAGGAAAAAATAAAGCAGCAGCACAAAGCAAACTGACTTGAAAGGGAACTGTCTAGACACATTTACAGAGACCAGAGAGATCCTGAAAGACAAATTCTGACCCTTAGAGATCTCAAGTGCCAAAGACTACTATTCTTTTCTCTTATTATGGAAATAACTACAAATGTAAATACAGTTTATGCTAAGATAAAAATAGGGATTGAAAGATGAGCAAGCTATCTCTCACCATCCAGTACTCACTGAGACGGTGTCAGTTATGTGCCAGGCACTATCACACTATGCTGTAGGATGTAGCAGTGCCACAGTACACACACAGGCACACAGATTTCCTATCTTTTTGAGGTTTAACTTTTAAAGAAAAATTTGAAACAAACCAGAAGATTATAGTGAACTCTGCATACTTTATATGCATTGTCTTAATAAACTTATGATAATCTTATTTAGTCATCAACAAGGTACATACTAACATTCTATTTTATAGATGAAAAAAATGAGGTGCTAGGTTCTACAAGGTACACCAACACACAAATACAAATAGTTCCATCTAGTATTTAAGCTCACGCAGCCTAAATACACAGCCCATCTCTAATCACTGTTTTTGTTACTTCTACTGAACTGTAAATGATGGGCTAATGGCTTTAGTAATCTATGGTGCAATGTTCAGCAAGGTGAAGATGACTGATGGATGTTTGCAGAAGGTTTATACAACCTTTACAACTGTTATAGTGATGGATTTGGTGAGGTCAGGTTTTCAAAAAGCTATGAACCCAGGGTAAGGAAGGGGAAGAGAGACAGTCGCTGGAAACATGTCATGAAGGAAGATGTGACATACGCAACTCAGTAGGAGCACAGGATAGACAAGAAGGCTGATCAGTCGGATGTTACATTTGGCTAGCCTTCTGGAGGCATGGACCTTCAATACCAGTAGCCAAGGGTCTGTTCATGGATAGCTCAAGTCCTCTGTTAGGCCCTCTTCTCTCTTTTTATTTTACCCAAACTCTGGCCTTTTAATTCACCAGGAATTGATACCTAAGATGAAAAGACAGACTGGAAGAGCAGAGGACTAAGATTTCTTCAAATTGGGTCTTCGCATAATTTCCCCTGTGCTGCTATCAACATAACCACAGCATTTTCTAACACTATTCTTCCTGTTCCTGAGAACACTGAACACTGTAAATATATCTCATGTAAGATCCTAACAGATTGTGAGAAAGTAGAACAGTCATTAGCTTCCCTATTTTATAGCAAGTCTAACACTCAAAGCAGTTTACAGTTAGAAGATCTGCAGAGGATGCCAGAACGTCAAGCTGCCACCAAGGGTGCTGGGACATGCTTTTCTTTCTTTACATTTCTTACATTCTCAAGTCACTCTGACTAGACTCTGTCATGTGGAAAAGCATCTGTAATCACAGGAGCTTGTTCCTTAAGGTAGCAATATTACTCAAACATTTTATGTGATTTTTGTCCTTTTAAAGATTAGACATCCTCAACCATTTCTGTTAGTGCCAACGAACAGAACCAAGAATCCAGAGCAGATCTTTTACTGTCCTCCTGTTAGCAGAGGTAGGATGCTGAGCAGGAGGTTCTGGTGTCTTACACCGGGACATGAGTCATTAGGGAAGAGCTGCAAATACATAAATCAACATGTCAGAGGAGGAAGACAGGGCGGACCCAATGGGAGTTGCATACAACATGCAACTTTGTTCCATTCTGTGCAGGCTCGCCTGTCTTTGATGGCTCATACCATCTAATAATCAATTATGCTGACAAGCTTCACTACAGATTCTTTCAGCCTGGGTTACTCAGGTCCCTCTGAGGTGAGATGTGGAGCCCGCTGAGGAGGAGAAGGAATGGGAAGCTTGGCTTCCAGTAAAAATGGAACATATGGACCTGTTCAGGGCAGAGAGCATTTGAGCAAGTGTGCAATCATCCACACATGCAAGGAGAAATTTGTTCAAGGGGAGACTACAATCCAAATATGCTCCACACTAGGGGTTAAAACATCTGAGGACTAATGACTTTTAAAGTTGCTACTCATTAAAAAAAAAATCTGGTAGTTGTAGCCCAGAATTCTATTTCACTCTATGAACAAACTTAACTATTCTATGTGACTTTTCCACGTTGGACAAGTCAGAATGTGTTGCAGGCATCCCAAAATTGAAAGACTAGCCATCAGGAGAGCTGGGCTCCCAACGTGATTTTCCTGTTGACTGACTTGGGAGAGAGTTGAGTGAGCGTTTGTCTCTTTCTTCATTTGCAAGGAATAGGATATTCTTCATGACCCAGGATGACATCTCCAGCCACCCATGGTAACAGAAACGTCAGTTTTAGGTCATCTTCTAAGTTTTGGTCCATGCCATTCACACTTCTCTTTGTTAGGCTTTAGCTACTGGACTGCATTATTTGTGAGGAGATGGACCAAAAATTAGCTTGGAAATCCCCATGATGCATTCCAATGAACTAAAGTCCAGGGCATCCTGCCAAAGCCAGTGTGAAAAGAACAGTAACAGAACCACCTACACACTGCCCAGGGAGGCAGCTTTCCTACAGTGCATGAGAATAGTAAGCAGTTAAAACACAGACTATTGTGGCTTTGAAGTACTTCCTTCTAAGACAGTCTTCACACAGGAAACACCTACACCCCTGGGAAAGATATAGCCAATTTTTAAAATGTACAATGCTTTCTAGACAGTGGGATTTCACTAACCAGAAAAAAGGCAGATGAACAGAGATCTAACCTTTTATTTTATTAAGAGAAACACCTAAGTTCTTGAAACAAGATAAAACATAAAAATCTATAATATCACTGTTTATAAAGTTGTGAATGTTTTAATGCCTCAAATGGGAAGACTAATTCTGCTCAAGGAAGTAAACTAATTCTAAGTCCCTCTCTTTCACCTTTACTCACTGATTTTCTGTGGCTCACACTTGGATTGAAAGGCCTGATAAGTGAACTGGCCTCTGAGGGCCATCATCACTCTAGGAGTAAGGTTTTAGGCATCGGTAGTAGAGTAAACTCTGCAGACACCGTGTCCCATAGGACATATGCCAAGCACAAAGTTCAAATACTGTTTTTAAGTGTTTTTAACATTGGCTTTTAAGCCACCATGATGCTAACCTAGGTTTCATATTCTCACTAGACTGTACATGAGAATGGAAACAGACTCAGAATTTCAAAAGTAGGAAACATAAACTGCACAAAGACTCAGCTGTCATTATTTTGTCTTTGGTTTGCTAAGTACAAATATTTAAAAAATACAACATTAGCACAAAATTCAAATGCATTAAATGAAATTGTTCAGCAACCTTTCACTGTGGGGAACTTAGGAGGAGGCACTTTGAGAACATGCACATATAATTTGGAGAGAAAATTCTAATGATTCATAAAATTACCATGGTTCCCATGTAGCTGAGAACAATAGAACCCACAGCAAAACACAGACTGAGCATTCAAATCATTATAATGGCCTTTCAGTTTTTCTTTTAAACTCCCTGCTCCTGTTATCACTTGAATTATTTTTTAAATGAAAAGTAGAATGCCCTTGCAGCCCATTTTCTCTCTTTATTGTTTCTCTTTTATCCTAAGAATGAGGTAAAATTAAGAGCCTGGACCACTGGAGATTTCCAGATGGTCAGACAAATGAGTGCTCTGGCTCCCGGACTTGCTCTTTTCAGAGACACAGACACCCATCTTGCACTCTGTCTCCATGGCATTGTGCAAAGCACATTTGATTTAGAATAAGTACCTTACATTTGTGACAACTGAATTTCTTCCTTTAGTAAAACCTAAAATTGATTTAATTGCTGAAATCAAAATGGGAATTTTCTAAGCATTTTGAAAAATGTTCCTTTAGGGCTTAGAGTGTAGCTTAGAGCTTGCCTAGCAAACATGATGTTCTGAGTTCATCACTTAGATGGGGGGTGGGAGTCAGGGCTAACATATTCTTTATTTCCCAGGTACACATATTTGAAAGAAAATACTGAAGTTCATGTTATAGATTTTAATTTTTGTGATATATTCTGAAATATAACCCATTTTCTTCTTATTTGTCTTCATTCCTAATGGCTACATTTTTTTTTTTAATTTCATTTACCTTTCCACTAGCTCCCAGTAGTTATTATTCTGCTACCACCTCAGGCAGTTTCCTTCTTCTTTGACTTACACATGTTTCATAGTACAGTCCTTGACTCTTATTACTCAGTAATCTGGTGGACAGGAGAACAACTGCCAAGTATTTATTCATGTTATTTGAGACAAAGTCTCATTATATAGTCCAGGCTGGCCTTGAACTCATAATCTCATGTCCTAGGCTTCCCAGGCTGTATGTATGAGCCATCACATCCAATTTATAAGTACTTACTTCATTAAATAAATAGGCACATACTGCTCACTGTAGTGTTGAAATTTTTCTAGGTATTTTAAAAATTAACTTATCTCTCATAATAACCCTCTGAAGTAAAGACACCTGATCTATACATGGATAATGAAACTAAGACTATGAAGTCAGTAAGAAGCTAAAGGCGATAAAAGTGTGGGGCCAGATTAAAAGTCTGCCCCCAATGCCTTTGATCTTAACTACTGCAAGGCAAAGACTACGAAGCAGTTGGTAGAAGTGATGGGAGGTAAATACAGAGAAATAGATGGCGGATTCGTTGGGGATGAAAAGGAAAGAGCCAGATCAGAACATGAACATGAATTCAGAGCAACAATCTGGGCCTAATGGTTACTAGGATCAGGTACCAAGAAAATTTAAAGGTAGAGCTATCTTGGGTAGGGAATGTTGACATCTTGAAGAAAAATGGTAACTGGGGTGGTTCAAGTTCATGACAACTGGTAGGAGCAGAGACAAGCATGGCTGTTTGAATGCTAACAGCATCCGATAGCTGGGTCTCCTGGATTTGGAAGCATTTTAACTTGTGCTCCTTGGCCTTGGTGATACAAACAGTCCTAATATAATGGATTTTAAACAGCCAGCGTGACATCACTGCACTAAGACCTGGGAAAACCGCACAGCAACATGGGTGTAGTGATTGAGTTGGAGTCACAATAGATGTAAATAACTTCAAGAACAGGGGAATTAATACAGTCTAGAAGAAAAATTAGATCTGATTAAATCACACTATCATTGCTGTTGATGTCAGTCATTTTATTTTTCATTAATTGCTTTCTTTACTAATCAGCTCACAATATTTCGGAGAAATTTAGACCCAGCTCTTGGGGGGCAGGAGTATGACTAAAATATACTCTGTACTAGTTCCTTTCCTCATTGTTGTGACCAAACATGTAACAAGAATCAATCTGAAAGAGAGGCTGATTTCAGCTCATGGTTTGAAGGGGCATAGTTGACATGGTGAGGACAGCATCCTGCTTGCTAATATCTCAGAGGACCAGGAATTCCACAAAGAATAGGAATTCCCAACATTCAACTGTCTTTCTTTTTTCTTTCCTTCTTATCTCGTTAAGACCACAGCCCAAGGCATGGTGCTGCATATATTCCAGGTAGTTCTTCAACCCTTTGTTGACTCTCTGTGGAAACACCCTTACCGATGGCCCAAAACTATGCCTCACTAATGTCCTGTTTCTTTCATCTTTATTAAAATTTTAACTAAAACATAAGTATATCATCTCCCCTTTCCCATTCCTCCAGTAAAATCTCTGCTATACCTTTCCCTTAAGCTTTTTAGTCCAAACAAGTAAACAATGAAAATTAATCATCACGACCACAGAGAGCAGATTTGAGATACTTCATAAAGCATCATATTTATAGTGAGTCAAAATGACAAAACTATGTAAAATAATAAATATGACTGGGAAATGTAATAACAGTAATTTATGTAAAACATTGGACACAGCATTCAGAACACTTTCATGGCAAGCTCTGAGATAGATAAAATAAACCACAGAAGCTAACTAGTGACAGTAAGAGTGAACAGTCTGCCAAATGTATTAAAGTTTCCCAAGTCAAGGCCGGGGTCCAGCACCAGCATGGTCAGGCAAGACTTTCACACTTGAATTTCCCTAACACCTGTTTCATGATGTCTGAGTATCACTTGAGTACAAAGAGACATGAGAGGGAAAAATCTTAATAGAGAAGATTCTGCCTAATTCTTCTCTTGCTTAGGATTTTATTTGAAAATGAGTCAACCAAGGAAGATACATTAAAATATTTTTGACCTGCAGTTCTTTCTGTAGTTTTTACTGAGTACAGTGCAGTGTGGAATTTATGTATAAAGCACTTATCAAATGCATGTTGGACTGAAAGATTAGGGCAAGGTGCATAGCATTACTCCAAACTGTCAAATAATGAACTGTTTTGCTAATTAACACCTGGACATATAATTATAACTGGCAACTCTACATTGCAGAGTGCCTTAGGTCGAAAAGCTTGCCAGCTTCCAGATCCCAAGTGGCAAGACATGGCTTGCAGTGGAGTTAGTTAATCCAGTTCTCACCTTGGTAACTGCACAATGGAGGCACAGTAGTGCCTCGGCTTGGTTTAGGAGGTGCCAGGAAAAAAGGGGGCTTTTCGGTTTCAGTGAGTGCAGAGCTCCTTTCCTCTGATGGCCCCACACTGGAGAGTGGGCATTATCTGCTTGCTACAGCATTATAGTTTAGAGAAGGGAGTCTGCCTTGCTGCCACATTTGCTATGCTATAGCATGGGTACAAAGAAATAGAATAACTATGTCCAAAGAAAAACCTCTACTATACTCTCTTTCTAGAAGAAACATTTAGCACTTCTTAAGCATCTACTACCACCAGGGAAGCACTGTGCTGAGGAGATGGAAGAATGGAGGAATAAGAGGGGCGTGTGTGTGTGTGTGTGTGTGTGTGTGTGTGTGTGTGTGTGTGTGTG
>JANHMN010000016.1:40424772-40501072 GCA_030674055.1 Rhabdomys pumilio | reverse complement strand
CACACACACACACACACACACACACACACACACACACACACACACACTATAGGACACAAAGTAAAATTTCCCTTTAATGAAATCCATCTCTCACTTGCTCAGCACTATACTAAATCTATTCATTCTCATTTCATATGCACACTCATCTGTGAGGCATCATGAACTGTTCTTAGGAAATCAAGGTTTCCCATTGCTATCACACAGGTTACACTATCTATGCACTTATGTAAATGTGGCAAGATAATATCCTAGCAAGTAACTCTGCTTTAACTGCTCCATGATGCTGTATCTGAGAGACACACAGCATCTCTTTCCTTACCCCCGAGAAACCCAATGAAGGCCCTGGCTTTCCAGGAAAGGAGGAACACCTTCCTTCCTTTGGTGTAGAACCCAGGTTTCTGGGAGAGGGAGTGGAGCTGGGGCTGCCCTCAGCATAAGGGAGGAGAGTGCTGTAAGCTTTGAAGAGGTTGAAAGGAAAGGAATAGAAACATTACTGAACATTTACTGAGTGCTATTATTTCAGAAATGACAATAAAATAAATCATGATTGAATTTACTGAATTTAGAAGGTTCTGCTATTTAATTGTATAAAATAGAAAGCTGAGGTAAAGGTTAGGTAATGTGTCCTTGGTTACACAACTGGAAAGTGACAAGGCTGGAACTTAGACCCAGGTGGTCTGGATTCTACACCCACTGGCATAGTAACTCAGAATAGACCCCTGGAGCCTGGGCATGCACACACCCACAAGAGAAATCTTCCACTGTACCTTCTCAGTGCTGTGTATCAGATATGAGGAGGTGTTTGATTGCCTGGGGGCTACTGTACACTAAATGGTATGGTATCTCAAAACACTACACAACACTGAAGACAAAGGCTGTGGTTGAATTTGACTGGCCCACTGGAGAAACTGCCGGGTAACCAGATCCAGATGTTTTCAAATCAACCAAAGAGACTTGCAAATGAACCTCTCAGCAAAAACTATGATGGACAGATTCTGCTTTGGTAGAGAGTCTGCACATTTCTTTCTTCATTAGACACTGCATGAGTATTGTAAAGCTCTAAAGCTAAGATTCAAATGTAAGTACTGAGGTGCTGGGTACACCAATTAGCTTGACTGTGGTAACTATTTCTCAAATCATCAGATTGAACACCTTAACTATATACGATCTGTATATAGCTTTTTATTTGTAAATTACTCTTCCATAAAGATTAAGAGAGGGGAGAGCCTCAGAGATTACAAGCTCTCAGATTTACAGATGAATAAAAAGGAGTTATGTTTTGGAATGGCAAAAGTGATAAACCATTAATAGGAGGGCACTGGCAGAGCTGAGAGTCACTGGAGGAAGGTAGTGTTGTGTCTAGATTAACCAACTGCCACTGTGCAGCTTATATGTCTGAGCACCCCTCACTAGTAACAAGACAGCCACCTTACCAGCTAGCAGACTTTCCCACGAGCATCATCTCTGTCTTCTGCCACTTCCACAGCTGTACACAACAGCACACTCCTGTTCATATTCTTAACTCACCTCCCTGCATCTCTCCTCCCATCTGCATCTCTAGGTTTCGTTTATCTGAAACAGCCAGTTCAAAGGCTCAATAAATGCTTTATACTATACAACAATCTGTCACCATTTAGTGACAAAGTGGCAGTGACTTTTACAGAAAGAGGAGTTTGCACCCATTTCAATGACTGCAAATTGTTATGCAAGTATTTTCCTGAGTTTATACAACTATTATATCTTAAGTCTTTGAATAATAAAAGCCAGTAGATTAGTAGATTCTTATTGCTCTTAGTTCCTAAATTATAAATATACTCCTTCTTAAAACAATGTGAAGCCAGGGCTGGGCATTACCTCAGTGACAGAGTACTTGACTAGCATTCCTAGGGAAAAAGTGAACCTGATAATCAGAAAGCAAAAATTTTCTAGAATAAAGAGGCCTGACTGTGGTAAACTACAAAGGCTTTGGCTTGGGAACCAAAAATTACCCAACTTGAAAGCTTCTATTTTATAAAGTTAAAATTATACATGCACACACACTCACATTCTCTCTCTCTCTCTCTCTCTCTCTCTCTCTCTCTCTCTCTCTCTCTCTCTCTCTCTCACACACACACACACACACACACACACACACACACACACACACACACATACCCCAATCTACCTTTTGTACTTAATTTCTTAGTTAATTGGGGTCTTATAAATTGTAAAGTTTGGGAGCAGCATTATCTGGTCCGATAGGAAGTCTCACGGGCAGCAAACAGCACGAGCATGCCGATGAAGAAGGACTCATGGTACAGATGTTCATCCCTGTGTTCAAGTTTAAGTTTCCTGGAAGCAAAGTTTCATGATGTTTACTTCAGTATGTATCAATGCATCTATCACAGTGTCCAGCATAGAGTTAGCAACCAGTTATTGGAAATCATCCCAGAAGTAGGAGGGAAAGAGCTTCTGAGAGTTCTTTAAATGCAATAGCTGCCTCCATTAAGGGCACAGCTCTCCAGGACACAGAATAGGGAGGGGATAGAACAATAAGTAATCCATATTACTAAATAAATAAATAAATAAATAAAAAAGGCACAAAAGGAAGCCACGGATGAACTTCACGCACGGAGAGGACCTCCCACTCCGTTGGTCAAGGCCATTGAGGCTTCAAGGCCATGTGAACTCGATGCCCACGCCTTAGATTTCTGACCTTGGGACACTTGCTCTCAGGAACCTGATTATCTAGCTTAATTCCTGTGTTTTCACCTGATAACATGGAAGTCATCTAGATTCAGAATGACCATGAAAATATATGTCCTGTATCTGGTATACATAATTTGCTTAGGAGATCAATCTCTTATTCCTCAATTATAGATAGTCGTGACATGGTTCTCTCTGTTTCCTGACTTGAGTGTATAATATCTTAAAGAGAAAAGGGAATGGTTGGGCAATGTACTATTTACCAATATGTAGCAGATTGATATTTAGGAAATTATTAAAAACTAATGCTTATTGGAAAAGTTTGGGGTTAATAATGATGTAATGATTTCTATCAAGTGTCATAAATTAATGAGAACCCTTGAAGCCTTTTTGGTCCAGGAGAGGGAGTAGAGAAGACTAAAAAGAACATAGAATCAGAGAAGAGATGGACACTAGATTCTGATCCACCACTTGTTAGGTATGGTATATTTATATAAATCATATAGTTTCCTTCTATGTAAAACAGAAGAAACATCCTATCTTATGGAGGGGTATAGATAAAGTACACAAAGGCAAAAGTTGAAATGCCATCCTAATGAATATTCATTGATATCACCATTTTACACATTAGAAGTCAAATGGCCCAATCTAATCAATTTTCTGAACATAAAACTACTTGGTCATGCTTCTTTGTACTAGCTCATCACGGCCACACAGTCACTAGAAATGACATCAGAGACATGGCCAGCAATTATCCAAGTATTACCTGGTGATGATAGTGCGAGTAAGTCCTGGGCATAGAGAGAACACAGCCCGGGGTCAACATGGGAAAATTATATGAATTATTATTACTGATATTACTTTCACTAGATCTAAGGAGAAAAAAAAATAGCTTAAGGGCTACCTATTACCTTGTTCTGAAATTTGGTTGCTCATGTAACTGTTTGGTCAACCTATTATGGCGAATTGTGGACTGCTTCATCTGTGAGCGGCTAGCACAGTGTGACAAAGCTGGGAGTTTATCCAAACAGCAAAGCTATTTCAGACGAGATGGGCTCCTCTAACACAGCCTTAATTTTCTTGGCAAAATGTTTAAATGAAATGAATATACAACTGCAAAACAATTATCTGTGTTGCCAGATTATTCACACTCATGGATCACTGAAGCTCCTGGGAGCCTTTCAGCCCAGTAACTGGTGCTTTAAATGTTAAATTTCAAATGCTTTTACTCATATATCTTTGCCCTGCTAAAATTTCTGCATCACCACACGTTAATAAGATGCAGATTATTTCTAAGAGCTTTCTCCAATGCCTGCTTCAGTTTTTTTTTTTTTTTTAAAAAAAGAAAAGTGTATAGGACTGGGGCTATTTCCCAGAGTTAAAGCACTTGCCTGGCTTGTGTGAGGCAACAGGTTTCATCTCCAGCACCACAGAAACACACATATGTGTACACACACACACACACACACACACACTGAATTCACATGCATATTTCCATAAATTTAAGGGGCAACCTTGACTTCTTGTATAAATCCTTAAAAATCTTAGAAACAAGTCAGGCATGATTTTCACAGCTGGAAGTAATGAGTGAACTTAACTAAAGGGCATCCTTTTGCTGCAATTAGTATTTCTGTTAGTCAATCAATCAATGCAAGAAATAAAGTGCCCTGGGAATAAAGCCCTTCTTAATGAACTCCCCCCTCCCCTAGAAGTAAAGTAAAAATCTGAACCACAAAAGCCAGTGCTGGTACAGGCTTTGTGTTTACAGGAACATTTACAAAGCTATATGCATAACTAACTGTGATCAAATACCTTGTCTTAAGGATTGTAATCCTGAAAACGAGCTTGACGTAGTACAGAACTGAGGATGAATCCCGGCACACCATGGTGCCCCTTTGCCCTTCTTTCCCTTGACATGAATGGCACCTGCCATTTAAATTTGAAGGTACTTGTTAAAGACTGTGGGCTTTGGGTCAACACAGCTGAAGATCAGAATCTCCATTCCAGAAGCTTCCACTTTTTAAAGCTTCCTTGTTTAAGGTTTATGGGGCAGCTTTTGTGCACCCACACTTGAGAACTGCTGGTTCGGCTGGTGGCAGTTGATGGAGAGATAATGGTGATCGTGCAGTCGGTGGAAGGGGATTCTCAGTACTGAGAGGTGAGGGATCTAAAACCAGGGATACTGAAAATCTGTGTGAATAGGGGACATTAGAATTTGAGTTACTAAGTGCCCTCTCACACATATTAATAACCTGCAAGCCAATGCATAGAGTTAGATCATGAAATGCTGTAGCCTGTCTTTAAAAGTTTCATATATTGTCAGGACACAGTGGTATAGAATCTAGAATATCAGCAGCTGAGAAGCTAAGGATGAAAGATTGCAAGCTTGAGGTTAGCTTGTATCACAAAGCAAGTTCAAGGCCGGTCCAAGACACAGCATGAGACTCTATCACAAAACAAGAACAAATAAAGTACTTTGCATTGGGCATCACCATATCATGGTTCTTAATTAAATAATGAATTCTTTTTTGTCAGAAAACTGGGAGTTAGGAGAAAAGCAGCCACATCTACTTAGTACTTCCATGCCTTGGCTCTCCACACTGACTTCTTAACTATGTGATCTTGATTAGGTCATCAACACCTCTGTGATGTTATGTCCATTGGGATGAAAGCCAACAGTGGGCATTAAGATATATGCCTATCATATCTGCCCAAATATAGCCGTCTGCACACTTCCATCTTCCCTCTTACAAACTGCAAAAGGAACTCATCGCAGAGTCACCAGTCAGTCTTCCATTGTGAAATGGCACTTTGTAGGACTGAGGAGTCCTGGCTCTTTCACTTTCTTGGACCTTGTAGTCTGGAGCTCTCTCACTGTCCAACACTAACCAGTCTACTAGCCGATGTCCCACCAGCAGAGCAACTCTGGGCCTTCTTTCTGACACACAGTCTACAGCTTAGAGTTGGGACCCTCTCAAGGACACATGGTCTTTTTCTCCTGTAAGCTTTAAATGTTTCAGAAGAAAACATACCCACAGTGTTCTGCTGCTTCACAACTTTACCCGATCCCCCAAAACATCGTTGTATAGCTGATTATGGGAACAATTGCCAGATTTTGACTTTTTCAAATGACAAATGGCAATACCATAATCTAACAGAGAAATTCCAGAAGCATCATAAGGATTTTTCTAGTTTGCATTCTGGCTCTCTGCTAGACCATTAAACAACTATTTGCTGTATCATATTCCTGCATTTTTTTAAACTTCCTGACATTGATCATTAATTGTATTTAAAAATTCCAGAGTAATTTTTATCCAGAATCTTATTTTATGTTTTCACAATCTTGTATATTGAAGACATAAAAAATGTCACTAGTTTCCAACTCCGCAAAGTCAGAGATGAGCCTTCATTCCAGGAGTTTGTGATTTCACTTTCTTTAAAAGCCAACCAACTACTTAAACTTTCCCAACTGATCAAGGATGGCCTGAAAGAAACTCACCAGCCGTTGCTTTCATTCCTGTGTTAATGACTCCAAGCCACTATCCTGTGAATAAACCCATTTAGGTCTCCTAACACGAGCTGCAAGTAGGAAATTAAAACAAATGGAAAGTCAGGCACTGCAGCAGTTCCAGTGTGGGTACCAGCATCCAAGAGATGCTCATCCATTAACCAAACAACAGCACTTCAAAGCCCAGTGGGGCCAGTGGCTCCCTGCCGAGAAACAGAAATTAACTTTCCAAGGAGATAATTCATCTTTATTTGGCTGTCATATTGAGAAAAGCTCTCTGGGTGAGATGGAGGAAAAAGAGGGAGCAAAGCTCCTGACTACACAGCCTCATGTAAAAAAAAAAAACCTCATCAGGAGTGAGGTGGAGCTGAAGACAGATACTCTGGCACATGACCTCTGGGACGTGTGCTACAAGTGTGGCTACAAGGAAAAAAAAAAGACTCACAAGTAATGGCTTGTGATTTAACTCATTTACAAAAGGAATGTTAAGTGGGGAAAAAGGCAACCCAGGGTGGAGTTCTGCAAAATCTGGACAGAGGAGAATCAAGTACCCAGAGGCTGTCAGGGATGGCAACAAAGATCTCTCAGAGTAGAAAGGATTCATAATTGAAATGAATCCCAGGATTGGAGAATAAACTAGAAGATGTCACTTCATGTTCAAAATAGATGAAGCATAAAAGGTGCTTAAGACATTGTTTTGACTATTCTGGTGATGACTTAATATCTGAGTTTGGATTGAGAGGGTGAAAGTATAAGGAAACTGACTGATATTAGGGACTGAGCGCTGCCCAAGAATCAACACTTGCCAGGACCTCTCCGCACCCTCAAGCAGCTCCAGATATGTCTAATTACAAAAGACATTCGGTGCCCTCCACAAAGCCATTTGTCTGCTTACTGCTAGTATAATAACACGGTCAGCAGATGGTATTAATTCCTGTGTAGGATTTCTGGCTTTAAATGAGACTCTATAAGGTCACTTGAATCAAAAGTCATCAAGAAGCCCAAAGATGCAGAACAGGAGCAGCTTTGAGGATTTCCTGAGTTGACCACTGTCTTTCAATTGTAGTCATTTTTTTTTTTTTTACAAATGTAAATGATATCCATGAAGTTATCAGAGGGAAAAAATAATGACAGATGAAAAAAGGCATGCATTAATTCCACAGACTTCCTGAGGGCCTATATACATGCGGTGTGTCACTAGAAGCTACTTATGAGGTGGGAAACAGTCTCTCTACAGTCACAGAATTCAGAATAACTGTGAAGTAACAATGTAATTACAAAGAGAGTGGTGATATTACACTGTCAGTAAATACACTAGGACTTAGTGTGCCCTATGTTGTACCAGTGTAATGTTCTCTTGTAACTTGCTAAAAAGCATGCATACACTTTTTGTAATCACACCAATAACTCAAATATATATGTAAATATACAAACTTATACACATATATATATGCAAAATATAAGTATATATGTATACACACATCTTTCATATACATACAAATCCCCATGCTGGTGCTCTAAGGGTCAATGTAGTATTTCTCCATCTTACAGATATGGAAATTAAGGTTCAAGGGAGTTGGGCTTCCTGTGAAAGGTCACATATACAGAGGCAGTTCTAGGAAACTGTTCTCACATCTAATTCAAAAGTCCATGCTTCTTTAACTGCCTGAGCTAGTTTCTTAAAGTTAATATTCATGTAGGATTTTTACCTTAGTAAATCTTTCTCATGGTTCTTGAGATAAAGATTTCAGATCGCAGGTAAGCAAGCCCAGGCTCAGAGCTTAAGGAAGAGACCTGTTTATATGGTTAAAAGTGAGAGCACCAGTAACTTGGTATCAGGAACCAGATTTAAACCAACACTGTCTCCACTTCAGTCTACATAGGTAGACATAATAACTATGAACAAGTATTACAGTTTCGTCATAATCTTTTCCTTTTTTGAATTCAAAGCTAACTACTTTGAGCAGCAGATGGAACACAGGGGATGATGTAATACCCACTTTCTTATCAATAATGCTTTGACCCCCATCCCAGAGGAAAGGGTGCATACTATGCTTTTCAGGCTTGTTTGTCATCCACTAATACGTTAACACTGCTCGTACCCACAGCTGGGGCAAGTAGGGGCAGAAGAATGAGTGCAGTGTGACTCCTCAGATGACAGTCACACATCTCCAGATGAAGCTGTGCAATGTGCTTGAGGATCAAGGTGAGACACTGATCTCACCCAACCTGTAAGTGGAACGCACGTGGTGGTCATGGCTGCAGATTTTACTTTCAAATATTATGAGAAGAAATCTTCTAGGTTATCTGTTGCAGTGCAGAACAGCAGAAATTTGCAAGTGGAAGTAAGTTTATTTTCTGGTTGGAACTACTGGCCTATTCCTGGAAGGCTGGTCTTTCAGGAGGCTTGACGGAGCACTGTCAGGCAGACAGCGTTCTATATCAAATGCCTAGAATAGTGCAGGCCATGCACTAGAAACTGCCTGCTCGTCTCTTTTGGTGTGAACTATGTGGCAATGCCTTAGGGACAGAGGAAGCCTGAACTATCTGATAATCAGACAGTCCTGTGCTACTACTTCCTTGCACGAGAAAGACATGGTGTGGATCAGAAAAGCCTAAGTTGCAGGGTAATGTACTGCACAAATCTCTAGCCGAGGGTCTAGATCAGAAAGGTTTCTTCTTTCTTTAATTAATGCCAAAAGGCAAATTCTTCTTCTTCTTTTAATTGGTTTCTAGGGAGTAAAGGAAAGAAATAGTGAGGGGGGATACACCTAAGCAGAAGAAATGGCTGTGAGGGACCATTTGAAGGTAGAGATGGGGTGGGAGTTTAGAGAGCTCCAAAGTTTAAAGTGCCTCAGGGTCCTATACAGCCTCTCAATTTTGCTGATGGCTGCACTTGTGTTTTAAAAATAAAATATCTGCTGAGTGGATTAAAGGAGGGAATTGAATTCCCGAGGCTCCGATTACCTTTCTTTCTGCCAGTTTTTATCAGCAATGATCAGTAGGAATGTCAGATGTGATGTAAACTTTCCTCTCACACTGTTTAGCTTCAGAGTATGTGAAATACAGGATTAGGCCCCCCGCCCCTTTGTGTATATGTGTATATGCCTTTTAACAATTGAGCCTAGTTGAAGAGAATGCTAAGACAAATACCTAGGGGTCTAAAGACCAACTGGAATGGGTAGGAATATGAGCAGTGATACAATGCTCTCCTTTGGACAGCACTGTCCAGCCATGAGGACCCAGAGTCTGCCTTCACAGCGTTACCATTGCTTCATCCTGTGAGCAGGAAGCTGGGTGCTTAATGACAGTTCATGTGAGGACAATTCTTGGAGCCAATGAGGATAGAAGATTTGGCACTGATTTTCTGATGAGGTAGTTGCCCCCTGCTCCTGGTTAAGGCTATTTCCTCCATGTACTCCATTTCCTTAAAAGTAACCCACCAAACCCCAGAACTGCTAGAAGCCTGCTCAGGAGACGTTACAGCAGAAGGGTGTGTCTGGAACATGCTGTTCAGCTCACACTGCCAGAAGTGGCAACTGCCTGTAAAACAAGACCACTGTGCCACTGGAGGTACAGAAGCACAAACCAGGGGTAAGAGTTAATAATGTCTGGTGACTGGCACACATGAAGGGCTTGGGGGGTGGGGTCAAGTATACCTAAACACAATGTTGAGCAACTTAGATATTAGGGTGAAGTAAGATTTTCTTTCTGTATAAAAAAATGGTGGTTATAGGCAAAACAAGGGATGAAATCTTGAAAGTGAGACGATGGGAAAGAAAGGTGGGACAGCCTAGCTCAGCTAGCTAAATGAAGCAGGAGTTCCAGCTGGTGAGTAAGCACCCAGTTACTCTCAGTGTCAGGCTAATGAATGGTGTTTTACAGAAGGCCAAACGACCTTGACTGCCTAAGCCATGGCAAATTGAACTTTAACTCTTACTTTCCCACTGTAGGCTAGAACAGATTTGAACATTAGGGGCAAAATGATATAGAATTGACTTTATCTAGCTTTTAGTAATTAAACCCATCTCATTTGCACCAAGCTTCAGGAATGCTTAAGAAGAGAGATTGTCTGTCGCTTATTGTTGAACACATCTTTGTTACTGGCCTCTGGCAGAATGCTCAGTAACTCACTATGAATGAACTGAGGCGGGCCGGGCCTATATCCAAAAAGGCAGAAGATGCTGCCCTGAGAAAAAATACTTTCTAAGTTCTTTATTTTTTTCTTTGTAGTCCAATTTCTGTTACAAAGATACAAGAGAGAATGGTGCACAGTTTTCCATGGGGGAAGGGCACATTCTAGAATTTACTAATTATATTTCAGTTTCCTGCATTATAAAAATTTAGACAACAAAATTTCATCTAAAAGCCTATTTCATGATGTCATGGATGATATATTAATCTTCAGGATTAATAGACTGAGTAATCTATATGCCTTTAATTATTTTGAAAAAAAAATGATGGGTAACAATCCATGATGTCAAGGAGGCAAAACATTCAGTGGATTATTTTAAACTTAAAAGATATTCCTAAGAGCTAAAGTCCACAGAAATGACAGGTATTGAAATTTTATCAATAATATTGAATAAAGACATAAGCATAATCAAACAAGAAAAATGAGAATGTTTAACAACAATAAGTGACAAAGTCAGGATTAAACATTGTACTAATGTGCATAAGACCAGAATTATGAAATTAAGAGAAACAGTTGTTCTTCTCTTGGACCCAAAACTACTGAATTTTTAAAATCATTATTATCAAAAAAAAAGAAAAAAAAAACAGTAAAACTATGACAAACATCAATAGGATTTAGAAAATTTGACCCAATTTTTATAAAAAAAACAATTGTAACAACCAAATAATTTGAGCTAGATTCCTAAAAGTATGGTGTTAACATGATGACTTATACGAAAATCTAATTAAGTAGAATTAATTTTTGAACACTTATGTTAGTCTTGTGCTTAAAAATATCTTCCAACAGAGTCCACAGTATTTAAACACCATAGTTATCCAGGCCACAGTTGCCTTACATAAGTCCACAGCCTTCAGCTGGCTTCCTCTTTGACATCTTGTTACTTTCCTCTTACGTTACCTCCTATCCAGGCTCCTTTTATACTGACAAGACTTCCATCACTGAGCCAAGGCCTCCTCCTCCTGGAATGCACTTACCCTCCATACCCTGCTTCAGGAAACCTTAGTACAGTACCTTCCGAGAGGTCTTCTCCCAGCACTGTCCCCGTACAGGTCACCTATTCCTAAGCACTGCCCTCAATGTCTGTCTCACAGCTTGCTGTATTCTCTGCTTCTAGAAGCATGAACTGAACAGAAATAATGGTTCAGAGTAAAGGGTTCAACATCTGTGCATGGGAAGATCATCCCCATGGCGCTGAAGTCTGGAGAGCTCACTTGAGAGAGACACTGGACACTATCCAGGAGAGAATGGTTATGATCACAAGGATTCTGGGAACTTCTTTGGAGGAAGGATTCATCTAGCCCAAAAAAGAAAATAACAGAAAATAATAGTAATCTGGTTGAAAAGAAAGCTAACTTGCTTTGCAGACATTTCCAATGGAGAAACAGGAAGGGCCAGTGATTGCAGAGAGTTCTGGTTTTTACTTGTGTACTGTTTGAAGGAGAGAAGGCAATTTCTCTGAAAAAGCTACTGGAAGCCATGTGAGATGGGCTCTGACACAGGTACAGGGAAGGTAGCGTAACCAGGGAAGTTCTGTGCTCTCAGTCCCAAGTCCTCCATGATTTCTAAGTCAGCTCATAATGAATGCACTATTTCCTATAGAATGCCTTGGAACATTTGGTCTACAACCTCTTACAGAGGAATACTTCATTGGGGAAATAGTATTTACTGTATCTCCTTCTGTTGTGTGCTACTGCAAAGAGCTCATTTCATGTAGAAATAATGTCTTCCCAAACTTATTTTGACCTTGGAACCAGTTTTCACACAGTGCCTATTAACAACCTTCAGGACGGGAGTGCACAGAACACGTTCCGTGAAAGGTTAGCCTATACTGTGAGAATAGTATTCTCTCTCCCTTAGAATGCCCTTAAGTGCAAAATATGCTAAGAATTCTATTTCTGCATTCTTGTCAGTGCCAAAGCTTGAGGCTGAAGGCATGGAAGAATACAGTATCCATAAAAGGGTTTACATTTTCTGCAATTTCATCAAAACAAATAATCTATATATCACAGGGACTGGCAATGTTTTGTTGGGTTAAAAGAACAAAAGCAGCTCAAAAAATTGACATTATGCTGAAAAATAGTTTCTGAATATATTTATATTAAGAGTTATTTCTCTGAACACTATGCCCATGAATAACTCACATATACTTAGTTGCAAGATATTGAAAACATTAATATTTAATGCACTGAAGTGCTTCAGGACGAACAGTCATAGTATACAGTTAAAGGCAGCCAAAAGGAAAAAAGTAAGGTGGGATTTTTAGAGAAAGAAACCATTTCCTTTGTTTTTAGGTTGTATTAATTTGGTAAGAATGAAAAAAATTGAGCTGATTTGTTCAGGCAATAAATACTTAAACATCTGCGTTTGGCATCAGAGATGCAACACTGGATGAACAGAGATAGTTCTCCACTTGCAGGAAGCACAAAACTTGTGCATGAAGGTAGACAAAGAACCCATTATAATAAATTTAACAAGAAACAGTGATGTGTTGGGGATGTATCTTGTCTGTTCCTAAGGGTGCAATGTTACATTTTAAGGCTAAAGTGAGTCAGTTAGCAAATGTATTCATCATTAAAAAAATATATAATGTAAATGTACAATTAAATACATTTAATAAAAGTTACAGTAATACTCAAAAGCTACCACTTCCTAGTTAGTTGTTTTGAATTTTCCTGCTCTATATGTTCTGAGGGTCTTAATGAGTATTGTACCTATATGATGGCCATATAGGAGAAGTTAGACCATGGGTATTGGCAAACAGTCAATATCAGGGCTGATATCAACTCCTCCTCATTGTTTCTTAGAAGACTGGTTGTTATATATTTATCAGGACATTAATGAAAATTGAATACATTCAAATTTCAAGATTATGGCATAGGAGACCTCCAGTTATAACGCAGAAGCACCAAACACTGCTTGCACGCATTATTATTCTTAGGTTAAGAGAGGCTTTCTGATACCAAGAGCACATTTGCTTTTGTCTAAACACACTTTTGCTTAATAACCTGTACTGAGTGACCTACCATTAGGAAGCTGTGAGAAGGAGGCAGATTTGGATTAGGAATAGTCTCAGATTTCAGAAAATTTTACAATCTCATTGGGAAGCTAAGAGTGCCAAGATAAGAAAAAAGTAAAATGAGCAAACTGTCACTCCTTAAAAGACATTTTAGGAGCTAGTATTATTAGAATAAGAACAAGTATACTTCAGATCCCAGAGGAGAGCTGAGATGTGCTTAAGGGTAGGGCCTGACAGTTGAGGGACAGAATAATGGGTATTTCAGATAGGTGGGAAGAACTATGGATGTGTACAGGGTCAACAAACCAACAAGTATGCTTCAGGGACAGTGATGGAGCAATCGGGAGGCTTCCACTATGAGGGACACATGGCTGCTTCTCACGTGCAGGTCAGCACATAAGCTTCACAGTTTACAATGCTAGTACAAAACTGAGTACATCACATTCTTGGCAAGTTTAAACTCTTGGGAATGCTTAGCTTGAAGAGAACAGTAAGTGTTCACAATCTAACCAACTACCAGGTTGATGTTAGGAATATTACAGTCCTGAGGTCTCCCCTGGGCTCTTCCAGAAGAGAGCAAGCACACTCTCTGACAGAAGAGGCCACAGCACTCCCCTCTGATAGGCAATATCCTGCTAAGGTTTCCAACGAGAAGCACGTTCATACAGATATTCCCAGGTGTAGCTTACCGTCCAGTGTGGGGCTCTCTCAGGGTGTGTGGGGGCTCTGCTCCCAACCCATAAGTTCCAAGATACTCTGGCATAATTGTGAAGAGTCAAAAGTGAATCCTAACTCTCTCCTCTCCAGAAAACTGTACTAATAGTACTTGGTAAAAGGATACATTTATGAAGTTTCTCAGGGTGAATAAACATTTACCTATTGAACCGTATACAGGATGCACAAGCAGACTGTTACCACAAACTTTACAAATAAATATGAAATTTATGAGGCTCACTTAAGATCAAGTTACAATAATTAAGCACTAGCTTAATATTCAGATTCTTGCCACTGTATTTGTTTATAAGCTATGGCCCACCAGCAGATCTGACTTGCTGCCTACTTTTATAAATTCGGTTTAATTTACTAGAACACAGATGGACAAGTGAGCTTTAGTTACTTATGGTCTCTGTTCCTTTCTTGCTGTAAGAGCAAACCAGAGCATACAAATTATCATCAACTGCAGGTGGGATTACAATCTTGATGAACTCAATGTGAGTAAAAACTGGATTTTCTGTTTCACCTGAGGCCCAACCAAGCTTGGCACCACTACACTATGGACTTTAGGTACTCGCCGTCACCACTGCATGGAAATCTGAGATCTGAGATTGACTGCTCATGCCTGCTGTAATGAGAAGTATGGAGTATATGTGCTTATCTAGGAAAGATCAAAATTCTTCCTACTAACTGTGCATTTTTTGCACCATCATAAATTCAAGAATTGCCTAGTCAAAAAATATGTAGTCTTTTTGTCTTGAATACAGGTGAGGTATCTGTTTATTGGTTGGTAGAAGTCTCAAAGGCATGGTGTCAAGCATGGGCTGCATGCTATTAACAGAGGGCTTAATTAAGGGTGATAAAAGGCTGTGGTTAACAGGTACTTGGATACCTTCATATGAGCTTATGATTTCTGCTGTTAGTATTTTCTGCTGTTTCCAAGAAACCAAAGAAAAGGAACTGAGTCGATAGATAGCCCTAAAGATTTAAAAGACTGACTGAAAGCTCAAGGTAATGAAGCAAGCAACTGACAGGAAGTGAAACAGATTTTATGAAATTCCAGTCTCAGCTTGCTTCTTACATTGCCTCTTCTCAAATTTTCTTTCACTTCACCTCCTATTTCTTTGCTTGATTAAAGACCAATTTTATAGACATAAATGTGATTTCACCTTTTTGGAGGTATAAATGAAAGATTTCCTGTGTGGGTACGTGCACAGGTATGGTGTGCATGGGTGTAGAATCAGGAGGAGGTGGTAGTTATCAGAGAGTCACTGCCAAGCACTGGTTTATTATAGAGAACCAATCCTGGCCCTTTATAGTCTTTATTGTCTTGTAAGACAGAAGAGTTTCAGCAGTCAACCAGAACTACTTCATTCCCCAACCCTCCTAAAATGAGTATGTTATCAGTGATCTGATACCACTGCAGCAAAGAGCCAGGCTTCATGACACAGTGGTAAGACGAACCTGTGATTCGTTACTGTAATCAGACATTTCCTTTAGCCCACTGTATGCAATGTAAAGTGTGGGGCACGATTTAAATGAAGGTCCAAAGTGGTAGTCAGGAAGATGACACTAGCTGCACAAGGAGGAGTTTCATGGCTAGGTATCCAGTGTGTGTGTGTGGGGGGGAAGTTTGCAGTGGCAGGAGCTATAAGCTGGAGAGTGACATATGTCGAGTATTTTTGACACTGAACCTCATGGCAATATTTTTATTTCCAAGAGAATTAGATACCAGGCAGTTTGGTTGGGCTCAGTCTAACCCATGGGTATCTTCATTTGGGAAGAAGACAGAGGTTGTATTTTGAACCTGGCTTTCTCTTTTCTAGCTGGCCCACACTGGAGGCTCCTGCACTGCAACTCCACAGAACCCACTCAGTAGACCATTTGTTGTAAGACAGACTAGGAACAGGATGTTCATCAACCATACAACTGTAGTTACTATGCTAAACAAAAGTCATAAAGCATATGTCTACCTAGTTAGAGTCTGCTTTTATACTCTCTCTCTAAATAGATAACAAGATTTATTCATTTCAAACAGAGAAACCCACAGCAACAGAACTGAAATTCCTATAATGTATAGGCTACCTACACACACACCCCTCAATTACAAGTATCCAGATATAAGGTTGGGGAAATGGTTAATCAACATGAAAGTGGTCTGAAAAAGCCATATGGAAGCCTACTGCTTTGTAAGCCAGTTGAATAGAAAATGTTAGATAGTCAGAAAGGCTACCTGGGGTATTAAACAAAACTCTCATTGCCATGGATGAGAAGTCTTATGAGTTGTTAGGAAGGGAGGCCATAGAGGCTCTTACCCTTCTTTTTGTTTATCCGTCAGAACTGACTGATAGGAATACTTTTGTTGTAAGACACAGAGAAATCAAACTGGGACTGATCTAGAGGCACTATCCTTCCCAGATTTCATAATGCTGAAAGGGTCGATGCAGTCTGCCAAGGGAGAAAAGAAATCAGTGGTGTTTCCCAGTTGTAAACCTTACAAACTACAATAGTAACCTGCCAGTGAAGATATGCATTGGTGCAAATATGGTGGTAACTGACCACTCTCTGATTGGACTTGAGGCCTGCTCCACAGGAGAAAACTCATGTCTGATACCAGAAACTCAATAAAAAACCCATGCATTCAGAAGTCTTCAGCCCTAGGTAGTGATTTACTATAGTTGTTCAGCTAAGGTTACATGGTTCCAGACTGCATTCCAAATATTTATATGCCTAGACAAATCTTACACCCAGTCAAAATCAGAGAAGCTTCTGTCTGTAATGAATGGGGGTGAATGCAATTACCCATGGCTGCTCAGCATGCTGAGAATAAGTGATGGTAGATCTCACAGGTATAAACTGGACACTTGTGCCAGGTTTCTAAGGCTAAGGAAACACTGTGGGAGAGGAATTCCGAGAAGATATGAAGAATTGCGAGATGCTATCTTCTGGGCTTTATATGGCCACTACAATCATGATCTCATGGCAGATGCAGTTGTTTCTACTGGGCAGGTAAAATGGACCAATGGATCTGGGAAGCACTCATAGGACCATAACTTATCCTACTGGCTATTGGCTACTGGTAGATTTTGGGGAGCAGGATGTCTTTACTTGTTTACCCACAGGTGAGCCAATCAGACTCCAAAGGGCAGTTCCAAACCCATGGTCACATGGTCCTACCTATTTGATAAGAACAAAATCTATTTAAAAGTAGAAAAGAGTTGTAGTTTTCATTTGAGGCAAATAGGTATTTTTTTGAATAGATTTTAGGAGATTTTTTTTTTTTTTTTTTAATAAGGAACTGACTCTGACTGAATTGAGTCTGAGGGAAAACAAGTAGTGATATGGGTGAAGGTATAAGGAAGGTGAGCTGTAGGGAGCATACATTCAAGGTAGTCAGCATGGAATTCTCAACTACAGTGAAGACGAAGGTCAGGTAAGGCCACAGTGGACAGGAGGCATAAACACTTTCAGGCAGTTACTGGATGTGAAGAGGCTACGAAGATGGGAAAGTCAGCATTTTCTTGTTCCCATGGTAGATCCTGGTGTTCTATCTATAGCCAAGTTTGTGACTATGAGATTCTATTGCAGAACACCCTTAATACATGCAATGGACTGAATGCTTACTTTTTTTTTTTTTTTTTAAATAAATACTAGTTACTTTTCCAGTTGCTGTGATTAGATACTCTGATAAAAATCAAGTTAAAAAAAAAAGGGTCTGTTTTGGCTTATAGTTTCAAGTTTCATTTCACTATGGCAAGAAATATAATGGCTTCAAGCAGGGAAGGCACAGGAGCAAGAGAAGTAAGTCCCAGCTCACACCACATCCACAGTCGGGGAAAGGAGAGGGACCAAGAAATGAGGCTGGACTAGAAAGTCTCAAGGTTTGATCCCAGTGAACACCTTTTACCAGTGAGGCTCAAGTTTCCATAACCTGCCCAAACGGTGCTACTGCTGGGGACCATGTGTTTAAACACAGGACCTTATTGGAGACATTTCACATCTATATCAGCAAACCTCCCATTCATATGTTGACATTCCAATCTCCAAAGTGAAATTCTAATCCAAAAGCCTCTGGGAAGTGGTTAGGTCATGGCAGTAGATGATTTCTCTGTAATACAAACTCCTATTCAGAGCCACCAGGCACTGGATTTTGTTATAGTATTTTAAATGGACCATGATTAAACCCACTCTTTCTACTTCTTATTTTAAAATTTTCTCTTATTTGAGATGACTCTCTTTCATCAAACCTACATACAGACACACAGACACATACACACAGACACACATACATACACATACACACACGCGCGCACACACAGAGCTATGGTTTGGAAACATTGAATATGCCATCCAAAAATTTATGAAGCTTGGTCTTCAGTATGGTATTAGTGAAAGAAGGAGGACTCTTAAGAGGTAGCTAGTGGAAGGTATTTGGGTTTGGGGCACCTCTCCTGGAATAGATTAATGGACTTCTGGTGGGACTCCAGTTAATTCCTACAAGAACAGACTGATGTAAAATGTGGCAAGTCTGACTACCTGACTATCTCATGTTCATCTTATTCTGTGACCACTTTGACACATGCTTTCGCTATTCTGATGCCATCTGCCATTAGGCCCTCATCAGAGGCCAAGCAGATAGGGTTGTCTATTCTTCCATTTACAGACCCTAAAACTATGAGTGAAATAAACCTGTCTCTAAACTATTTTGTTTCAGTGATAGAAAACAGACAAATGCATATGTTTGGCAAATGTTTATCATACGAACATATATCTTAGTAAATAATCATAAAGGAGACATTGAATAGAAATCAAAACCTGAAAAAGACATAAAAATTTCTAGTGTCCTAAGTATTTCCCTGCTGTATTCAGAACTGTCCTCTCTTGCTAAGGTAAACCCTGAAGTAACCTTGTTCTATCATTTATAACATAAAACACACATCTTTAAACTCCATAGCATTACTTGGCATATCATAAATGAAATAATGTATTACATATTCTTTGTGGCTTGTTTTAATGAATAGTGTGTATGCCAGCTGAGGTTGACGGCATATGCCTACAATCCCAGTATTGTAGCTGAGGTAAAAGGATCATGGATTCTAGGCCAGCCTATATTAATTCAGCAGAAAACTGTCTTATGAACTAAGAACAAAAATACTTATTAGGCCAATCTCATACACGTATAACACGTGATTAGTTAATTCATTTTCATCACTGCATAGGAGTCGTCTTTGGGTATATGTGACAATGTATCTGTTATGAGCTAGGTTACTATATCTTCCTCAAGGCCTCTTCCTCTATCAGCAACATGCTCCTGCCTTTTGAGATTCATTAAATCTTGTCCCTTTTATAAAATCTTTTTTGAATGACCTACAAAGTAAAATTGATCATCCATGCTTGCAAGGAGCTTTGTATGATTGTACATCGTGATGGACTAATGCCGATTTGCTAGTATGTCTTCTACTCCCTGATAAACAGTGAAGTTGAGTGCAGAATTTATTCTTCATGTGTATTGCTCTAGTGTCTTACACTGACTGTACTGTGTTTTGAGTATGCATACACGATACACCTTGGCTTAAGTGCAGAGAGTTAGATAATATCCAAATATGGTGGGAAGAAAAGGAGGGGATGGAGGGGGAAAGCATAGGGTGTGGATTTGAGTAGAACACATTGTATACATGTATGGAATAATCAAATAATAAGTAAAATATGTTTTAAAAATTCAAATATTTCTGAGGTTAAAAATCCACTTAAAATTTCAAAGAAATCAAGTCCATGTGCTTTATAGAAACAGGCATATTGAAAGGCAGATGTAGTCTGTTGGTCTGAGGTTCAGAAATTTGGATTTTAACATTCATACAAAACACTCATCACTATAGGATTTGGTTACTGGCACACATGATCCACAGCTGACATCCTAAAGCACACCCAAATGGGTGCCAGCCTCTTCTCTACTGTTCTCCAGTTTAATGACCATTTCTTATTATTGGTAGACAAACAGACCAATGCCGAATAAGCCTGCCAAGGAAAATGCAGGGAAAATATACTAAGAGCCTGTGCTTTCACCAGAGCACAATCTTTAAAGCAGTAAGCTGCACTGTCATTATCTCATTACAGTAATTTCAACACTTGCTCCTGTTAACTTATTAAAAAACATTTTACATCATTTTCTTCATTGCAGGCACAACAAACTATCTCATTACCTAACAGGGATCATCGACAAATGCTGTGGTGAGGGGTGTGATGGAGGAACTGCATGCAAGCAAAGGAAGTCCAGGTTTACAGAGGCAAGCACAGAGCATAAAGAGCTGTAAACCAAGAAAGCTGTGCCAAGAAAGAAAGGGTTTCCAAAATGCTGGCACTGGTGCTGCTCAAGAGGGACAAGCCATTATTCTTCTTACCATGTTCTAAGTCCTTCAGAAAACAGAGACGGTTTATTATAAATTCATCACCACCCATTCATTCTATACATGTGCCAAACATTGTAAAAATGCCCTAAGTGAGCACTTGGACAGACACTTTTAAATTAAACCAACAAAAATGAATCATCTCCAACACACTGTCTAAAGGAGGGATTGGCAAAACACAACCCATAGCCAAGTTCAGCTGCTGCATTTATATTTTGTAAATGGGGTTTTACTAGCTCACAGCTGTATGTGTTCATTTACACAGTCCGTGCTTGCTTTTATACTATAAAGGCTCAGTTATTCAAACAGAGATGGCAGATCACATGGCTCATATTTACTGTCCAGCACTTTGTAGAAAAAGTGTTCTTAACTCCAATCCAGACTTGCTCCTGGAGTAGTGGACCAGGAATACCAGCACTATCAGAGAGCTTGACAGGAAAAGAAGATCAGAGTGGTTCACCTACACGGAATGGATCAAAATGAACACATGAAGAAGATACCACCCTCTATGATGAACAAAAAAATTAAAATATTCACAGCACTGATCCAAAGAGAACAGTCCTAAAGATAAAGATAATTTTCCACACATGAATAAAAGAGTGATCTTTTATTGCTAGACAACAGAGGACAGGGTTCTTTGAACAGAAAGCAAGGAGGTAGTGGCAAGCCAGAGGAACTACTCCTATTGCTATGTAGGGGAGAGAGTCCTTATGTTAGTCTTCACCACCAGAGAAGATAGCACATGTACAACCTGCATCAACTAGTGCAGATTAGTTTTTTCCATAAAAGAACTATCACTATTGAAAGCTGATGTTGACCCCATATCACTTTCCCAATACAAACACAAGTAACTAAGAAACAGATTTGCTAATTTCAACCAAGTTCATTTGGTTGTCATATTCATTTCCTTCTTAATACTCCATTTTCTCTGTAACAGGAAAATTGCTTCTCCAATAAGGCAATGGGTTATGACTTGCTCCTTGAAAACAAACATGCTATAAAATCCATTTAAAATCTTTATTCTATCATGTGCTATTTGCGTTTCATTTGTAACAGGCGATTTACTGTCATTTGGGCCTTACTTTAGCCAATGCTATAAGGACCTGACAGAGGTGAACACCACTTCTTCCTAAAGTTACAAAGCCTGCATCGCTACTGCATTCACATTTAACATCACTAGTTTCTGATTTTGAGCTGGTTAAGTTTGATCACATACAAATTCAAATACTTACAAAGAGAGAAGAACAATAAATATGTGAAAGAAAAAAACAGTTTATAATCTTCCATTCTAACCAATGGGCAGAAGGTTAGACTTGTGAAAAACACACACCAGAACCACAATTCTTACTGGAAAAATAGCTTTACAGGCTAGTGAAAAAGGCGCCATGCAATAATTTGGCACATGAAGTTATTTCTACTCTGATAATAACTGGCACTTGCTCAGGCAATGCCATTTTCTGACTTCAAACTCACCCTGCTTTGGACTATGCGACACAGTCTGTAGGAAGTATATTCTGAAAATTGGAGTCATTTGTCTGAGTGCTTTCAGACTGGACAGTTTTTGACTTCAGACATGGTGACCCAACTTCAGTCTTAGCAAATTTACACCTTTTATAGCATCTTTCTCTTCTGACCAAATCTGATGAAGAACAAAGATGGCCGCTGCTTCATGATCTCCCGAGATGTCACAGGTGGGAGTGCACCTGGGCCAGCACTGTTGTGTGGAGACAAGATGCTGAGGCTCAGAGACGTGAAGCACACTGCTTCATGCCATGCCACACGTGGGCAGCTGATCACTGGGAAGCATATTCCCAGAGGACAGATGCTTTTCTATCCTTTCAATGGTTTGCATTTACCAAGTGTTGGCACACAGTAGGCACTCTCAAATTGTTTACTCAATGTACTACAAATCTCTGAATTTCAGTCTAAAAGTTTCTTCTATTGTATTATGCCCGTTTATGTTTAACAATGAATTAATCTCTCTTTTATTTTTTAAAAGAATCAGAAGTCACATTTTAAATTATGCTTTTACACAGGTATAATTAAATCTTTAAAAGGTGGGATGGCAAAGAAATTAAAGGCTAGAGTGTAACAGACATTTTATAACCTGCAGATGCCAACAGCAGGCAGCTCCCATCCTACTCCGCCCCCTCCTCCCCCACAGTATAACGACAATTATATTTCAGGGTGAATAATATAATTATCTAAATGAAACCAGGAAGAAAAAAAACGCATACAACATAAAAGGATTAGCTGCTCGAGGACTTGTGGTTGGGGGAGGCAGGAGGATGGACCCAGGCTGACAATTTCACAAAGTAGCCATCAATTATTTAAATCATTGTGACTTTTCAGACAGCATTCTGGACAGCAAGGAGAAAAAAAAGAACACTGTAGGAATTTGAAAACCACAAATTAGGAGAGAGATGCTTGTTATTTGGTTTTGGAGTGAAACGTGCTCTGCCTAGCGAAAGGATCAAAAGGCAAAGTCATTCTATAAGAAGGGTAGTTAAAGATGTTACTTGTCTGCAATTCAACAGAACAAAATACAGTTCTTAGAGAAAAAGTACAAGTGCTGGGGGAGGGGCTATGTGAGAAAAGGACTGGGAGGTGTGTAGGTGTGTGTGTGTGTGTGTGTGTGTGTGTGTGTGTTGGGGGGAGGGTATGTGATGTAAAATGAATAAACTAATTAATTAATGGAGAAACAAAAAACCTCAAGTACTATTAAAATTCACAGAGAGCAAATCACTCAACTGACCAACAGCAACATTTTAAACTAACACCACAAGTAGGACAGATAGAGAACTAAGCCAGAAGGAGGGGACTCAGCTTCTATTACCGCTGTCATTTCTAGATGTCACTTTAGACAAGGCTTTCACATGTGGAGCCTGGCTCAAGGGGATGCAGATGGATTATTTTCTAAGGCACATTCCAGCCTTAAAAATTCTATTAAAGTCAAGTCTTTATATAAATATACACCAAATTGTTCTGGAAAAACTCACAATTCAAATTAATTATATAGAAAAACTAGTTTTAGATAATATTATATATTAAATACTATAAAAGTAAATGACTTGTCTCATGCATATGCTTGAGGCCACAATACTGCCTGTCTGACCTATTATATCTCTACTATAAAAGTAAGTCTGCCAGTGACTCTAAATCCAGGTTGTAAAAGAAAGAAAGAAAAGAAAGAAAAGAAAGAAAAGGATCAAAATAGCTGCCCCCCATTCTTGTTGCTATTGCTTGAAGCATCTGCATTTGCTAAGCTGCTGTAGAGAAATTGATTGTTTCTTCACAGGCACGAGATCTGCTTTGGGTAATACTCATGAGGTAAATCTAGTCAATAGTTTCACGAGCCAATTAGCTCACCTTCCATCCAGATTTAACTAGTTGGGAAAAAAATAAAAATAGCTTAAGTCAGTCACTTGCAATGATTTTTAAGAAACAATCAGATTTTCCACAGAAAAATAGGCATTATAAACATATACCCAATCATTTAAATAATTTAAATGTATTTTGAACAAGTATACAAGCTTTATATTTACACACACAAGATTTAAAAACAGCAACACAGGAACTCATTAAGAAAATTCTCAACAACTAAACAATGGTTTTATAAATTACAACTTTCAAATTTAGTTCATGAAAAATAAAATCTTTAGCTGATTTACATGCTACATATCAAATCCTCTGATATTTTCTGCTAATGACTTTCTTGTCTGGATGGTAAGGATGACTTTCCTTTGCTCATTTAGACCCCTGTCATTACTGTCACTCAAATCGCTTAGGTCCTTTCAAAATGGTAGGCATAGGATGCTATGTGTTTGTCATACATATAAAACCTTGCAACACAAAAATCAAATGTCAATGCATGTAATGTTTTTTTTTTTTTTAAACAAGTTAACATGGAATCTTAGGATAATGTATAACAAAACTGGGTTGGGGGGTGACTTGGTAGCAAAAGACCCACAGTTACTGCCTCAGGAGCAGCCACAGGTTCACATCAATAGTGATGGGTCACATCAGAAGGTCTGAGATGTCTAAAACCACACAATTCTCATGAAGTCATGAGAAACAAAAAAGAAGCAAACTTGTGGGACAGTCTACAGGATGCCTCACTATCACCACATGAAATAGACGCACTGCTTCTGTGCATTTATTTTAAATAAACATACAGCCATGTTTGTACAGCAACGTTTGCTGCAGCACCAATCACAACAGCTAAGTAATGGAACAAAGTAGAGACCCAAACAGAGGAATGGATTTATAAAGTGTGGTGTATATGCCCAAAGGAAGATTTTCAGCCATAAAGACAAATGCCATTGGTGGGGAAATGGATGTAACTGGAGATAATCACATGAGAATGACTTAACTCAGTCTCAGAAAGCAAAACACTGCATGTACTCTCTCACTTGTATATAGTATATATAATCATGTATGCACATATGATGAAATAAATGTTCAAGGCCACCATCAGGGGGACATGATAGACCAAGAAGGAGGTTTCTGAGGGAACACACTTAGTGTACTAATGCATACTACATAAAAATTGGAAAAAAAAAACAAGAAAGAGAAATAAAACATCAAAAAATAAAAATTAGACTGCCATGGCTATTAAAAGGGGAACAGCAAGAAACCTCTGGAGACCTGCATTGTCCTTAAATGTTTTCTGTGAGAAACAGAAGGAAAATTTATTTTAAAACATAATGGTGGCCCTTGCTTGATCCTTTTGGCTGAGGCAGATTCCAGGGAATACTCCATATCCTAACCCATCCTAGAGGAACCACTGCACTCAGAGCAGCAGGATTTCAGGATCAGCCTGAGTCCCAGGAGCTCAGGATCACAGAGACAGCTGGACTGTGAGGAGTTCTGATACAGGCAAGATAACTGGAAAGAGACAGTGAGTGCAGATAGCACTAGAGATAAACAGGGCAAAAGGCAAGCACAAGAACATAAGCAACAGAAACCAATGTTACCTGGCATCATCAGAACCCAGTTCTGCCACCATAGCAAGTCCTGGACACCCCATCACACCAGAAAAGCAGGATTCAGATGTAAAATCACTTCTCTGTAAAATCTATCATCTGATGATGATAGAGGACTTTAAGGACACAAACAACTCCCTTAAAGAAACACAGGCGAACACAGGTAAACAAGTAGATGCTCTTAAAGAGGAAACACAAAAATCCCTTAAAGAATTGCAAGAAAACACAACCAAAATAGTGAAGAAATTAAAACAAAACCATTCAGGATCTAAAAATAGAAGTAGAAACAATAAAGAAATCTCAAAGGGAGACTACCCTGGAAATAGAAAACCTAGGAAAGAGATCAGGAGTCATAGATGCAAGTATCACCAACAGAATACAAGAGATAGAAGAGAGAATCTCATGTGCAGAAGATACCATAGAAAACATCGACATAACTGTTAAAGAAAATGCAAAATGCAAAAAGCTTCTAACCCAAAACATCCAGGATATCCAGGACACAATGAAAAGACCAAACCTAAGGATGATAGGTATAGATGAGAGTGAAGATTCCCAACTTAAAGGGCCAGTAAATATCTTCAACAAAATTATAGAGGAAAACTTTCCTAACCTAAAGAAAGAGATAGATGCCCATGAATATACAAGGAGCCTACAGAACTCCAAATAGACTAGACCAGAAAAGAAATTCCTCCCATCACATAATAATCAAAACATCAAATGCACAAAACAAAGAAAAAATATTGAAAGCATTAAGGGGAAAAGGTCAAGTAACATAAAAAGGAACACCTATCAGAATTATAGCCGACTTCTCCCCAGAGACTAGAGAAGCCAGAAGATCCTGGACAGATATCATATAGACTCTAAGAGAACACAAATGCCAGCCCAGAATACTATACACTGCAAAACTCTCAATCACTATAGATGAAGAAACCAAGATATTACATGACAAAACCAAACTTGTACAATAGCTTTCCATAAATCCAGCACTACAAAGGATAATAGGTGGAAAACTCCCACACAAGGAGGGAAACTACAACCTAGAAAAAGCAAGAAAGTAATCTTCCAACAAACACAAAAGAAGATAGATACACAAACATAATTCCATCTCTAATAAAAAGATAACAAGAAGCAACAATCATTTTTCCTAAATACCTCTTAACATCAATGGACTCAATTCCCCAATAAAAAGACATAGACTAACAGACTGGATACATAAACAAGACCCAGAATTTTGTTGCATACAGGAAGCGCACCTCAGTGACAAAGACAGACACTACCTCAGAGTAAAAAGCTGGAAAACAAATTTCCAAGCAAATGGTCCCAAGAAACAAGCTGGAGTAGCCATTCTAATATCGAATAAAATTGACTTTCAACCAAAAGTTATCAAAAAACATAAGGACACTTCATACTCTTCAAAGGAAAAACCTACCAAGATGAACTCTCAATTCTGAACATCTATGCTCCAAATGTAAGAGCACCCACATTTATAAAAGAACTTTACTAAAGCTCAAAGCACACATTGCACCTCACATAATAATAGTGGGGGATTTCAACACCCCATTCTTAGCAATAGACAGATCATGGAAACAGAAACTAAACAAAGTTATGAACCAAATGAATTTAACAGATATCTATAGAACATTTCATCCTAAAACAAAAAGAAAATACCTTTTTCTCAGTACTTCATGGTACCTTCTCCAAAATAGACCAATATAATTGTGACCAAAATAATTGTCACGATACAAAAAGATTGAAATAATCCTTTGCATCCTATCAGATCACTCTCAAATACCTGGGCACAGGGCAAAAGTTCCTGAAGAGAACACCAATGGCTTATGCTCTAAGATCAAGAATTGGCAAATGGGACCTCATAAAATTGCAAAGCTTCTGTAAGGCAAAGGACACTGGCAATAGGACAAAATGGCAACCAACAGATCGGGAAAAGGTCTTTACTAATGCTATATCTGATAGAGGGCTAATATCTAATATATACATAGAAGTCAAGAAATTAGACTTCAGACAACCAAATAAATTTATTTAAATTGGGGTACAGAGCTAAACAAAGAATTCTCAACTGAGGAAAGCCGAATGTCTAAGAAGCACCTAAAGAAATGTTCAACATCTTTAGTCATCAGGGATATGCAAATCAAAACAACCCTGAGATTCCACCTCACACCAGTCAGAATGGTCAAGATCAAAAACTCAGGTGATAGCAGATGCTGGCAAGGATGTGTCGAAAGAGGAACACTCCTCCATTGTTGGTTGGATTGCAAGCTGGTACAACTGCTCTGAAAATCAGGCTGGCAATTCCTCAGAAAATGGGACATATATGAGTACCCAGCTATACCACTCCTGGGCATATACCCAGAAGATGCTCCAACATATAACAAGGACATATGCTCCACTATGTTCATAGCAGCCTTATTTATAATAGCCAGAAGCTGGAAAGAACCCAGATGTCCTTCAACAGAGGAATGGATACAGAAAATGTGATACATTTACACAATGGAGTATTACTCAGCTATTAAAAACAATGAATTCATGAAATTCTTAGGCAAATGTATGGAACTAGAAAATATCATCCTGAGTGAGATAACCCAATCACAAAAGAACACACATGGTATGCTCTCAGTGATAATTGGATATTAGCCCAGAAGCTTGAAATACCCAAGATACAACTCACAGATCACATGAAGCTCATGAAGAAGGAAAACCAAGTGTGAGCACTTCAGTCCTTCTTAGAAGGAGTAACAAAATACTCTTGAGAACAAATATGGAAACAAAGTGTAGGACAGAAACTGAAGGAGGGGCCATCCAGAGACTTTTCCACCTGGGTATCCATCCCATGTGCAGTCACCAAAGGTAGATGCTGATGTGGATTCCAGGAAGTGCATGCTGACAGGAGCCTGATATAGCTGTCTCCTCAGAGGTCTGCCAGTGCCTGACATATACAGAGGTGGATGCTCACACCATTGAACTTATTATGGGGTTTCAATGGAGAAGACTGAAGAAGCTAAAAGGGTTTGTGGCCCCATGGGGAGACAGCAACAATACCAATTAACCAGAGCTCCCAGGGTCTAAACCATCAGCCTGGGAGCACATAGAGAGGGACCCATGGCTACAACTGTGTATGTAGGGGAGGATGGCCTTGATGGGGATAGATGGGGGAGGAGATCCTTGGTCCTGTGAAGGCTGGATGCCCCAGTGTGGGGGAATTCGAGGGCAGAGAGGTGAGAGTGGGTGGGAGGGTGGGTACATATCCTCATAGAAGCAGGAGGAGGGGGGATGGGATAGGAGGTTTCTGGGGGGGAGAGGGAGAAAGGGGAAAGGGACATCTGAAAATTAAATAAAATATTCAATAAAGAAAAAAACATAATGGTGTTTTGCTTGACAAATGTGAGTTTGCTTTTGTACACTTTTTGACAATGCTGCTGGCAATTTCATTTATTCATTTAGTGTGAACCTAGTATGTTGTAAAAATTTTTACTGGTCTATGGCAAAATTTGAAAAGATGAAAGAAAAGGGAAACTTTCCTTGGAAAGTGGAAAGAACTTAGCAGACAGTCCAGCCCTTACTCTGTTCAGGTTGCTTGCTGTAGTATTGCTTTGGAAGCCATGGACACAGCAAAGTTACCAATGCATTTCTGCAAGTACCTGATAGGCACCTTGACCTTGAAATAGCCAAGAGGACAACCAATTCAGAAATGCCTTATGGAATAAAGGGGGAAGCAATTAAGCTCCTGTGGCTGAAGTCAGGCAGAGAGAAGTGCTGTGTGAGGCCATCGAGCAGAGGTAGAGAAAGGCTCATTTAAGTGCAGTTATCTGAATTTGAATTTGTACATATTTGCAAGTGAATACCCATGGTATTCTGGACTCTACAGATAGGACCATCCATCATGGGAATAGCTGTAACCATGAGCGGTAAAAGAAGATAGAGATGGGGAAGAAAAAGAAAGAGAAACCAAATAGAAGCTGAGATGAATTTTTCTTCTCAAAAGACTCTATTTCTAATATTCACAGTCTAAAAGGGACACAATGACACAGATAACCTGTTAATGAGCTAGCTGTGGGTTGTCTACTCCCCAGGGCAGGATTTCCAACTGACAGGGCTTGTGTGGGTCTAAAAAGAATGAATGAGAAATTGAATAAGAAATGTACGGCTTAATCTTTCAGTAAATATGGATGTGCTCTGGCTAATGGCTGCTCCCGTAAACAAAGGTGAGGATGAGGTCTGGCCTGATGATGCCTTTGTGGCAAAGGAATGAAAACCTGACAGAGACTTGAGTGTAATATATATTCCAGGAAGTCAGTTTGTTGAGTTTGTTTAGCCAATTATGACAATCCATCAACGTAGTGACCTCAAACAGCAAGCCCAGGTTCATCCATTTCAGGTAGTTCTGAGGCCCTTGCTCAGTGCTTTCGTCTAGAGGAAACAAAACATTCACAGGAGACAGTCTCCTGTTCAGGACAGTGTGACTAGGTCAGCTCCCTACATCAGCTGCCTCTGTGATGCCAGGTCTCTGACTTTTATGATATCTGTAGCTACCAAGTCACAGTCTTCTTTAAAGGGCTTGCCCTTGAGGTTTTGCATTCCCTAAAACCTTTCATGCTTCCCTGTCAAAACCAACAGAAAGCTGGTCCATGTGAAGCCCAAGATGCTTCCAGGGGTGCTGTGTCTGTCTGACTTTGTTTCTCATTCTCCTCATTCTTCTTCCACTTCTGCACTCAGTCAGTTTGTCCTCTCAGATCACTGAATCTTGTGTCCCTTTTTCAGGACACATTCTCCTGTCTTCTCCATATGTATACGTCTAACAACACTATAAGATCCTTCTTACCCAATGTCTCTCTTGATTCTCTTTTTTAAAGATTTATTTATTTTTTATTTATATGAGTATACTGAAGCTGTCATCAGACACACACTAGAAGAGAGCATCGTATCCCATTACAGATGGTTGTGAGCCACCATGTGGTTGCTGGGAATTGGACTCAGGGTCTCTGGCACAGCAGTCAGTGCTTTTAACCACTGAGCCATCTCTCCAATCCATCTCTCTTGATTCTTAAGGTCCCTCTATTCACCCTGTAGAGTGCCAAGCTTCTCGACCATCACAACTGGTACTCCCTATCCATTTTGTCCCATGAAGTGAGACCATAAGTTTCATATAGTGCAAAAATTTAATAAATATTGCCATTTGGTTTCAATGGTCTTTTAACACAGGGGAATTACTAGACTGATTCTTGTCATTCTTGTCACAGACAATGGAGCAGATTTCTCCTGCCCAGAGTAGACGGCCACACCCATATTAAATGTAGACAAGTTGAACAGGGACCTTGAAAAGCAGAAAGGAAACCAGCTGCTTTCCTTGAACAGTTAATCTTTAAAGGACCATTTAACTTTCAAGCTGAGATAGTCTTGTTTCTCTTTACTTTCTCACTAGAATGTCTGTAAGCCAAAGTGGTAACATACAGACGGGGCAAAAATTACTTAGGATAAGAACCTCGAAAATTCCCTAAGTACAGCAGTTCTCTGTCTCTACTCATCTGGCTGCTACCAGTAATCTTGCCAGATCAGCAATTCCCTTCTAAGAATGATAACTATCATTTGCTTGGGCTGTTGAGCCAGCCTTTCTCTCTTCCTAGTTTCTTTTTCTGAGATGCTCTTCCCCTTCTCTATCATTTAAGGAAAAGAAATAAATCTGGAGATGCCTTTGTTAGCACATAAAGTCAAATATCTTTCTGGCAAAGGCAGCCTTCTAAAGACCTGAGTGACAGAGTGTTAATGTAGCTTCGTCCCTGTCAGCAGATCTGTCATAAGTCATTACCCTCACTTCTGCTTATCCACCCAATAGTGTGCCGAGAGAAGATCAGAATGGACAGCAGCCACTCAATGTTTCAAAATATTTATCTCAAACAAGGCCTGGTGCATGGAACAGTCTAGGTGACAAACTAAGCTGGCCATCAGCAAACCCACCATTACATGATAGAAAGTAAATCCAGACTCCCAGCTTAAAGCCCAAGGCTTATCCCTACACGGATGTCATTTTCAAACAGCCTTGCACTCAGCAAGCAAGGCTGGTGAACAGTGTCACTAACTGTAATTGCTTCCCATTCAGACTCCCTCATCACAAAACCTGCTAGCTTTCTGTTTTGAGTTTTATTTTTAAATGAGCTTATAACCTATGAGACTGGTCTCCTAAAACAAAAATTTGAAATAATTAAGGATCCCTATAAAATACATATAGGGATATATATATATATATATATATGTATATATATATATATATATATATATAATTTTTTTGCAAGAGCCAAGAGGAAAAAAACAACCCACTAATGTTTATTTCTAGCCTCTTTGTATTACTATCTATACTCTATATAAGTTAGTTTAAATATAGCTATTTTTTCTTTTCATTTTGCAGGAAGATTTTTGAAGAAGACCCATTAACCAAAAACTTCACACACATACACATACACACACACACACACACACACAAAACAAAATAAAGCCAAATAAGAATGACTTATTTTATTCTTCAGAGAAGAGACCAAACCTTTAAGACATTTATAGATACTGAAGTTGCTCATACATTGGGTGTAGTCTGCCTGAGTATCAAGCCATTTCTCATGCCACAGCCTTCTGAATTAATGTTGATGAAAACAAGTTCCTTTATCATATAATACTCATAAAGAGACTACTTTCAGATTAAGATGAACTGGTCAATTTCACGTTTCATGACAATATTTAAAGGAATTTTTTAGACTAGTACTTCCAATAAGTGAGTGCTTCAAAGAAAGCAACTCTGCTGTCACTCACTGTGGCATCCACACACTCCCATTTTGAATGTCCTGTAAGTAACACCATGTCAATAGTGAGGAGTTGGAGTTGCATTTCTAGAAGAGCTGAAGGGAAATTAGAATGCACAGACTCACTTATGCTATAAAACCAATATGGGAGAATAATAATGGTAGAATTTTGGCTGGGGAGAATGTGGATGTTCAAGGAACATGATTTAAGCTTTTAGGTGCTTAAATATTTTCATAAATTATTCAAAAATAGTTTATTAGTTATCAAATTCTCATGCTGATGGTTTAATAATGTATGAAACAGCACTGGAAATGCTAGTGATACGTTTGAATGGAAATGCCCCCAGCTGGTAGTGGTGTTCTATGAGGTTAATGAAACCTTACTGACATGGAGCCTTGCTGGTAGACACAGGGATGCAGGGGCAAGCTTTGAGGGTGAGAGGCAGGCCCTGCCTCTAGTCTTGTTGTTTCCTGAATGCCAGCACTATGTGGGCAGCAGCCTCTCTCTGCCTTCCTCACCACAATGGACTCTTAGATCATGAGCTAAAATATGTCCTTCTCACCTCAACTTCTTCCTTTAGGTGTTTAGTAAGAGATATGAGGAAAGCAACTAGCACAACAAATGTGGCTTTTCCTTTAATAGGGAATATTTCTACAGGAACTGTCTAAGCACCAGTCTCCTTGATGCTTATCAGAATGAAGGGATTATACAAGTGAAGCAATAATCACTGTTGTGAAATGTCTCAGTATGTGGAGACTTCTTTAAGCCCTGTTGGACACATCATATCTACAATACGTCCCTCCTTGTCTAATTTAGGTAGCTTAGTAGCTTGGGCCAGTGTCCTTCTTGTCCTGTAAATGAGGGGAGGGAACCCTAGGCAGGTGTTCGCTGGAACTCTTTCTCATTAGTGACACCAGACTCATGCATTTCATGCTTTCACCACCTTACCACAAGGAAACTTAATAACAATTACTTTCAAAGATAGTTCTGAAGAATCAACAGAAATAATTTATATAGAAATTAAAAAAGATCTAAGCCAGCTATAGGGGTAACAGTATACAAAAAGCACAACTGGATTAAAAATGAAATGAGAACACAAGTCTCCATTAGTAACAAAAGGTTTGAATTGCTCAGGTAAGTATGCATTTCTTTAGGTATAGATGCACACTAAAGAATGAGATTGGATTCCAAAATGCTTTGGTTTGTAAACCTAGGTTTTTTTGTTTTTTTAATTACAGTGAGGACATGAGAACCATCTCTAAGAGCTTAAGAGTGAGGGCACCAATTGATCAGGTCTCTGTTCAACTTAATGATTTTCATGATGACTTCCAGCAGACCTTAAATGGAACTAATCTATTTACGCAAATAAAGCTGCATCTCTTCTGTACCAGACAGTGGAACAGCAGAATGGCACCACTGCTGTGATCAATGCCACTCACAGGCAACACTCTTCACAGTAACATAACCTCATCTGACAAAGACAGTATGCTGTTGCTGCTATCCATACATCCCTGGGAAAACACAAAAGATTACTGGCAGTGCTTTGGTCTATCTGGGAAGATAATAAGTTTTGGCATCAGTGTAATTATCTCCAGCACATAGTTATACTGAAAGCAGCTGTATGTACCATGGCTTGACTGGATTCCTGCAATCACCCACCTATCAATAGCTTTCACTTGTAGCCCCATTGACTCCTCCGATTCAGACTATGCTAGGCATTTGCTTTAACAGCAATACTTGCACACTGGTTCCCATGGCTAGGTAGAGGAGTGAGTCATGTGCCTACTAGCCCACATGTACATGGAACTTCAGAATGTGACCTAACTTGGAAACAGGTTCTTTGAAGATGAAATTAAAACTTGGGATAGAAATATACAAGATTAAAATGGCCTTAAAGCTACTAAAAGTGTCCTTGTGGGAGCCAGACAAATTACAGAGGCAGGGAAAGGTTATGCTAAGGAGGTAGAAACCAGAGTTATGTTTCTCGAGAAAGAACAATAGTATCTTCCAGAAAGGGTCCCCTCCCCTCTAGAGCCTTGGAAGAATTGCAGATTCTGATACCTATAACAGTGATGGAGTAAACTATTTAAGGTTTTCAAATATTGATTTATTTTATGTGCATACATATGTATACTACAGTGCTTGTATAGAGGCCTAAGGACAACTTACAGGAGTCACTTCTCCCCCTTGTGTTCTAGAGACTGAACTCTGGTTATCAGTCTTAGTAGCAAATACTCTTACTTACCTAGCCGTCTTGCTGGCCCCACTGAATAGGCTTTTTTTGTTTTTGCTTTAAGCCATTGTGTTCCCCTGCTTTGGCATTCCTGGAGACAAATGCATTGACTCTCAGAGTCAGGAGCACCCGTGCTGCTACTGGTCTCCAGCCCTCAGAGTGGCTGCAGGAACAGCACATGCTGGAGCTACAGCAGCTGCTCTTGCTTGCTGTCAGGCTAGGGTATAGGGCACTAGCAAAGTGACTGGGTGTGTGTTAAGAGTGAATGCAGGTTGGTGGGAAGAGGAAAGCAGTCTGAAGATCCAGGGGGAGCTGGCAGGATGTAGAAGTGTAGAGTGAGAAAGCCAAAGAAGCGAGAGCTAAAAAGCAGTCAGTCAGGAACTGACTTAGAGTGCTCGGTGCTGAGACCAGTCACATGTGGTATGAGGAAGGAGGTGGAATATGTTCCACAGTCATTATCCCACTTACCCATTATCATGTTCCTAGGCTATAAAATTATAATTTCTATTTTCTAGAAAAAAAAATAGGTAGTGAGAGGCTGAATAATTTGGTCATAGTAAAGAAGCTATGAAGTGATATGGCTGGAATTCATCTGTATGTGATTCCAAAGCTTATGTATAAAGCTTGGTTCCCAATATAAAGTTGAACACTCTATGATGGACCTGTCTTGAGTAATGCCTCAGCAATAACCAGGTTCTCCCTCTCGGGGAAATCACTGATTATACGCAGCAACAGTCTTCAGAGAAGTGGTGCTGATTCTGGCTGAATCTGGGCTTCTTGCAGGGAGCCCCTCACTCCTGGCCAACTGATGGAGTGTGGGCAGTGGTGATTTTAGGAAGCTTCCTGGGTGACTTCAATGGGTCATGTTCCTGAGAATCACTGCTCTAAGCCAGCAGGTGGAAGTGGGAAGTGTGGCTGGCTGAGGAGGAGGTGAGAGTTTGCTGTTTGCAGGCAGACTGTAGCTATTTTACTTTTCAGAAGTGACTCTGGCAAATGCTGGGGCAGTGAGCAAAATATAATATGCTTTGAATGTTTCAAGACGGCTTAGAGTGTTACTCACACAGCTTATGTTTGTTCCTCCAGTGATAGGGAATTTGAGCCTGAGCCTGAGCCTGAGAAGCTGCTTCTGTCTCATACTGCCCATCCTGAGCCAGAAAACGTGGGCTCCTGTCTTGGGAAAGCACTCTGTAAAATTCCGATATGTGCTAGACTAGGAAACAGCTTTTGCCACTATGACAAATAGTGTTTTCCTTGCAATGTCTGGGTCAGCATGAAACATTGTAGACTATTTCCTTAATATGACTATGGTTGCTCACAGCAAAGCTAAGTACACATAGCATTAGGTCTGGAAACTCCTTACCCCTAAGGCTGAGCATGGTGACACTGAAAGATGCTTCTGCAACCTTAGATTATATTGAAATCATGAGCAGGGCTACTTCATCCCTGGTAAAAAGTTTGGAAGTCTGGTTCTCACCAAGTTTCTAGGTGAGAACTAGCTGCACTAGTCTAGGGTACTGCTTTTCAAACACAAATACACAGACACCCAAGTGGTGACATCATATAAGTGCAGGCTAAGTCAGAGGTCTGATGCTCCTGGCTACAGACAGCTCTTTAGCTAGCAATAAAGGTAAAGATAAAGCAGTGGGTGGAGAGGAGACTTTCTGTGGATCACTGATCCTATGACTGCCTTCCCACTCAGCAGTTTCATAGGTAAGGAATAAATACATGAAATACTGCTACTGTCAGTTAAAAAACAAACAAGCAAACATGAAAGACTATCTACATTTGCAAACAACAATACATAAGAGAACTAAAATTGAACCAGAGTTCAGTCTCTTTCCTCATGTCTACTCTATGGAATGGAAATCTCTGGACTACCTCAGTGTCTACCTCAAATAAATGAGCCCCAAATTCCATATCCAGAATGATGATCATCAAAACTATACATCCATAATATGTCTTAGGACAAATGAGGAATTTCTCTTAAGAGAACTTTTTAGTTTAACTCCAATCAACAGCCCTAGCATTCCAAGAGTTGAGGCCATTTTTTTTTTTGCAGGAAAAGTAGAGCCAACCTCTTAGAAGTCAAACCTAATCCTGTCCTTACATTGGAACATCAGAGGTAAAAGAACTGTGACATCCTGATTTAGCAATGTGTTGGTTTTGAAACTCAAGATTAGGGATTTTGTATGAAGGACATATGTCTTTGCAGTAAGGAAAGCATCATTCATATCCAGCCATTCGCTTGTCCATTTCTTAAATACTGAATATGAGGACTAGCAGATGACCTGGGTTTCATCTTCATGGCCCACATGGTGGAAGAAGAGAACCAACTTTGTCAAGCTGTCCTCTGATCTCCACACATGCACCAGAGCCTGTGTGTCTACCACACATGAAAAATGTCACTTTTATAAATATTATTAAATATTCTAGTTATTCTAAATCTATTCTGGAACCAGAAATTTCAGAGAGAACCAATGGTAACAACTATCCAAGCTCTTGTCTGCTGTAAATGCTTTAGGGCTAAGGCAGATGGTCCTTTCCTTCACTCTCTGGGAGGCAGTATGGGACAGTAAAGAATTTGGAGCAATGCTCCTCTAACTATAGTAACAGCCCAGTATCCCCACAATCTGTTGGGAATATATGCTTTTATGAGATAAAATAAAAATGAGTTACTAGAAAAAAAATTCAAAACCTAGAAATATACACGATTTAATTCCTAATTATTAGATTCCCAGACAATGTCAAAGTGCTCAGAATGATTAAGTGTCTAAACGCTCATTCTCAATCAAACCTGCATCTGATGGCACAGAGGAGGGTAGCTTGCAAACAACCACAATCCTCAGACTATGATTTGTAAACTGTTGTAGAACACAGGGCTCAGGACTAGATTTCCTGGGTGGGAACCAATCTTTCCTTTGCTAGTCAGAAGACTCTGTGTAGGGAATTTAAGTCCATTGTTTTCAGTTTCTTTATTGTAAGATCACCAAAGAGGGTCCTGCCATACAATCAAAGCATATATAAGCCAGTGCACATAAAGCATTTAGTAGAGGGGCTGGCTCCTAGTCAACATTGCTAATGTGCTAGCTGCAATAATAAGCTGTAGTACTGTTGTCACGACTTCTCATCCTGCTGGGCTGTGACATTGGAGGCCCACATCTAGCACAGCATTTCACCTACAAAATGGAGCTCGCTAGTTTCTTTCCTACTGACTCCCTTTCTTTCCTCCACGGAATCTACCATGGAAAGTAAAATCGCCAGTGTGAGTGCATGTCAGCACCCCAGATGTGTCTCCTCATGTTATGATGTCTGGGCTGCTCAGATGCCATGTTGGAGGGGCAAAGACAGAACTATGTTTCTCCTCACAGAGACCCCATGCGGTTCTTCTGCCAGGAGAGCATGCACTTCACTTGCTCATGCTCAAATGCATGAAAGCAGCACTGAGACTGCTGACCTTCCTTCTTCCTGGAAAACTCAACTGGGCTAATGACAAAGGACATGGCTGCTGCCTCAGGGGAAGAGCTCACGCTCTGCTGTGTGCTGTGGCCCAAGAGCAGCACCACAGAGGGACCTCTTTACCCTTTATGTAACTGAGCACTCTGTCCACCTGGTGTCTCTCATATATTGCCCCCCCCCCCCCGGTTCCCTCACTAATGTGTCTCACATTCTTAGTTAATATATTTTAAGACCTACTTACCACTTTATCTCATATTAGTCACATACATTTAGCTGGAAATAAAAGTATCAAGTAGACATGGAGAAACCCTTAAGAAACAGACATTTTAGCATGGGCAATCATGTTAGAAGAAAATTTACAATTGTTATAAAGAAAGAGACCTTTTCAGGATGGAAACCTCATCTCAGAGAACAGTAGACAGATTTAATAACCACATCCCTCACTACTTTGCATCTCCAAAAATATGCAGTTTTGATGTACAAAAGAAGGTACGACTATAACCATATAACAAAGCCAGTATCTTAGCTCTGTGTCTGAACTTGGAGGTTAATAGCTAGAACGGCTTTGGTCTTAAGATTTTCTCACTTGTGTGAGAGCTCAGAAGGAGAACAGGTCAAGTGGAGTTCAAACCTTGCTCAGATTAGAACACTTGATTTTAAGGACAAATGACACAGTCACTAATATAAAATGGTGGGTGACAAGTTTGAGCGTGATCTGACAGGTGCACCATGGACTTCCCAGAGGTGACATCTAGCTGGCTGTGTGCATAGCCCAATATGTGGTTATGAGTTTCAACATACATTTGCTACTTAAACTGAAAATGATCATGTTTAATAAGATGAATCTTTAGTTCAAATGAAGGAACATTAATAAAGAAATAACTTACAGAAGTATGGTCAGTGTTGAGAGAAGGCTCTAGGGATGGTGAGGGATCAGAGACTAGTAACAGCAGAAAGCTGAAGTCAAGGTGCAAGGAGGAGAGACTGTGGTCAGAGTCCAGAGAGAGCTGTAGCTACAGCTATTGGTGAAATTTCATTGCCCAAAGTGCGAGGAAGGAGTCGGTCAGCCTCTTTCTTTTCTGACCTTCTGCTTCCTGCTGCTGATCCCTCCCAGTGGAACCCACTTGGTAAGATGGCCATAGTAGTACAGTCCATAGGGTTGGCCTCAGCATACATGGGGAAGGGGAGGGAAGAATTGGGACAAGAGACCTGGATAGGTAGTAGTTTGAAAAAAACTTCCAGTGACATAAGACATTTGTTAAGATTCAGGTCTTATCAGTAGCAATCTAGAAGGGAGAGTGAACAGTGGACACACAGCTGTGACACCCCCCTCTATGATACATCACCAAGAGCATGTCTAACATGACAGACAGTGCACACTAACAACTAGCCTTATGATGCTTCTAGTTCATCTCTTCCTTATCACAGAATTGATTATAACTAGACAACCCTTGAAAAAGTTCTAGCATGCCTCCTAACTCTAATGCACAGACTTTAGCTAGCTAGGTAGCACAGTCAAAGAGATCACTGAAGCAAGGGTGACCCCTCCATGTAGATAGCTCTGCTGAAGAGCTCAAACCTCCTCTACCCTGAGCTCTGCATATGGTGTAATTTATGGAACAATGTGTTTGTTCTCTGTTCTTTTCTTGAGACTGAGTCTCACTATGTAACCTCTTGCTGGTCTGAAACTCACTGTGTAGACCAGGCTGGCCTCGAAATCACAGATTCACCTGCCTCTGCTGGAATCAATGGTGTGAGTTACCACACCCTGCTCAGTGTTCTTTTTGAAGCAAGATTAATGTAACTGTCAAAATATATCCACAACTCAAACTCATGATTTGCTTTCATTTTCTATTTATTATCATTCCATAAACTAAAGGTATATAAAATATATACCACAGGCCTATGAAACAAAAATATCTATTGAGAGATAATTTTTATGGCCCAGTTACCATATCTTCAAGTAAAATATTCAGTATTAACAAAATCATTACTTGAATAAATGATCTGAATTTTAATACTAGTTTACTGGTTTAAATTTTCTGAGCTAGTCTAGTTATTTACATGAACTACCTAAAAAAATGGTTCAGAGAGCTGACTTCCTGCTGGTAATTGAGGTTACATAGTCTACCTAATTTCCTTCCTGCTAATCTGTCCTACTTTGGGATGCATTCACCAGTGGAAAAACAACTCTTTCAAGGACAAATTCTAGACAAATAGTAAAGAGTTGTCTGAATGTCAATGAGACTCAGAATCATCCATACTGAAACTATTTTTTTTTAATTCCCTCATGTACTTAGGAATTTCTATTATTCAAACTATATCAGACCTAAACTAGTCTAGTGTCTATTTAAGTTATTTCTTCTTGTTTTGCCCCTATTAGATATAGAACCAGATAGTAATTCTTCCTCTTTTCTAAAGTTATGACTCTTGCCAATCATAAATGGTAATTAAAGACCAGTAATTTGGGGGCTGGAGAAGATAGTTCAGTGATTAAGAACATTGACTGGCCTTCTAGAGCACTGGGTTTGAGCCTCAACACCCATTTCATAAGGCTTACAACCATTTGTCTCAGGAGATCCAATATCCTGTTCTGGTTTCTGCAGTCAAAAGACACACAAGTGATACACAGAAGTACACACATGCAAAATACATTTTAAACTATTAGAAAGAGAGCAGGTTCTCCTTACTACCTGTAGAAGAGGCCGTTGCACTCCCAGAACCTTCATGGTGTCTGCATTAGCTAGGATCTTCAAGGGGTCTGAAGTTTTAGTGACACCTTCAATCTCCTTGTTGATCTCAGCCAAGACCTGATTAAGGAAGATGTTCTTGATATACACGGTGAGAAACTCTCGAAGAGGACACTGTTTGGCAGGGCCTAGTCCCAGGGCATGCTCAATCTCCTGAATAAACCTGGAAGACAAACAGAGAAAAAAGGTGCTTAAATAGATCAGAAAAACATAAATATGACACCACACACACCAGTATCCGTGGGCTCAGGCTGTTTCCATGGAGACAGCAAGGTCATCACTGCATCTTAATACAAGTTTCAATTTTTTAAAAGATAAGTTATTTTACTAATTAAATGAAAGAGAATGGAACAGAAAAGCATGACTTCTATGCAGGATATAGCAAAATACGTTGATTAATTCTCAAAAGAAATAAGACTATCGGAGTCAAAGGAAAAGTATGATGAGTAGAAAACAAAATTATAGGACAAATTAAAGGGCAGAATCAAATAGTGCACATTTCTCATTGAAATTGCTTTATGTATAGTTTGTGAGACACGAGTCTCTCTCATTGCGATGATCCCAAGTTTACAGGCTAAGAAAGGGAAAGAAGCTGGAAGACAATGGAGAATTTCAACCTTATTTTTAGTGTTTTATTTCTTTTTCTTTTTACTGTTTAACATTTTTATTTTTTGAAGATTTACATCTTGTGTAAATATCATATTGACATGATTCACTCCCTCCAACCTTCCCCCTCACCCCAACTCCTGCTCCCCCCCCCCTCCTTCTCACTTTTATCGGATCTTTAAACAATTAGAGATTCAAAATTTAAAGTAGCACGTGGACAGAGATGATCGCCCACTCACTATCAGGAAAATGATCGCAAAACGCAACAGAGTGTAGAAGTGTTAAAAGCTTTAAAGATCTGAAGTGGCAGCATCTGGAACCACTGAGTCACAGGGAAAGCTCTTCCGGAATAAGAGGGGGTACTTTGAAGATCCTCTCAGTTAAACAACTGTTCTGTAAGAATCCCAAAGATGAATACCCTATAGCCTCATATTGAGTCCATGTTTTAGAAGGGCTTAAAATGAAAAAATTAGAGGGTGTATGTGTCTCAGGCTTATAGTCTGATACAGTAAAACACAAATGAAAGCCCTGTAAAAAAAATTAGAGTTGTGTTTTGCTTAACTGTGGGGATACGGTCTGAAAACTGTTATTAGGTGATTTCATTATGAGTTAATTTCACCTGTATTCAAACAGCAGCATATGCTAAACCTAGATGATAAAGCTTACTGCATCTCTAGACTACATGGTATAATAGACAGTTCAGTCAATTGCTCCTAAGATGTAGTGAACATCTACATTGATTCATTAAGTCAAACAGAGAGAAAATGATTTAATCAAGAGATGTAGGGATGGAGCTATAGCTCCTCGATACTGCATCTACTTAGTGTGTGTGAGGTCCTTAGTTCCGTCCCAGGACCTCAAAGAAAACCAAATGTAGTATAATGTAGTATGGGGTGATGCAGTAAATTGTACTTGTTTACAGCAAGCTCTTTTGTTATAAGTAGGAGGAAAATGTTCTTAAATCACATGAGAAGGTATTTTGTCATTATCAAATATCATAAACTATGCAATCCCCATAAACTATACTTTTTAAAAATTTTTATTGGATATTATATTTACATTTCAGATTTTATCCCATTACCCCATTACTTCCACCACCCAGAAACACCCTATCCCATCCCCTTTCTCCTGCTTCTATGAGGATATGCCCCCACCTACCTCCCCACTCTTGAATTTCCCCCCACACTTGGTGGGACCAAGGATCTCCTCTCCCAACTATGCTTGACAAGGCCATCCTCCCCTAGATATACAGATGGAGTCATGGGTCCCTCCCTATGTGCTCCCAGGCTAGTGGTTTAAACCCTGGGGAGCTCTGGTTGGTTGGTATTGTTACTCTCCTCATGGGGCCACAAACCCTTTCAGTTCCTTCAGTCTTCTCTCTAACTCCTCCATTGGGAAACCCTTGATCAGATTAATGGTTAGCTGTGAGCATCTGCATCTGAATATGTCAGAATCTGGTAGACCTCTAAGGAGACAGCTATCTATATCAGGCTCCTATCCACATGTTCTTACTGCCATCCACATCAGCGTCTACCTTTGGTGACTGCACATGGGATGGATACCCAGGTGGAATGGTCTCCAGATAGCACCTCCTTCAGTTTCTGTCCCACACTTTGTCTCCATATTTGCTCCCTAGAGTATTTTGTTACTCCTTCTAAGTAGGATCGAGGGATCCACACTTGGTCTTCCCTCTTTATGAGCTTCATGTGGTCTGTGAGTTGAATCTGGGCTATTTCAAGCTTTTGGGCTAATATCCACTTATCAGTGAGTAAATACCAGAATGTTAACAGTTGTTCTTAACTCACAGATGAATATATATTATTATTTTCAATTTTCTGTAGAGGTAGTCTTGCTTTCAGTGGTTTATTACATATAAATTTAATATATATAAAGTATGTAAATTTACTTTATATAGTTCAATTAAGTAATATCAGTCCCAACAACATAGCTTAAATCTTATAGAATCACAGTATAGCTAAAATCATCCATTTAGGGTAACTACATAAAACTATGATGTTATCCCATCAGAATTCTGTGTATTAATAGCTGTTGTGCACTGTGGTCAGTAAACAATTACTTCTTTCCAGTCCACTGCAAATGGCCACTGTGCACTGTCTATTCAGTTCATATACAACCAAGTACGTGGTTATGTTGTCTTGTCACCTAGTGAAAAGGCCATATGGCATTTTATAAAAAGCAGAAAGCCCAAATTATTGGTTAATACAGATAAAATACAGGAATAAAACTAAACGAGATGATACTGGAAGTGAAAGTAGAACTGAATAATAATAATAATGTTATAGGAGAAATATATGACCATACAATTTTGACACTGCTATTTCAGAAACACATGTAACCAAAATAAAACTTCTCAATATAAAACCAGACATTGGTTGTGATAGGAAAGAGGCCAAGAATACAGAGGGATGGTTCACCAGACAGAGCAAGTAAAGCAGGGCACTCCTGAAGGATTTTATAGTAAAGGAAAAGGAAGGATAAAATGCTCACAATTGACTAAAATGTAGAAACACATAAGTTTGCTAACCACAGAAAAGATACGCATGCAGATTCACAAAGTACACAATGCAAAGCCAGAAGCACTATTCAAGTACACTTTGATGTTTTAAAATCACTTCAAGTGTATTTCCAAGTTTCCAGCTACTGAGCATAATTTTAGATCATAATTTCCACATATGTTTACAAGTGACAGCAAGAGTTTTTAATGTTTTGACAGAACTTTCTAGAAAACACAAACTAATTAAGAATAGCTTGCATTGTTTCCTTACATGGTCATTTTTACATTCTTCAATGCTATGCAAAGCAAGGGCTGTTTGTAATGTTTGTTCAGAAAAGAAGAGAAAAAGAACAATCAAGACAAAAATGGAGCATATAACTGGGGAAACGTGTTTTCAACTTATATCACAAATGCTGTCTAGAAACAACATGAAAAACCCCAAAGACTTTAGAAGAAAAGTACTCAGAGGAGGAGTAGAGCCTTTAGAATAAGAGAAAGCAATGTTCATTAAACAGGAAGAACCCTAACTTCATAATAAAAAATTACAAGGTACTACAGCATTCTGACTTTTGATCCTATGTGATCGGCCACATTGCAAAGCTTTGAGAACATCAATGTTAGTGTGAGTGTGGGGAAGAAGGGGTTTTCCACAAGCACTGATGCAAGGGAAAGCAGCTCAGGGCGCAAGAAGTGTGTTGCAACATTACTGAAAACCACACATGGATTTCCTTTCCACCCAGAAACACCACTCCCAGAAAATACTTCCAAAAGCTAAAGACAAGAAATAACCTTAATGTTGATCAATTAGGTGAAAATTAAGGAACCGTGGTATCGTACATACTGGAAAGCTGTGTACCTGTCGCTGCTCTCCAAATGAAAAAGCTTTGAATACATGGATATGAAAAGTTCCCAGCTCACAAGGTGAAGCTAAAAAAAGACAGCGAAGATCAATGTGTATTTAATAGTATATAAGAACTTTGTGAGAACGAAATATTCTCATTGTATACTTTATCATGAGTATCAAAAAAACCCAACAAGTATCTCAAGGAGATGGGATGAGTTGAAGTCTTACAAGTGGGAATGAAAATTTTCAATAGTTACTTTTAAAAACTGTTTATTACAAACTGAAGAGTTAGCTAACTAGATTAAAATGAAATTAGAAAATTTTTAATTGCCTATATATATCACAGACTAAACTGCAAATTATTTTCTAATTAGACTATATTTAAAGTTTAATTCCTTAAGTTTTGTTGCTGAACCTGTAACTGACTCAATAAATGAACTCACTACAGATAATCTTGCTACTGCATTGACTGCACACCCCCCACCCCATTCCACGCTCCACCCACCTTTGTGCATGTGTAAGCACGTGTCTGATGCTAGAAAGTAAAGGGCGGTGATCATTTCTGGTTGTTACAATGAAAATAGGGACTCAATGAATTCCAGAAAACAATGAGAAATTGAAACAAGACTGATTTCAACAGAGACAGGGAAGAGAAAACCTTGTGAATCTTTAAAGAGATGGTGAGTAGAAGGAGGCCAGGAAAATGAGAGACAAAACCCGTTAGATACAGCCATTAAGTTTAAGACATCCAAATTCCATATAGTCACTGAATGTTTCTGACTCCATGGAACTTGCAGGGGAGCCCTACCAAGGACATTCTAGTCCTCTTGGGCCAGAGAAAATTGTTGCTGTTTATCTATCTGCTAAGAAAAAGATGAGAAAGACTCCTTTTATTAGGATCCCATTTGTTTCCACTAGAAGGACTAGACGTTTTCTTAACAGAAGTACTTATATTTTCTTTTCAAAATCTTTACCAACTGTACAAACAAACTTTTTACTAGTCAGGCTGTTCTCAGAATAACAAAAATCTTAAATTATCCACACTTTCTTTTGCTTATGATGTATTTGTCTTTGATGTCCCTAAAGCATGAGATGGCTACAAGCAGCACTGGTAGAGGGCCCCCATCACTTTCAGCGAGCCATCTCTCTTGATGCAACCGCCTCGTTCCCTACAGCATACACATCCATCTCCAATGGCACCTCCAGGTTGATGCTGCCATTTTTTACTTGAGGGAATCCACTCAACATGTTTCCAAATCTGCTCTCAGAGCTTTGAGGGATCTCAGCAGAAAGCATGAAACGCAGGAGAATTAAAAATTAAGGCTGTTCTCGGACTCTTCTTTAGAAAATGGGAAGAATGGTAGTTCTCAGAGTAAGGATGGTGCTGGGGATACGTTCATCAAAGGATACCAAGTTCAGTTAGACCCGAGAACTAAACTCAGGAGATGTACTGTACAGATGGAGACAAATGTTAATGCTTGGTATATATGGAAACCATACAATAAGACTTCAAGTATTTTTATCACAAAGTAAACATGTGATGGGTAATCCTATATGTTTAATTTTCATTAGATATTCTATATCATGTATGCTTTTATATGCATACTTTTTTTAAGAATTAAAAGATGCAAATACATGGTTGACCTGTGCTTGTTTTGGCCAGAATGACAGAGAGAAAGACTGTTCCTATGTGCAGCAGTACTGGGTAAGTGTGGCTGCTGCTCTGTTAGTAAGAAGTGCTCCCAGTGTACAAGTGTGAAAGGATGGAGATCTCTGCATGACACATTGATAATTAAATTAAGACTCTGAATCCTTCAGAAACCAACCAGCCAACAAACAGGACAAGATGACCAAAACCTCCATGTGGCCTGAAGTGAAGTATTAGATGCTTCTCTCATGCCTACATGTGCACAGAGCAGACTCTTGGGAGAAATATACTGAACAAGACACAGAGCAAAGACACATATCTTTTTATCTCAAACGACAGTTCTTGAAACTAGGATCGAATCTGCCTGACAAACAGTGCCTTCCAGCCAAGAGTTCAGATTAGAGTTTAGATAAGAGGTTCCAACGGACAGTTAAAAGGAGTAAAGTCCATCCCTTATCACCACCATTCCAGTGTCAATGGGTTCCTCTTTGTGAAATAGCAGTCAGTAAGTCTGTGAGCTGTCACTCTGCCTTCCTTTTGGGCAATATGGCTGTTCACACTACCTTCCCCACCCCTTTCACAGAACAGCATAAACAGTCTGTCTCGAGAATGATCACATTATTAAATCAGACATCGCTAAGGAACATTAGTCCAGGTTTTATTATAGATGACCCGCAGTGAACATCTTCAATCTGCTTCTGGTGAGCGATTCCAACAAGTACAAATATTTTAAGAAGCTTCTGATATTTTTTGTGGGCAACTTCCTTATTTCCTATTCCCCTGTCCCAAATCTCCACAATGCTGTCTGGTTTTTGTTTGTTTGTTTTTTGCTACCAATAAGCATTTTTAAAATGGTCTGTTGAACATGAGGCAAGAGATAGAAGAAAATCATGAAAAAATCCAACCTTCCTTTCAAGATTCCTCATTAGCTTTATGGGAGTGAAAAAAAATACATTGAATATTTGATAGTGTCAAGAAAATCCCATTAGGAATGAAAATTCTTCAGTTCAGAATTGAGGTAGAAAGCAGACGGAACCCTGTGAAAGGGGCGTTATCTAATCTCCAAAAGTGCCATCACAGGAGGGTTTCCCAGACCTTCTAATGATGAGCATGCAAAGACCAACTACAGGTGCATCTGTGCTCTGGAAAGGAGACAACGAGAATCAAAGAGAAGGATCTGCATAATACTGTGTGTGGAGTATCTAGTTATAGGATTTTGAAAACTGTTCTTCAAATAAGTCTCCTCAACCAAAGGTTGTAAAACGGAAAAAAATATCATAAAGCAAAGGATGAACATACACGACTAATTTTCACTGCAAGTTTAAAACATGATCTTATTCCCTAAATTTATTATCGATAGTTGCGTATTTGTAAATATTAAACTGGGTATTCTCATTTCACATTATTATTGACGGGAAGCTTTGAAAGTCTGTGCATACATGATACCTGTATTTTTAAAAAACTGATGTTTTCTTGCAGTAAGGTATCTGTTCTCTGTAATACAGAAATGAACACCCCACTGCCTACATTTCACCCAATATTTTAAATATATTTTTTTATCTTGATGTGGTTCCCATCTAGGAAATTTATAAACTAATTGCAATTTCATTCAGTCATCCCAAGCTCCTTGCTCTGCCTAGCCTCCTTATCACATATCCTACGTTATTGCAAAACATCGTTTTTGCTTTCATTTCAACCAAAAAATTGGGCCTGGCACCAGCTAGACATACTATCCAATATCTAACACCTGCACTTACTGTAGACATGTAACCCTTATTTATCTGAGAGAAAACAGCTGTTTGAAGTAGCCTTTTATTATGCTTGATTTGTATGAAAAAAGATATCAACCTAGAACCCAAATAGAGGCAAAGACTCTACTCCCAGACCTGAGCTCATTCCTGTACAAAGAGCTGAAAGCAGTTACACTGACAGGTGGGATGTTGGAATTTAATCCAACTAAGGCCATGAGAAACGCCCGAAACAACTTGGTCTGCAAACAAAGAAACAACACAGCACATGTTTCATATGTACTTGATATTTCTCACATTTAAGGCAGAGCAAACTGGAAGACTATTTGGGCAAAGGAGTGAAGAAGCCTCAGCAGAAATGATCTGAGCTATAGTCAACTTACTTGTATTATCTGAGTCAAAAAAGATCATTTAGGAATGATTTACAAGGGACTCATTCAGAAACAGCAGCAACAGGCATATTTAAGACCATAAATCAGAGGAACATGAAAACGGAAGAAAAATCCATAAAGGTTAATGTACATTGGAGCGCATTTGCCTCTTAATTCATAGGCGTGAGCCACTGGCACATAGGGGAGAGACTGTCCCTCAATAGTCTGTAATTGCTCATGCTGAGTCTAACTACAATCTGTGCCTTTTGTATATAAAGATTTTCTGGGGGGAACATACAAAATAAGCTCATCACTGCACAGCCCCATTGTGTCCTCGGCTCACGCCCCTAGGAGAGAATTTGCTGAACTAATGAAATCAGAAGGAGTTTGGGTGCTCCTATTTGTAATGAGTGAGATTCGTGCCTGGGCCTTAAGGAGGAACGATGTAACGATCATTAAGTAACGAGAGAAGAGTACTACCTATGAAATTTGGACTCTGCAGGCTTGCAAACAAATTTAACTTTCAAAAGTCTTGCCATGAGTGTATTGCAAATGAGTTGAGACTACGTTTAAGTGCTCCCTCCAGACTGAAAAGCACTTTAGGAGAAGTGAGTAAGCCTCTTTAAAATGACAGCTGTTAAAACTTTTAAGCATATAATTTAGAAATTGAAATGAGACTTAAACTCTAACCCTTAATATAAAACAATCTTTCTTTAACCCCTTAAGATGCAAATAAATAAGTCAATGATATGGACTACTGAACCAAGCTCAAAGGCAAGATAATAATCTTTCTATTCTGATAGGGTTGAATTCTGTTTTATTGCTTCAACTTACTTTACTTAGGTTAAATACATTCTCATGTTATTATATAAAGAACAAAGCTGTCAAAAATTTCCAAGAAGAATTTAGCAGAAGCAGCCTACCACGTGGCCTGGCAATGTGAGTTCAGCATAGTTAACGCTGGAGATCAGTGGCCTTCAGACACTTATACAAGATGCAGGGGAACATGGCCAACATTGTGCCTGTTTTTACGTCAGTATTAATAACTGTTTACAGCCACAGGGCTCTTACCATATGTGTCTCAAAGAGCTTCATAAGGATTCTTCAATATGAATTTCAAAGGCTCTGTAAGAGGACTGCACTATTGTGTCCAGTTTCACAGGATGGCACTGAGATACCACACAGAGGCAGTGCTGTGTGTAATTACTGGGCTTCGCATCACATGGGCCTTTAGATGCTGCAGAATAGAACACTTCTATAGCTGCCAGTTGGAAGCAGAAAGGACGACATTGCACATTAAGATGCTTTCTCAAGATCAAATAGCTGGTCAGTAATAGGGCGGAATTTCGACCTTGGACAGCATGGCTCCACAGACCACGCTGGACTTAAGCCTGGTCTAACACACTCTTCTAATTCTCAGAGATTCAGCTCTAGGTTCAATATACTTGAGGTGGGCTATCCAAAGACACAGGTTCACACTGAGGTAAAGTATGTGATAAAGAGTGGACAGAAAAGATTATATGATCCAGATAAGAATATGTTAATAAATCCACAATAGATATTTACCTTAAAATATCATAAATCTTATCTTCATTTTAAACTGCTGGTCTCTGATCTGCATTCCCAATAACCTCCAGATAATTCTAAATATGTCTCACCTAGAAGAACTCTTTACTGCTGAGTTCCCATTGTTTTACAGCTCTCTCCTATGATTTCCATACTTATACCACTATTATCACAATCACCCTGGATCAAGTCTGAAAATCATCTATCACTTTCTCCTAACTTTGCTATTTATGCAAGAAACTTCCAGACTTAGAGACATTGTGTATAATGTTCACATATGGTCTTTGCTCACCACTTTACTTATCTGGGTAATATACATATCAAGGGTGTATCTTATGGTACCCATGGCTGCAGATGCTAAAGCAAGCACAGAGAATACTACATCTCCATGACTCTCAGGATACAGAACCCTCACTCTACCAGTTACAACTTCCTGAAAAGGGGACATTCCATATTCACTGCAGGTACTATGGTAATTGGTAGGTATCTATGTATCTCCAGTGTATAACCTGCACAAAAGTACACCTAGTGCTTTTTCTCATGATGTCCATGTAGTATTTGCAGGGCACCCTGAATCTTCTAAGTTGTCACTTTTTTTTTTCACTGCAGCCTTTGGGTAAGGACTGCTTCCAAGTGTAGAATGTCCCCTGACTTCCGAGTTACTTGTCTTCAGTGGTAAAGTAACTACTTTAGTTCATTACTACACAGTACTCCTCATTTTTTTACCTGTTTTTTTCTCTCACAATTAAGCTCCTTCAGAGCAGTAACTATGTTTTATGTACCTGTGAATCATGTCTAAAGCATCCAAACTAATTAACTAGTGCACAGCTAATAAATACTCCAATAAATAATAGTACTGAATTATTATAGCTTAGTTAGTCTTGGGCATTAAGGGCTATGACTACGCCAGGGTTATGTCCTGTTGTATAGATAAAAATGGTTGGAGAAACAAGATGATAAGAACTGAGGTGCTGCAAGAAATGTAGGAACATGTAAAATAAATGATGCATGCATTGTGTTAAATGTATCAAAACGGGGCATTTAAAGACAAATTGTCAGCATCTTTTTTTTTTTTTTTTTTTTTTTTTTTTTTGTCTTTCGAGACAGGGTTTCTCTGTGTAGCCCTGGCTGTCCTGGAACTCACTCTGTAGACCAGGCTGGCTTCGAACTCAGAAATCCGCCTGCCTCTGCCTCCCAAGTGCTGGGATTAAAGGAGTGTACCACCACTGCCCGGATTTTTTTTTTTTTTTTTTAATTATCAGCATCTTAAAACTGAGGCTTGCTCTCCCCTGTGAAGCTCAGTGAATTTGGCCTGATCTAAATAGTACTCAGGTATCAGTAACAAAAATCAATACTGGAAATAATACTGGAAATTGATCATGTAGCCAAAAAAAAAAAATGTGTGTACCTGTTGTGACAAGGCTGTTGCATACATGAACTCACAGATGTAACTGCATGCACAAGATGTACATATGATCAAACCACCCAAAATTCTATGATTGGTGGGGTACATAAAGTTCTACCCTGGGCTCTTCAAGGAGTATCCTCAATGGATACTGGTGAAGGGAAAGGCATTTTTTAAAAAATCAAGTATGTGGCCTCTAAAAGGCACCTATCCGGTACCTGGCTCTACATCCATGCTCACACTGGCAGCATTAAGCATCTACAGAGGGTAATGGAAAGAGCACATGAAGTTGGAAAGAGAGTGGTGGTTGTGACCCGCGCAATTGTCTCGCTGGCAAGAACTCACGTGGGCACCAGGATCCTTCTGCAGCAGTTTATTACCATGTGAGGAGGAAGAGAGAGAGAGAGCCAAGATGGCGCTGCTTTATATACACCCTAGAGTGGCGTGGACATATTTGATTGGCTGCTTGCTCAAAACCCCGTATGACGCCCCGGGTTGGGCGTTGACTTGGCGCGCTTTCACCACTTGCACATGTGCAATTTTACTTGTTTACCCACAAGTGCCAGGTGCCAGCACCATGTTCCAATGGCGGATGCTGTCACCGCTTACCGCGGCTCTCCACAGGTGGTAATGGGTGGGAGCAGGTGAAGAGAGGGAACTGGGGATTCCAGTGGATCAAAACACATTCTATGTATGATTAAAGTCTCAAACAGTGTAAGATTTAAAAAATCTATGGCATGGCTATTAAGATCACGACCATTATTAAGCTCATTTTATGTATGAGGGATTTTACAAAGATTTAAGGATATGTGTTAGGTTGTATGTGCAAGTACTAGAAAGCTGTAAACTAATGACTAAACCAAGGTGGATTAGCTCTAAATCTAGCTATTTTAGTTACTCATTACAGTGTGAGAATTTTCAGATGTACAATGTATAATTCTATGCTCTACATATCATTATCTACATGTCTTCTTTCAAAATGTAGGCTACTGTCAGTTTGTAGGAATTTCTACTAAATAAAGATCTTTCTGACCGAAAAACAAACAAACAAACAAATCTATGGCAGACAGGATACTTGGTTCTCTTTCAGTGTTCCTTAAAAGGATGGATTTTTTTTTTAAATTATACGTAGTAAACGAACCTTAGAAAGCACAGCTTGAATTATCTCTAATGAGCCTAACTGGCAGATAGCCTTCTTGCATGGTCTTAGTTTAGATTATGTCTTACCCATTCCATGTTTACTATTACTTGATTAACTGCCAGTCTGAATGTACAGCAATCTAAGAACAAAGTATCTAGGATAAAAAGTGAGCTAAGCTGAGTAATTTGCTGCCATCTTAGCCAATGTTCCATCACTATCCTTTCTCTTCCAGAGAGTGCTTGCTCTACAGTTTCATAAATGTGTCCATTATTAGCCAGGAACCAAAGACTTTTACTCCCCCTATAAATCTGTTTCTTTCAAGTTCTCCTCAGTAAAGCTAAGTCATATTATAAAATTCTGCTCACAAAACCACAGTGTACAAAAGTACAAATTATCACATTTGTATATAGTCAGAAAGAGGAGTGTTCCCTGACTGAGAATCTGCAGGTAGATATGCATCAATAAACAGCATTTCCAATGGGAAAAAAATCTTATAAAATAATTTTTATAACAATATTATCAATCACCACAGAACCAACACTGTCCCATATTATTATGGTGCTAAGTACGAAAGCACAAAACAGATAACACGGCTGTGCAACAGTTAGTGTCTGTAACTACACGACTCTGCTCATTGTCTTACACTTTGGGGCTGAGTATTGCTAGTAACTGGAAATGAAAACACAAGAGACAGCAAAGCCTATAGAAATTGTTTGGAAAGGAAAAAACTCCAAAGTCATATCGGATTTCATTTGATAAAATTTTTTTTTGTTTTCAAAGTAATGAGGAAAATTACAGAATATATGCTTTATCATAAGATAAATAATAAAAGTCTATTGATGTAAAAATAGTTTTAAAAATTTTGTGGTATCATAAGAAACATGTGAAATAATTTCTAGTAGTTATATGAACAATGAGTTTAACCTTGATACAGTTTACATATTAGCATAATAGTAAACAGAAAACTTCACCTTCTCGGGTGAACTATGAAAAATTATGGCCACAGGCATGATAGACAAGTTTGCAATAATTCTGCATTCAGCACCCATGCACTCAGCTTGGTGATGTCATTCATACTTGTTAATACCATTAAGTATTTTTTAAAACACTGCTCAAAAATGTGTTTTGTTTCAAAATAGATACAACAAGCTGTTCTTGGAATAGAAGTAGTTGATAGATTTTTGTTTTGGAAAAGGATGTAGCAGTATCTTTTCACTGATTTTGAAAAATTCTTGGAAATACTCCCTAACATATAACTAAATAACTCAACAACTATTTTTTGACTATATTATACTCTAAGAGCTGGAGATACCAGGTCCTCTAAGGCAGAAGAAAATGATTACCTTCGTACATACTGTGTACACCACTGCTTACTGCAGATTTGTACATAATCTGATCTCGCTCTGCTTTAGGACTCTGGGGAACTTTTAGGACTATGGTGAACTGATAATTATTTCCATTTTACACACAACAAACCTGCAGTTCAAACAAACAATTTGCTGGAGTTCACATGGCTATTAAGCTTAGAGATTTTGTCGTGAACCAAGTTTTGGCTTCTAAGTAGCCTACTTCTCTTTCTTCTCTAGCACATCCTAAAAATGCTATGGACCAAATACAGAAGAATGTAATGCTTGGTCCCTGATTCAGTTATTGTGAAGTCATGCCTTCCTATAATAAAAAATATGAAATGACATTTTTATAATTAAGTTACAGACATTTTGATCGTGTTAGATATTTCTGTCTATACTACTAAATTTTTGTAAATTTATAATACTATATTGTTGTCTATACTTTGGTGGTCTGATGCATAATTGTTTGTTGAAACAGGGCAAGATTTATCCATAAAAGGCACAAAGTGGGAAGATCCTGTAGTCCTGGAATTTATTTCTACAGTAAAGATCAAGAACATGTACAATGTGACATGAGTGACGTGCGGAGGTCCAGAAAGTGTAAGAGATGTGGACATCAGGAAGGTTCCAGCTATCTTAGGCCAAATACAGAATCTGCACCTTTTGCCCCAGTTCAGTGTTAAATCCTCCAATGACAGAAGCAAACGAGTAATTAGAATATGTGGGTTTCTCTTTATCCTGGCCAACCACTTCTCCTATTAGCACAATTACCCTGCTAATGAGATTCATTTTGGTTTAACTAGAGGATTATTTTACTGTGGAGCCCCCATGGACTCTGGCTCCCACAGGATCCATAGCTCTGCTGATGCACCCACCTAACATTCATTTAGTATTGAAAGCCAGACGTAAGAACTGGGCCTGCACAGTAGCGAAGAAACACAAGGGCTTTTGTTTATATTGAAAAAGAGCCTCATTTAGTCAATCTGAATCTTCCTAATACCCAGTGAAATATTTATTAATGAGTATCAGCACAGCAAGCCAGGGAGTCTTATTTGCATTAATTTAAACCATAAATAATTGAAGGTAGATTTCATTCCTTAACTCAGAGTTTCAAAAAAAATCCTTAGCACGCTGAATAAAGGAGACCATTAGTGAAATGAAATGTATTAGAAGTTGGGGGTGGTAGATATTTTTGCCCAATCATAGACTATGTGCATCATTCCTCAGTTATACATAATTCATTATTCTGCTCTGTTCATCTCAGGACAGGAGTCACAATGAGACACTGGCAGATTTTCCTCATTTTTCCAGGTCAGGGTTATAAGGAACCTGTAGCAGGTAACGTCATTCATCAGGTTTTGAGATGTGAATGTACCCACTTGTTTTCTGTGTGCTTACCATGAAGCATGATCAGATACCACAATGCAGACAGGAAATCTGTTCATTGAGAACTCAGGCTAAAGACATGTGGAATTGAAACAATTAAAATCAAATCAAATTGAAGGATTGGGAACTATGAGGGTGAAAGAGAACAGGGGAGTAAGAGCACGGAGACTGGAATGGGACAGGAAATACTAGTGTGTATTATAGCTGTCAAGGACAAACTGCCATGTCCTGATTATGTATAATATAAATTTAATACTCATATACTTTTACTTAACACACATGGCAGTGTGCTGCATTCTGATTTTTAAAAATTCTTACTGTGGGCTATGATGAAGGAAAACTATCCATCACTGACCCACAGAGGAAAAAAAAAAACCTAAGAATTACAGAGAGAGGCTCAGTGGTCTAGACTGTGTAGTTCATGTGTACATTTCACCACTGTCTGAACACTAGGGCCTGTGAGGGAAGGATGTGGGCTCAGTTCATTCTCTGTTCTCCACTGGACCTAGCACTGTGCATCAGCAAACGTTCACTGTGAACCTTCTACATAAAGTGAACTTATGTCAGCTCTGAAAATGGCCATGGTGAAAGCAACTACTAGGGTAGGCTTAGACAGAAAAATGTGAAAATAATATGTTTGTTGTTGAATGGTGTTTTTTATCATGATAATGAGATCTACCTTCATTTTGAACAGGCTCTAATTTATTCATATTTCTAAGTTTATATATATGAAACCATTCGAAATTAAAAACAATACTGCTGCTGAAATAGATTTAGGCCTCTTGTCAGCTATGTTTGCAGTAATGCAGAAGTAGAGTGGGCTTACTGATTATTCATAAAGAGTAAACACAACATACCGCCCAACGACAGAACGGTAATGGGAAGAGGGAGTGAATGATGGCTTACTCGTAGCTAATGAGAAGAGGAGCATTCCCATGCCCCACTCCCCTTTGGTACCTCAGGAATAAACAGCATTGTTAAGAAAGCAGAGGTGAGTGGAAGGAGACCTGTCTGTGTTCATGCTCCTCAAATCACCCTAGCCATCACTCCATCACTTGCCCTCACCATGCTCAAGGGTCTGCTATGTGTCCACGTAGGCTCTGATTCTTGGCCAGTTGACATGCAATGATCCTTTCACTCAGTTGGAAAAGACAGGCTTAACCGACTTCAACCATATGCCTGAGCTGTTGTCTTCCCACGATAATTTATGAACATTAAAATGCTAGAAGGGACCAAGAGCAGAACATGATCTTAGAATTTTTATATGTTGCTTCTAGATGTGAGAAGTCATGCATGACTGACACTTTGTATTGCTGTTATTAGAGAATAGAAGATGCTTGCCTGCAATGTTCTAACACTGGAAACAGTAATCATTATGTGGCACACTCTTAGTTATTTGGGTCAAGTAAACTTTAAAGCAATGATCAGGGGATTTTTATGAAATGTTTCCCTGAATAAACATCTTTTTGTCTACTGTACCTAAGACAGTTTGACTTTTGGAAACAATATAAAGAAAACTTTATTATCAGACACCTGAAAAGTCAGTGCAAGAACACGGTGCTAATGTGACTAACTCCCTATAGTCCTGTGAGGGAACAGAAGGGCTATTGCTGAAACAAACAGGAACATCTATATTACTGGGATTGCAAATCTTTTATTAGGAGTTACGAGGATCATAAAAAAACAAATAAACAAACAAACAATCAAAACCCTCAGTGACTATTCTAGGTCTTGGTATACAGAAGGAAGAGGCTGGTTCATTTTGGCCATTTAATTCTCTACAAGCTGCAGTCATAAAAATGCAAAAGGAAACAGAATAGTGAGAAATCAGAGCAGTGAGGGATGTCATACAGTATCTGTTTTCAAATATACTAGCAGTATGCAAATCTAACTAAGGTAGGTATGCCTTGAGAGAAGCTAAGGGGTGACACCTAGGCAACACGAATCATGTTAATATTTCAATTTTGTTTCAAAGTCTTTGAGTCTCTTTCACTTTTGCCACCTAAATCAATGCTGCCGACAGCCTGCAACGCCACACCAGGCTTTTGTTTGGCAGGAATGGGTTCAATAGTAAGCGTAAACTTAGAGAGGAAGCAAGGAACATTGGATGGGTGGGTGAAAAGGCATAGGGCAAAGAATTACCATTAGGGGTTCAGCAAGTTATTAGTATTTTCATGTGTTGCTTTGAACTCAAGTTTTATTTCAGTGGCTTCACTATTATCAGAGTAGTGAAATGCACCAGTTACCTCCACACAAGTTCTGTCTCTCAGACTATCTTTAGTTCTTCTATACATGCTCTTTACCTGGATCATTTACAATCCCATTGCACGGTGACTTCTATTTCTAGTACACCTACCTCTCACACACTGCCTCTGCCCACTCTCTAGCTCTGCTTTTAATGGCGTCCACCTATGATCTGACCTCACTGTCTACCCACACTTCAGTAGTATGCCTTTGCTTGTTCTTTCATGAAGACCTGCGATTTTTTTTCATCCTGGACCTTTTGATAATGTTTCTTCCCATGTCAGGGATGTTTCAAAACATTTGCATTCAATATATATGAAACCAATAACATATGGACTGGCCAGGGACAATGTAAGTATAGTGAGACATTTAGCCTCACTCAATGAAGATGTATCCCAGGAGAGGCAGGACAGGAGACACAAACATAGGTTCATCAGTCAGAATCAGCTCCTGGTTGCCTTACATACCGTCACCATCTATCTGCTCTGAGTGTGAGTATGTGACTTAGTCTTTTAGAATATCCATTTGTTTTACATAACATGATACTTCTTTCACAAGGTGAACACTTCGTCTGGGGCTTAATTACAGGAAGGAAAAGCTGGAGGAAATTCTAGCTGCATTGTGCTTACCATCACTAGCAATGTTCATAGGTTATGACACATCTGATGTTCAGCTTAGGTACACGTGGATTTTAACATCCGTAGATGATTCTACCTGTCTCTCAAAGGCTCGGCTTCAGGCTTATTGTCTGCAGTCTCCATTAATCTCTGTCTCTCCCTAGCTTTCACAGACCACACAATGCAATTACGTGTCTCTGCCTCATCCCTCACTGTCCTCCGCTCTTTCTCATGTGATCATCTCTTTCCAGTGTATTTTCATTTCTCTTGATACAGGAATTGCATTTTTATTTATTTTTATTTTTTTTATATTTCCCATGGTTCCTAACACAATTTGTCCCTAATATTAAGAACTCAGAGGTAATATCTTTTGGGCAATACGGTATACAAAAGACAGTATAGGATTTAGGGTCAGACAGACCCAGGGGCTTCAGATCTGCTGATAGTTAACTATGGAACTCTCCTGACCAGGCCCTTAATCTACAAATGAAGAAATAATATGTGCCTTGAGGAATTATTGTAAGGTTGTCAGTGATGTACGTGTGGTGACACTGCCTTACATTTGTGCAATGCATGTAAGTGTCTCACCACAGTAATCATTACATTATGTAAAATTATAAAAATTAATTTTGTTCATTTATAAACCTGCCAAATCAGTCAATAGTAGTCTATAATGAGAAAGTGTTGCCTGTAAGTAGTTTGCCTCCTCAGGAAAGAATTTCTTCAAGAACAAGCAGTGACTCAGTTTACAATGGTGAAACTCTGGAGTGTTCTGTTTATGGACTGTGTGGCTTACAGCAGCCTTGAATGTCCAACAGTACCCACTAACCTGAAATCAAGGAATACTGAGGACTATTACCAGGCAAAGTAAGCTGCCTGTAACAGACAAAACAGGGTACTTGAATCTGTTGGGTGCTTTATCCAGACACTCACAAGACTCACTATTAGCAGTCAGTTTCTTAAAAAGCTTAGAGAAGGGCTGACATAAAAATATCTCCCTAATTAAAACTGTCTCTTTCAGCTGCCTTCTTTTTCTCCACTGCAGTTGTCACAATCTGGTATGACATATATGAGTTTGCTGTTTGCTTTCTATCTGCCTCAGTGGAATGGAAACCCCCGGAGGGCGCTCTTTGGCTCATTTCCATAGTATATATGGAATCTGGGAAAGTGCCTGGCACACTGCAGGAGCTCCTTAGAGGCTTGTTGAAACTCACACACACACACACACACACACACACACACACACACACACACACACACTTATTGGACTCCTCTCTAGTTCTCTCTATCAGCTCCAAGGGCAAGAACACTAGGATGTAACAAGGAGGGCTACAATGGTCCCCGACCTGTTTCTGAATTCATAAGCCACATCTCTAGTACTTGGCTGTCAGAGAGATCTAGCCACAGCTGCTGAAGGAGAAAGCTCATAATCAGCCCCACTTCCAAAGCTTTATCTTTTGCTCACCCATGTGATCCCAAATCTTCAGTGATATCTGAAAACAAAGCAGAATATGTGAAAGGAAAAAAAAAGGTAGTTATGTAGCATGACTGTGGCCTTGTCACCCTTCTTCAATGCCTCCCTACCATCGTCTTGCAGTTATGCCTGCAAAGGAAAAAAGACATTTCTTGCACAAAATAGCTTCAATTTTTTCCCCTGAGTTATCTGCAGTGGCACATCCTAGCATGTTCAAATCCTGGAGCTCTCAATCTGTCCCTCTGCAAAAAGTAACATATGCTCACAATAAATCTTTAAAATGGCTCTATTAATAGAGTGGCTGGGGTGACAGCTTTATAAATGGGCCCCATCTTTATGCAAACTGTGTTTTATTAGATTGCATTATAATGATTTGTAATAATACAGAAATGAGTTCTGAGAACAGGAACTCCAAACGTTCCAAAGCTGGTCAGGGGTTTCAAAGTCCATGTATTCTGTGTGAAGGGTGATGTATTCCAGGAATAACAGACAACATCAGATTAGTTTTGTTACACTGTATGCTTCTTTGCCTGTTCTTTCCCCAATAAGATAATAACATTCTAATAACTGGCTTTGTGTCTGTCAATCCAATTATGTCCTATTTGGGATATGCTGACACTCTATTAAAGCAGATCTATTAAGACAGATGGCAGGGTCTTTCATTACTCTCTGACTGAATAATTAGCTTCCTAGGCACAAAACTAGGGAAAGAGTACGTGTATAAAGTCAGGAGACACTCACATAAAACCAAAGACATAGATCACTAAACATAATCTTGTTAACCCAGTGTTGGGGCAGTACCATGTCTCCATAGGCAAAGCCATGCAGTTCATCCTTCAGACTATTGAGGACACCCTGCAACAGCCTTGGGTGGTGGCTCTCTGGCCATGGTTCACTGTAGCCATTTTCTCAATTATTTTGATTGGATTGCAGTCCAGGGAAAACACAAAATTAGCTAGAGATTCAAGTGCTGTCACTTTGGAAAGTAAAACAATTCTCTCTTTACACCTAATCTCATTAAGAAATGTAAAGAATAAAACATTCATTAAAATAACCTGCCTATGGGAAAAGTTGAAATGGAATTTAACTGAAAACTCTTAAAGCTAGATGTTTGTATGTCAAGAGTAAATGAAAACATAATCATTGTAATTTTTAATAAAGTTCACATGTGATATTTACAATTAGGAAGAGAAGGAACATACGTATTCCATATTTGCCGTTCTATCTCTTGTAAACATCAACACCAAGCAGGGGTTCCACAACTTACTTGTTAATAAACTCAGGGGTATTTTTTAAAAGTTGTTTATGATGATGGTAAGAGTTATCAGAGGGAATATATAATGTAGTTGGAAAAAATACTTAAGAAGCCAACACAGTGAACAGAGCGACATTTCTACTCCTCTCCCCTCTTTCCTTAGCTCTGTCATTGAGATCTCATTGTCGTGGTCAAGTTCTAGCTAACTATTTGGGATACAACTTCTATAACAAAGCAAACAAATTAATATGGAGAATATACAACATCACAGACTGTGACCTGGCAGTCAGAAGGCATGTGTTCTAATGTGAGTGCACTACGTGTAACTGTAGCTCTGGGCCCCGGCTTACTCACGGGACACTGAACGGAGCTTCCTTCACATTCCATGAGTCAATACGGGATGCTGGTGCAATCTGAACCTTTCCCCCAGTTTTCCCAGTTGCTAAGAGTAATTCCCTTGAGGCTGTAAAGAGGAACTGAATCACCATCACTATCTTATTATGAATATTCATTCCCAAAGGCCAGGATGACTAATAAACTCCCAGCTGCAGGGAACAGGGGTCAACATACTAAAACAGCACTAAAAGCAGGGAGCCATTAGTGTGCTGAACCACTAAAGCAGACAACTTTATAGCCCTTTAATGACAATTGCATTTTCATGGCGTGGTTAGAGGGAAAAGCAACCCCATTAACCATTGTTCTCTTTCTCTAAGTATCTTTATTCCTTATTCATTGAAGATAACAGTTTATTCAACAATGGTTATATATGAACTTGTGTGGAAATACCTAATTTTAAAAAAATGGAGTTCTTTGAAACTGGACCTTTCAGTCTGACATTTAAGAAAGCACACACAGTGAATAGCTGAAACATTGTAAAACAGTGATTAGATTTGAAGCTGTCCTCTCTGGGGTCCGCGAGTGCAGCTACTGAGGAGACAGCGAGTGGGAGCCCTCAGCTGAGACACATTCAGGCCACTATCTGCAGCTAGATAGTTTCCAAGGAACTGACAGAAAGGAGGGAAGGACACCTGGGCTGGAAGATCTGGGACCTAAAAGAGGTGACCTGAAGGAAGCACCTTTCAGGTACTGACTGGAGAGTGGCACAGCTTAGTAAGTTCAAAATCAAGACAAAGGTGATTTCATTTTGAGATTTCACAAAGAGCAGAAATTCAGCAAATGTGTCAAAGCAGTAGGTTCTGTTCCTGGCTCTGAGGGGTCCAAGTAGTTTCACTGCTACTGTGAGTGAGGGAGCCAAGGAGCTAGGCTGCCACTATTTAGACTGGGAAAGAGGTGTTAAGTGGTGACTGAATTCTGACAGAAAAGATGGAGAGTCCACGCTATTTACATAAGTCTATTCAATGCATATGCTATGATTTCTTTAAAGACGTGTATGTATTTTCTTTTTCATCTAAAGGTCAAAAACGTTAGAATACTCATGGAGAACTCCAAGCTGAGTGTTGAGATTGGAAAAATGTAACTAAACAACAGAGCAGATGCATGAGGAGACTACGGCTTCCCTTTACAGCCCCAAGGCTGTCTTACCAGCGCCTCACCACAGGAAGAGCACATGGTGGGAAGTGTCCCAGGGGCATATGGACCTGCCACTGTAGTGACGCTCAAAGTTCTTGTGGAGTTACATATTTTAGACCTACAGTTTAAAAGCTATATGAAATACCAGATAAATATAGTCAAGAGTAAAAGTACTAGATTGTCTCTGTTCTCCTCAAATCACTGGATAAAGGCAATGTGAAGAGAAGAGGAAAGAAATGAGGTGAAAATATTTCAGGGCTTCCAATGCAGGCTCCTCTTTGAAGATTTTAAGGCATTTTCATGAAGTGTTTACATTTGTTAATATCCTTTCCTCGTAACTGCAGCGAAGAACAGCCCTAGGGATGGTCTGAAGGCTAGAAGGGCACCTTGAGAAGAAGACACACCATCTGGTTCTCTACACTAGAGAGCCTCCAAAGCCTCTCCAACAACCTACAGTTGACTGACTGACTGCTTGTTGCTACTATTTGATATCTCCTTTTGAAAAAACTCTAAATGCACATTACTTTTATAGGCTTTTTCCAGAACATTAAAATCATCTCCGTTTTTAAAGTTCCATTTTCATTTGGAGATAAAAATGCATATTTTACAATAGCTCCACTTACAGCTTCATCATAGCATGGGAATTTAGAGTTTTGCTCTTTGTGAACAATTTTCTTCTACAGCAGCATTTTTATCTTCTGTATTTTCAAAAAAAAATGTCTTCAGTTGTAAATAAGTAATCAGCTTCCATGGACAATGTGAAGGTCACCTCTGGAACACTGTAAGTGATGAAATACTGTGGGCTGTTTAACTCTGATGGGCATAGAAAGCAGATGTAAGACTCCTTCAGTTCTGACAGAGAAGCCAAAGCCATGAAAGAAACAAAAGCAAGGATATGGGGCCCTTAAAGGAGGGCCTCTTCTCTATGGTGCGCAACCTGCCTGACGCTGTGGGGAAAACCACATGGGTTTAAAAACACAAGCATTTTCCAGGGTCCGTGGAGTTATTAGTCCTCAAATGTGGTTCTGACCATCACAGATGATTTCCTCTAGAGCATAAAATTCACTCAGAGTTCTATCCTCACATGAAAAACAATACTGAGTCACATCTTTATACCCACAGACATAAAAGTAAGAAGAATCTGTACAAATAAGTTTTATTTAGAGCTACGAATGCTTGATTTTTCAATTTTAAGTAATATTTCTGTTTTATAAACGTTACATATCTCAGGGGCTGGGAAGATGGGTAAATTGCTTGCTGTGCAAGGATAAAGACATGAGTTCAGATTCCTAGTTCCATGAAAAACAAAACAAAACAAAACAAACAAACACCAGCCATCACTACCAAAGTAAAAAGGTGAACACCAATCCAACTACAAACCATTCCCTGTACAATGATGATCTGCCTGTAAGATGTACTAGTGTAATGTTACCACAAAGCTTGTGCAGGTCATCAGTCAATATCTGATTGGATTTAAGACCCACTCTATGAGATGGAACCCATCCCTAAGACACTTGGGTGTCCAAGAACCTGAGACCAGACAGACTAGGTTTCTAGGGGAAAGCCAAATACTAGTGTTCTGCTAAAGGAATGTGGTAATAAAATGACTCCTAAAAACATTCTGCTATACTCAGACCAGGAGGGTAAATACGGAGACTCACAGCCAAACAATGTGCAGAAAGAGATATCTTGCAACACTAGATATCTATCTATCTATCTATCTATCTATCTATCTATCTATCTATCTATCTATCTATCTATCTATCTATCTACCTACCTACCTACCTACCTATCTATCTATCTATCTATCTGATGCTCCCTTCAAACCCTTCCCCTCAGAACTCAGGGAACCCTGTGGAAGAGGAGGCTGGGAGATTGTAAGGGACAGAGGGATGGAGAACATCAAGGAAACAAGGCCTTCTAAACATAGTAAGACCAACATACATGTGGATTCCCAGAGACTGTGGCAGCATGCACAGCATCTGCATGCGTCTACACCAGAGGGGGGTCCTAGTGCTGACAAAAGTGGGCACGGGGCCTTTTCCTTAATGCAGAAGTTATCTCCAACTGGTCACTACTCAGACATGAACAATTAGTTTTCTCCAACAGACTGTCACTGAGGATACAGATCACTCTTAAGGGCAGGCCTTATGCCCAGCAGTAGATGATCAACACAAATGAACTCAATGGTATTTTTAGAAGGTTTTTGTCTGTCTGTGCTCTCTGTCTCTCTTTCCCTGCCCCTCCCTTTCTCTTTACCATATAGTTCCTTTGTATGTATTACATTTCTAGTTTTATAGTTTTTTTCTTTTAACTCAGTTTCCTGTGTGTGTGAACATATATCACTGTCTATATGTGTTTCTTGTGCTTTTTTTTTTGGGGGGGGGGGAACACTCTTTTTCTTGTGTGTGTTTGTTTTGTCCTATTCAGGTTTGTTTCAGTCTTTATCTTATTTTATTATTATTCTTTAGATGCCTGTTTGTTTTCTAACCATAGACTGAAAGGATTTATATTTGGATGGGAGTTGAGGCTGGAAGGACCTTGGAGGGGCTGATCAAGGGCAAACTGAGATCAGAATAATGTGTATGAAAAATATTTTCAATAAAAGAAAAGCAGAAAAAGAAGGAATAGGAGGAAGAAGAAGAAGAGGAGGAGGAAGAGGAAAAGGAGGAAGAGGAGGAGGAGGAAGAGGAGGAGGAAGGAGGAAAAAAAAACCTGGCATGGTAGCTTATACCAATAATCCTACAGCTAACGAGGCAGACTGGAAGATGTCTGAGGTTTGCTGCTCAGTCAGCTTTGCCAAATTGGTGAGGTCCAGGTTTAGTGTGAGATGGTGTCTCAGGAAAAAAAAAAAAGGCGAAATGGCTGAGAACTTGGGCTCAAATCCCTAGTACCCATGTAAAAGTGGTATACAACACTGTGTATCTGCAATCCCAATGCTGGGAAGTGGTGGGTACACACAAGAGGCCCTGTTGTGCTTACTTGGCAGCTAGATTATCTGAAACTATGAGTCCCCTGTTTACTGATGAAATTGTTTCAAAAAGGATGGCAGTGATGGTGGAAAATACCCAAAGTAGACCTCTGATCTTTATATATGCACAGGTAGGTGACTGTATCTGTACACATATGAAGTTCTTCCTCTCTGTCTGTGTCTCTCTATCTGACAGACACACAGACACACAGACACACAGACACACAGACACACACACACACACACACACACACACACACACACATACACACACAGATGAATAAATGTCTCAAGAACTAGATGTATTTTTAAAAACATAGTTTTGGTGAGAAGACTATGGACTAAGTAGCCCTGGAATTGAAATGCTGGTTTGGCATTACTGTCTTCTTATGCAGGGCACTTATCTGGCATAGTTTGCAAGTACCCAAAGTAAATATTGAGCCAATCATTTTTTTTTTTACTCTCATAGAGACGTTGTTTCAAAATACTTTGCATTTATTAAATAAGTAACTACTAAAGAAAATTAATTCATTTATATAATTGCCTAAAGGAATTCTAATTGTTTTATCCAGGACCCATTTATTCAGCCAACCAATCAAAAGATATGAAAGTTCCAATCATATGTGACAATGTACTCATGAGACCTCAATGTACACAGATGTAAATTGAACTGATATAGTGAGTAGTAGGACCATAAAGTAAATGCTTTATTCTGAATTATAGAACTCCAGCTAAAATATAAAATCAGGTCTTAGTATTTGAAAAGAACATGTGAAGAACATTTATTTTTAACAATATATTGAAAATAATCTGTTAATTTTACCACCGACTTAGCAGACTGGGCATCCTCAGTGGGCAGCTGCTGATTGAGGTCAGCTGCTGGATTCCCACTAGTTCTACAGTGTTACAAGGCACAGGTCCCAGTGGAGAGGAGAAGACCCATAGGTCAACACAGTTCCTAATTCTCAGCTCTAACAAATACTTCAATGATTAAAGTATTCTACATTTTCCAATCTACATACATGTCTTCTTTCACTAAAACCAAATTTTCTACAACTAAAGTGGATATTTAAACTGATAGTTCAATTGATGTAATGCGCGTCTCCCTCTATGCTTCAGAGAGTTGAGTTTAAATGCCTTTTTGATTACTAATTATTTTCTAAGTGAGTTTAATGCTTGTGAAAGCGATTGAGACTACATGCCTGAGAATGAATGCTTTCTGTTTATTTGACAAGCAAGTTCCCAAGTGTCCCTTGCAGCCTGCAGCTGAAAACTCTACCTGCAAACCATAACATGTATGACTTCTTTTTGTGGAGCTGAAGAACAATTCTGTCATGCCATCCTCCTTTTAGTTACTAGCTTATTATAAACCCCAAAGAGGAAGATGACCTAGCTTTGGGATAGTGGGTGCATTACAGGAAGAATTTACCTAATGATTTACTTCCAACTTAATTCATGTGGCCATCCACAAAATACAAATTTCATAGCACAGGACTAACACTGAACTGCAGTAGGGTGTACAGCTCCCAGTTTCTACCAGCTGTCTTAAGTTATCATTTTAGAGCATTTTTAGGTGTTACAGGAATCACCCCCACAATTTCAGGAAATTGAATCATGTTTTTGCATCATTTGCTCCATCCTTCTCAGTGCTTAGCAACATGTAAGTGCCCCGATGGGATGGGCAGAGACTCTCATTAGCAGCTTAAAGCTTTAGGACTATTAGGCAACCTTAGGTGAAGACACGTCTCAGGCTTCTCCAATGAAAATCAATTCATTAAATTTGCTCCTTGTCTACAATCTAATGCATGCTCTATCACTCCTAAAAGCCTGCTTCTCTTCCAGCTGTGGGAAGCACAGTTGACTCAGAAACCTCTGGCTCACTGTGCACTTCAAAGTGAGCCAACTCCTATTCTGCTGGGACTATCAGGCTGTATTAGTCATAAGTTGATTATTTACAGGGCTGGAGGCAGATTCAGACTCCCTCAGGAGCTGCCCAACACTAATGGCGTCAGGTTTGTTACATGGGAATAATATTTCAGCTAATTGTATGGTCCAGTGGATGGAGCTCTCACCATCCAAAGCAGTGTGTCCTTGGACACTTGAACAAGATGATCAATATGTGGAGCACATCAGGATCTCTAGAGAGTTAGCAGGAAAATCTCAGGATAACGTGTTTGTGATGGTTAAAACTCCCAACATACATGCAAAATCTATCACTACTTTTAACAACATAGACTTTGAAACAACACCACTGACGCTAAAATAACATTCTTGGAAATGGATACTTAGACTAACTAGCACACCTGCAATTATCATGCAGTTATTATGGTGACATAACCTTCTAAACAAACACAGTAGCTGGCGTAGAGTTTGCTAACTTGATCAACTACACCTACGTTACCAATGGACTGAGAACTTTTAAATCTGCTACTTAGACTTTCCAGTACAGTACTAGCATCCCTGGCTAAACTTCTATCTTGATAGTATTAGGAGGTATATAATTTAGAAGTGATTAAGTTTGAATGGGGTCATAAGATAGGATAAGTATCTTAATAAGAACAGACCTGAGGAGGATGGCTATTGTGCTCTCCCATACTGCCCATAAGGAGATTCACCAAAAGCAGCTATCTTTATGCCAGGAGGAACATTCAGCAGATGACACACTCATCTCAGACTTTAAACTTCAGAAATCTAGAAATGTAGTGCAAGTCACCCAATACATGGTATTTGGCTTCAATAGTCTAAGATGACTAAGACAATAAATAGTCTTAAGCCTTCATCTAAAAATCTACACCACCTATATGGTGAGTGATTAAATTAATTAACTCCTAAAAAGTACTCAGTGTAGTACCTGACCCAAATGCTCAATAAATATTACTTATAATTACTGTTGTTGTTCATAAATCCTTCCTATTTATGCATACAGCTCTTTGAATCTATAGTATGGTCATCTTGAATTTTATTACAATCTTGAAGTCTAACTCCTTCCATGTTTGTCTTACATGATCAACTAAAGCATAGAAATGCAAGACCTGGTTTGACATCTTCAGTTTTCACGATTTTATCTCCATACTCTAAGCAGAGTGGATTCTGAATACATATAAGTCAAGTAATACCATTTGACGAGATTAAAAAAAAAAAAAAAGGCCTATCACCCTCTTTTCTATTTTCTTGTCTGACTGCAGCACTCACAGGTAGGGGCATACTTTTTCCTTTTTTTCTTTTTGTAATTAAAATATAATGACCTTCTTCCTTCTTCCCTTTCTTTCACCAATCCTTCTCCTGAACCCACCCCACTGTCTGTCAATCGATGGCCTCTATTTCTTTAACTGTTGCTACACACACACATCACACACCCTTCCCCACACACTCGCTCCTAAATACATACCCACAGAATTTAATGAGATATTAAATGATCTTCCATGGGCTGATAACATCACTGTCGGATGCTGTGTCTATGGAAGAAGTGGCAAATAGTGAATGAAAGTCAGAAAAATGCATCCTGCAAGAGTCCAGGACTTATGAGTGCTCATTGGCTTTTCAGGACCAGGGTCTCACATTTGTCAGGTTCTGGGGATATTAGGAGACCTGCTGCTACATTTCTAGGCCTTATGCTATGCTAAACAACTACTTGAAGTCTAACTACTTCCATGTTTGTCTTATATTATCAACTAAAGCATAGAGATGCGGGACCTGGTTTGACATCTTCAGTTTTCACAATTTTACTTAATCCTGGCCCAAACTGTATGAAATTTTCGATATGTCCTTACCCAAACCTAATCCAAAATCACACGTGCTTTTGAGGTGACATTCTTAGTATTCTTCTTAAAGAAGGACCCATAACCCCAGAAAAGTAGATTCTTTGAAACCATTTATTTTACTGTGCAGCTTTATTGTTGCTCCACTGATTTTTCCAGTATCATAAGATAGTTGGCCAAAGTGAGATCTGTGACTTAGGAGTGGATGATAACTAGGATTGTCAAGCCAGAGACTCTTAGGAGGTCTCTAGTGTTCTTATGGGTTTTGTATTACAGTATCCTTCCAAAACTACCTTCGCCCCTTGAATATTACATTTTTTCTTGTTTTCTTCTTCCCTCTTTTCCTTCCCTCTTTTCTGAGGACTGAACCTAGAACCTCAACCATACTAGGCACAAGTCTATCTCTTGGCTACACACCCGCCTACCATTTCCTTTGCCTGCAGTGAAAACAACCCCTTAATGATTATATCTGGTATATAAAAAAGAAGCTGGGATATAAAGCTGGGACTCAGAAGTTTTAAGTTTAACACAGGTTCCTATCTACAGTTCCACCTCTTCTTTTAAACTCTGCAACTGAAAGTCATGGCATTTAAAGTGCTAAGGATGTAAGAATACAGGTAGTTCAGAGAACATGAACCAGGGCTTTGGGAGGAAAGGGAATATGGAGTCATCTATATGCAAGTAAACCATGGCCCTTTCTGTCTAACCACAGTTCATCCTTCTAACAGGCTTGACAGACTAACTGTGAGATAAAAGGAAGATCCTATTATGAGGTTATGTGCTACCAATATTTTCTGGAGTGCCTGGAATAGCACAGCTAAGAGCATAAAAAACAGCAGGCAAGGAGTTACTTGCATTTGAAAAGGCAAAAGATGTTTTTTAATGGCTCTGTTTTAAAAAGTTAGCCCAAGTGCAGCTGTGGATCTTGAACAGTTTGTTCTGAACCACATGGCCTTCCAGCCTCACAGTCTTCCCACTGTGGTCCATGTCCAACTGGCTTGGAACAGCTTTCCTGAAGCAACTAACTGTACAGCATGCTAAACTTGGGATGTTTTAACACCCAGTGACACTTTTTTCTTTTTAATGGGATAATTTAGCCTTCCAACTTTCATAGCAGATGCATTAAAGACTCAGTGATGTCATTTAATTACAGACTCAGAGCAAATCTGAAAGAGTCATTATAACCAGACTCTGCTGTCAGCTCCCAAGAGGAGCCCACTAGCACTGCCACACACAACAAGCATGGCCTATACAGAGGAAGAGGAGAAAGACTCAGGCCAAAGCTTATGTACAATCACTTGAATATTGATGTTCGAAATTCTCTATATGTCATCTCATTAACTGGAGATAAACTCAGAAAGCCAAAGACTAAAGTACAAAATTAGAAAGCAAATAAATGATCAGGTCAGTATACACATTAAGTAATTTTAAGGTGTATTTTTCTCAATTAGAGTGATCAAATTAAGATACCAAAGGTGTATTTTTCTGTCCCTTTAATGGTCCCTTGAAGTCTTAGCCACTAGAGTTCAATACCTGCCACATGTTATCAGTTCTTACACTTGACCTTTTACAAAGTGAGAGATGATGATGAAGGAGAAAAGGGAACAAGGAGGAGGCTATGTGCTCATCGAATAAGAAAGCACTTTAAGAAAAAAACCTAAGTGGCAAAACTGTGCATTTTATTGATTGAAATTATTAATATGTGATCAACAATAATATCACTGAAAATGGAATAAAATGCTTTTAAGTGACTGGTTTGTTTCTATTATATAGAAACATGAAGATGAAAGTATGAAGAATTTACCACTTCATAGGTTGTCCAAAGAAAGCAAACAAAATCATATAACAAACTGATATTTCATGCACTACATGAAATTTCCTTTTCATGTCATCAACCAAATACCTGAAAAATTAAACTACATAAAACAATCTACTAAAAACTGAAAGCGTCTCAGCCCCACATCTATTAAGTGATTTTGGATATATGTACTTCATCCCTTACACCGAACTCTCCACAGTTCACAATATGCATGCCTGATTATACTCCCTCAGTGGATCAAGAGTTCAAGAACATAAAGACTGATGAACAATTTGGCATGATGAATGAGATGAACATTTTGGCCACCTGCCATTAGGAACCACATAAATCCTTTGTTCATAAGAGCAGTTACCTCCTACAGGAATCAAAAACAGTATGATGGCCAGGACCACGCCTTGTGATGATGATGATGCCACACACAGCCGTGCTTCAAATGATAGTGTGATGCTCTTTGTGTGTTCATGAATATAATACTCTCTCAGAAATCAATTACAGTCAAACACTAATTTAGTGATACCTTCAATCTTAGTACCTGGTAGTCTATGCAGCAGTGAGAGTTAGACAATGAAGACATAGACATTCTGAAATTTCCAACTATTAGGAAGCAATTAAAAAGGTAAAAATTTTAAGATATGTATAGGTTCAGTTCATGTCCATAATAAAAGATCCATCACAGAAGGTCTTTAAAATCATTTATTGAGGGTGACTCAGTGGTTAAAAGAACCGATTACTCTTTCATTGTGTAGGAGCAAAAGGATGGAGGTATGAAGAATTTATCACATTCCTAGGATGTCCATAAAAAGCAAACCGAAACATATGAAAAACAAATAGATATTTCATAATTCCTAGGACCCACATGATGACTCACAACTTTCTACAATTCTAGTCCTAAAGGATCAAACACTCTCTTCTGGCTTCCATGGGCAATATATATGGTGTACAGACACATAAATATGTAAAACAGCCATACACATTAAATAAATAAGTAAATAAATAAAAATAATTTACTGAATGCTATGATAGGAAGTACCATAAGAATGGACATACGAGTTGCATTTCTAGTCTTCGTAGAACCCCCATGACACTGCTATCACTTTGTATGCATGCATATTGTGTGCTTTTTTGTATGTAAGCTTACATTCCTCCTGGTTTAGTTTTCTAACTGTTGCGATTACAGGCGTGTACCTCAAGACCCAGTCACGTTATTCTCATTTTAAAGATGAAGTACAGTAATTTGCTGAAAACCACTAGGGAATTGAAGGACACAGCTTGAATTTAAGCCCTTGTCTGTCTTGATATTTGAGTCTTTCCACTCTGGCATGATTCTTTCCCATGCCTCAGAGTTGTGACTAGGGTAGAACCCATTAGTTCTATGCCCTTTAAGCCAGGAAATAGGTCTCCAGAACCTTATTTTGTCCTGTATATTCCACACAATACAACCAACCTTTGATATCAACATATTTTCCCTGCATGTTCAATTATAGTTATTTACTCTAGTCCTAGGAACACTTAATCTAAAGTAGCACTCATCCTTGGCATTCATTTAAAATATTTTAGGTCTATTATAACGTGACTGGCCTTAGGCTCAACTTCTGCTAAGGGTAATGCTGTGAAGTGGGCTCCCATGTTGGGATCATTTTTTCTGCCCTTATTTGAAACTTCTCCTCTGACAGCCTTCTCCCTGCCTGAGCTGAGTCTCATCTGTTCAGGCAGATTATTTCAGAAGAGGTTCCTTGCATAGTGAAATCAACATGCAGGGAGCATCAGATAATTTCTAATTGAATTTTGTATCACTTTCATTAATGTTAATGCCCTTAAGGCCCCAAGGATGGGGGCATGTATGTGATCTGAAATAATCCAACAATTTTATAAAACCAAGGAAGGATATTTGCTTACTTGTAAGCCCAGGGGCCCAAGCATCTAACTAGTATGAACCCTAGAATGCTTGCATACCCTCAGAGGTTACATTTATTTTAGGAAACCTAGATATGCAGAAACATTTTATTTCCTAATGTAGCATTCTGACAAATAACTAGTAGTCAGGATTGATGAATTCCTCTGAGCTATGAAAGTTAACATGGTTTAAACAAAAGCTTAAGAGATACTGGTTGCAGTAAATACTATAATTCAGTTATGACACTTGGCAGCCTTCTGCTGCTGAGCCAACTTGGCTGTCTTCATCCCTGATACAAATAGGTAGAAAACTACCTCAAAAGCTAGGATCACAAAGGCACAGCTTTAATAGGCAAACAGAATTCACAAGGTCATAATTAAAATCAGCATAGGTTGTTGCTGACACAAGAAGACTATCATGCTGTTATTCATCACACAGCCTGTCGGGAAGGGAGCCTTGTTTGTGTTTGCAGCTGGTAGAACTAAAGATAAGTCAGACAACATGCCCAAAGGCATAAGGGCTATGACCAAGCCAAGAGCACAGTTGGGAATTTCAGCTCAGACCTACCTTTCCAGTCCAATGACCATGATAAATTAGAGACGAACCTCATGGAAATGCAGAGGGAAAGAAGGCAAATTCTCTGCAGATATATTAGGTTCCCACAAAGATATGAGTATATGGGTTTCGAGGGCTGCTATAATCAAGACTTAGCCTAGTTATTGAATGAATCAGTGAAGTTTTAAAAGGAAAAGGCTCTCTATCCTCACTGTTATTCTAGTACTTGTATTCTGCAGACAAAGAAACAAGCCTAGAGAAGGGAAGTGACATCCTCAAGAAATAGAGGTTATATGTGTCAAACACAGACCCGATCCTCAAGTCTACCAACTCCTGCTGTATTGTTCTTAAGGGAAGAAAAGGGTTTATTTAGCTTACTTACATTTCCACATCATAGTCTATCACTGAAGGAAGTCAGGGCAAGAACTCAACAATGCAGGAACCTAGAGGCAGGAACTGATGCAGTGTTCATGGAGGGTGCTGTATACTGGCTTGCTCCCAGTTTTGTCTAGCTTGCTTTCTTATAGAATCCAGGATTATCAGCCTAGGGATGACTCCACCTGCTATGGGCTGGGCCCTACAGACTTTTCTAAAGCTCAGTCTTATGAAAGTCTTTTCTCAATTGGGGGTTCCCTCCTCTCAGATGACTCTAGCCTATGTCAAGATGGCATAAAATAAGCCACTACAGTGACCCAGAAGCTTTTGGGGACTCCCAGGTCTCCATGTCCCATCACTCAGAGGATTGCTGGGATTACAGACATGCATTATCTTGTCTGTTTTTTGTAGGGGATCTGTAGATCTCAACTCAGGCCCTCATGCATCTGTGGCAAAGCACTTTACCCACTAAACCATAAATATCTTCAGCCTCTTATGTTTTTAGATGATGTATATTTGTACTATAGAAAAAATCCTATTAAAATATTGACATTAGTTTTTAGAATCAAAGCACGGTGGGAACATAGGAATTGTAATCTACTATTGTCAGAGTGCCTGATTCACTGGTTACGGCCTCAAGCTTCCACAGTAATGAAAGGTCATCTTTATAGCTTTGTGGGCAGCCAATATGAAGTTCAGCTTAAAACAAAGTTTTCTCTAGTACACTCAATTCTTATTTTCAATTTCAACTAAGAAAAGTTAATTCTCAATTTAAAAATATATCACCATGCTAATGTAAGCGATTGTCATTTTGGATATTTCCCATAGATCACCAAATAAGAGAATCTGCTGTGGGGTGTAAGATTCAGAGGTCCTGCAGAGCATCAAGAGGTTTCTGACAGGCCATGATTTCCTTGGATACTCCTTGCCAAAGACTGGGTATAGCAAGTCTGCAGAAACTAAACCACTCCCACCCAATCTGGGATCTTATGACAGTAGAATGCTGGGAAAGAAAAGGAGACATGACACACAAGATTTATTTGTATAAAACTATTTTGATGGACTTCTGTTGAATCTGGGAGTGTTTTCAAGCCTTAGTGAAAAGGCTGTCTCTGTTTTAATATGAAAAGCCAGCTGGATTATGTGCATCCTGTTTAATGAAAAATTCTCCCTGCGACACATAGATGGTGCTGCTCATATCGTTCAGATTTCCCTTTCTAGATTTAGGAAAACAAAACAAAATTTTATTGATGTGGCAATTCTGACAAATTATAAGATCAAATTGTAATTAAAAGATTCTTAGAAAGCAGCTAAAGGAAGAAAGACTTATTTGAAATATGAGCAAAGTGGGATTTTAGAAAGCATATTAACTCTAAATGCTAAGGTGTTAGGATATCTAACACTTTGATCTACAGAGATGAAAATACAGCTGGCTGTTCAGCACTGCTGGTGACTATTAGTTCTAACATTACCCTGTCATTTAAGTGGCTGCTTTTCCTATTTTCCCCTAAATACACCAATGGCTCCCTAGCAAACTATGGGGATCAGGCTCTGAGCTGAATCTATAAGTCTGCAGACTTTCCTGAACGATCCAGAGGCTGAGGTAAGTTCTGAAGTTTAGAAGCTGCGGTTCCCAGGCATTAAACTGTTCCTGTCCCTTGTTTTCCTACTGTTGGAATAGTACAATACTACAAATCCACATCTCTTGTTTACCAAGCACTGAAGCACAAATAGAGAGTTAGGAGTATTGAGAAAGTTGTTACAAAGAAAAGAAAGCCCATTTTTATGGAGGAGGGCACAGTATTTAAACTTTTCACTGATAGAATGAAGAGGGCAGTAGGCACAACTGAGTGTCTGAAAAGCAAACCCTGTGTCCGACCTGAACAAAATTACCTTTCCAATACAACTCCACAGTAGGTGTAGACACACACACACACACACACACACACACACACACACACACACAACCAAAACTAAACGTAGAGTGTAAGGGTCATTTTGCATCCAAGGTACTTAGGAATGAGTCAATTATACTCAGAGACAAATCATTAGATGGCTTGTTGCTTTAGCATCTCTCCAGTGTATCATCTCTTCTGAGTAGCAGAGAGATCATAGGATGTTTGAAGGTTGCTTACTTGAAAATATAGAGGAAGCCAAATCCTGTCATATCTATTAAAGGATGGAGCCTGACCACAAAACCTTAATTAGCACTGTAACAACTTACTTAAGAATCTCTGATACAGCCCATAGGAGGCTAAATCAGAAGGGAAAGAAACTTTGTTAGCTTTTTAGTTGAACTAAATTAAAGAGGAGGAGGTTCCCTAGCAGAAGGCCAAACTGCAGGCTAATCAGGGATTAGATAACATAACTCAGCAGCACGTGAGTGAAGTGGGGAAAAGTTCATGGCACTCAGCCTGCAATCAAGAAACATAAAAAGCTGGAGTTTTTGAAGGACATCACTGAACACCCAAACCAACAGTTT